>WOVY01012421.1:0-600000 GCA_013436015.1 Rhipicephalus annulatus
TACTCATGTCTTGCAAACAAAGGACTCAATTTTTCATTTTGAGTTTCGGTATTGCTTGAAATGGTTGATGAGAATGTTTTGGGGGCACAAGAATTCTTGTCTGTGATACTTGGCTGTGTTTATCACTCAGAAGGTGGACAAGAGGAAATAATTCTCCACGCTTTGTTTTGTGCGCTTCCATCTGAACCTTTCAAACGGCTTGTTGTATGCTTGCATGTGCAGCATCATGCTGATTGGACAGCTATTTGCAACGGTACTCATGTCTTGCAAACAAAAGGGGCTCAATTTTTCATTTGTTTTCCACGTATTGCTTTAAATGGTTGATGAGAATGTTATTGTGGCACAAGAATTCTTGTCTGTGATACTTGGCAGTGTTTATCACTCAGAAAGTGGACAAGAGGAAACAATTCTCCACGCTTTCTTTTGTGCGCTTCTATCTGCACCTTTCAAAACGGCTTGTTGTATGCTTGCATGTACAGCATCATGCTGATTGGACAGCTATTTGTAACGGTACTCATGTCTTGCAAACAAAAGGGGCTAATTTTTTCATTTTGAGTTTCCATGTATTGCTTTAAATGGTTGATGAGAATGTTATTGTGGCACAAGAATTCTGTCTTGATACTTGGCAGTGTTTATCACTCAGAAGGTGG
The DNA here is from genome assembly GCA_013436015.1 of Rhipicephalus annulatus. Lineage (NCBI taxonomy): Eukaryota > Metazoa > Arthropoda > Arachnida > Ixodida > Ixodidae > Rhipicephalus > Rhipicephalus annulatus. The sequence continues at coordinate 651 of WOVY01012421.1, forward strand.
ACAAAGGAAATAATTCTTCACGGCTTTGTTTTGTGCGCTTCTATCTGAACCTTTCAAAACGGCTTGTTGTATATGCTTGCATGTACAGCATCATGCATTGGACGCTATTTGCAACGGTACTCATGTCTTGCAAACAAAAGGGACTCAATTTTTCATTTTGAGCTTCCAGGTATTGCTTTAAATGGTTCATGAGAATGTTATTGTGCACAAGAATGCTTGTCTGTGATACTTGGCAGTGTTTATCACCCAGAAAGTGGACAAGAGGAAACAATTCTCCACGCTTTGTTTTGTGTGCTTCTATCTGCACCTTTAAAAAACGGCTTGTTGTATGCTTGCATGTACAGCATCATGCTGATTGGACAGCTATTTGCAACGGTGCTCATGTCTTGCAAACAAAAAGGGCTCAATTTTTCGTTTTGAGCTTCCACGTATTGCTTTAAATGGTTGATGAGAATGTTATTGTGCACAAGAACTCGTGTCTGTGATACTTGGCAGTGTTTATCACTCAGAAAGTGGACAAGAGGGAATAATTTCCACACTTTGTTTTGTGTGCTTCTTTCTGAACCCTTGAAAACAGCTTGTTGTACGGATTCATGTACCGCATCATTCCAACTGAACAGCTAATGGTCACGGTAGTTACGTCTTGCAAACAAGAAGGCTCAAGTTGTTGTTTTGAGCTTCCACTCATTGCTTAAAATAGTTGACAAGAGTGTTTAGTGGCACAAACTTTCTTGTTCCTGATACGTGGCTGTGCTATCACAGAGAAGGTGCACAATAGTAAGTAATGCTCCACGCTTGCTTTGTGCACAAGATGCTCATGCGCTGTGACATGTGCATCGTTACAAATAGCTATCCAACGGGGATGATGCTGTACACGAAAGGGTTGCAACAAGCCGTTTTCAATGGTTCAGATGGAAGTGCACAAAACAAGCTTGGAGAATTATATGCTATTGTGCGCCTTCTCTGAGATAGCCCAGCCAAGTATCAGGAAGAAGAAAGCTTGTGCCAGCAAACACACTGATAACCATTTAAAGCAGTGCATGGAAGCTCAAAACAACAACTTGAGCCCCTCTTGTTTGCAAGTCAAGAGTATTGTGACCATTGGCTGTTCAATTCGAATGATGTGGTGCATGAATGTTCATTGTTTGAAATGTGTTATCTGAGTAATTGTGTGACACAAACTTGTGCATTTTCTGCTTGCCCGTTTTGAGTTTTCTTTAAAGGCTAGAAAATGTCATTTGAAGACATCTCTTTCATTTTATTGAGGAACGTAATCTTGCAGTGCCATGCAAGCATGGTTTAAAATAAACATTGGTGTAGTGTAACTGCAGAGAGAATTCATTCTTCAAAGAATTGAAGAGAAGTGTCTAGTGTTAGCCCTCTTTATTTACTTTAAGGAAGTCTTACACTTATAAAACAAAACCAAGAAATACTTTCTGTGTTAAGCTTGTATTTCCGTATTATGATGGCATTCGAGTCTGATAACTTGTGAATTCTTGTGCGTCGCTTCGACATCAGCATGTTTAATATTGATTAGCACTCATGAGAAACACTGGACCGTACGCCAGCTAGGAGTCACATAAAGAAGCATACTGGGTTGTTTCTTGTTTAACTTATTATTAACAAGATTGTCAGTATCTATTACTCATTTTGTTTTGCACACTTATGCATGGGCGTAAGTAAGAGGAAAAAAATGGGGTAGTTGTCCCCCGCAAGCCTCACTAGCACTTGCACCCACCCAAGCTACGGCATTGCTTTCGCCCTACAACAGCCATTTGCACCCCTCAAGAGAGAATCCTGCCGATGACCATGCACTTATGGCACCGATAATACAGTTGTGTGTGAGAGCTGATCTCAAGGCGTGTGCTCCTGGGTCATGCGGCTTCGCTGTCTGCGTTGGAGGCGTAACCGATAGATCGAAGACGAGAGAGTAAGCGCGGAGTCTGTAGACATCAAGAGCGACTGCAGCCTCGTTTTCTTCCTCAGTCACGAAGGCTCTCTCCCCACCTCTCGCTTTCGTTCCTTATGGGTGAAGTTGTGCGCATGCAGTGCGGCAGGCTTCGATTGTCGTAAAGTGGCTGTAGGCGTTCCGCGTAGTTCGCGGCTCTTTGAACGCACATAGTGGTGTGCGTGAAGCTTGAGCACTGGCAGTTTTAGTGGCAACATGTAGCAAATTAATGTTATGTTTCTACAACAGCGGAGTGCATGTGGATGCAGTTAGCATTGCTTCAACAAGAAGCTGCGCGTAGAATTTGCGTTAAGTAATGTCGTAATCTTCGTAGAATTTTTGGTTAGTAAAAATGGAGCGTGACTGGAAAAAGTGCACTAGAAATTGTTGTGGCTAATACGAGAGGGATCACTTTTTGGACACGGGGTAAAGCATGTGCTATGACAGGAATCACTGACTTGCAGCTCTAGAAACATAAAAATTGTGCCAGCCATGTAAAACCCTAGGTGTTTGGTTACCATAAAAGTTGCTGAGGGATGTGCAGGCCAGTCTCGTGCGTTAAGCTGTCTCACGTTTTAATTGTTCTTCCTACTAGCAGCACTTAAAGAAGCTCCACGTTATTCAAAACAGAGCTTTACGCATAATTTACAACTTAGCCAAAGATAATTCTTCTCCACAGCTCAGCTGTTTTTACACTATTACTTACACTGAATTCCGGCATATGCATATACAAGATAAAGAATATATTAATGCTTACAGATACAGTAACGTCAGCTGAATACTCATCTATGTAACACTTACGGCTCGTGAAAAAAATTCTAAACACCACACACTAATTACGGGGCCCAGACGAGAATATCTCCACCATTACCCTGTGTATTGAACAAAAAATAGTCAACATCTCGCAGATCTGCGCTTTATGCTTTCGTCGTTAATCTAGAATAACACGAATGAATTTTATCTTTGATGTTTTTTTTTCTGTTGGTCTCCTCGAAGTTGGGGTGTACTGGTCGCGTTCTTTTGGCGATTATGTATGCTTATGTACGCCAGTTAACGTATGCCGTCACGGCGTGCTGCTGAACAATAATCTGCTGGGAAGCTTAGTGAAGTTCAAAAGAGCTTTTTTTTTTCCACATGCTCTCCGCTGTAGGTAGGTCCAGTTTGTTACTGCGTCGATGAGAATCAACGGGATCATTGCAGAATGCTTAACGGCCATTTGCATTTTTGCGCGACCGGATGTTTACGAGCCATAAGTCAACACTACCTGACAGCCGCACTACGGAAGCCAAAATACAAGTTTTTGGTTGCGTGAAAAAAAAAAAACTATTGAGACCAGTCAAACTTACTGCATGCTTTTTTGTGCGCGCGAAAAAAACGTGAATTTATTAATTTGAAATTGTGTCAACGAGTTTTCTCTTTCTCGCCAGCTTCGAGTTTTTTTTTTTTTCATTGTAACTTCAGGAGAGTCGGTTAACGACAAGCGGCCAAGACAAGCCCATTTCGGAGTCATTCGTCGTCAATATGGCGCTTGCAAGTTGTGCGATGGGGTTTGTTGCTTGTCTTGTGCTACCGGGTTTAAACGTTTCCTGTGTGCAGCCTCTATGCCTCTTCGAACTGTGCGGCAGGTGTGAAACAGATGTGGTTAAGTAAAACCGTGAAGAGTCATTTGAAATGCGGGGTACACCAAAAGTCACGTTCGTCGTTTGCGGAGACTGTTACCGCGCCGTTGTGGACAACCTCGAGAAATGCTTCATTTCGCTGAGCGTTGCCGATATGGCAAAAAAGGCCTTTATCGGCAAAGTGAGCCGGGTAAGGACATCAAGAAGAGCTGCTATTACAGGGATGGCCACCTTCTTTGAGGTGAGTGTCATTTTATTTTCCATAACGTTTTCGCTGGCGTGCGTTTAGGCGAACAAAGGAAGGCACAACGAAAACATGTTTGAGTGCGTGTGTTGTTTTATTTTTTTTATGTGGCACATTTTATCCGTGTGTCGTGTATGTTGGCATGCTGCACCTGATATTGCGTGCTCGTGTCCCATGGGATCTTTCGATCGCAATCATGACCGATCTGGATTAAAATGTATTATGTGCGGCTGCACAGTGACATAAGTTGTAGCTAGCACTGTTGATCAAAGCCACATTCGGGTCGGCCCTGATGGGGCTGGAAATGTGCGGTGTGACACCGGTAGAGTTATTAATATATGAACAAGTCGACGTCGCTATTCCTGATGGCGAACCTGCACTACATTGCATTTATTTATTGTTCGCATGTAATAGTCAAATATTCTACGTTTTCATTTCTGTGTGGTTATTTATAGTAGCCTGCTCTCCAACTTTATGTGTTCTCTAATTAAACAATTTTTACTGACTTCGTGCAGATGGAGAAAAAAAAAACGACTCGCCGTGCAACACAATCTTTTCTACCAGAGTGACTGTGAAAGGAACGTCAGAACTTTGAAGGTAAATGTGGTTTAATAGTAAAACAGATTTTAACAACATATACAAAATGCTAACTTCTAATGTCCTGGTTGCTTTCACAAGCCACACGTCTATACAATAGTCGCTCATTCAAGTACATTTGTGCTAATTGGCTAGGCAAGGGTCACTCATTCTATGTTGCATTTTTTTTTTCAAGTTCTGTTCGGTCGTGAAGTAGTAACCAGAGCGAAAATGAAGACTGCTTCATTTGAAACGTTTAGGTACATATACCAGCTACATCTGTACATATTTGCCATTTTGATTCAGACATTTGTCAGTGTGTAGCACCGACTCATTAATTTATTTATTCACAATACAGCAGCCTAGCATAGCCCAAGCTGCAGTGAAATTACAAGAAAGGAGAATGGTACAGAAATAATTATTAACAATACTGGCACCACACGTAAATACGTCAGTTTTGTTAGGATGATTCTTACAAAGAAAAAGAACAGCACTAATAGTTAGCAACCACACTTTTGACTTAGTAATGTAAGAGTCTCAATGATTTAGTATTCAGCACAACAAATGTTGATCAAGGGCTTCGTCAGAACTGTCTGCCTTGCAACTTCCTTTACTCTCCGCCTAGAAGTTCAGTAAGCGAGTCTGCATCAAGCAGCAGAGCGAAGAACAGGACTGGGTGAAAGCACAGGCCTCCTAGCCAGCATTTCATGTTAGCAAAAATATGGCAATCAGAGATAGCTAAGTTGAGTCTGTATGGTGTTGGGCGACTGAACTTCCCGCTGCTTCCTCTGTGGCCCCATGTTGTCATGAAAAAAAAAAGACAGTGTCTTATGACATCTCTCTTTGCTTATTCTTAATTGCATTACTGACACATCATTTTTTCCAACTGGTGCGAAGTCGTCGCCTTCTTAACCGCTACTAATTGTGTATACATCACTGCAATTGGTGCCATGGATTCCACGGTGTCACCCCTGGCATGATATCGTGCGGCTGTTGGCTGCTCTGTCTTGCTATTTTCTGTATCAAGCTCAGAGCCAGCTGCACTTTGCATAGCGGCCGTGCATTTTAAAGCAAATGCCGTATGCTTGTCGTAGCTGTGTAGATAGTGATTGTGGTTGTGATGATGAAAACTACACATCCAAACGACTTTTGTACTTCAGTCTTGGCGCCTTAGATTCTCTTTCGACGTGCCAATATGTTGATGGCACGTAGTCAACCTGCCATGGATCTTTTCTTGGAGCGACTGTACATAAATATCGAATGTGTCAAACGAAACCATCCATGCAGGATTGTCGATAAATATTACTCACCTTACGCTAGGCATCCAAAGGCTATACCACTCACCATATCTCTCCACAAAATCCACTTCAATTTTCTATCTTTGTTCCAAGGGAATTGGAACGTTTTTTCCCGTTTGGCACTATTTTCGACAGCTGCATAGCCAACTATGATTGTGCAAATGACAAGATTTCAACACAGTTGAAAGAAAAGCCCTGTCTACGTCTCCAAAAGCGTGGCCAGCAAACGTGCCACGGATATCTTTAACTAGGAGCCGATGCAGATGGCAAATCTTACGAGTCTTTGTGGGTTTATGCCTCACCTATTTTATCAAGGAAACACCACCATTTATCTCCCCGAACACAGCAGCAATGCACTTCTTCTTGGAGAAGGTTCACTTGACTTTCTTTGTGCTCATTGGAATGCTTCCACTGTTAGTATTGCACCTTCAGTTCTAGAGTACATCATGGTAGTGCCAGAGAAATGTCAAAATGGCACCCGTTTATTGTTTTGTTTTCATGACCAGTCAGCATTTTAGTAACTGACAGCACGCAGTTTGCAGCACTAGAGTCTCACTCTGCGTCCAACCATGATATACCATCTGTGCTGTATTGAGCTGACTGCAATATTTTGGGAAATGAATTACTCAGCCCAAAAATTCTGACCCAATGATTTTCCCAAATTATCTGATCCGTTCAGTCAACAAAATCATTGTTTTACACTTGCTTCATTCCCAGTCAGTTTGCATTGTAAATATTGTGCATCATGCTTCTAATTTCCTACACTATTGCAGTCCCTTGCTGTCATGTATTGAAAGTAGTGCTGTACACATTGCTCAATATTCGATGAATTTCAGCTGCACTGCACTGCTCAGCACCCTGAAATCGAATTCTAACACAAACTTCACACTTATCCGAGGCATGCCTACATGGGTGCTTTGCGTCAAGAACTGAAAGCTGTGACCTCATAAGATGGACAGGAACACTAAAGAAATTGTACAACACATATGCGTTGCATCATGAAATTTTAATTGCTTTTTATTCGGGGGGCCATTTTGACTGAAAAATATAGGCATTGTATTTTATGAGCTGAAATGTATCTCAGGAGTGTCAACATGCCAAAGCAAGCTTCTCAAGTTACACTCATGCTGACTGTATATTTGTTACAATCATGAAGCAATTAATTTTGTAATGATTTGCATAAATTCATGTGGCTAAATCACTGCATAAACATCAGTCTGCAAATGTGATATACGATTATTGCATAGTTATAAATTAAGGAGCACATGCAGCTGTTGCGGTCAGCAACACAGCAGACAGTATGATATTCAAGTGAATATTCATGGCAACCATGAAGTAATATATGACTTAGTAAGGTAGTTACTGCAACTCTAGTCTTGAGGTACACGTTACTGAAAGTACAGACTTCGTAGTATGTTTGTTAATCGAAAAATTCTCAGCAAGTGCTCCTGGAGAGTGAATGATAATTCAACAAGGTTTGAAGAGTAGGCCCTTGCTCAGTCATCGGTCAATATTTAACCTGGAAGTGAAAGAATCACTGAGAATAAAAAATGCTTATCTGTGCGTCTACTTAAGCACTTTCTTGAATGCCCATGCATACACGGCTTTATTTCGCATTCACTCGGCAAATAGAAACAGTGAAGATGGTGGTAGAGGAGAAGAGGCTACTTATTTAGCACCTCTTGAAGAAAGTAGGGAGGTGCTTGCTCTGTTAGAAGTGCTTACTCTGGATTTTATGGCATTAGGAGCGTCTCTACTGAGTGGTAATATTTTAAGTTTATATATACACTCCCATGACCCCCCCCCCCCACCCCACCCCTCCAAAAAAAAAAATGTCGCAGAAGGCAGCAATTCAAGAAAGAAAAAGAGCCCTGTAGGATGGCTCTGGCAATTAGAAGCTTGTCTGATTGAGCCTCCTCCAGAAAGAGAAAATTTTTACAATGGAACGAGTGGATTGAGCAACAAATAGAGGCTTTGGAGGAAAGGAATAGCAGACTTCAGAACCCCTCTCAGCCATAGGTCGGAAAACTCCCTCACAAGCCGAGTCACTCAAACTCGGATTGGGCCATAAATGAGAATCTGAATGAGCCATATGTGCAAATACATTTTGTGATTGAGTGAGCTTCACATTTTTTTTTTGGTCGGCCTGTGCTTTCAACACACCCTCGAAAATTTAAAGATAGAATTTTCGGTGAGCCTGTAGTTTGCGCTCTCTTCTTTTTCATTCATCTATAGTTAACACTGGCCCATCTGCCCTAAGTAGGTATGGCCGAAGCTAAAAGGAACATTTTACTTTACCCCTGTATGGTAATCAACAAAATTTTTGGTGTGTTTACAAAACAAATGTGAGTCCAGCTTCTTGTCCCCTCTCATTGTTTTCAGCATGACATTATATCTCGCCTAGTACCTAGTCTATTGGTGGCCATAATGCATTGATGTTGTATCTATTTATCACTTTCTTTAGCCCCTGAGCTATGTTGTGAATGTAAGGACTACCCACGACACACCCGTTACATGCTACGCTTCTCGCTTATTATGTTCACAGAAGTCCAACATAAATCTCTACCAACAAGCTCAGCTGTCCATCACTTCAAGTTGCAAATTTCTATAATGTAGTGAACATTCTTTTTCATGATTTCTTAATACCTATTATCTGTCACCCCCTAGGTTTCAGTCATATCCTCCAGGTCAGGCACCTTCGGCAGAAACACTGCAGCTGCTGCTACCACCACCACGGCCTATATTTCACTTCAGCCATTGCTGCATCACAACCAGTATTACAACTTTTGAGCCGCTACCACAGTCCTTCCCAATGATGCCTCACCTTGACAGGGCTTCACATGCTTCCAAAGGAAGCTATCAGGCAAGTGTGTACTGTTAAGAAATTTAGCTTTCAATAGCATTGATGTTTTCGATGGGCAGATAAATTGACAAGTCTGCGAACTTCATGCTTCTTGAACAGGGTTGAAACTACGTGTGTCTGTCAGTGCAGGGAATCAAGTTTATGTGAATTTCAAAGTAGCTTATTTTTATTTTATTTTACAATACTGCAGGCTCCTTCTCGGGCCCATGCAGGAATGGGTTGAACTTGAATACACAAAAGTGTGAGGAAAATAAGTAGAGCTTATGTACAAAGCAATTAAGAGCAAGAAATATGCAAATTGTAATACAAGGTGTTCACATAAGTTCTGAATTCTGTTTATAAATTTGACAGAAGAGGAGTTCACAATATCAGCGGGCAGCATATTCGATTGCTAAATGGTGTGCAGGAACTAAATAGTATTTGTAAGGGTTTTGTTATTAATTTTGTGTATGAAGGAAGCAGGGCAAGCAAAAATTAGAAAAAAGTACTTTTTCATTGTTTACTGGATATGAAAGCAGATTCTTTTTCCACAATTTTCGTGTACTGTGCAATCCTGAGCAAGTGCTCCCACTATGGTGAAGGTGACGAGAATTTGAGGGGGGGGTTCTTGCTCGGTCTTGCATCAAAAATCAAGATTGTGGTGAAAAAGTCGCATGTGCTTCCAACGAAACTGATACACTTTAATAAATATGCATGAATTCACTATGCTTCTGCTACTTTGTTGCGCTTCTAAATAAAGAAAGTGAAGGAAACTGCAGAAATGGCAGGAAGGCGGGGGGGGGGGAGTGCTTGCTCAGTTGTTCATGCATGTTTTAAATATCTTGAAAGAGAGAGGATGGAACTCGCTTAGGTGGGGGCGCTTGCTTGAGATATTATAGTATTGTCCTCATCCTGCGCATCTTTTTTTAATCAACTGAAAAAAGCGACCTGAAAGCAAATGGCCCTTTTATATATGGTATATTTGTAGCTTATTTTCTTTGTAAATTGATGAAAAGCATGAAGTTTAGCATTTTTTAGCGAAAAGAAAAAGCTGTCCAACTAGTAATGTTTACGCATTTACCGAAGTCAGACACAGTGAAATAGATAAGGTGGCACAGTAAAAAAAATAGGTCAGCACAGAAAAAACTGCAATTTTCATTGCGTAAGTAGAGCTCCATCTTCTCGAAATGGAATTTTTCATTATGTCAGTATGATAATTTTGAAATGGCAAAAGATGTCATGCTGATTGTTTGTGCACATACTCAAGCAACACATGGTGGTGTACTGAACTGAACTTGATCCTTTAGAATAACTTTCATTTGATCTAAAAGAAAGTGTGCAAAATGTCCAAAATCATGTACAGGAGCAAAAATGCAATATTTTAAATAAAATAAACCATTCTTTGGTTCGGTCAATAGAAGACAAGGCTCTGAACAAATTAGTATAAACTTCTGGTTGCTATCATTATTACATGCTTAAAAATGATGACAATAGGGTAAAAAATACGTGGAAGTCTGGGACTTGCCGGTCTTCTCTAATCGACACAGTGCTCTGAAATAAGGCAGTGTTTACAAACACCCGCAGGGCTCTCTTATTCAATAATGGCAAAGTAGATACATGGTGCAGAAAAGTTATTGTTGCTACCCCTTAATTGGAGGCAGTAACCGGGTAGACTCCAATGGCTGACTTAACAGCCCCCAAAATGCAGTGCTAAAGCTTGAACAGTTTAACATAACCATGAACTTAGTTTTAAGTGGGATTAAAATTAGGTTGTTTTAATAACACAATGTAGAACACTGATCAGTTCGTTGTGCAGCTTAGTGATTGGGCTTTTAACACTTTATGGAGCATAAGCTGGAAAAACAATAGGGATAAAAGTTTCAGCAGCTGTTATTGGGCTAAACAAAGCACAAATGAGGGCTGATAGTTATGTTGGGTCTGAAAATAAAAAAAAAGTTTTGGAAATGATGTTTAACTTTCATACCTGGAAGCCATGCTGGCATATGTGTGCCTAATATTTTTTGACTCCAATGGCTGACTTAACAGCCCCCAAAATGCACTGCTAAAGCTTGAACAGTTTAACATAACCATGAACTTAGTTTTAAGTGGGATTAAAATTAGGTTGTTTTAATAACACAATGTAGAACACTGATCAGTTCGTTGTGCAGCTTAGTGATTGGGCTTTTAACACTTTATGGAGCATAAGCTGGAAAAACAATAGGGATAAAAGTTTCAGCAGCTGTTATTAGGCTAAACAAAGCACAAATGAGGGCTGATAGTTATGTTGTGCCTGAAAATAAAATAAAAAGTTTTGGAAATGATGTTTAACTTTCATACCTGGAAGCCATGCTGGCATATGTGTGCCTAATATTTTTTATAGCTGATCGACTTTTCCTTTGTTCTGCCTTTTAGGGTTTGGGTGCCAGTGATGAACTGCTGCTGTTTTTCCAGGTGGACAATCAAGTAAGTAGCTTTACAGTAGCTTGGATAGTTAGGCTAGTTGGTATTCGTTCATCTTTTAACGGAATAAGGGCACATACAGACACTTGAACATTGCTTATGCTGTGTGCATTTTCTTCTTCTAGTGTCCGTCTCTGTGTGCATGCCCTTATTCAGTTAAACGATGAAGTAGCTCTACTTTTTGTGAATTTATGTTTATTCAGTGCAATATTTTCACTACTGGGTTGAATACATAGTTATGCAACTTGCATTGCACTTTCACTTCTTTGTATGTTTATGCTTAGTTTATTCATCTACTACGGATAATTTTGTAAATTATGAACTGGTGAATTTACACATTTATGAGGTTATTTCACGAATGACCAGTGCAATCTTCTGCATTACCCTTTTTTGGAATGTCACGGCATTCAGTAAAAGCTTCATAAATATTTTTGTGACAAGTCTTAATGTTAGAAAAAAGGGGAATGAATTGAGGCTCTGTGTTTTTGATTCCTGAGTTCCTCATTATTGGAGTTGACAAAAGAAATTTTTATCTGCAATGTGCCAGAGCACTTTTTGTCAGTGCCTGCTCTAAGTGCCTTTTAGGGTGTCTGGTGGTCTTTAGTAGAATATTATGGACTCAACATTACTAACAACTGTAACACAACTGTAAGATATGTTACATAGTTATTCATTTAACTTTCACACATATCTAGAGCACTCAAAATTGTAAATATGCTTTTTTCTTGAAATGTCTTACAGCTTCTCACAAACTGTTCAGGTGAGACTTAAAGACAGCAATGATGTATGTAATTTGCTTTTCATTGATCATTGAAACGAATGCTTTTTTTGTTTCGCTGGAGCCACATTAATGTAAAATTTCTAAATAGGGATTGTGTTGATGTTTTTCTAACTTACTATGCCACCCCACTTTTTGCCCAGTCTTTTTAGTATCTAAAAATTAATGATTCTCCTTGTGAAGGCTGGTGTAGTATTGCCATTAATGAGCACTATATGCACCTGTAGATTTACATACATTCTGTGAACTGTACTTGCTTTAGAAAAAGAATATTTGGATAACGTTTAGTATGCCAGTATTATACAAGATGGCATGCAGTTGCAGAAGTGAATTGTAAGATTCATCAGAACTATTTGAATACATACCAGCAAAACTATAGTCGCACGACCAAAGAGCGCAAATAACATTTTCAAAAACAAGATATCTCTTGAGTCTTTTATTATGATTCCACATTTTTTCGCGCAGATTCACCTAGGAAACGGCATATTCCTGGAGCAGGAAAAATGGGCATGGCTGCTTTCGCGTCCGAGAGACAGCTTGTTCTGTAAGGAGGCGACCAAGCTTCTGTGGGGTGTGAGTGCCCTCCACAACAGGAGCATCACAGGAGCCCCTTGTCGGCGCTATGTGCGCTCAGAAAACCAGGCACCACCCAGGAGGGCACTCACGCCTAAGAAATTGGAGGCAGTCGGAAGTAAGTGTTTCATGCTTAGTATATTTTGCTGAATTTAGGGACAATAAAATTTATCATTTATATGAACCAGTAAGTCCCTAATTGCTACATATTCCTGCTCATTTTTACAGATGCCTTCAGCAAGTACATTGCTGGGACACCCAGTGAAGCGGCACCTATGGATAGGTTAAGAAAAATGAACAGATTCATTGCCGAAATGTTGAACGACCTAAATAAATGAGTCGTCAAAACATTACTCTAGCCTGATCGTGTTTATTTGATATCATTGCAGCATACCTACATTACATTGTTTATTTTACTGTGTGCTTCATGAACTAGCATGCCTTTCTTAATACATTCTTTTACTGCATGTTAATTTTGACCCAAATAGGTAATCCAATCCACATCACCTGCATAACCTGTAATACCCATACATTCGTTACACTTATACCACCTTTATGAGCCTTACCACCTGTATGACCCGCACCACCCGTATGGCCCGTACCACCCGCATGACCCGTACCACCCGCATGACCCGTACCACCCGCATGACCCGTGACACCTGTATGCCCCGTATCCAATAACATCGTATGTGCAGGTCCTGTACATGTGGGAATTTTCAGTAGGGGTTGCTCCAGTTTTAGAGATCAAATTGACTCTTCGAAGGGAAATGACTTCATTTCGCAGCGGGTTAATGCTGAAGCCTTTAAAAGAGCCTCTGTGCTTTTGTTGTGTTCTCCTAAGTTAGTTTAACATTTTTCAGCATAAATAAATCCAGGTTGCCTTTGACAAATGGATTAGTGGTTTGCAACACCCCTGATAGAAGTGGAAAACGTTGATATGACAATCGATGAATAATATAATAGGTGCTAATTTCAGACTATAAGAAACAAAGTCTTTTTGTGCCAGCTCTACCGCGAAAGTAGTAAAAAAAATAACAATAATGTATTTAGGCACGAAATTGCTTGCCTAGAACCATTAAAGGGATGTATATTAGTCGCATTCTTCTTGCTAGGAATGGGAACGCGTCCTAAATTGCACAGCACAAAAGAGTGCACTCGTGCGCATAATTCGGAAAGTGATTGAAAGAGCATTCGGTATTTTTATGCAGTGAATATGATTTAAAATAGATTCAATTTCGTAGGATAAAGTGGAACCACTCAGTCAAGCAAAGAATTTTACAGAAGATTTTCAATAGACGCTTACAGCCAGCAGATTGTGTTGGCGAAAAAAAGCGGTGGTTGGCGGTCCGGCTATTACAAAGGTTACGCTTCACGCTTATGCTAATGATAAAATAGGCATTCGGCTCATTTCTCGAAGAGTACTCTTTGTGAGAACCGCGAAAAACCTAAATGATGTGTTTTATTGGTAAGAATTGCTATTTACAAGGTATAAAATTATACCTGAGAGATAACCGTAATGTGCAAATTAAAACACTTCGTGCGAATTTTGTTTCTGCATATCTTCGTAAATTTGAACCACCCACGAACACACGTTTCTAGTTTGCTCCAGATAATTAAGGCAACTAATGATTGCAAAGTCTACATCGAAATGTTGAAAGTGTAATACCGCGACTTTAGGCGACATCTAAGTCCGGTCAATGCGGCGCAAGGCTCCCTGTGTATTTATACATAACCTCCTTCAAACAGATTGATTGCAGTACTTGCTACGTGCGTTTACTAGAAAAGAAGCTATGGCATGGAAAAGCTTCAGTTAGGTCCATCGAGGCGTGAACAAACGCGTAGCGGGCCGTTCTGAAGACGGGATAGATAAGCCTAGTTTCTCCACCATGTCATCGGACCGTTAGACTTACCATAGCTGTGTTATTAAATCCAGTCTGCGCAGCCCAGCATCCACTTGGACCATGTAACGTCATCCATTTGTTAAACAGGCAACCACCAGAGCATGTGAACTAATCTGGTAAAGTCTGAGCAAAGAATGCATGCGTTTTACACCTGAATTTCAGAATATATCTTCTACAAGAGTGCTGGGCTGGGATACACCCTCACCTTCAAGAGTCTGATTGTCATTGCCCGAGACCTGTTCAGTCTACTGTGTGGTGGCGGATACCTTCGCCTCTTCAGGTAGAAGTTTTTAGCAAGTTTATTGTACGTTGTTGGTGGATCTTTGTTATCCAGAACCTCATCACTGCGCCTTTTAGCACGTACATAGTCGAAGTCCCATCGCGCAGCGCTGTGGGCTGGCTAGTTGAAATTGGACGGAGCGCCCTCGATCTGTCGCGTGTGAGCGGAGATCCAGACAATTATCAGTTGTGGAAATTCTTTTTTGGGCAGATCCGCAAGGCTCCTTCCGAAATAATGTTCTTAGCGAATACTCAGACTGCTGATATTGGGTCGCTGTACACCGTTGTCTAGTAGAGACAAGGCTATTGTGACCTGTTAGCAAACCTCAGTCGTTGTGATCTGAACCACCAAGGAATTTATAACTTTCCCATCTTGATCAACGGTGATTGCGACAAATCCTGTTCTGTTTTGGGAAGTAAACGCTGGTTCCTTGTTTCGCGCGTCTCAGCGCAAATACTGAGCGTTTTTCTATTGGGCAAAACTAAAACATTTGCACAATAGTTGCTGATTGAATATATCAATATGACGCATTGTGATGCTAGTGTCTGACCCACCAGTCATTTAAAAATAATGCGGTAGCGCACGACACGTGCTTTCATGCGGGCTCTTCCAGCCTTCAAGGGTGTCGCAGCAGTGTGAAACGACGGAAACTGACAGTGTTATCACTAATTAAATATACGCATTTAGGAGAATGAGTGTTGTAAATTTCAATAAACGTGCCGGGAAAGCATCAGCCCCTGCATAGCATATCGATTAAGCAACGAAACGAAACTGATGCAAGTTGGTCACATGCAAGGAGAAAAACTCGCTTAAATAGTATTGAGGGAGGGTTTACCGGAAGGCAGGAATTCTTTTCGAAGCCCCACAACTTGGGACCAAAAGGAAAAAATCGAATCGGAAAGATATAACAATCACTTTGGGTTATTCGATACAAACGTTTTTTAACAAATTAAAGATCTGATGAGGCACGTATAAGTGCACATGGCTGGCGGATAGAGGTCAAATGTGCCAGTAGAACGCTGCAAGACCTTTTTTTATTCAATGGCTACTACATAATTTTACATGAGAAGAAAAAGTCATGAGAGAGAAAACGGACCGAACAATACAGGAGGTGCAGTAAAGTTTTCGCTGTGTTCTAAGCTCAAGTGCCCCAATTGCTTCTTTTGCAACACGGTGTTTCATTTTTAATAGTTAACAAAGTTGAATAAAAGTGATGTAGCGCCTTCGGTTGGCTGGCTTAACAATCTCAACAATCTCTGGTAAAGGACCTTTGTATGCCAAATTGTGCCAGGATGCATATTCTGGCATACTTTGAGAGCAATAGCCACCTTTAGGTCAACTATATGGTCATTGCTAGTTAACACTTTTTAGAGGTGAAGTTTCTTATGCCATGGGTCATACGTCCCGAGTCGTCGTAGTTGTCGTAATAACCAGTTGCATTGCATTGCATGTCAATAAAAAAAAGGTGCCACAGCATATCCTTGGAGGGACTGATGATGAGTGGGGTGAAGCGTCCGTTCGTGCGTCTGTCGGTCCGTGCATCCGTTTCGGGCAGTCTGGCCTCGTAGTTGTGAACGATGCGGAGCTTCCAGGCGTCGGTGGATAAGGTGCTGATATTTGCCAGTTCCGCGTTCTTCACGCGCACTGGTATTACCACGAGGGCAGGCTGTGGAAAGCAACGCCCTACTCGTCATCAATCACCTCGTGGATATGCTGCGATTTTTTGTGTGTTACTGCTAGTGCAGTGGACAAGTCAAGTGAGCGGATCGGCACACCTTCTTCATTCATTTTTTTCGTGCACATGGTCCTCCATGAGTTGTCATCATCTCTTCTTGTCTTAATCTTTTCACCCCTGCACTATAGATCTTGCAGTGGCGCTAAAAAAACGTTGTTACCCCCACCTGATAGCGTGTCATTTATGCTCCTGCTTGTCACAGCAAGTTACTACTAAACCCGTGACTCATCTTCCTCCCCTCTTATAATATCCAGCGACCTAATACTCTACCTCTGTACGTTCACTTCCCCCTCCTTCCTTATTTTGTGCAGTGTTCCCTACCGTGCTCAGCCCGCGCTAACTTTTCTACCGGTTTGCTTCCTTACGCTAAGGAAATGAGAAAGATGCGTTTAAAAATTGAGGAGGAAAAAAAAAGAAAAAAAAATGTCAGTACGAGGGCTGACGCGTAATGCAGTGGTGGTACTATGCAAAACAGACTTCTTGGGGCACGACGTATTTATCAGTTCGTTTAGGTGGTTGTATTTCGGGGGCCATTTACTACGACATTCCTTATGACCATAAGTTGTTTTTGGGACGTTAGAGCCCACTTATTAGTCAATGAGTATCTGTTGGTTTCACGTGAAGATTGCTTCATTTATTATCGTAGCAACAACTTCGTTCAAAATCCGTGATTCGTATAACCGAGGGCATAAAAACGGTGAAATGTTTCATCTCAGAATGACTGATTGGCTATGGAGAAGAAGAAAATGACACCTCATTCCTGTCTGGTGGCCGAGTGCCTTGTAGGGGAGGGGGGAAAGATAGATAAAAAGTTTAGTGAGAAGATATAGATAAAAAAATGGGACAGGCAAGCGACAGAAAAAAAACAGCATATCCACAGAGTGAATAATGATGTGTGGGGCGAAGTGTCCGCCCATCCATTCATCCTTGTGTTCATCCGTCTGTGCATGCGTCCATGCGCCCGATTGTGTTCGAGAATGCAGACAGCGTGTGAGTAACAGCGACGAGACGCGAGCCAAGCAAGCCGAGCACAAGCGTCTTCTACGCGCCCGCTACTCTGCTTCGTCTGTGCCTCACCAAGGATCCGCCACGTACGTTGACTATTGAAGAGACTGAGAGAAGCACTCATTTTCCGCGTACCAAGGAACTAACCACGCAGTAGCGCAGTGGAGAGGAGTGGAAGAGCACTATCTGTTATACCCCCACTCAATGGCAGTTTGCATTTGGGAGATACTGCCTTCTTTTTGTGTCACATGACGCGTGTCACATGACAAGTTTAGACTAAGGGGAGCTTTGCCCCTAAAAGAGATATCAGAAAGTTGGGAGCCGGTGGAGGAAGTTCGAGGTCGCGGCACTACACGGCGAGATTTGCACGGCGTCAAGATGTTCCGGAGGGTGAACCAGTTGGCGAAAGCTGCGCTGGCGTCGGAGGTCACTGGCAGCGCAATCAGTTCATCTTGAAATCCTTTGAGCAACTCCCGTCTGCGAGAGGTTGATAAGACAGAGCCGTCAAGTGGCATCTAAGGGCAAATTGGAGAGAGTAACATCTTGGGGCTACATTGATAAAGTAACAGGAGATGGCATGGCACCACTTATGCGGCTGGCACAGAAAAATAGAGGAAGCGTTGTTTTGGCTCAATTAGTGTGTGGCATAACCATCCTACTTGCGTGTGTGCGTCTTGTCCCCCTCTTCAACATCATTTTGCAAAAGGCAATCCGCGCAGCATCTGCTAGCCCACACACTCGCTTCTGCCCCTCTCTCCTCTAGGCATCCCTCCCTGTAGCATTAACACCCCCCTTGCGCATCTCCTCCCCTTTTGTCTTCTCCAGCGCTACCCCTCACCCCCCTCGTAATGCAGACGCACGCAGCCTCTGATAGCAAGTTCCTTGATCAAAAAAGCCGACTGCTAAAGCGGCGCCGGGTTTCCAGGGTGAAAAGATGAAAGGTAGTACAAAAATGAGAAAAACTAGGGAAACTGTAGCCAACTTAAGCCAAAGGCCAATAAATTAGCCAACAGAAGCCACGCGTGCGTGAGAACTGCGGCGACGTCTTTATTTGAGCGCCATAATACCCCACCCTTTTTGTGAAAAGCGAGCATGTACAGTATTAACACTTCAGATTCATAAGTGCTCAGATTCAAGCATAAATTGTTGAACTTAGCAATCAGAATAGCTGCAAATGTTGCATTGTTGCAAAAACGACTCTTCATGCATCGTGCTTGTTGTTCTTTTAAAATTAGAAGAAGTAACATTACTTTGGCGACTATAAAATTGAGTATGGTGTGATTGCACTCGATATCACAATGACAGTGAAGTACGTACAGTATCAACTATTCAGAATCACAATGCCGGATTCAAGCAGAAATTGTGGACTTCAGCGATCATGAAGGATGGCGAAATGTCTTGCAGAAATGACGCTGTTTCCACGCGACCTGCGTAACTGTTTCTCGAAATATCTAGAAATAACATCAGTTGGATGACAGAAGATAAATACGGTATGAGTACAGTCAAAGGATTCAAGCATAAATTGTAGAGTTCACTTTCGCGTTCATTTTGTTGTGGGATGACAAAGTCCGAACAGGTAATATTCACGAGTCGCAGTTCGAACTTGATCTCAAGAATTGGAACAAGCATTTTATCCGACGTCCGATATCTGATGTCGTTCTTGGTTAGCGTTGCGCTTGAGCACACTCGTTCACCCTCAGCGTTAGATATGGGTAAGACAAGAACTTTATTGCCCCTGTTGCAAGGTGGACCATAGAATTCAAGCCAGAAGGGTCCTTGTATAGCCGTTTACTTTGGTTCAAAACTCCAGAAGGGGTTGGTCTGAACCGGTGCCTACAAGTTGCTGCAGGTACTTTAGCGCACGTTCGAGCTGGTGCTTCGAACACGCAAAAACACCAGTTGGCATTTCATTATATTTGGCATTGCAGAGAAGGAAAGTGAGAGGACCGAATCATTTACAGTGGAACTTGTTGAAGAAATATTTAGGAAAGCATTCGGTATGCAGAATTCGTCAGTTGAACGACAGTACTGGATGAGGCGTAAACAAAGAGAAAAACTACGCCCAGTATACATCAGGTTTTTGGACCACCGCGATGAGCTAAACGAGCTCTGAAATTGTTTGATGCTAAAAAAACATTACTGTCTCGGAAGACTTTTCAGCTCTCACGAGGCTCACTATAAATCAATTATGGGAAAGCTGCGCTAAAGACAGAACATCTGGAAGCAAAGCGCAGCCTATTTACGACAACATCGAGATCAGTGGCATTACGGGACAATAATGAGATAAGGGTGCAGGTTGGGAAAGACTAAGACAAAACCTGATAAACAAAATGATGGTATGGGCAGCTTAGAGCACATAAGTACCTGAATATGAACGCACGCAGCGTATTGAATAACAAAGATGGCCTGCAAAGAATTGTTATTGCGCACAAGCCTCACGTCTAATTCATGAGCGAAATATGATTGTACAATGACATCACTGACGCTGAAATTCCATCTGATCACCACAAAATCCATGGATGCGACTGAGCTACCCGAGATGGTGGAGCAACTATTTTACTTTCAGAATCATTAAACGTCTCCAGGCTACCGGACGCTCTTGGAGTTGAGTGTCTTATTATCAAAAATTTTCTCAATGAGTCCACTTTAGTGATTGGATGATTCTACTACCCCTCAAAGACTGATAACGCGTTCTTTGATCAAGAAAATTAGTTTTTTTGCCCTTATGGAAACATCGCGTATAATTTGCCACTAGCCGGTGACTTCAATATGTCTCTTATAGACTGGGCCCAAGGTTTTCCTGATCCGCTCTGCAGAGCTTTCAAAGCACTTGTTGACCTTGTCTTATGGCACAATTTAACGCAACTAGTGAAGGAGCTGACTCGAACTCAAAGATACAGCAACTCAGTTCTGGACCTTTTTTCTTGCCAACAGCGCAAGTATTCCTCGCTACCTACAGGTTGAGTTACTTGAAGGCATATCTGATAATAAAATGGTGTCTTTAACTACAAAAATAGGTTTTCCGAAAAAAACAAGTCCCAAAAAAAGATCTTTCTCTTCACTCGAGCCCATGACGTCGACATTTTAGATGCTATGAACAAACACTTTCTTAGTTATCTTGGCTTTACTTATCGGCTGAACATTTAGTTGATCGCTTCTAGTTTTTCCTTAAATAATTGGTGTTTATAGGATTTCGATGCATGCAAACATAAAGTACTGAAAACAACAAATTCCTGGACAACAAAAAAATTATACGGTTGAGTCGCAAGCTGAAAGAAGCTTGAAAACTGCAGAAACGACGCCCCTCAACGAACAGCACCGAAAAAAGTGCAATGACTGCGCGTGCAGATCAAATGCCTAATTATAAAAGCTAAAGAGCAAAATCAGGATTGGTCTTTAGTAAGCTTTCTTTTTTCATCTCCCGCAATGTTCTGGCGTCATATTGCACCAAAAAATAAAGGATCCTTTGGACTTTCAATAAACGACACGAATGTAACCCACAGTGCAGGCGTGGAACATTTACTTTAGCTCGGTGGTCACAAATGATAGCGAAATCGTCCATCCTGTCCCATCGCTAAACCACTTAGTCCCCATAGACAATATTAGCGTTTATGTGGCCGGCGTTCTGTCATTGGGGCTTAAAAACGACACACTAAAAAAAACGCCTGGACAAAAAACAAGTCTCTAGAGACTTCATACCGGCCTATTCTGTTGTTGTATGGATGTGCTAAAAACTTGAACCCTTATTATATAAACAGATCTCGGCGTTCCTTCGGGCTAATGACATCATTGACCCGCTGCAGAACGGTTAGCGGAAAGTGCCCTTAACTAGGACACAACCGCTTCAAACAGTTGCTCTAGACAGCTACAGTGAAGTTGACGTTATGTTCCTTGATTGTGAAAAAATGCTTTCCATCGCGTTTCTCTTCAGATCTTGCTTATATTATCATAATCAATCCTAAAAATGATTATTTACTAGCATGGATCTGGGCATACTTTTCCCATAGAAACCTGTGAGCTTCTGTAGAAGTCGTAAGCTCCACCTTATCACCTGTCAACTCCAGTATATTACAAAGTTCCTTCCTTTGTCTGTGATTTAGTAGTCATTATTGGTGTCACCGGTGACATACCCGTTAAAATAAAGCTTTTTGCAGAGAGCTGCATCTGTTACCATGTCATCAATAACCCTAATGACAAGACAACCTTAAGCGAATCCCTGGATACGATACACTAATGGTGTTTGACGTCGCAGGTGAAGTTTAATGAAGAAAAAAGTGTCACAGTAAGAATAACACGTAAAAAAGGTCCCTTGCATTTCATTTATTTATTAACACAAACACTATATCTCTCGTTCACTGCTGTTATTACTTAGGTGTTGTAATTACTCCCGATTTAAGGTGATATGAACACATAGAATACACATGAGAAAAAGGAGAGTAAAATACTAAGGCACATACCGTACGAAGAACCACTGGCAAGACCAGTAAAGAAATTACAATGCTGGCGTATGAAGCACAGATGCTACCCATTTTGGAATACGCGTCTTCTGTGTAGGACCCTCACACGTTAGGAAATATAAAAAACAGGAATGTGTACAAATAAAATTTGTAAGGTTTAATTGAAACACTTACAGTAGAAGCACGTCTCCATCAGCCCTCCTGAAAATGTCTCACTTGGAACCCTCACAACACACGCGCACTTGTGAAAGACTGAAACTATTTTATCAGATCTATCATAATAAGGCGAAAGTCAATTGAGGCCAATAGTAAAACATCAAAATGAAAAAAGTCGCATCTTAGCAAGAAAGTTGAGGAATTATCTCGTAAAACCCACACTTTCTAAACACCATTTTGTCCTCAAACAGTTCGTAGTTTTAACAGGCTCTCCGATGAATATACTTTAACGACAACTCTTTCTTTATTCACAAATACGACAGGAATTCCAGCGATTGACTGATCGATTTGTTGTCAATATAACATTATCATTGGCACTGCATTTATTTTCTATGTGTCTGAGTTGTACTGCTTTGATCTGATGAGCACCAGCTCAGACGTATGTTAGTTTGTGCGCATATTTTACTTTTCTTGCTCATTGTGTCAATATATCAGTTGTTCGTGCCTTTTTTAGGTAAACCTCGCTCATCCTGTGCAAAAAGGAAAAAAAGTGTTATATTCATTTATATTTTCAATGTTTGCAAGTCAGAACTCTTCTAAATTTTATTCCTCCATAAATTGGTTCTCTTATAGGCCCTTTTTGTTAATTCCTTGCTTTGAAAAATGCAATATCAAATATACGTGAGTAACCCACTCTTTCTTACGACTTCGCATAGAAGTCGGCAGTATAAATAAACGAATAAAGAAATAAATAAATGCGAAAAAGGGATCTTGATATGTAGGTAGCAGTTGAAAGTTGGAGAGAGCAATTTTGATACGGGTCCTTATTCGAGGTTCTCTTGGCACCACTTGTGTGCCGCCTCTGCTTCATGGGCTCTCACTTCGGGGTACACGTGTTGACGAGCCCTCTTCGCTCTCGCGAGTTCTCCCCGTGACGTCCACGTGGTGGGCCCGCACTACAGAGGCGTTGCGAGCTCTTCACACCGCGCCCTTCGCTTCGAAGGCGTTCATTAAGAATAGCTACGTAGTGATGTGCACTCACAGAGCTCCCAGTGATGAAAAAGCGAGGGTGCCTAAAGCACTCGCGCAGTATAGACACGAGTCTCTATATCTAGTGGAGCACCCGTGTATACAGTGGAGACGACGAAGTACAGGTGTGTTCTAGGCCAGATGGATGAATGTATATGGTTGTGCCCTATAAATCTTGTCGTGGCTCATGCCACCTAGCTATAACGTTAGGTACTATCGCTGTGTGTTATGGGATTGAAGATCACTCGCGCCTGAATAGTAGCCACTAATCAGTTAGCCCTCCTCCTGGTTATTTCTACCTGTTTAAATTTGATTTCACCTTCACTGTCCCCAAAAGCCACTGCATTGAAAAGTTCCACACCTATATTTTGGACCATAGGATGCAGCCCTCTACTGAACATTATCAAATGTTCCGCCGTTTTCATCTCTTCTCCACACGCACTACATACTGTGTCTGTGCCTTCGTATTTGGCTCGGGACGTCTTGGTCCTCAATACTCCCATTCTGGCCTCGTACAGCAGAGACGTACCTTGATAATCATCGCTGGTGGAACGTTAGGTAGATCTCTAGAGATTATTTCGCACGCGTTCCAATCTTCCAAATGTTCCTCTCTGTTTCTTTCACCTTCTTATTACCGATGCTTCCTTTTGGCTTGGTATTCTGCTGTTGTATAAATACACACTGGGCAAATTTTGAGTTCGCTTCCTCCATTGAGTTTCAACAATTGCAGGTACACGTAGCTAAAGTTTTTCTAACCCAATGCTCCTCTCCTACTTTTTTGAATCGCCCCTGAAATTTCATTTTTCTGCTAGCTTCTCTGTATTCGAACGGTGTCCAGCCCATCTCACCCTATACCCCCTGATTCGGGGCATTACCGTGTGCTCCCAAAGCAAGTGCTCCTTGCCACGTTGTTTAATTTGAAATCTTGCTTGAACGTCTGACTTCATGCACAAGACCACAATTTCGAACGTAAAACCCGGGCATATGACACCTTTCCTAACCCCTCCCTCGACGTCATACATTTCGTAGTTTCACAATGCTCTATTTTCATTACAGTTGCCTTCCCATTACCTTTAGTAATTATGTATTTTTTGTGCTCTCTTTGGTACTGAGCCCCATTATTTACCCATATGCCTAAATATTTGTGTTTATTCACTATATTTAGCGTGACTTCCCGCATTTTATGCTCACTGTCTTCATTACGATTAAAAAGCATGAATATAAATTTTTTCTTACTCAAATTCAAAATCAACCTATCTCCCTCATTACCACAGATGTGTATCGATCCCAGCAGATCTTCCTTGTTGTCGGCTACTAGTACTGTATCATCAGCATACATCAATACTCGCAATGACTGTTCATCGTGTTTTTCTTGTTTGGCAAAAGGAAGGCTGAAGCCGAGACTACTTCGCTCTAATTTAGCTTCTAGTCTCTGTAGATCGAGCATAATTAACAAAGGTGGCAAAAGACATTCCTGTGGAAGCTTCGAAGCCCGAATTGTATCTCTATAGGTTTAAATACGCGCTCTTCCCGTTTTATAACTACCTCGTTATTTTTATAGCTATTCTTTAGAAGACTAGCTATTCCATCTTCTATATGTAGTGTGTCCAGTACTCTTTACATGTCTTCTCGAATCACTCTTTCGTAAACCTCAAGATGGCGTGCCGCCGCTCAAAACGGCATCACGCTATCTTGGGGGCCATCTAGCGGGTGACCTATGAGCTATTGCAGTGTTGTGCCTGTAACAGTCGCCTCGAAAATTAGCTTAGTTGTCAAGGCCTTCGCCTTGAGCATAGAAAGCTTGGCGAGTAAGGTTTCCACGAATCTTCAAAGATTTGGAACTCTAATTTATTTTTTTTCATTATTTAAGAAGAAGGCGCTACGGTCGCCGAGGTGTGCGGACGCGCTCCTATCGGCTCCGTCGTTTTCATTGTTTTGCAGCGTTTTTTTGGACACCAAACATCGACCTTTTATCATCACCGTATCGGCCTGAGCACCAAGAACCCGTGGACGCCCAGGTTTTGAGGTGGATGCCTTTTTTCATCATTTTGGGACGACTTGTCCGCCAGCGTCGAGCAGGCACCGAGCTAAGCCTGGGTGTTCGCGCCAACTGAGCGCAGGTGTTTGCGACAGCTGCAGAACACACAGTGCGTTCCCGCTATTCGCCGTCGTGCAACATCTTGCGCCATCTCTATGCAAGTTGCGGTAGACGGAGAGGATGTTTCTCTTAAGGAACTTCAATCTCCTGGGTGGACCACGGCTGTTAATCAACGGAAAGTCAAAACTGTACCCCACGCTACGGGTGAGGCGCCCAGACCGAAGCCCGGCGTGGCGACGATGTCGCGGCCTCGTCGGTTACCCACGAACGTCAAAAGCAAGTCATAGCCACGTCAAGAATGCCACAGCTTCTGAAACATCTATTGCGGGTGATTGTCCGTCCACGCAATGGCCTCGACATGAGGCATGTTAGCCAAATAAAGTTTGCATTCACCCTCGCCAAGGTTGAGAATCTTGGCGAGGAAGAAATCGCCGAGGACGTAGTTTGTCCCAACGTCATGCAAAGCATTGTGGTGGTGAGCACTCTGACGGAGAAGAACTCCAGGGCGTGAGTCAGCATATCCAGTGTTGTGTTGGGCAGTGTGAAGTACGAAGTCGATGCATATATGGCTGCCGCGGATGACACTGGCAAAGGGGTCGTAGAGGGGTAGACCTCGACATCGACTTGGTGAAACTTCAGGCGCTGGTTGTTCATGACAGGAACCGAACGGCTCTTGAAGCAAAGCGATTCAAAAACTCGAAAGCGGTGGTGATTCTGCTCGACGGACTCAAAGTTTCCAATCGTGTTACTTGCGGTGCGAGCATGTTTCGCTGCACATTGTTCAGAAGGCAGACGGATGTTTGCTACGCCTGCGGCAAGGTCGGACATCACGCTGACGTATGTCCAACGCCAGATGAAGTCATATGCAGGGGATGCGGCAAGAAATCCCCATCGGAGGAACATGAGTGCAAGCCGATGTGCAAACTTTGCGGAGGCGCACACGTAACAGCAGACAGAAAATGCAAGCAGTGCTTCTAGTTCCGGCATGTTGTGCGTCACAGGAGAAAGGAAACACTAAGACTAGACTCTAACCTGCGTTTTCAGCAAGGCTACGCCGCGGAAAAAGACTTCCTACTATTGCACATGGACAAGCCAGGCGACACAGCGCGGTTGCTCCCAATCCAAGGGCAATCGATTACAATCCAGAGGGCGATCAGCCTCCATGGTAAGATCCCTATCTAGGACTTCTTCGGTTCGCATCA
Source organism: Rhipicephalus annulatus (assembly GCA_013436015.1). Lineage (NCBI taxonomy): Eukaryota > Metazoa > Arthropoda > Arachnida > Ixodida > Ixodidae > Rhipicephalus > Rhipicephalus annulatus. The sequence continues at coordinate 26,852 of WOVY01012421.1, forward strand.
AAACACCAAAGGCTGAAAAGGGACCGTGGGCCACCAAGGCCAAGAAGACGTCACAGCCGCAGGTAAGGGGGCTGCTGACTCAGAGCATGTTATCTTCGAGCCAGTAATTAGTATCCAAAAGGAGAATGCTACTCTCAGAAGCATTGCAGAACAGCTCAAGGCTGAAATAGCAGAAATGAAGGGAGCTAAGGTGGTGAATGCCGCTCCTCCGTTGCGGCCGAACAGGCCCAATGAGAATATAGGGGAGTCGCCGATAGCTGAGCTTCCGTTGGACACTTATTCTGAGATTAGGCCGGCAAAAAGAAAGGCCACTACTGAGCATATGAGGTACGAGGAGCTCGATTTTCAGGTGCAAACCACCGATTCTTTGGTGGAGAATAAGGAGAATCTTAAGCAAATGACCAATGCGTTGGCATCTCTTGGTGCTAGGAGTTCCAAGCTTGAAGAATAGCTGAGCAAACTGACAGCCAAGAAGGACATGAAGTCGCTGGTTAAGAGTAGAGCTACTTTCTCGGTGACGACCTATGGTAGCACCCAAGCTGGATCAGAATCTGGCAACGGAACTGTTGGGACTTCACTCAAAAAAAGGTGGCCTTACAACAGTTCCTCAGATCGAGAGCATCGCAACCACAGATTACCTTATTACAAGAGGTGTTATGGATACAGTTTCTCTGTCGGGCTACACATCATACGTAAACGAAGAGCCGGAAGGTAGGGGGGTCTCCACTCTGGTCTCTAACAAGCACACTTTTATCGAGCATGACTTAAAGATGCGTAGGTGCGAAATTGAATACCTTTTTTGGCGAGGTTATCCCGAGTGGCGAGCTCAATAATAGCATATTCATCTTCAACGTGTACAGTTCCTCTAGAGGGGGGCAGCATCGCTTCACTTCGTTGTTGGCCAAGGCAGTTTCTGTAGCAGGAAGGGTCAGGGTTCCATTGTTGTGGCCAAGGACTTTAATGCCCACCATCAGGCTTGGCGTTACCCACACACCACACGCAAAGGCGCAAATCTCTGGCAGGCGGCGGCGGACCTTGGACTCACATAAATAATTGATTCCAACTTTCCCACTAGGATTGGCAACTCTGTCTCACAGCATTCGACTCCCGAATTCACATTCGTGGTGTTGGCAGGGGAATTTTCCTGGGCTAACTTGGAAGTAGAATTAGGAAGTGATCACTATACTGTCAGCACAGAGTTGCAGGTAGGCAGGAGGCCTCCAAGGACATTCAAATACATATACTTGGATCACTTCCGAAAAATCAGGGAGGAAAGAGGAGTTAAATCATCGGAGAACTTCCAAGATTGAATGGCCAGTGTCAGAGGGAACGTAGAAGAAGCGATCAAGTTAATACACACCAAGCTCGAGGTTAATCAGATGGATAGCAATTAGCACACTTACTAGAGGCGAAGGATTTTCTGCTGTCTCGGTGGAAAACACAGAAGCTCAATCGCAGGCTTATAAAGATGCTAGTCGTGCTAAACAAGAAAATATGACACATAGCCAAGTACTTGAGAGACAGCTATGGCAGGAGGTGTGTAACATGGTGGATGGAGAGATGCGAGTAGGTGGGAAATGGAACATACTCAAGCACCTGCTCCATGGAAATAAGAGCAAAACCAGCCAGAATGGGGTGGTGGATAGAATTCCACATGCGGAAAGCCAGCACCATGGGGATTATGAAATTGCAACGCGCTTAGCATGGAGGTTCTCTGGCAAGTGATGCTGGATCTCTGGGGCTGGCCTTGTCAAGATAAGAGGGCAACCAGCCGTGCGCCTTGTTAGGCCGTTCCAGGAGGTGGACGTTCGCGAAACACTACAAAAGCTCAATGGCCGGTCATCTCCGGGACCCGATGGCCTAACTGACAAACTGCTGCGCAACTTAGACGACAGGTCGATAAATGTTATGATGGCAGAGATCAACCGTATATGGCAATCGGGTGTCTTTCCAGATGAGTGGAAGCTTGCGTCCGTGATTCTTATTCCCAAGTCTGGGCGCAACCCTGGGGCTGAGAATTTCCGGCCCATCTCCCTCACGTCTTGCTTGGGCAAGGTGGCGGCGCACGTGAAAAATGATCGGTTCTCTAAGCCCATTGAGGACGAGGATATGTTTCCAAACAACATGATAGGCTTCAGGCCTCACATCTCTGTGCAGGACGCCATGCTACTCATCAAGCATGATATATTAGATAGAGACACCCGAGACACGAGGGCCATTCTCGGTCTCGATCTGGAAAAGGCCTTCGACAAAGAGTCACATATGCATATTCTAGACTGGATCTCTCACCTTGACCTGAGAGAAAAGTTTTACAGATTTGTGCATTCGTTTCTCGGGGGTAGGGAGGCCACCATCAAATTGGGTGACCTAACATCAAAGGCTTACGATCTCGGGCAACGGGGTACGCCACAAGGGTTGGTTATTTCGCTGCTATTGTTCAAAGTAGCGATGCAGGGCTTGGCAGTCGAGCTTGAGCAAACGAAGAGTATTGGCTCCGCAATCTATGCGGACGACATCGCCCTCTGGTGCTCTGGCGGGTCGGACGGCAGCGTTGAAGAAGCACTGCAAGTGGCAGCGCATTGCGTCGAGAAACACGTTACACAGATGGGCCTCTGTCTCTCATCTTCTAAATCAGAGTTGCTCCTATATCGTCCCACTAGAAGGAGACCGAAGCCTAGAGGTTGGAGGCTTCCCGAGGAGACAGATATTAGGGTACGAACTTCATCCGGGTGCGAGAACCCCAGAGTTCGTTCTCTACGGGTGCTAGGTATAATTATTGAAGCTAATGGCCAGCACGGGCGTACTATAGATAAGCTTACAGGTCATGCTGAAGAATTACTTAGACTCATTGCTAGGGTTTCCAATAAAAAAGGAGGGCTTAGGGAAGATAATCTACTCAGGCTATTTCACGCGTTCCTCATGAGCCATGTGAATTGTGTCACTCCCATACACATATGGGAGAAACACGAGATTAACAAGCAGAACACGCTTATCAGGAAGTGTATTAAGAGAGTCCTCGGACTCCCAATGCACACACGCACAGAGAAGCTAGCAAGACTTGGCATACACAACGCATTGAAAGAAGTGATTGAAGCTCAGCAGACCACACATATTTCCAGAATCTCGTCTACGACGGATGAAAGTGGAATCCTGACTAAGGTCGGGCGCAGTCCGACGACTTTAAAGGATAGGACCATTCAAAATTCGGATAGTGTGCGACAGGCTAATACAGTCTTCCCTATTCCAAGGAACGTGCATCAAACTTTCAACGCAGGCAGGAGGACGGCTCGCGCCTCCGCGCTTATGTGGTACGCGCATGCGCATGAGGCAGAGTCGTGTTTTGTAGACCCTGCCCAGTACGAAGGTGACTCCAATCGCTTTGTTCGTAACGTTGTGGGCCTACAGAGACGCGTATTATCAGCCGCGTCAATCAGCACGTCGTCGGCTTGTAAGGCAGAGCAACTGGCCATTACACTGGCAATCCTCAGGTCGGACAGAGAAGAGATACTTACGAACTCGAGATCAGCCCTTCGAGCTTTCTCAACTGGGGCCCTTTGTGAGGAATTTGGTAGGGCACTTGAGGATAAGGTGCTGATTCATCACGTCATTACGTGGTTCCCGGTGCACGAAGGCGCTGAGGTAGGGGGGTTGGCATATGTCAATGAGTTGGCCCATGCCCAGGCGCGAAGTCTTGCCGGCCGCGCCGGGCACTGGGAAGCCGGTGTGCCGGTTGGGACCGGCGACGGGCTTGGTCCAACACTTTCGGAAGCTCACCCACCCCGCTTCAGGGACATTCTCTCCACCTTTAACGAGATCACTAGCCACTACCAGATGAGCCGCAGGGCTTTCCCCTTGCCACATCGAAATCTCACGAGGCCCCAGGCCGTGACTCTCAGGCTTCTGCAGACAAAGTCCTATCCCACACACTCCGTCTTCAGTAGGTACACAGAGGTCTCCCCTCTGAGTCCCGACTGTGGGACGGTTAGCGACTTAAGGCAGATGCCCTGGGTGTGCGCCTCTTAGCAGCACCACACAATCCACGGCTTCACGGAGGAAGCCTTCTCTGCTTTCCTCACAAGCCACGACTGGTTTGACCAACTCCGGGCTGTCCAGAAGGTGCACGATGCGGTGGTGAGGCTTGGCCTCCCTGTCCCAACGTGAGAGCGGCCCGCAGTCTTGCGCCTATAAAAACGGGGTGAAGATTCTTCCGGACCCGAATAAAGTTAATTATCTATCTATCTATTTCTTAAGAACATACGTGCGTTGAAAATCAGGAAAACAGCGACAGTGCTTCCAAAGCTTGCCAGATATTCCTCTCATTTGATTGCACACATTTAAAATGTGTTATTACCTCTCTGGTAATCAGCTGTGAGTCAGCGGTTGTCGAGTCTTCTATGTGTTTCTCTATCTGTGTGTTTCACAGCGTCGTACCCCAAAACTTGATCTTGAACAAGCTCACCCGCACCAATGTTTTGCTGCTATGGAATGCGAGCATCATGTTTACCGAAACTGTTGATTGTAAACACGAAAAGAGTTTAGTGCAGATCGTGTAAATTAGTCTATGCGTTTTGGCAGTGCTGGGAAGAGCATTCATTGCGCTAATTTATGGACGCATATCTACACAGTAGTTGTGCAAGTGGCCTCAAAGCGGGGAACATAAAGACTGTTACTGTCGCCATAAAGGAAATGGCGTCGAGCTAAAGGCCTTCGTAAAGTATCTTCTAAAGGAAGCTTGTGTGGCAGAACAGGTGTGTGATTTGAGTAACAACAAAACGCTTAAGTATTTCTTGCCGATAACCGATTAAAAGAAAGGAAAAAGGTGAGTTTGAAAACTGGGCGCAAAAGCGATCATTACAACTAAGATGCAACCATAATTTTCATTAGTACATTGCGTTGTAAAGTGAAATACATACAAAAAATTATTTGTGCATGCACAGTTTTTGGCCACATTGGCTATTCCAGCTAAAATAAAGATGGAGGAGTCTAGGTGAGAGATAACCATTGAAGTATTTCCATTCACCTTAATGATAGTTCATCAACGGCTCGCTTCCGCATGCACGACCACTGTTATCAATACGCAGACGTCAACTGTTAGAGATTTTAGTTCAATATCTTGCTTGTACTGCAATGCCTAAAATGGAACTTAGGTATTCAGTTCCAATACCAATATTTCGAAATATATTAGACCTTAACACATCGGTTAAAGACTTTCTATATGTCACTACTCCTCTAATAAACAATGTTGTGGATGCTGTACGTAGAGACTTTCATGGTTAAAACGAACTTTAGAAACCACACCTCTTCAGCATTCACCTAATTTATTTTACCTTAAAATTCCTTAATAAACCATTGTCTGTCCACCTTTTGTGTCCTACTTGCTCATTCGTTTCAAGCTCGGTAGGGCGTTTGTTACTCAGATTCTTCGCAGCTACAAAAGCGACATTAAAAGGACCCTACAGTTTTTTTTTCTAGTCTGATATCTGTAGCGCTGAGTGATGTGTAGTTAATGCTGGCTGCTCAGATAAACGCAAAAATTACCCATACTGGTGCTTGAAACTACAAATATGAGACTTCAAATGTCATAAAATCCAACAGACAAGAAAAATGAAGCTTTGTTCACATTTCAGCATACCACTGCCGTAGAAAGCCCGACTGCCCCACGGGCGAGATGACGTGGCGTAGTGGAAGAAAGCGGTACTCTCGACTCTCTATGGGGAACGCTCTCCTAACACCGATAATTCAGTGTGGTAGGATTGAAAATAAAGGTGAGTTGAAACATCTCCATTGTTGGGTATAGCGCACAAATGAATGAAACACAGAAGAAAATGACGGGCCATCAATTTATTAACTACAGGCTTGAATGTTCACCTCTGTGAGGCAAAAAGAGCAGTTCATCAGAGAATCCAACTTATTTTAACATTTTGTAAAGCGCTATGTTCAATGTATTAGTTCCCGGACTATTTTGTATCAATGTAGCAACAAACATCTCAATGCATAGACGTTGAAGCACAGTGGCGTTAGTAAATAGTTCTCTGTCAATAAAATTCAATACACCGAAGTTAGATAAAGTCAATATCACTGTAGCTGTCATTTCTTGCAGAGTATGTTTAGTCGGCCCGTGGTTGTGTCCATTTTCTGTTACTGTTCATTTTATTGCAGTCAAAGCTTCCGGGTGAAGTGCGTGATCGGAAAAAATTATGATGCTGGCTCCTATTTTTCAGAATAACTAGAAATGACCCGCTGGTGCAACGGTAGCGCGTCTGACACCAGAATGACTAGAATGCGAATTGCAAGCCACGGAGGTGCGGCTTTCGAGTGGCAAGCGATTTCCTACTTCCTAATTGAAATGAACGTGACACGCTCAAGGCCTCGGTAGAAAAATTATGCTGCGTGTGCGAATCGAACATCAGCAAGAAAGTTTCGTTTTTACAACATAATAGTGAATTTTCGATATTAGTTCATATTGCCACTAGTACAAGTTCTGAAATTATTATTTCCATAGATGCTGGCACGCTTGTATGTGCCGCTGTTCAGAAGAGGGCGAAGATGCGCGTGCAGAGAAAAACGATAAATTCGTATTGCCATTGTTCGAATCAGTTTGACATCCTTGTGTGCCATTCTTTACATGTTACAGTTACGTTGTAACGTCACAACTGGTGGAGATGCTGGGTAATAGTCTACGCACTGTTACCACGAGGATGATCTCGGCCCCAACATCGATGCCTTGGTAGAAACAGCCAACCTTCGACGCAGTCGGTGGCAAATAGGTTTACCACCCCAATTCAGCCTTCTTCTGCAACGCTCCTGAATCATGGCAAATGCGACAACTGCAAGCCAGAGTGAACAGACCGCGACTCCGCCAGCTCAATGGCTACCAGCCTCTCAAACGCCAAAGCCCTTCCATGGAGAGCCCTACGAAGATTTTGACGACTGGCTGAACCAATACGATCGAGTCGCCGTCGCCAACGAGTGGGACGAGCACCGGAAACTGCGGTATCTTTATTTCTACCTGGAGGATTCGGCGCGTATTTGGTTCGAGAACCATGAGGCCACCCTGACAACCTGGCCGGTATTTTGCACTCAGCTGCGGAACACGTATGGTAGCGCCAACCGGAAAGAACAAGCCGAACGTCTCCTCAATTCTCGCAATCAAAGACCCAATAAAAGCGTGGCCATGTTCGTTGAGGAGATGTCTCGTCTGTTCCATCGAGCGAATTCTGCAATGACGGAAGACAAAAAGGTACGCATTCTGATGCGGGGTGTCAGGGAGCAGCTGTTTGCAGGACTTGTACGAAACCCACCAGCTACCGTGGCAGAATTTCTCCGTGAAGCGACGACAATGCTGCGAATGCTAAGACAGCGGTCTTCGCAGTATGAGTGGTCCGACAACCTTGCATGTCTATCAGCACCCTTGGTAACACCCGATGTCACGAGTGTGAGAAACATTGCTGAGCTAGTCCGTAGCTTATACGCGACGAGCTGCAAAAGCTTCACGCAGTGCCTTCACAGCCTCAAGTGGCTGCTCTGACAGACGTCGTACGTGAAGAGGTGTGGCGGCTGGTACGACCATTAGGGCCACCTCCCACCGAAGCTCCTCTGCTAACGTACGCGGAAGCTGTACGCACTCCTGCACCGGCAGCCAGCTATTCCCCCCGACCGACTAGCCTGCAGACGCCGCAGAGCTTTTCCAGCCTGCCACACGATGAAAACCAACGACCGACTTGTCTGCAGATGCCACAGTATTTCTCGGGCCCACCACACTATGAGAATCCGCGACATAATTTGCGGAAATCTAGCGTGTGGCGCGCTTCAGACAATCGGCCACTATGCTACCACTGTGGTGAGCCAGGTCATTTGTACCGGGAGTACTCGTACAGACAGATGAGCCTACATGGATTTCAGCCAGACGCTTGTCGGCCCAGGAACGGGGAACGACCCCGTGCCATCGCAGAATACTTAGCAAGTCTACCGTCTCCGAATCTTCAGTGACGCCAATAACGCTCTCGGTCTCCTCGACACTCTACGTCCGCGAATTAATATTCTACTTTCGCCAATTTTGTTGCGGGACGATCCACTAGGTCCCCAATTCCACGCCGGAGAAACTAGAATCAGCGGCCTCCGGGGGTTGGGACCGCTGTTAAGCTATCGTCAAAATAGCCTCCTCCGACCCATCCGCCGACCTTCGACGATTCCTTTCAGCCGACACCTCACATTAAGGACGAACCCATTTCTGCTGACATTGCCATCCTTGTCGACAACCATCCAATGACTGCTCTGGTCGACACCGGCGCCGTGTACTCAGTTATCAGTGCTGAACTTGTGGCTGAACTCAGGAAAGTCACGACTCTTTGGGGGCATGGACCAAACCTTCGGACAGCAGGTGGTCATCTCTCGACATTGATCGGGAGATGCACCGCAAGGCTGCAAATCTGTGAGTCGACGTTCGTTGCTTTTTTCGTTGTGCTTCCCGAATGCTCCCAGCAAGTTATCCTTGGCATGGATTTCCTTCGCGAGCACGGCGCTCTTGTAAATCTTCGAGACTGCCTCGTAACGTTTGCTGACGACTATGGCCCGAAGCCTAGAGATACCGATCCGCAGAACTCTGCGCTTCGCATTGCCGACGACACCGTCACACTTCCGCCACGCTCCAGTATGTTCATTACTGTACAGGCTGACATAGACCATGACGGTAGTGATATCGCTGAAGCCAAACTTTCGGTGCTCTTGTCTTAGCAAATCAGCGTTGCCCGCGGCATAATTCAATTTAAACGTGGGACGACTGAGTTGTTGATCACCAATTTTAGTGGAGCATACTAACATTTGGCCAGGCGAACAACTATCGCTCATTTTGAAGCCATTGACGATGAAGCGTGTCCGACGATGGCCCCCATTTCTGCAGCCGTTGAAAGTGACACCGCGGTAGCCGATGCAGTCGATGTCAATCCGAAGCTGTCATGTGCGCAGAAAGAGCAAATCCGCTGTATCGGCCGCATGTTTCGCGACTGTTTCGCGCCTAAATCTAAGATGAAACGAACGCCAACCGTAAAGCTTCGCATTGTCACTGACCGTGCTAAGCAACCCATACGTCAGCACGCCTACCGAGTATCACAATAGGAACAAGAGGCAATACGTTCTCAATTGAGGCAGATGCTCGAAAATGGCGTAATACAAACCTTTAACAGTCCATGGTCGTCTCCCGTCGTACTACTAAAGAAGGAGGACGGCACTCTCCAATTTTTTGCGTTGATTACCGCGAACTCAACAAAGTCACAAAGAAAGACGTTTATCCGCTTTCGCGCATCGACGACTCACTAGACCGCCTACGACGCGCCCGAAACTTCTCCTCTATGGAATTACGCAGTGGCTACTGGCAGATTGAAGTTGATGAATGCGACCGAGAGAAAACAGCATTCATAACGCCTGACGGTCTGTACAAATTCAAGGTGTTGCCCTTCGGTCTGTGTTCTGCCCCTGCGACATTCCAGAGGACGATGGATACAGTGCCTTCCGGTCTCAAGTGGGAAGCATGCCTTGTTTACTTAGACGACGTCGTTGTCTTCTCGCAAACGTTTGAGCAGCACTTGCAGCGACTTAGATTTGTGTGTGCTGCAATTCGCACGGCAGGCCTATCACTGAAACCAGAAAAATGTGATTTTGGTTACAACGAATTAAAGTTCCTCGACCACCTTGTTAGCCCTGATGGTATTCGGCCGGACCCAGACAAAACATTGGCTCTCGCAGATTTTCAACCACCTGCCAACAAACTTGATGTGCGTCAATTTTTAGGCCTCTGTGCATACTACAGACGCTTTCTGCAAAATTTCGCAAACATCGCCAAACCCCTCACTCGTCTGACAAAAGATGTTCCCTTCGTGTGGGGCCCTGAGCAAACACGCGCTTTTTCCGAGCTCCAGCAGCGTCTCCAGTCTGAGCCCTTACTCGGACACTATGACGAATATGCCGACACTGAACTACACACAGACGCCAGTAACATTGGCCTTGGTGCCGTGTTCGTCCAGTGGCAAGGCGGCGTCGAACGCCCTATTGCTTATGCGAGCCGGATTTTATCATCTGCAGAAGCGAATTACACAACCACTGAAAAGGAGTGCCTAGCTGTTGTCTGGGCAATAGCTACATTCAGACCATACCTGTATGGTCGCCCGTTCAGAGTTGTTACCGATCATCATGCGCTCTGCTGGTTTATTTATTTATTTATTTATTAGAATACCCTCAGGGCCCGTAGGGCATTGCAGATGGGGTGGGTACAACATTTATAACACACAAGAAAAAAAGACAAAATAAAGAAACAAGTGTCAGATGCGTAAATCAGGAGGGCAACATAAGTCAACTAAAAATGTATAAGTAAGAATCCAAGCACATACAAGACAAAGATAGATAATGGAAACTGCGTATAGTTACAAGCATTGCTGAGAAATTGCAGTCTTGAATAACAAAGGGTCTGTTATTGTTACAACGGAAGAGGGAAGGTGGTTCCAATCGGCGGCTGTTTTCGGTAAGAAGGCTGCTGAAAAGAATTTGGTGCGGCAAAACGGAATGGCAACCTTATGCTGGTGATCAATGCGCGATGAGTGGTATGACGGTTGTGAAATGAGGTCTCGCTTCATTGATGGATTGTGAAAAAAAATATGAAAAAAAATGCAGTCGCGCCAGTTTCCTCCAGACAGTTAAATTGGACAGGTCAAGGTTAGATTTCATTTCTGATATGCTAGCAGTACGGGAATATTTAGAACAAATGAACCGAACTGAGCGGTTCTGAACAGATTCTAACGCGTTGATTAAATTTTGCTGCACGGGATCCCATATAGCGGACGCGTACTCAAGCTTTGGGCGAATTAGTCATCGGTATAATAGAATTTTGAGGGACAGCGGAGCGCGAGAAAAGTGGCGGCGTAAGTATCCTAGCGTTCGGTTAGCGTTATTACAGGTGTAGGTAACATGCGTGTGCCAAGATAGATTGTTGGTAATGTAAACGCCGAGGTACTTATATGAAGAGACATGCTGGAGGGGAACGGCGTTAATTCTGTAGGTACAGGGGGGAGAAATAGATCGCCGGGTTATTGACATGCATTTAGATTTGTTAGAGTTGAGAGTCATAAGCCATTTATTGCACCAGGTTGAGACAGTGTCAAGGTCTGACTGTAGAAATTGGTTATCAGATTCATTGTTTATTTCGCGGTAAATTACACAATCATCTGCAAATAACCTTATAGCGGAGTTAATGCTGTCTGGGAGATCATTAATATATATAAGGAAAAGTAAAGGGCCTAATACGGAACCTTGGGGTACGCCGGATGTTACTTTAGAAAGAGGTGAGTTATAGTCATTAGTTGTTACAAACTGAGTGCCATTAGTCAGAAAGCATTCAATCCATTTAAGAATGTTCGGGTCAATGTTTAAGGCACTAATTTTCAGGAGGAGTAATTGGTGAGGTGCTTTATCGAAAGCTTTTTGAAAGTCAAGAAAAATGCAATGCACAAGTGAGTCGCCATCTAAAGCCGATGCTATGTCATCAGTAAAATAAAGAAGTTGGGTTTCACATGAGTAACTTTTTCGGAATCCGTGCTGGTAGGAAGTAAAAAAAGAATTTGATTCTAGGAATGAGACAAGGTTGGAGTAAATTATATGTTCTAACATTTTACAAGGAACACTGGTTAGGGAAATTGGTCTGTAATTGAGAGGAGGCTGTGTGTTACCAGATTTGTGCAGAGGGACCACCTTCCCCACTTTCCAGTCAAGCGGCAAAGTGGAGGTCTGAATAGATTGCGAAAAGATTAAGGACAAGTAAATTGATGAATACAATGCAGTGTTTTTTAGAAACTTTGAGTTGATTTCATCTACGCCACAAGAAGAGGATAACTTAAGCTTGTGAATTAAATTTTGCACTCCAACGGCATCAACGGTAACAGGATACATGGGTAAAAAATCACGACTAGGCATTTGTGGCAAAGCAGAAGCAGAACAACTTGAAAAAGAAGTAACAAAAAATTCATTTAATGCAATGCAACACTCTTCACAGCGAATTGGCTGCCCGTCTGAGTTCGTAAGCGAAATGTTTTTCTTTTCCCTAGGTGTAACAGTTTTCCAAAACTTAGAAGGGTTGGTTACAAGAATTGAGGGAAGGGTATTATTAAGAAAAACGCGCTTGGCTTCCTTGATAGCTGCTCTGTATTCGGAAGGGACAGATTTGTACACGTGCCAACGGGCTAACGAATTAGTCTGCTTTGCCTGACGGAACAACCGTTTCTTTTTATTCCGCAATTTTTTTAGGTCAGTTGAGAACCAAGGGGGGCGTTGGCAACCCTTGATAACGTATGTAGGAATGTATCGCGTGATTAAAGATTCCACTTTCATTTTGAACAAGTTCCAGTTTTGTTGAACGCTGCGATCAAAGAAGCCATTACAAAGCTCTCAAAATTCGATTCGAGTTCACTGTTGATTGAGTCATAATCGCCGCGTGAGTAGTCTCTTATTGTTTTCTGATTGTTTGACCGACGCCTTAAAGAACCTGTTAGATTGAAGTGCACGAAACAATGGTCACTTATGCCTGGGATATATGAAATAGAATGGACAAGGTCTGGTACAGTGGTGATAATCAGATCAAGAACATTTGATGAAGTGGGGCCCATTCTTGTTGGTTGCGTTACGAGTTGGGTAAGGTTAAAGTCTTCGCACAGTTCAACGAAATGTAAACTGTCGGCTGAAAGTGAGCTTAATGAACAGGAAGGAAGTGACCAGTTTATTTTCGGGTAGTTAAAATCGCCTAGAATAAAAATAGGTGTATGCGGGTGCCTTTTGACAATATCATTCAAAGCATCAAGCAGTTGCTCGCAAAACACTGGCGTCGCACTCGGAGGGCGGTAACAGCCACAAATTATGACATTTTGATAGTTGACATGGAAGGAAACACAGACAAATTCTAAAGGTGATGCTATTACTACATGGCTAGAAACTATATAATCAGCTACGGCTATAAGTACACCACCTCCTGGCGATTCTTCTCTATCACATCTGTAAATGATAAAATTATTTTCACAATCGAACAGCTCTACACTTGCAATGTTAGTGGTAAGCCAGGTTTCCGTTAATACTACAACATCGGCTGCGCAGTCATCAAAAATTGAAGATAATGCATCCCGTTTGTTAAGAACACTTCGTACGTTAGAATATAAAACTGAGTAGTTACGATAAGTGGCCGAGGGGTGAACTTTGTTAGGATAAGAGCGTATCTTCGTCGGCATGCGTAGCGGAGGACGAAACTTCTAATGAGTTCTGCGCATGTGTATGCGGCTCACGAACGCTGTCGGTCACCGGAGAATACACAAAGCACTTTTTGTTGATGTAAAGCTTATTGTACTTGACGGTATACTTCTCGCCACTCGTCCTGCCGAATTCAAAAAGCTTCTTGCGCACGCTTCTTGTTGCGCGGCAGAAATCCTCGCTGAATGACACATGAGACTCGCGAAAACTACTTCTAGACTGCAGTATGCTTTCTCGGAACTTAAAAGAAGCAAATTTTACGATCACTGGTCGAGATTTGCCAACTACGAATCTGCCTAGCCTGTGCGCGCGGGATATGCGGTCGTCGCTACTTCCCAAGTTTAGCTTCAGAGTTTCATTGAGGATTTGGCAAACTTTTTCTTCTGATTGCGCCCACGTTTCCGAATCGCAATCTTCTATTCCATTAAAAATCATGTTTTCTCGGCGAGAACGATCTTCAAGTTCGTCAAGGCGCTTGTTAACCGAAAGTACCTCCGGTACTTTCGGTGGTTGGCGAACCTAAAGACCCTTCCGGACGTCTGGCCAGGTAGAGCTTACGCCTTCAGGAGTTTGATTTGACAGTCGTGTACAAGTCTGGCCGGAAACATATTGACGCGGACTGCCTTTCCAGAGCTCCTCTTAAGACAGCGTCAGGTCATCAGGATCTTGACGGCCCTTTTCTCTGCGCCGTTAGTGTATCCGACTTGGCTGAACAGCAGAAGAACAATTCAGAGCTTCGATAATTCATCGAATTTCTCGAAGTCCGTACGCCACATTAAGCACCAGCATTCGTCCGCTCGCGATCATCGTTTTGCATTCGCAGAAATATCCTCTATAAAAGAAACTTCAACCCTTACGCGACTGAGTACCTGCTCGTCGTCCCGCCAGCGTTACGAGCCAATGTCTTGTCCGCCTGTCACGATGAGCCTTCCTAAGGCCACCTAGGATTCACACGTACCTTGGTCCGGATCCGCCAACACTATTACTGGCCTAAGCTCAATCGGGACGGTAAGCATTACGTGAAGACGTGACACGAGTGTCAGCGCCGTAAAGCACCACATCAGCTCCCCGCCGGCTTTTTGAAGCCCGCCACTCCTCCGACACAGCCGTTCCAACAAATTGGCATGGATCTACTCGGACCTTTTCCGAAGTCTCGTGACGGCAACCGCTGAATTGTAGTCGCTACTGATTATATGACGCGCTACTGCGAAACGAAGGCATTACAACGTGGCACCGCCATTGAGACTGCCCATTTTTTTATGAAGAACATCGTCCTCCGACATGAAACACCAGCAGTTGTCATAACTGATCGTGGCACAGCTTCTACCGTCCGGATGATACAAGACGTCATGCAGCTTAGCGGCACAGTAGATAAAAAACTACTGCATACCACCCCACAAAGCAACGGCCTTACAGAGCGACTAAACAAGATGATCGCCGACATGCTATCCATGTACGTTGACCAAGACCACAAAAACTGGGATGACATCCTCCCTTAGGTCACGTTCGCTTACAACACCGCTGTGCAAGAAACAACTGGATTCACAATTCCGGTTGCTTAACGGCAGGGAGGTCACTATATTGCTGAATACCATGCTTCTACCAGACAGACGCCAGATTAGTGTCAAGACGAATAAACTTATCAGACTGGCAGACGCAGCTCGTAAGATTGCAGTCGAACGAATCCACAAGCAACAATGCATCAACTCGTTGCGGAACAACGCTCGTCGTCGCGATGTCTCTTACCAACCCGGAGAACAAGTATGGTTGTGCACTCCCATTCGCCAACGGGGCCGGTCGCAAAAGTTGTTACGCCGCTAGTTTGGTCCCTGTAGAGCTCTCCGCCATCTCAGCGAAAAAAGCTACATGGTTCTTGACGAGGACATGGCTCGTAAATTCCTCCGTTCGCAACAGCCACACATCGTCCATGTTTCGAGGATGAAACCATTTTACCAACGCTGACTATTCGTGAAACTTCCTTGAGTAGACTTACTGTATATGTGAACATCCCCTTGAGTACTGCTTATCGTATGTCTTTTCTTTCATCTGGTAATCATGTTGTGACATCGGGACGATATTCTTTGGGAAGGGGGGTAATGCCGCTAGTACAAGTTCTGAAAGTATTATTTCCATAGAAGCTTGCAGGCTTGTATGTGCCGCTGTTCAGAAGAGGACGAAGTTGCACGTGCAGAGAAAAACGACAAAGTCGTATTGCCGTTGTTCGAATCAGTTTTACGTCCTTGTGTGCCATTCTCTACAGGTTACAGTTACGTTATAACGTGACAATATCATATTATTCATCAGAGCCTGCCGTTCACAGACGAATGCATCACGTACTATAAAATAACAGCCAGTTTACTTTTGTTTTTTATTGCACTAAATATTGGGTTTTTTGCGTGAATATTTCTTTTTTTAGAGTGCCGTTTCACAGCACAATCGTATATGCGACAAATTCAAATCTAGACGCACAAAAGTGATGGTTTTATTAAAAATATTTGTAACAAACTCAATCAAAAAAATTCTTTAACCAAATTTTCATTTCTTGAAGTGAAGCCACTCGAAATCTTTGCACAGGTTAGCGTGAAACATAATTAGCTAGTTTTTCATCTTCACGTAGTCACTGAATCAACAATACGCCCAACACGCTCTTTCATTACCTTAATATACATCAAGATACTTTACTGTGTTTCTTTTAATTTGGAGTTTTCACTTTCCTACCCGCCATACCTTGTTATTGTTTGGTGAATATCACCGCCATCGAGCAGACAATAAATAATTGATGCACATCACAGCCAATGAACCGAAAAAAAGGGTAATTGCACAGCCGGTGGTGCAGGGGCGTACTCAGATAGCTTCAATGGGTCCGTGGATGACAAATTGCATTCTCGGACCTGCTCAGCGAAACAAATAAGGCGGGTGAGGACGATGAAGTGGAAGTGCCTTTTTACTGCGCATAACAGGTTCATGACTCACCAGAACAAATCGATGAGGCGTCAATGGCGCCCAAGTGTGGAACTAGATGATCCCAGAAAGAAGCGATCGCGACGTGCCGCCCATGACTCATAGAACAGTTGAGGTATTTTGCGTTTTGTGGTCGGAATGCGAAAGTTCGTTTTCTTCTCTATTCATTATTACCCTTTTTTTGAAGAAGGCGGTATTCACTAGCATGAAGTATTCTAAGTTAGGTGCGTCTAGAAAGACACATCCCCACTGCCCCAATGGCCATGTCGTATTTCTGTAATCATAGGTTGGTGTGCTGAAGTATCCTTTGAAGTACTAGCTGTAAGTAACTGAGAATATATGTGCTTCTACTGCAAGCACAAGTACTGTGCTTGTACCACGATGATTATGAGGTTACTTGGATACTGGTTCCTTCCATGCATGAACTTGTGTCAATGACCAGTTGTTGCAATATTACTTACTTCATTACGAAGTGGCATCACTCGACTACAAAGCACTAGTATAAATGTTTTACCAAGAAAATTTCGTCATGAGTCACAATAGGTGAAAGTGGTGCTGGTGGTGAGCAGATATTAAACATTCACAAGAAGAGATGATGTCATTTCCTGGTTTGATGTTCGTACAACCCCAATTTTTCTCCCATTCTGTACCCCACCGCGTTGGACGCTCTCTTTTCCACACAGCAGCAGGTATATAACATGCTTTTTTTTAGGGGCGAAGCTCCTTAGGGCGTGGACTGTGCGTCCCTGTAGCCTGTATGTAGCCACCTCTAGTTTAGTTCTTGCAGTGTTCACTAGATGGCGGTACCGTCTCCTGTATGTAGCCACCTCTCGTTTAGTTCTTGTAGTGTTTACTAGATGGTGGTACTTGTAGCTGATGATGAAAAGATGCAAGATGTTATAAACTAGAAAGTGGTACTTGTAGTTGATGAAAGACGCGAGATCTTATAAAATAGGAATGATGTCACATATGGCGCGTGTCATTGGTAGAAGGCAATCGTTCGATTTAGTGTGGCGACGTACGCTAGGGGGAGCGATGTAATAAAATCGAGTGGGCAAAATGTACAGAGGATTCATGGTTTACCAGGTTTACCTCCGGAGCTTCGCCCACTCATCATCATTCACTTCGTGGATATGGCGGAATTTTTTTTTCAATTTCGCCGACAAGTAGGTTGTGGTATTACTATAAAGCCAGGTACATTAAACATATTTTACTGTCGAGCTAAATAGAATTTGATATTTTGCACGAAGAAACCTATTACAAATTACACGGCTTGTAGTCGACAGACAAAGTTGGAAATTTGCCATCGTAGACTCCATGTTATGTCTATGTGAAAACACGTGTATTGAACTCTTATATAGGCGTCACTCTGTTGACGTGCAGGCCTGCTAATCTTGATCAAAGCTAGATTTTAATCTTCGAAGCACAGAGTCAGGCTTGATTCTGCAAGTGATGATTCGCATGCAACGTTTTATCACTATTTTCGTCAAGTTGGCAGCATTTTGTTGTATTTACTCTTTCTTCATAACTCCTTTCGTGAGGTAATGTTTGAGTCTTAACAAGGAGCTTCTCATGGTTTCTTACCAAATGAATATGCACGGAAAGCTGAAGACAAGTTGTATTTTGAGGTAATGCTCTATGTGGTTTATATTTTTGACACGCATTCAAGGGTATGCGATTACGCTATGAATGAAAAAAATCATAGTGGAGTAATGTTTAGGCTAATCCTTTGCATTTTTTTCCGTTTTGCAAACCAGCTATTCCGAATCCCGCATGGCCGAGGGAGGGTTAGAAAAATGAAATTGACAACCAACCGTTCACATCACAAAGCCAGAAAGCAACTCTTATATATACTTTAGAGGCTTTGTGCAACGAAAGAGTACTTGTCAGTTTCCTTTCCTTAACTGCTCTGCCACCTTGTGGAAATCCGTGGTACTTCATTGCCACACAACTTGTCACACATCAATATGAAGCATATTGTCACGAGGAGTTTGATTAAATCGCCATCACACTGGCAATTGCTTGCTTCCTCATTCGATAGAGTGACCTAACTGGAAAGACGTTCGGTTTGGGTTTAATTTTCAGACCAGAGCGGATCTTCATGCAACTAAGCAGTTTTCATTCTCAGAAATCTGCCTGTATTTCCTGCGACCTTCGTGCTACCACCAGAGGGTGGTGAATTTTCCTTCTATCCAATCCAGTATATTTTCTGGACTATGACCAACCGAGTCTCTGTGCTAGATCGGGCTGCCAACTAGGAATGAGTGGGAACAAAGCGCAATTAATGCGGTCTTAGCAAGACGTGATGGTCGGAGAGAAGGTTTGGTTGCCCTTACACGTCATTATCTCAGAATGAGATGAGCATTTAGTATACTGTGATAGACATTTTGTTCTGCATTTATAGAATGCTTACTTCAGCATGGACGTTCATGGCGAAAAAAAGGATAAAGAAAATATTCTATTAGTGAACTTTTCTAAGAGTCCCTCGATAGAAAAAGTGCGGTGCACAATGATTTGGAATGTTGTTTGTGCTACGTTCGTTCGTCCTATTCTTATTAGTATTTGTTTTTCCTGTCACGGTGAATGTCCCGTACCGGTAGTGTCTTATCACAACGTTGGCCCACAATTTATTTCTTGTTGAATGAAGTGTACGACTCCGGAAGTGTCTTTTTGCTGATTTCGAGAAACCATGGGCACTTTTATATCAAAGAATGAACCACAGTGGGTAACTTACGATTTAAGCCTCGGCAGCTTGTATTGCCTTGAAACTGGATAACTAGTGTGCATCGGATGTGGTTCTGGATTTTCAGGTGATGTAACACAGCACAGTGTGTGGCACTCCTAGCGACAAAAATTACTCATAGCCACAAAAATTACTGCTATTGAATTCGTGAACAAGTAAGCTTATTTACCAATTTTATGGAAGTTTCAAGCGCTTATGCATTTCAAACGTGATACTTGCCGTCATCTATACCATGTGAAACTGGTGATATCACATTTGGAACGTCTTTTCAGCATGCTTCGGAGAAGGCCCACGAGTAACTCAGAAATTTGGCCAGTGTTGTGGCACCACATACCTGGTCTAAAATATGTGTAGACAAGACTTTGCATGCAACAGGTACCTTTTGTTAAACTTCCAAAATATTCTAGAACTATGAAAGAGGGATGACATTCCATAAGCCTAACATTGATTTTAAAGAATATGGTGAGCTACCACAATGATGAAATAATAAATTGCCTCCGTTTCTTGTCAAGCATGCCATCTCTCCCGATCTCTTAAGTCATTCATAAAGCAGCAGCGCTTGTGTGCGATAATAAAGGCGCTACGAAACAAGGCAATTGTTTACAATACTTCCAGCAAGTTCTCAGAGAACCAGAAAAGAGGGCGGTAGCACGAAGTTTTCCGGGGTAGAAGAGCACTGTGCTTGTCTATAGAGTGACATTCGTAAACCAGTGATTGTGCGCTTTCTTGGTTATGAATCAACTGAAGTCTTCGGTGATTATCATAACATCTCCAACTGAGGATTTGTGAATCCACACAAAGGACTCAAGGAGTCATGGTGTTTTACGAAGAAATCATTTTATTGAATCAAAAGAAGGTAATACATAGCAGAAATATTATACAAGTCTCAAGGCTCTAGGCTGCAAGGGGACCTCCTGTGCACGTTAAACAAAGGGAAACTAAACAATCTAAGCTAATGGCAAACAGAAAAGAATACGTTTTAACGAATCAGTACCATTTGACCGCAAATGAATTGAAACGAAATATACAAATACACTGAAATACATGTCCGATCACAACGAACGATACAAATTAGGTTAATACAAAGTATAATGCAACACTTATGTCCAAAGGGTAACATGCGGCAACAAGAAAACAGTCATAAATGAATTACTGTTATGCGAAATTTAACTTGTGATAATTCAAGGGCAACAAAAATATAGAAGGCTATGCCACAAACCAGCAGCGATTTCAGCCACGTGAATATAAGCTATTTCGGTATAATAAAAAAACGTAATAGAAAAAAAAGTTTCTTTTGAAAAGCATAGATTGAAAGAAAAATATTTAGACGCTGTATAAAAGCAAAAACAAGTGCTTTTTGCAACTAATGATGCTCAGAGAAATTTTTCTGTCATTTGGAATACCGTTTCAGACAGGAGTCACTGTGAATATGCCAAAAATAGTTGTAACTTTAGGCAAAAAGAAGATATTATTTGACGCAAATTGATTTGTGTTTTGATTTATCAGTTAATTTTTATTAAAAACTATGAATGATATGTTGGAGTGAAGATAATTATATGTAAAGATTCCCGTGTTAAAATAGAATAACTCCTGAATGGTTAGAATACGATGCTCTTTTTCGATGTACTAGATCGTGGTGACTGTACTAGATCGTGATGATAAGGTGAATAGCCTGGTTGTGAACATATTGTACAGATGCTCGATGAGCACTAAATGTATTACACGAGGGCGCAATGCGGTAGACGAAGTGACTGTGAACGAAGGCATAGTAAAGATAATGCAAGGTATTCAGACGAAAGTGTGGGCGTGCCTTGATGAGAATGCTAATACCATAGGGAGCTTTTTGCTTTTCTTGTGAGACTTGGGAAGCGTACTTTAAAGTTGAAACAAGCATCTCTCTAAGAAAACAAATAAAAATGACTGAAAGATTCGATGGAGAAATTATTGACCACTACAAACGAAAATTCAATGACCATTGATGCACGGGGTGATATAGCATGAAAACCACTTCAGCGCAGTTAATGAACAAAGAATTTTGAGGACATCAATGAATCAAATTTTCAAGACCGCTTCTTGTCTTAGAAGCGAGAATGTTAATTGAGGTGCACGCAGTTAAAATTGTTGGGTCATCCACCTAGAAGTAAGATAAGCAAGGCAATAAGTGAGGAGTTAGATCAGTATCCTAAATGTTGAAGACTGGTCAACCTATTATTTATTCCTTACTACTTCGTTACTAAATAATTTGAAAATGAGAAAGCCATCAAGCATTTCCTAACAACAGAAGGCATTTCTTCGAGGAAAAGCTGTACCTGAAGTATTATTTTTTCCACCAAGAATTCCTGGTTGAAAGAGAGCATCTGTCATTCTGTATTTCCATTTGCGTCCTCATCAAACATGCCGCTTTGGTACACTTTGAATACTTCACTAAGTCACCAGCACTCCTAACTGAATATAACAATGTTGTATTAACGACCAGCTTTCATTCATACTTTCACTTGAAGCTTGTTTACCCAAATCAGCTTTTTTCACCTTTATTCATTCATCCGCCTTTTTTTTCTACCGTATCAATAGGGGCATTCTCAAAAAACGTTCCTGCTAAAAATTAGTAGTTCATCCTGAAGCCGCAAATGTGCCATTTCTGATATTTTTTTCACTACTCGCAAAAACGGCTTTCAAATAAAACTTCGTAATCCTTGCTATCAATCGAACAAACAACTTTTTTATATTTGCGGTCATTACTGCGCTAGAGAACACATAACAAAAATTGGCAGATTCTACGTACAGTGGCAATCGATGATTTGCGAAGCACGTATGAGAAAAATTGATATGTCACTTCAAAATCAACACGACCCTAAGAAGTGGAGGTAAATGACGCCGTACAGGTTTTCCGTGTGATGATTGTCATGTTTGGGTGCGTTGTTTACCTTCGTCATTTATTTACGTTACGTGATATCAAAGTTAATATATGTCTAGATAGCAAAACGACGCGAGCACGCAATGAGCGTGGTATGCTGTCATGTCCTTACATGACACGCGTGTCAGGAGCATAATGTTTGCACCAGTCATATATTTCGTTATTCATTGATGTCACGTAACACCAAATTTGGTATATCCGGAGCTCGCAAAACGGCCGCGAGCGCATCATGAAGGGACCTATATACTACGATGTATCGTTGACGCTCGCGCATACTCGGCACAGCGACGCTACGTTAGGAAAACGCGAGCACTCAATAATTTGACACCATGCGCGACGAGCGTCCGTCGGCGCGGCCCAACGGCAACCGGCGCGAAATGCGGCATGCTGCATTTCGTGCCGATGCGTTACCCAGATAACACTGCGCCTCCCTCTTTTCGTGACAAAAGGACGCCGAACACGCTGAACGCGCATGCGTCAAAAGAACGCTATGGCAGGACCGGCGGCGCCTGGCGTGGCAACGCCGGCGTGACACAAAAAAAAGAAGTTAACTTCTTTGGCGCAAACAATACGGAAAAAAGGAAAAAAGAAGGCGAGGAAAGAGACATTTATATGCTTTTAAGCAACACGGACAAGGGCTCACTTTCACGCATGAGCTGCCCCAGGAAAATGTCTAACAAGCTCTTGACCTTAGTCTGGAAGTAGGTTACCGGCATGTGTGTTGGGCTTACAGTCCCCGTGTACAGAAAGAGCTGTTACATTTTAAGTCGGCCCACTCGAAAGTGGTTAAAAGAGGAATAGTCTCAACCTGTATAGATTCAGCTCTCAGGAAGTCGTGCGCCCATAAAATGCAGGAAAGTTTTGAAAATCAGGTACGCCGTATTTTGGCTGCAGGTTACCCTATGACGCTCCTTACAGCCGTAGCAGAAGCCCTGCTTCAGAAAAGGAAAACAAGAAAGAAGGCGACATGTGAACGTGAATCGTTCAGGCCTGTTGTGATGCCTTATTTACATAAGGTCACACATCAACTCAAGAAAGTTGCTAACAGGCATGGGGTCCCCTTGGTATTCTCCGCGCCCAACAAACTCTTGATGTTGTGCTCCCGCACCTGCGGTAGTAGCAAAACTGGGTGCAATATAAAACACGGTGTCTGCTTTATTTCTTGCATCACTTGTGTGGTATATGCCATACCTCTGGTATGTGGCAGGATCTACATCGGGCAAACAGGACGTTGCATAAACGAGCGTCTTAGGGAACATGCGCAAAAAATAGTTAAAAAGGTAGACAAAGGGGCACATCTTGTTGCTCACTTGCAATCCTGCATTGGATGTTCGCCACGGTTTCATGATACGATGATTCTAGGCAGAAGCAGGAATGAAGATGCAAGACTTGCTTTGGAGGCTTATCATATTAAGAAATGCGGAGCTGATTGTATCAGTGATACTTCCGTTTCTTTGCATGCCATCGAATATGATTTTTTGCGTACACATCTTGTTTAAGATATCGTGTTTTACAAGTGTAATATGACAACACGCATGTACATTCAGGTGTGCGGTGTGATGTATTAAGGAATTTTTGTTATTACACGAAGCTGTGCGTGCGCATGCAATGTATGTGGTTTCGGCATATATATGCGTTGCTGTGTGAAGAATAAAGTAGTTGTTAGTTTGGCGTCAATCTGTCTCTTTCCTCGCCTTCTTTTTTCCTTTTTTCCGTATTGTTTGCGCCAAAGAAGTTAACTTCTTTTTTTT
This sequence comes from Rhipicephalus annulatus, assembly GCA_013436015.1. Taxonomy (NCBI): domain Eukaryota; kingdom Metazoa; phylum Arthropoda; class Arachnida; order Ixodida; family Ixodidae; genus Rhipicephalus; species Rhipicephalus annulatus. Next base: position 50,499 of record WOVY01012421.1, read on the forward strand.
GTGCTATGTACCAACTAGACCCAACGCAAGTTTTACTGAAACGCCGGCGTGACGCGACGAAATGAACGCCTGCGAGCACGCGCACCGCGTCACGTTGAAGTGTATTGGCGCCTTGACCGTAGCATGTAGTCATGTTCTCACAAGACACGCATCTCATGATTATCATGTTTGCACCAGTCACATACCTTCGTCACCTATTGACGTCACGTAATACCAAATATGGCATATGTAAAATTAGCAAAACGGCCACGAGAACATCATGAATGTGGCATGTATTCATGTTGTTACATGACACGCATGTCGTAATTGTCATGTTTGCACAAGTATCACACCTTCGTCATCCCTTTACGTACCGTAATACTAAATTTGGTATAAGTGAAGCTAGCGATTTGGCCGCCCACGCATCATGAGCGTGGCATGTAGTCATGTTGTTACATGGCACGCATCTGATGATTATCATGTTTGCACCAGCCACATAATATCGTAATCTATTCATGTACCGTAATACCAAATTTATTATATGTGACGCTAGCGAAATACCAGTGAGCGCATCATGGCCTTAGCATGTAGTCATGTTGTTAGAAGACACGCATGTCATGATTTTCATGTTAGGTTCTGACGCTTTTTTTCGCCATGCAATCATGTCATACCATACCAGTTTAGCAACACGCCATGTCAACGAAACCACCGCAAGAGCTGCAGGATCATGAACTGTATATCATGACATTCATGACATTTATGTGACAATTCTCATGTTATGACTAGACAAATTTATTCTCTTTAGGTCATGTTACGCCATACCAATTTTTGTATCGATACCATTATCAAAACGGCCAGGAGAGCTAAAAGTCGTAGGCGGCTAGATAGATAGATAGATAGATAGATAGATAGATAGATAGATAGATAGATAGATAGATAGATAGATAGATATGTGCAAAGTCGCTTAAGTTCGCTAAGAAATGCTTCACATTTAAAAGAGCGCAGTTTTTGGTTTACTTCACCTGTGAAGAAAAATCGGCATGTCGGCGCAGAACGCCCAGCACAGTCACAGCGAAAGCTTGAAGAGCGGCCGGGGCAGTTATCTCTCCTCTACTCTTCAATATTGAGAAGAAAGGCCTCTCGGAGCGACTCGCTACGGTGCGCGGGGTTGACCATGCTCTCTACGCGGACGATATCACCGTGTGGTGCATGGGAGGGTCCCACGCTGGGGTAGAGCAGGCGCTCCAAGAGGCATTAGACATCACGGAGAACTTTCTAGTCGGTTCGGGCCTGAGCCTTTCATCGGCAAAGTCTGAGTTACTACTATACAGACCCACCCGACAAGGACTGAGGAACCTCACTCCTTTAGAACAGATTCCCCTAGCTTTATACACACGGGATGGGCAGAAAATACCCAGGGTGGACTCCATCAGGGTCCTCGGACTCCTGCTAGAGTCCAAGGGGGGCAACTCACGAACTATAGCCCGCATCACCTCCAAGACGGAGAACATGCTTAGGCTCATACTCAGGGTCTCGAACCGCAGGGGTGGGATGAGCGAGAGCAATCTCCTTCGGCTCTATCATACATTTCTCATGAGCCACATTAATTATGTCGCTTCGGCGTTGCGCTGGTCCAAAAGAGAAGAGGCAAGAATTGATACACTAATGTGCAAAAGCATAAAGCGAGTTCTAGGCTTGCCTATCCACACTAGCACCGAGAAGCTCCTACAATCGGGCATGCATAACTCCCTCTCGGAGGTGATCGAGGCCCAGCAGATGGCTCAGGTCTTGCGACTATCGTCTTCGAGGGCTGGTAGGCGCATCCTGAAATCCATAGGCTGTGGTCCTACGGCGACTAACCAGCGTAATTTAACACTACCACCCTCGATCAGAGGCACGTTTTCGGTAGCTCCACTTCCAAGAAATGACCACCCACAATACAATGTAGGGTGCCGCATAGCTCGGGCCCGTTCCTTATTAAAATCAGTTGCAAACAGACCGCATCTCGCGACCTTTGTCGATGCAGCCCAGTATGGGCGTTCGGATCGCTTCGCAGTGGCCTCGGTCGATCATAGTGGCACACTCCTATGCTCTGCCTCAGTTAGAAAGGTTTCGGCAATGGTGGCTGAGCAAATCACCATCGCCATAGCAATGAAGGACCCATCGCGTCCTAATGTCTTTACAGATTCGCGTTCCGCAGCTAGGGCTTTCGCCTCGGGCTCGATCTCGCGTGAGGCAGCGGCCATCCTCGGCTGTGAAGGGGCTGCCGGGTTTCACACCATAACATGGTTCCCGGCCCACATGGGGCCAACGTACATCCTGATGTCACCAACGCCAATGAGTTTGCCCATGACCGTGCGCGAGGTATCGCTCACCGCGGCGGTCCCGGCGGATTCGCAGGCGGGGACGCCGGAAGATACAGGGACTCGCTACTCACTTTCCACGAGATCAAGACTCATTATCATCTATCTCAGAGGATTTTCCACTTCCTCATCGTAAACTTACGTGACCGCAATCATCGGCCTACAGGATGCTCCAAACGGGGTCTTTCCTTTCGCGTGGCAGGTTCAGCCATTTTTCGCCCAACATCGAGCCGCATTGTCTGGACTGCGGTGAGGCGTATTGCTCATTACCTCATATGCTCTGGCAATGTCCTGCGTTACGTGACACAGAGTTCAACAAAGAAGAGGACTGGGAGGAAGCCCTTAACAGCGGCGACCTCTTGGTTAAACTTCGAGCTGTCCAGAGGGCCTGCGAGAGGGTGGAGAGCCTTGGTCTTCCGGTTCCTACGTGGGAGCGGCCCGCGACGGCTACGGATTCCCCCTAAACGGGGCCGTTACAACGCAGTTCCTCAGGACCTGAATAAAGTTCTTTGTCTGTCTGAAGAGCGGCCTTTCAAACCCTTCGCTAAACTTTGTTTTGAATGCTACAAGCATACTGCTTGGTACCCACTACGCGAATAATATTGATAAACTTTGTGTAATAGGCTCCCATTCACAACGCTATCCTTCGTCATCTTTTGGAGAAGCATGGTATCCACTAGACACTTCTTAGGAATTCGGTTCAATTTTTTCTGCAGTGACTGACGAACAAGTATGTCTGGATTGGGCATGCGCCCCCGGGAAGATTTGATCAAGAACTAGTTTCCTAATTTTTTCAAGAGCACTGCTCTGTGGTACACCTGACGTAACTTTCGATAGTTTTGATGCGTGCTGGATAGTTTCCTTAGTTCACTTTTTCGTAATGGGTTGGCTCATTTGATGAACCCTTCGTTACGCAATTTGCATTCTGTGACACCTGGCTGTTCCTTGGATGCTTGAAAGCACTTTATTACTCATATTACCGCGATTATTTTCCTGTCATCAAGCCTTCTTATGACCAGTTTAGAAAGGAGTTCCAAGCATTGGTGTGGCTCATTCATTCTTTTGCCGGCACTCGCACGCGTCGGGCACAAGCATCATTGGCTTCCGTGGAGAAGTGAAGGCGGTTCTTGGTGGCAGCGGAAACAGGATTACAGTTGAAAGTGACAAGAAGTTTGAGATAATTTTGCGGAATCTGCCAACAGGACACGTTGTTTTGAACACGGTGTTTTTGCAAGGTAATATTTGAGTGAGACCTTTCAAGGTCAAAGACTTACGGTATGCGCTAGCCAAGGAATGACTGGTGCCCGACGTAATAGCATTGGGCAGCTACCAGATCAACCATGTGTGTGCCGTCATCTTTACCAGCCAGGAGGTGACGAAGGAGTTGAGTGAACTGAAAGAACTCCAGGAACAGGGACGCCGCTGCCTTGTTATAGAACCTCAGGAGCAGCAGGTGAGGCTGTGGCTTCACTGGCTCTTACATGGCTTCGTGAACGAAGATGTCCGCGCGACGTTGGGGACGGAGTAAGTGGGGAACGAGTAAGTGTGAAGATTTGGAATAACACTGGCGTGGGGAAAGAGTAAGTGAGAAGAATGTGACGACCCGCACTGTTTTCATTAGGCTGAAAAGCGGTATGAAAGTGGAGGACCTGCCTCTTCAGATACGAGTCACCGGTGAATTAGTCCTAGTGGTAGCCCCCGGTCAGCCTCTGCGATGCCTGCGTTGCATGCAGCGAAACAAGACATGTGCGTCACGAGTGTACGGTGCCACGACGCTCAAGCTGCTGGTGGTTCGGGCTTGTGGACGTGGAATGCGCCCGTTCGTACGCCTCGGTGACCGGGTCAGCGGAGGCCGAGGATGCAACGGAACATATCATGGACGTGATGGAAGCAGAAGACGCGGCTGAAGGTTCCGGAGATCAGGCCGCAGCGAATTTGAACTGATAATCTGCAATATCTTTCGGCGAATGTACACCAGCACCTGTAGACATTACTAGGTTCTGCAGCTCTATCAGCCGAGAAGGCTTACAATACAGTGACAGTGGCAAGCTGTGAAGTCACCAGAACGTCTGCCTTTGCGTTGAAGCATGGCCAAGTAGTCAATAGCGCCTCTTGCAACGTTGGTTTTGACATGAAGACGGATGGAGACTCGCGCAACGCTAGCTGCGTCTTTGAGACAAGCGGTGTCTTCCCAGACGTCAAAATACCATTTGAAGAACTTGCGAAGATGGGAGACAAAAACAGTGTCATTTATAACGGAAATAACAGTATTAGACTCGAGCGTAAGAACAAAACAGGAGAAGAGTGTGTGCTAATCAAGCAACGAATCAAAATAAAAAGCAATCTAGAGATCTAGCGTTTATTCTTTTGAATCTCAAAAGAAAGCGGAAGAGCTTAGTCGGACACTTAAGAGGCTAATAGCCCTGAATATGAAAAACCTGGAGTTCATGCTGACGTTTGCGGAGGACTAAGGTATAGGAGGAGGAATGCCATTGCGGAGTGCTATTGCAAACGATAGCGACATCAGTGATTTTGCTTGATCACCTGATGAATTGGGTGCTTGAATTAGAAATGAGCCGGGGCAGAAGAAAACATATAGATGCCAATGTAGTCAACGGTATGGAAGTTTCAAACAATGAGAACATAGCACGGGCCTTTTGAAAACGCTACGAAGCACACTTTGCTTCCACGCCCATTGATACAGAGGCATTTAGGTCAGAGTCCCCTAGCAGAAAGTTTAAATTGTCGGATGACACTGAATCAGCTTTAGAGCTATCTATATCGCCAATGGAAGTAAAAAGGGCTATAGATAACACGAATTTCGGTAAATCGGCCGAGCTGAACAGCCTTTGGGCTTTGTTTGATAATGAGTTTAAAAATGAAGTATCCAGGGTACTCGCAGAAGTTTTTGATCAAGCTTAGAAACTTGGTGGCGTCCCTAGGTCTTTCAGTGTAGTGCATACAGCTTTGATACCTAAGACGAAACAGTCCGAAAAGATAAAATTAGTTTCCTCGTATATACCCATATCACTAACTACTTGGAATTACAAATTTTTAATGAAAGCCTTAGCATGGCGACTTCAGGGGGTAATGGAAGATTTGGTAGTGCCTACCAATCGTCTTGGATTATGGGACGCTCCATTGTGACCAATATACACAAGATGCGCTGTGTGCTCGAGTGTTGCGATGCCAATCAAAAAGGGGCAGCCATTTTACAGATTGATCTCGAAAGAGCTTTTGATTGTGTTTCCCACAACCTTCTGCTTGCCATCCTTGACCAAGTTATTGTTGGTTCCGTAATCAGGGATGGGGTATCTATGCCATACCAGAATCGCAAGACCAGACTGGTAATCAACAAGACGTTAGGAAATATAATTAACATAACGCGTTGTGTCCATGAGGGCTGCCCGCTGAATCCCCTACTGTTCAGTTTATTATATGTTATGTCGTTGCGCTTAGCAATAACACAAAACAGTAGCATTCACGTTGTAAAGGGACGCTAAAGTAAAATAACAATTTACTCAGAGTGAAAGCTCAATGTATGACACCATCTAAAACGACCATATTGTTAAGAACAGTGCCTTACTTACCGAGAAATTAAGGTAAATGCACAAGAACAAAAGCGCCACAGTAGAATATTAACGAAATGATCCCGATGACATCAGACGGACCGCCTACAGTTAATCACTAGTAACCAATTTAACTGCACTGAATAAAAAAGCTTCCGTGCATCGAAAGACGCGATAAAGTGATTTTTTTCGTTTCTGTTTGATTCATGGAAAAAAGAAGTGCTGGACGTTACTGTGAGGAATAGCACGAGTGATTCAAAATTTAATTTTCGTGGGGTTAAACGAGACAGGTGGTGTCATCTATTGGGGCACAGTAGAAGCAATAACATGTGCAATCTCGAAGCAAAAGAGGGGAAATCGATGAATATGCGTGGTTAATGCTGTGACTACCGCTGCTTTTGATCTGCTGCTACTAGCGCAGTAAAACCGGGCAACGTTGTGCACGCCAACTGTGACGTGAGTCGGTCCGGTCTGTCCGCTTCTCGAGGCGGGTAATTTGAAGTGCGCTAACACGATGCGGACAACTAAAACGTGAATTTATTTAAAATAGACCCTTCCATGGCACAAAATTAACACTAAGAGGTTTCTGGACTGCCGTTTCTACAATCAACGTCGACTTGATAGTTGCCTATAGTGTCCCTTTAAGTTACAAAAATCGGAAGTTCAAAATCCAGCGTATGCAGACTATGAATGTATGTTATACCGAACAAATTAGTGTTATCACTTCCATCGAAAGGTTCGGCAATGCGACGGACAGTCTAGTAAACGAGGGAACGTGCTTGGGCTTCTGGCATGAAAAGTGGTCGTCAAGACCAGACTTTTTGCCAATGAGAAGTGGGTTACGACACTTATCAAGTACCTTGTTGTGCCGCTAGAATATGATAAATATAACGAGTACTACTTGGAAGAACAAGCGAAAGAAATCCGGAAATCCAGAAAGAATTCCGCCAGTAAATAGATGTCACGGTAACCATCTGTTGGTGTTTTCAAGAGTGACTGTCTGCATTATCTTCTTTGCCTCAAAGCTTTGGTATTATCAGCAAGTATTGCTTTGTTCAAGGCCAAACACACAGAAGCTTCATTGCATCTTTTTAGCGTTCGTGTGAGCCTCGAACTAGAAGAAATGTTATAGAGCCAATATTTTTTGAAGAGAGAAACACGCATGGCTGAGTTTACCTAATTTTTTCATGAGCCAAGTCGTAAATACGCTCTTTTCTTTTCGCTGCACAAGGAATCCATTCTCACGTACAGTGTGCCAACTGAGACTGATGCGGGCTTTACCTGCATATGTGTTTAGTACGACTCACATGACCGGTGCCATCTTCGGGTATCTTAAGGAGGTTATTCTGTTTTATTTGTTAGATTTGTCAATGAGTATTTGTTTTCAGTGACTCGTCAAAAGTTTTACAAAGATTTGTGTGTTGAAAATTTACTAGAACCACTGTACCGCACCATGTATACACTGGACGTAAAGCGCGAGATGTGCTTAAGCGAGCGAAGCGAATGCAAGTGGCCCTTGCCGCGAAGTCGTTATCAAGGCTTCACACGGGTATATTATCTCTCAGGACATTTGAAGCACACCGTGGCTCTTACTCACCTTGGGGGACAAATTATCTTATATGTTGAAAACAGGAAACTATAGAGCATGTTTTCTTTCATTGTTGGGAAGGAGAATATTTCCGAATGTACTTCAAAGGACAATAAAGACGGAATTATTTTTAAATACTTATGGTATAATATTTCTGCCAACAGTTGACGAAGAGAGAATGCTTTTTGATTTGAATATGCTATGTGGCCTTCACTGTTTAAGGCGGTCCCGTATGGTGGGATTTGATTTCGATCAGGATGCACGGCCCACACAAATGCATTTCCGCTAATGTATGGCCAAGTATTTTGAACTGCAGAGAACTCAGGAGATTTTACCTGAGCGGTTGTCGAGGGTAGAACTCTAGGCAACACCTAGAGAATTTTCGTCTGTGTCCCTCTCGAAGGACTGTCAAAGCTTGCTCCTGCTATGCTTGTGGTTTGAAGTACGCTCTATGAACAGGCAATAATTTAAAAAAATGGCGTAGCTTAGTGGTACAATGCGGGGCTGGTAAGTCACGAACGTAGGTTTGAATCCCGTTGTGTTATTGGTGTTCTTAAAACTTTTTTGCTTGATACTTGTTACGGGCACCGGAGGTGGCGGTGGTGAACAGGTACGGCGCCGCCCTAGCCCGTGTTCTGATCTCATAACAGCTCTTGCTGTAAGAGAAATAAAAAAAACAAGCTATTACGGCCCTTGCACTGAAAACGAACCACGGATGTGCATCCATGACTTGGTTTCTTTCCCGCATATAAATGTTCGTACGATTGAAATAAGCGCATGCATATCAATGGTGAAAATGTTATCTATGCTAGCTTGGCAAATTTACGTGAACAATTCGCTCATGCATTTTTTTGTCCGCTAACACGGCGTACCACCGTTATTGTATTGAGCATATCGGTTCAACGAATGTTCTTCACGTCATGTATCCCCGAATGGCGACAAACTTGTTGCGTCTACACTTTTCATGCATTTCCTAGACAAACAAAAGAAGACAGACTTTATTTCCAGGCCAGTGTCTCCGAAAGCCCATGTCATCACGAAGTCTCGGCGTCATTTTTTATACATGAAGAATAGAAGTATTATGCAAATCACTTCCCAGGGAAACGGCAGAGCTGGAGCGGAAACAAAGGCAGAATGCCGTTTCTACATTGCGGTGAACCATATGAACTGTAGCATAGGCCGAATTCTCGACATTGCACGAAACTTGCGTGAGTATGGTAGAGTGAATACGGTGACCGAGGTCGGCCCAATCAGGGTCGCACGTCTGCATTCTCAATGTAAATGATGTTTACGGCATTTTGTTGGAAAGAAGGCGAGTTTGTAGGTATGCATTCATGAATGGAGAAGTCGCGAATAGGGCATCGCTGACGAGCTTTTCCGGCTGAACATCAAGGCTCTTCGAAGAAGACTCAAAATATTTTCATGTGCTTCATGTAATTTATATGAATAACTCGCCAATTTCTTTTAAAGGATGAGCTACATCATAAGCAAGAAAGCCGTTAACGCTTCAATGGAAACTCTGCTGTGATTTTATGTTTGAAAGATCCCCTGAACACTCGCATACCTTTGAATCGTTTCAACATAATATGCAATTACCTAGGCGAGCTTTAAGGGGCCTAGAAACAATTTGCGAGCACGTTCAAAAAACGCTGCCAATCAGTAGTCGAGACTTACCGCAATACACGAACCAAATATCATAGCACAGCACGTGGCCGGGATGCAAAATAAGTTCACAAAGTCCACTAAAATGCTTTCTCTTCTTTAGACAAATGACGCTAAATTCTAAAAAGATCAGACGTCACAGCCATTGTATCAGTCATTTGCTGATTTCAGCATTAGCGTGGTCCTCACTGGGGTCACCGCGGGAGGCCGCGACTTGTCCACGCGTAGGCCCGCGATTACACTGTAAGGCACCGTAGTCGAAGAAAAAAGAAAGACAATAATACTCGAAGTCACAACGCGCGTGTGACGTGAATTCTCCCCTTACAATCCTATCTTCCAGCTTCCATCGGGACGAGAAAAGACGGTATGCAACTTCAGCGTGCAACAAATCTTTGCAAATCCACTCCAACGTGATGGAATCAGAAATGTATGAGGTGTTAGAATTGTGGGGTATTAAGCTCTTTTAGTGAATTCATTCCATGGCTTCTTAAAAATTGCTGCAGAGTGCATATAATATATGTGTACTTCAGAAAACATGAAAATCATGAAGAGGAGTTGCATAGATTTTATGCGTGAGACAATGAACAAGAAATGTATTGGGGATGAAGACTTCATCCGCAAATGTAGGTGGACATAACATAGAATTTAGGAACAAGTGTGAAGCAGATATTACTAATTCTGTGCGTTTCGGTTCTAATTATTGTATAAATGTGGCCAAAAACACTTACGTGTGCGCATAGAGTAAAGTTGGGCGCTTCTTTGTGCATTGTGGCTGTTGATGTTTAATATCCTATTAACAATATTTTGAGTGCGGCAGCTGTACCGGTGGCACATATCAATGCATCCTGGTATACGCGCATCCTTTATTTGTTGCTGGAGAAATTGTCCAAAATATTGTCTCACCCGACGCCGATAGCGGTCACATTGGTCTAGCCAGGAAAGATTGACACGTGTAAAGACTGACGTCACCGCCTTTCCTGAAAAGAGTCGACCACAGCTGAGCTATTGTCATTTCATGGGCGGGAGTGGTAGCGGTGTCCCGGATCAGCGCATCCTCGTCCAAGCTCATCCTTTATTTGTTGCAGATATGTAACTTCTTTGTTTCTCACTCAATACTATTGCCTAAATTTAATTCCGCTGTTTCCCTGCTGCCACTGCCCCTAAAGCTGCTGTATTTCTCTGATACGTCTGCTGTCGCTAGCTACTCGTCTTGTGACAAAAAGTTAAAAATACATCTGGTCGTGGCATGTGCTTGTTGAGGCATTGTGTTACATGTTGGGAAATGTAGTGAAATCAGTGACCGATCTTTTGGTGCTACAAAAGACGCAACCAGAAAAACCCCGAAATGCAGTACCTGTATGAGTGAGACACTGACTGTCTCTGACCCATTGCAGGCATAGCTAGCACCAATGAACAAGACCTGTCTCAAATCTCTGTGCTAGAGACAACAATAATGAGGTGGTGGGTCTATAGGATACTGTACAGCAGATAGAAACATCTATCCAGCACTTGTGCGACACCTATGCAGAACTAAAGATGCCCTAATCAGCAGAAAAGGGATATTTCAGATTTGCGTCACCAAGTTCAAACTGTAGAAAAGTCGCAGGAGGATTTGCGAATCTTAGAGTTGAACCTACATGTGGAGTTGCATAGTTGCATAATGGGAGCAGTTTAGCAGGCGACATAATTTCGAAACTCACGGCCTTGCATATTGTGAAAACGTAAAAATGCTAGAAGAAGTTAACATAATAGCACTCTGTCTTGAAATCGCTTACCTGTCTGAGGATGACTTTGACGGGTTGCCCCACCTCCCGATCAAAGAGGGTAGGCCTCCAGTGGCTATAATCAGATTTTCATTGAGAGCCATACGAATAGAATAGTTCGCGAAGCAAAAGCAACCGATGAACAAGCTTCAAGGAGTAAGATTTTGTTGATAACCTGACTGCAGCAAACAAACAACTGTTCTGGATGGTGAAACGAAAAGCAAGGCAAAAAGGCTATCAATTTGCCAGGACTTCAGAGGGCAGAATCTGTGCGCAAGCGGCATGGCTTGCGTGCTATCAAAATCTCTATCGTGAATGACCTAACTAAAATTGCGCAACAACCGCTGACAGTAAGCAATCACTCAAGTAAATCATGGCTGCTCACTTCACGCCTGAAGAAGAGTGATCTACAATCTAGTCTGAACATTTCAATAGCTTGGTACAAGTTGAGAAGTGCTTTCATAAAAAACGCGTTTCACTTTTTCACATACACGCAAGAAGCCTGAGAAACAAACATGTAGAAATTGAAGCATACTTATATCAGTTAGATTGTTCGTTTCATGTCTTAGCTTTCTCTGAAACTTGCCCCACCGCGTGGGTCTAGTGGCTAAGGTACTCAGCTACTGACCCGCAGGTCGCGGAATCCTTGCTGCGTAGGCTTCATTTCCGATGGAGGCGGAAATGCTGTAGGTCCGTGTGCTCAGATTTGGGTGCACGTTAAAGAACCTGAGGCGGTCAAAATTTCCGGAGCCCTCCATTACGGCGTCTATCATAATCATATGGTGGTTTTGGAACATTAAACTCCACATATCTATCAATCAAGCTTTTTCTGAAACTTGGTGTTCAGAAAACGTAGATGTGCTCAATTTTGTCAATTTTAAGGATGCTTCTATGCTTCCTTCTGGGAGATGGGGCGGAGGCGTATTTTTTATGTTCACCAGCATTAATCACTCCAAGAGAGTTTACATGCATTTGCGATGATTTTAAAACAGTTGCAATTGTGCGCCTCAAGTTTGCTATACTTGTTGTCGACCGTCCACCGCAGGCGGTACTTTAAAATTTTGTTTATGTCAAAAAATTACTGCATCACGTCAACGCTGACATTTGTCAGGTCACAATAGTTCGTGGACTTTAGTCCACAAACTATTGCGATAGTCAAGCAAAACTTCTTTGCTTTGCGATAGTCAAGCAAAACTTCAGCAACTTCCAGTTATGCTAGCGAAAAATTGCGATAACCTAATTAACCAACCCGCGAGGCTTACCGCGCACACTGATACGCTCATTCATTTATGCTTCACAAGTGTACCAAAAGCTGAAACTTGTTCTGCTGTCTTAGCTACAGATGTCAGTGACCATTTATCTGTATCTGGAATTTTTCCAACTCATAACTCGTTAAAACAAACTTCTCTGTATCTGCTTGTTACACTGCAAATGTCGTCGAAAGACGATAGCCTTGCGTCTGGAGAGAGTAAAAAAAACGTTTATTTGATGTTCTGCGCAAGACATTCGGTGAATGGTATACAGGAAGCGCTGCGTTAGACTTCCTCGAGCGTGCAGCGGAGGTGAACGAGCGCATTAAGTCAAGTCACAAGTGAGACATGAGCGCTATCTGGAAGTTATCTTAGAAAACAAAGCGCGCGCGCCCTGCGCGCCCTTCTCGGAGGTGATAAGGTGTAGAACAAAAGGTGACGGGAAGGTGCCACTACCCTGTCGTCTTAGCAAAGTGTAGGAAACACTTGCCTTTTCGTGTAAGCGTTGCCTCGTCTGCGCAACGTGGCAGACGCTGCGGTCCTTTTAATTACTTATGTATGCTTTTTGTAGTGAAAGTCATTTATATAGATTATTGACGTGTTATTGTGTTACCTCAATTATGTACAAGAATTGCTTTTTATTTGACAATACACAAGTAATAAATCAAATAAGTATGAATCTTGAGCAATATTGGTGAGCGCTGTGGATGGGGTCGGTCGTTTTGGCCACTTTGGTGTCGTTTAGGGTACCGTTGAAGGCGGACAAACAGACAAATATACAGGCATACAGGCAGACCGAAATTTTTGCGTCGAAGGTCCGCAAGAAAGGCTATCGTCTTGAAAAAAGAGTACTTTACGAGATACATAAACCAACGCAGCATCATACTGTTGTAATCTCTAGTCTTGAGCACCGACTGAGAAGCGGTGTATTCTAAGCATAATTCGTCTAAATCACATGAAATATCCGTGGCAAAATTACAGCACAGTTATAATGCTGCTTTTTTCATGACAGCAGCGGTCAAGTATTGAAAGACGCGGAAGTCATGGATCACAAGCAACGTTCATTATCGTAATAAACAGACAGGAAAAAATATTTGCTACTTATCTAAAAACGCTCGATCTTCAATTGTTGCAGAAATTTAGGAAGTTTAAAATAGGTTAAATGCTTACTTGAAGAAGGCTAAACTTGTGTTTCTTAACGCCAAATAGAAGGTGTTGATTGGTATAGCCACTAAACAGAAAATTTATCATGAACTAACAAGCACTACTTCATTGGGAGTATCACTGTAAATTTGAGTTTGAGGTGTAAAATACTCTGGTGACACTTTAGCAAACTAGTCAAACGATAATTTGATCAACGTTGCACTGCTTAATGCCTCCCTACTGTACAACCAGAGTGAAATTCTATGACGTACGTGCATAGTGCTGTAAAAGGCACGCTGTTGCTGCCTCCAACTTCGGAAAATGAACTCACATTTAATCTAGGTTTCCTTCAAAATAACTCGGCAGCAAGAAAGAACGGCGTAAAAACGTTACCAGTTCACGCTGTGGCACTTGCCATTGAAAAACCATTACACCAAATTTTCAACGAAATCATATAGTACGGTATTTTTTCAGGCTAAAATTGCTCGCGTGATTTACTTCATAACGGTGGCAAATTATAGTGTTGGGTAATTAGAGACCAATATCAGTTCTATTACTATTTTCGAAAGTTGCTGAAATAATTTTTGCTCAAGATTCAATAAAGCTTTATTAGCAAAGAATGTTATTATAGGACAACATTTCGGATTTCAAAAGGAAAAAACAGAAGAAATGCACTAGTACGAATTGAAGATAAAATCATATAAAGCATTAAAAAAAGTCATTTACAGTAGGTATTTACCTACATTTCCAGAAATCCTTCGACTCCATCAAACATGAAATTTTATTTCATAAATTAAAGCTTTTGTCTTTGGAGGTAAAGCTCAAACCGTCATTTGTAGTCATCTGCAGAATTGTTTACAGTACATTTGTCTCTCAGACTCTAACTCTGAAAAAGCTATCAAATACGGGGTGCCCTAAAGCTTTTTACTAGGTCCTTTACCATTTATAATATATGTCATTGACATCGTTAATATCACTTTTACTCTCAAGGTTTTAATGTACGCCGATGACACAATTGTTTTCTTCTCTGAGGCTGATTTGAAGGAGCTAGAGGCAATTTCAAGCAACTGGTGGACTAAACTTATTTTTTGGGTATCTTCGAACTAAATAAAAATTATTGTTAAAAAAGACAAAGTTCATACTTTTCTACCCTAAGAATAAATATATAGATTTCAACATGAAGCTCTATTATGGCTATTCTTTGCTAGACCTCGTAGACGACTATTCATTCTTAGGCGTTACATTTCAATAAAATTCAGGCTGGTCCTAACACATGAACAATGTAAGAAAGAAAGTAGCGAAGTTGATTCTCATGTTGAACCGCTTACTCAACTTCTTGACTACCAAGCTAAAGAGGGAATTGTATTATCAAATAAGTCATACACATTTTAGGTATTGTTTGTTAATATAGGGTACAGGAAGTAACACTGATAACTAGATACTTTCCGCATTAAAGAGAAATCAGTGAGACTACTTCACTCGGCATATAATATAGACCCATCAGATCTCATGTCAAAGTATAACATTCCGCAATTCTACTTTATTTATAAGGTGAAACTGTCTATGTACATATATTATGAAGTATCGGGAGACTGGGGCTCGTTCAGCCATCTCTACCTAAATGAGAACGCCGGTTATGGCCTACGTATACCACGCATAGCTCTTGAAAGAACGCGTAATAATTACGGTATGCAGGCAATTTATTACCAACTGATGAAATTATGTATTCAGCACCCTGAAATAACTGAACAGGCACGATCGTGCATCAGCTATAAAAATAATACATTAAAAACTCGGTGCTTGTGTAACCTTTAGGATGAATTGATATTTCTTGCAAGGTTGATTGGGCTGTAGTTTCCACCAAGATGTATATATATATATATATATATATATATATATATATATATATATATATATATATATATATGTGTGTGTGTATGTATATATATTTGTGTGTATGATATACATGTGTGTTGGTGTCTTTATGCATATGTGTATGTCTGTGTATATCTATAAGCGCATTCACATGCTTTTCATATTATTTTTTGCTTTTGAACCTCTTTGTGCTCAGATGTGGAATATGTCAAATAGTAATATTGTTGTTCTTGTCATCTTCTCGTGTTGAGTTCTGTTGTATAGCTGACTGCTGCTTTTATGCATAAGAATATTTCATGCAATACTCTTCTTTATTGTATATACAATGTTCTTTTAAATTGTGAATGTCTATTTAGCACTACCACTGTTACACCCAGCGCGAGCAGGATCTCGTCAGGAGGCAAACCACCTTCTTTTGTGCTAGCCAGGGCAATGCAGATGTATTGTCTGAAAATTGAAATAAGTAACTGCTTCCTCAGTTTCTTAAAACTTCTAGGATTGGCCTCAGGTGCTTTCAATAAACAATATTGGGATTTCCTTGTGAGGGCGGAATCCGCCTATTATGCCGGCGGTGGAAGTTGCTCTACTCATATTACATAGCCTGCATGTAGGCTCGTTGCAGTGGCTACTGCTTACGAACTTGCTATTGCGGACTTTAGAGTACGTTACAATATCTCCAACATACGTTGTTTTTTTTTGGTACGTAGCTAATTGTGTAGGGAAACTAAAAAGCAACCTGTGTTTCGTCTGAAAGATGTCGGGGCAGACGCATAGACAGAAACTTTTTAGGGGGGCACCACATTGACCTGAAGTTAATGCTGGGCAGGCAGATGTGGTAGAGCGTCATATTCTGTGTGCTGGGTGTGTGATGGTGAAAAACAAAAGAAATTTTTTTTTGGGGGGGGGGGTGGCTTGGGCTCTATGTGGGCCACCCCTTGGCTATGCCACTGTGCTGGGGGGCCCTCTGAATTCTCCGTTTATATCAGTATTTTTATTGGTATATACCCTGAAGGCCGATTTGGGCATTGCACAGTGGGCTTTCGTTGTACAATAAACTTCCCAATCAGAGCACTCTTATGTACAATGAAAATAACAAAGTAAAATACAGTTCTTTAAAGAAGTGTAAAAAAGACATATTGTAACATACGAGTGAAAACTCAATGCGAGGGACAGTGCCTAATGGGAAATGTCATATCAATTATATATTAAAAACTTTCATGGAACCGGAGTAAAAATAAATACAAACATGTACATACAATGCAGTAAGATGGTATGTTGGGCCGCTTGGTTGGGATCCATCGTGAACTTGTTTACAGCGCAAGACCTGAAACACAGGACACGTAACGCGCGACGCACCCAAGTTCAGCAGCTTTTCCCTCCTTCAACTGCCAATCCTTCCCGTTTCTTTCTTCTTTCGCCCTCTCAGCTGCCAACATCTCTTTACTCAAGCTATTTCTTCTTCTGGCTCATAGATTTTTGTCGTTTGGCGCCAGAAAAACTCGTCGTCTTTCCAAGAGCTACCAACGTCTCCAGATTCATCGTGCCTCTAAAATGAAACACTAGCCATGTCACAAAATATCTGCTTAAATCAGTTTCTCGAAACACTGTCTGCACACTCGTTAGTGACAACGCCGTTAAACATATAAAAATTGTTCCGATAGCATTACAAACGGCTCGAGGCTCTTTCTCACTACTTTGGACACAGGGACCCAAAAGAGGTCCTTGTCGCGGAAACCAGAATGATTGTCACTAGTCCCGCTTTTTAAAGAAGCATTCGTCGAGCTAATTCCAAGGGCCAAAGTATCGCCCCCCCCCCCGAACAGCACCATGAAAGCACGTACAATTTAGATATTGTCCTGTTTGGCATGCTAGCGAACGCTGGCGTTGGTTTAAAGATCGAGTCAGAACCGAGATTGGATGTCCGAACGAAAGTATAATCTCAAATGCGGCAGAACAAACAACAAACAATTATGCACTCTCGGCAATATTTCAATACAGTAGGTGACCAATTACAGATACTCAAATCAATCACCTACACTATACACCAAGGTATACTCAAAACAACGGGCACAAACAACAACACGCGCTACAACGCAATCTCATGCACTAAACGAGACACACAAAGACTAAAAACTTCATCAAAGTATTTAGTCTGAAGTTCATGAAACAAAGTTTGAATAATTCTCCTCGAGGAACCACTCACTCAAAGTCCAGCACTGCTGTTCTTCCGCTGCTCCTGAAGTTTCTCTTCCAGGAAACTTCGAGCCGTCAAATGTCCATACTTTGATATGAAGACTTCTTCGCCGGTGACAGGACGACCACTCGTGCGCTGCGAAGGCAGAACGCGTCTTCGTCCACTGGCAGAAAACACACCATCATTGTGCTTGTAATACAAGCACAATGATGGTGCTTGTATTACAAGCCCAATGGTGGCAAAGTTTGTATCTCCTACTTTACGCACCATGGCGCAAAACTTCCTTCATCTCCTGCTTTGGTGGTTTTAAAACGTTAAACCCCACATATAAATCATCTCCTGCTTTGTCAATGACGGCACCAGCCTTCACCTACGGCGGAAAAACTATCATGTCCTGCTCACCACCAACCGCTGCTCGCTAATATACGTTTCGCCCTGGGTTCTGGACGTTTGTAATGGTTTCGTCAGGGATGCTACACAGCCGAAGCTAGGAAAAGGGCGAGACATTTAGAGAACAATCCGCGACACGTGACCCTCCGAGGAAGAGACTCACGCTTTCCTTCTAGATACGTGTGGTGTTTGCTAGGCGACGTTGCGAGGAGATTGGTCAGCGTAGCGACGCGCTTTCGAGGGGACGAGATGGCGCGCCCGAGGGGTTTCCGATGCTTGTTTTGTTCTTTTACGTTGATTTTGGTGCGACATTACGGCATCTGGTATCGCCAGAATTTTAAGGCGCGCACTTTGTTGGGTGCTCGTTTGTCACGACGACATCACTGTCTCGGGGTTGTGAGATAGCCGAAGACAGGAGATTGCATGATGAGATCAAACTGTTTATTTGAACAAACCTGTTCCCGGTAAACGGAAAGTCGGATTACAGTAGCAGTCTTGCACTGATAGCGGTGAATTGAGCGTCGGACGGTGATGAACTGACAAGCGGCGAAGCGTGTCGGCATTCAAACATTTACAATAGAACATTCTAACTGTTGTTGCTAGAGGCGACGTGAGTATCAAATAATCTGAATTATTCTCGATGTGAACGTAAATATAACGAAATGATCTACTGCAGTCCCAAAGCTTCTCGAACACTTCTCGATCACGTACAGTAACGGCTCGATAACAAACCTTGAGAAAGGATTGTTGCATTACCGCCTCTGGAAAAAGGCATCGTCCCGATGCTCGAAAAGTGAAAGACGCATGCAACAAAAATAGCAATAAAGCAACACAATACTATATCTCGGTGCAAATAATGAAGCCAAGTTCTAGAGAAACAAGAAACTATACAGTTAACAGGTTCGCTAACGCGCATGAAACGCTTTGAGGCGCGCGACATGGACGATTCAAGTCGTGCACGGCGCCTTTGAGAGTTCGTGATTCTATCGGGAACAACTTTGTAGTCGAGTGATCCGAGACGTTGAACAACCATGTACGGAATGTGTACCGTCGTATTAGTTTGCCACTCAGTCCTCGTCGGCGTATCGCCGTCGATACCAAAAACGTGGTCACCGGGCCGGTATTTTTCGAAGCTTCGTCGAAGATTGTAACAACAGCATTCCGTTGTCTGCTGATTCTTTATGCTCAGGCAGGCGAATTGACGAGCTTCTTCAGCGCTCTAAATGTAGAGAGTGACGTCGAGGTTTTCTTTGTCAGTGATGTTGGGACGCATTGCGTCGCGCGTCGTTGCCCGGATCATTCGGTTGACCAACTTGTACAGTGGCATCAGCGTCGTCTCATACACGGCCGTGTTTTATGCGAAGGCCACATACAAAAGGATGAAGTTCTACGTCTTGTGTTTGAGTTCAACGTACATGGCCAGGATGTCGGTAATCGTCTTGTTTATCCGCTCGTTGAGACCATTTGTCTCTGGGTGGTTGGCGGGAGTGCGGTGGTGGCTTGTCTGGCTATGTCTCGAGATCACCTTAGTTTAATCAGCAGTAAAGGCCATAGCTCTATCGGTGATGATGCTTTCTTGGCAAAGTTAAACCAGCAGTAAAGGTCATACCTCTTTCGGTGATGATGACGTCTGGGGCACCATGACTAAAGACGATGTCCTCAACGAATCACTTGGCTGCATCGTCGGTACTACCTTTAGGTAGTGCCTTTACTTCGGCGTAGACAGTGAGATAGTCAGTATATGGCTACGACGATCCATTTGTTTCCCGAATTCGACGTTGTAAACGGCCCCAGTAGGTTCATCTAGGTTTGGTCGAACGGTCGGTGAGGTGGCTGGATGAGCTGAAGGAAGCCTGCTGGCCTCGGTAGCGGTGTCTTGTGTCGCTGGCATGTCCTCATGTAACGAGCGACGACGGCGATAAGGTGGGGGCATTAGAACCTTTATTGTATCCTCGCGAGCGTGCAGTAAACCCGAAGGTGTCTTGCCGTTGGATCATCGTGCAGGGCCTGGAGGAGTTCCGGTCGCAGAGCTGAAGGCAGCACAAGAAGGTACTTGCCTCAAACTGGTGAGAAGTTATTTGAAGAAGACCGTGTCGCAGCAAAAACGACGTAAGTACCCGTTTGAATACCTTCGGAACAATGAAGGTCCTATCTTCAAGGTATTCGATTAGGCCCCTAAGTTCCAGGTCAGCTCGCTGTCGTTCAGTGAAGTCGTTGGCAGTTATCGTTCCCAAGAAGCAGTCGTCAATTAGGTCTTCGGACGGCGGTGGGTTGACGGGGCTCGCGACAGGCAGTCGTCGTAAGAGTGTTTTTGCCGGAATCGTAAATGACGGTAATGTCGTATTCGTGAAGTCTCATTGAACAATTGCCACTGGGCAATGGAGCTACATTACGTGCGTTGCTTTTCCTTTAGTCGAGTAGACGTGTCCGAAAGTTCTAACATGTTGTTTGTAGTTGACCTTAGCGGGAGTACGGCGTCCGATCAATCACGCTCTTCTGGCTGTCACATCGCTTCCTCTGATTCCACTCTCTTCGTTAACTATCCAAGCAACAGCAAGCGCCTATGGCCACAAGGATTTGTTTACTTAGTGATCACGGACGTTAGTCGTCTGAATATAGATGTAGCACTTAGCGTCAAGTGGGATACATCGACGTTGAACGGTGCTGTCAAGTATCCATGGGTGTTGTGCAAGCTCTTTTATATCAATGCACACAAAACATTCCGCTACTTCTGTAAAGACATGTTTTACTTTCTTGCTATACTGATTCCTAAGAAGAAGCGTTTGAACATGTTATTTTGCGCTTCATAGGTCATCTTGTTTTATTCGAAAAAGATTAGTCGACTCATAATGTGGCTTTGTGGATTACCGTCTAGGACGTGACATTTGTCGCAGCAACAAACCATGCTTATGCCTAGGCGAACAAAATGGATTCTCAAACAGCACACCGCGGAATGCAGGGGTTTTGTGAACAATATCATGTACTTCCCCCAGTGGCCGGAACTAGTGCAACCTGCGCTCGGTTTATTCAAGTGAGACTAACTTATCTAATTATGTAGGCAAACTTGTGTTGCAATCTAGACTTGATGAAGCCATCACGAGCAGCATTTGCACATCGCGAGTCTTCGGGTAGCAAGATATCGACGTACTAGCAGAACTAAAAACTCGTCACCTAGTTCGAGCCATGAAAGTTACATGATTAGCGAATCCGTGGTGAGGGGACAGGCGCAGTTCAGTTGATTTCCGTTCGAGAGTGATCAAACTTGTTCTAATGACCCTAATGGGCACCTCGGTGCTTTTTTCATGTCTAATGGTGCGTCGGTAGTCACGTGATAGCGTTACCATCGACGTAGGTTCGCAGTTGTCTACCTGTTTTTTTTTCCTAAATGAAAATGCGCGGGTGGATGGACGCATGAGCGGCCACACAGACGCACGCATGGATCGACGGAAGCAAGAACGAATGGACGGACGGATGCTTCGCCTCACTATCCACCATTCACTCCGCGGATATGCAGCCATTTTTCAACTTCGAGTCGAAAGTTCCGCTGATTGATTGGCTGATTTGTGTAATTCAACGTCACAAAACGAGCATATGATTATGAGAGACGCCGTAATGGGGGACAACGGAAATTTTGACCACCTGCACTGTAAGCAAAAGCTATCCGAGATTGGGGTTATAGTTTTGAGAGGCTCATGACCTCTGAAAACTCTCTCGCGTTTAAAATTACTACCTTGTGTAGGAGTAAAAGATGGTACACGACATAGTTTCACCACCACCTCTGAGGCACATAGTAAAAGAATGTCGAAATCCACTTTCACCACGTAGGGAGTTTTCTATCACTTGATTTGCAACCTGCGTTTCAGAGTTTATTACCACGTGACTGCAAGGTGCAGCTGCTTAGGCGGCTTTTGCCCCAAACCCCCTTATAGTGACGCTCTCAGTGAATCCTGAAGGTACGCGAGGACCACAAAATTTTTTTTTGCAATGTCGTGCCTCATGACTGACCTCGAGTCAACGCACTTTCACTGAAACTGGGGGCGGCATGAACACAGCGAGCGAGGACAGCATTCTGTGAACGAAAAAAGAAAAGCGGTGTAGGGGGCTCTAAAAAAAAGAAAATCTGCTATGGAAAGTTGTCCTGCATATTTTCGCAAATTGTTGGCTTTTGCTCTGTGGTGGCCTTGGAGACAAACGGTGCAAGAAGCTCGGGATCTGTGTGTCTGGTTGAGCTGTTGGATGCCACGTGTTTTTTACATCGTCGAGCGACCGTGCGCTTTTGAGCACCGACGAATCTGCACGTTACGGATACTTCGCTTCCGTGTCGAATCGCGAAGATCTGCTAGTGGTAACAAAATTAACCTGGTGTCAATGTTCATGGTGGCTTACTGCAGAATCGATAAGCAAAACGCTTCACTAAGTCATCGGCACCGAGCCACGGCCGCCAGTGACCAGTGGGAGTGTGTCGCCGGGGCAGGTGATTGAACCATCGCATATACTTGATTCCAAAGAAGGTGATGTTTGTTGGAGTAAAGTACAGCCGGTATTGTCCACCCCATGCGCCAACTTTTCTCAAACATGTAGCACGAAGGCGAGCACCAATATGAGCCAGACAGAACCAACAAGCGGGTGCCGCTGAGTACGAAACAAACCGAGACGGGCTGTCTCTTTCATTGGAAGTACATACATCGCGCCGTACCCGTAGGACTCCGCAGATAGAGGACACGTGTTCATTTGTGTCTAAAATGACGACGAAAGGCGCACCGGGTGTGTATTCTGTGATCTCCAGCTGTGTTTCAGCGTATAGCCTTGCTCCTCGAACAGGCCCAGCACGCCGTCGGTAAGCAGCTTGTATGCAGGAGTGCACCGCTCTTCTACGTCTGTTGTCATGAATACGTGCTGCTACTGTGTGTACCATCGCTCAATGAAAATCATTGAGCTGCCATGGTTTGTGTGTACTTAGGTATATTTTATGGACTTTCGCATCAGCAGTGCTAACACGTGTGGGGCCAAGAGCCTGGTGTGCAAAGTAAATATAAGGTAATCAAAAAGGTAAGATCGGGTAGATTTTTAATAAAAGGTCGGTGTGAAATTCAGCGGCCTGCAGCCCACTACGAGTTTACGCTTGCTCCTTCAACCGTTGTTCTTAATCGATACAAAAAAGAGCTGTCTTACCATTACCAGATGGCCGGTCAAAAAGTCGTGCCTATATATACCGGATTGTCGAAGTACAATCGAGTAACATGAGCAGCCTCTTCGATTAGTGTTTTATTATGCATTTGTTGTGTGCGCGTGTTTGTATGTGAACATATGTGTCATCAATTCTTATGCCGTCACTAGTTATTTAATAAACTTGTCGACTTTAGGCGAATGCACCCTTCCTCTTTTATTTTTTCACTAGCGGAATAACTCTCAGAAACACCCTCGAAAACCTTGTGAAGGTAGTAAAAATTTACTCTCTCTATAATTGGGGTAAATAATTACTACCCTTCCTGCGTTCAAAAACTCAGCACGAGAGAAAACTTTTACTTCGATAGCAGGTGGTTAAAAAAATCCAGAAAAGGTTGTGTGCTAGAGGACAAGTGGTTTACCCAGTTTTTGAGGTTACTTCAGGTCATTTTCGTTTAGTGTGTGTGGTTCCTTAACGTACACCCAAAACTGAGCACACCGGCCTACAACATTTCCCCCTACATCGGAAATACAGCCACCGTCGCCGGGATTCGATCTCGTGACCTGCGCGTCAGCAGCCGAGTACCTTATCCACTAGACCACCGCGAAAGTCCTGCTGATAGTCTGCTCCAGTGTCGACGAGAGCTGTGACGCAGTGACCATCGATGAGAACGTCGAGGTGGCTAGTTCGTCGCCTGGAGTTGTAGTGGGGTGGTGGCGTCGGATCGCGCCTACAACGGTTTGCAACACTGTTTCGACGTTTATTTGTCAGGTCTTCTTCTGGTCGCGAATGTTCGACAACGGGACTATGTTGAGGTTTCGGCGGGTTCTTGTAGTCGCGTCGCGGCGTCGTCGTAGGCGGCGGAGGATCATCCGCTGTTCGTCGCACAGCAACCACACCTCCATTGGTCGCTGTCATTAGTTTTCCGAATAATGGACAAGTGACGGGTGCCGGGTCTGGCCAGTGTATGGCCTACGGTGAGGGTACACGTAGCAACCGGGTGAACATAAATGCGAAGATGCACGAGGCGTCCACTGTGTTGCTGGAAGGTAGTCTGTGATGTCACGTGGTTTTAAACCCACCCCACTGTGGATGAGGCGCGTTGATGACGAAACCACGCAGTCCCATTTGGTGATACTGGCAGCGGTGGTTCGTGTGGCCAACTTCTCCGCAACGGTAGTGTAGGGGTCGGTTGTCGGGGTCACGCCACACGTCGGTTTTCCTCGGGACGTTCCATTGATTAGTGGGTGAACGATATGGCGGTGGCGGTAGCTGTCGGCTAAATTTCTGTGGGGCAGCGCCTTGTTGTGGGCGCGGAGGAGCGTGGCGGGCAACTGCAGCGGCGTAACTCATACCTTCCGACTGAGGCAGCAGTTCTTCGGAAACTTGAAGCGATTGCCGAATCAGCTCGCGAGCAATGTCGGCGATTTAATCCACTTGGGGTTTTGCCGATGGTAACAGCTTGCGCAGCTCCTCCCGCACGATAACTCGGATAGTCTCGTGCATGTCGTCAGAGCAGATTGGCTGAACAACTGCGTATTCTGGCATCGCATGGAGATTTAACTGACAAGTACGCGCCTCCGGTGTCTTCTCAATTGTCATCGCTTCTGAGCGAAGTTCGTGAACAGTCATTGCTGGGTTTCACATTAAACCCGCGAAGAGCTCCTGTTAGACCCCTCGCATGAGAAAACCAACTTCCTTCTCCTCAGCAAAGTCCGGGTCAGTGTGATGGGGCAGGCGGGTTATTTATTCTGGGAAAAGGTCAAATTTTCATTTGGCAGCTGCACCGGGGGCAGTAACAAAGCAGTGGCTCTCTCTTTACGAGATGCTCATGAACGTTTGCAAGGATGCGGTGCAGAAAAACTCCCAGGTTTGAAGCGAAAAATCTCGATTTTCGAGCCATGTTCTTGTGCCGTCTTCCAGGTAGAAGTACACGTGATGGAGCTTCTTTTCCGTGTTCCAGTGGCCACGTGGTCATTAGTTTCAAGCCAGGTCTCCGGTTCTTGAAACGATGACCCACGGAATGTCGGTGGCTCCCTCTGCTGATGCATGACGATCGCGCGCGCTATGACGCAGCGGTTTTCATATCCACCTTAGTCGAGGTAATGGCCTTGGTCTTCCGAGCCTTGTCTTGTAGAGGCCCGTACTCCGGTAGTAACCTTGTTGTCTTCAGCTTGTTCGCTGCTTATGGCTGGTGTCGGTGGCTTCTCCGCGACTTGGGCTAAGTTCACGGCTTCGCGGGGGCGTCCGGTAAATGAGCAATGTAGAAACTTTACTAGATGTCACGGGGGTCATGATGTCGCCGAAGACAGGAGGATGTATGTTGAGATCAAACTGTTTATTTGGGAGAACCTGCTCCCGGTAAACGGAAAGTTGGATTACAGTACCAGTCTTGCACTGATAGAGGTGAACGGAGCGTCCGCTGGCGATGAACTGACAAGCAGCGAATCATGTTGCCAATTAGGCACTTGCCATTTAAATTCTAGCGTTATCGCTAGCGGCAACGTGGATTCGAGAATAATCTGTAATGTTCAAAAAGTGGGCGTTATATTAACGAAATTTTCTACTACAGGCCCGAAGCTTCTCGGACACTCCAAGCACAGTGATATTTACGTACCATTGCAGGGTGATAACAAATTATGTGGAAGGATCGTGGCAATATTTTTTGGTCAAGTTGTTTTGTTTGAATGGTTTTGCTTTAATCCAAGTTTTCTGTATCAGCGGGCTCATTGCACATACATTTCTAAGAACGCTGTCAACTGAAATGGCTGAGGCCCGTGTACTGCGCCACGTCACAACACCGTAGCACGTAAAAGAACACTAAGTGGTAGAAATTTCCGGAGTCCTCCACTAAAACGTCTTTCATAATTATATGGTGGTTTCAGGACCTATAATTGTACAGATTATTAAAATTATATGATTACTATTATTATGAATGGTATAATAGTCGTAATAACAATAATGAAAATATATGAAATTATTGGTAATATTAATAATATTAATATTACTACTACTACTAATATTGTTATTATTATTATTATTATTATTATTATTATTATTATTATTATTTGACTATGTTTACCCTTCTGAGCCTTGTCGTAATTGTGACAGTCATTTCTTTCACATCTGTAATGCTCAAGTGAATGTCCTAGAGTTTAGTGCACACATCCGTTTGATAAGTCTTAATAGTACCAGAGAGGTAATTACTAGCAGAGAGTAAATTCACAACTCAATCCGCTTTATAGGGAGCTGAGTTAGTTATAGGGAGCTGAGTTAGCCCACCTGACATTTAGTCAGGTGGGCTACACAAAATAAAACAAGAAACAATCATGCACCACTTCTACATGTCCTAAATGCATACGATGATCAGAACCACGCGCGTCAACACGGCTGTGCATTTGTTATGCGTAGAAAAATAGCCGATCCTGGCGCAATATACACACTGGTATTTGTACCCAATAATAATGCACTGCATAAGTGGATTGGGGACGGGGAGGAGAGCGGTTTAGGTTTGTTGGAATTGAAAAGAAATTTGAGACAAAACGTGCAGACTTGTCTATAGTGAGAAGAAAACCACTGAGTACAATGCAACAGCTGTATATGCCATATGCTGCTTCCTGCTGACTGATTTTATGATTCACTGGTCGGCACTACGATGCGTCCCGAAATTACTGTTAGTATTGCCCTAGTTCCGTCCGTGCCTTCGATCGTTCACAGTTAGGCAACAGGTAAAAGCATGCTTGACCCAGCAACTTCACGTCCCTTTCGCTTTGTCGCACTCCTTGGATATGGGAGCATGGAAGATCGGAGCCGGCCAATAACGTCTGCAATGTGGAATCATATTGCTTGCTGCCCACATAAAGCACCACGAGTGGCTTCTGTATTCGAGCTGCATCTCATAAAAACAAGAACGAAGCGTAAAACATAAGCGGTCGTCATTATCCCACGTGCACCCCAAAACTCGGAACAACGAGCTAAAATCATTTCGTTTTGCTGCCGGAAGTAGGCCTGAATTCATATCGCATTCTGAAAGGAGAGCAAAAAGTAAAATCGCAGCCTCAACCTATGGCAATAGCACTTCTAACTTCCAAGCTATGCAAGAGCCAGTTTGCTTACGAAAGAGATGGTAAAAGTTTCACCGCATATGGGTCTGTCAGAAGGCGTCCGAACTAAATAAATATTGGTATTCCGACCACAAGAACAAGTGTTTACCCAAGTTTCCTATATATATATATATATATATATATATATATATATATATATATATATATACATATATGTGTGTGTGTGTGTGTGTGTGTGTGACGTAAGAAGCTACTGATGGTTGGTAGAAGCCCAGAAGGAAGAAGTGCTTGATGGAATAAACATGGCGTATGAGCCAGGCCACGTCTCCCAATCATCATAGCATCACACGAGTCGACAGGATGAAGACCTCGCAATCACTTCATCTACCGGCCATCATCATTGAACACCTCTGCGAGACACAGTGACCGAACGCGGAACACAGAAATGCATCGCCACAGGACACCGTTGCAACCATCATGACGCAATCATCGACTGACCTTCCCATCCCCAAGTACACCGGAGCAGTGGACGATGGACCTCTACAGGACTGGTTCGACCTGTTCGAGCTCCACGCTACCGCTGCATTATGGTCGGAACGGTAGATGGTCACCAACTTTACTGACTACGTCTCCGGCGAAGCTTTCCAATTTTACCTCACCCATATATTTCAAAACAAGGAGTCATGGGAAAAGATCAAGCAAGAAATGATTGTTTGGTTTAAAGAATGCAATGACCATAACGACGAAGACTTGCTTATAACCCGTCATCCACAGAAAACCGCACTTGGTCGTTACAGTCAAAAGCAGCCTTCACGCATTGACCAACCTCCTGCTTTTCCATCACGCGGATCTGCGGTCGCACAGAACGCCCACTTCGCGTCTCACATGTTCACTGTGGTCGGAATAGAGCAGAGAAGCTCGGAGCATACTCAGTAAAGCCCGGGACCTACAGTTCAGTTTCATGCGCCAGAAGAGCTCGCATTGTTTGTTGCACAGAAAGACAGTCATTCCCAACTACAATTTGACCAAACCACGCCTATTGCGGTGTCGCCATTGAGAGCACAGCCATCTGAAAGCCCAAACATAGGAGGCTCGGAAGCAACTCAGACACATTGCCAGGTGCCAGAAGCCTACGTAATGAATGCTGTCACAGGCGCCTCTGATTTTCCTCCAGTCAAATCTGTCCTACCAAGTTCAATGCCTGAAAAGCGTTACAACAGCCAACAGATTACCAACTGCCGACTGGACAATACATTAATTTGTAAAGAAAACCGGCATGATGTTCAAGAAGCGCTCCCACCTCAGTACGTTCGAGTACAACTGCAGCAACGCCAGCAAATCCGAGTACAAGGATTCGAGACACTCCAACAGATACGGCAACAAGGACTACGACGCAAAACAAGCCTCTTAAAGCAAACTCATGACGTGAGGCTTATACGCATAAGGTATCGGCGCCACAAACGGGTTTTGCACAAGAAATCAAGACTGCGCCTACGATTACAGCTCCGAAACCACAGAAAACGACGAAGGGGACGAAAAGGCATCATCTGTGGAACGCAGAGAACAAGACACCATTCCGTCAGCCGTTACCATCGCACTCGCAAACTGGAAGCACACCATCTGTTCCCCCCACGACACATAATTCGATGCCTTCAACATTCGAACCTTAAATGCTACAGGGACTCCCAACCTTGCCCGTTCCTCACAAGAACTCAACCGATGCCATCACCAGTGCAGATCTCCAGGGTTTGGTTATGCCATCCAGGACGCAACAGACAGCCTCGTCCACCCGAGTTCTCTTAGATATGGCCGGACTGTTTCCCTCTGCTGTGGATTCAAAAGAAGCCCCATTCTGAAATGAAACTACGGTGCATTTTGAGATTTTTCGCTTTAACACTCCGCGTTTTTGTTGTTTTCTCAAGTGTATGACGTGAATTCTTCCGGGGGGAGGGAGAATCATGTGAAGTAAGAAGGTAACGATGGTTTGTAGAAGCTGAGAAGGAAGAAGTGCATGATGGAATAAACGTGGCCTATGAGCTAGGCCACGTCTCCCATTCATCCTAGCGTCATATATATATATATATATATATATATATATATATATATATATATATATGAGATATAACAGACAGTAATGCCAAGGAATGTACAGGGGAAGTTATTAAAACCAATGGAATGTAAATAAGAAGCAAGAAAAGTGGATGAAAAAATTACCAACTGTGAGCAGGAATCGAACCTACGACCTTCGAATTACGCGTTCGATGCTCTAACCACTGAGCTATCACAGCGGCCCTCCCTCCATCCACTTTTTTGGGTTTATCTGTGAATTTAGAAGTAATTCGAAGGTCGTAGGTTCGATTCCTGCTCACAGTTGGTAATTTTTTCATCCACTTTTCTTTCTTCTTATTTACATTCCATTGGTTTTAATAACTTCCCCTGTACATTCCTTGGCATTACTGTCTGTTATATCTCATTAATATTGTGTTAAAACACGGAAAAACGAGCCCTTAGATATACACTTCTTTCCCTTATATATATATATATATATATATATATATATATATATATGGGGGGGGGGAATAGAGTACGATGCACGTTGGTTTTGCACGGTATATTCTTACCGACGTTTCGGCTGGTGGAACAGCCTTTGTCAAAGTCTGATATATATATGTATAATTATATATTTACATTATTATTGTGCTTTCACACAATAATAATTACATCTTACAGACAATGATGCCAAGGAATCTGTAGGGGAAGTTATTAGAATCAATGTAAAGTAAATAAGAAAAAAAGTGCGTGAAAAATTCACCTGCCATGTGTGCGCGTTAATTTTTCACCCACTTTGCTTTCTTCTTATTTGCTTTAAATTGGTTTTAATGACTTCCCCTATACGTTCCTTAGCATTATTGTCTGTTAGTTCTCATTATATATATATATATATATATATATATATATATATTTATATTTATATATATATATACATATATATGCCCTATTGCAAAAACAAGCGCTACTGAGTAACAGCGTCCAGCGCCATGGCTGATTATGGGCCCAGTATGCAGCGCAGGTACTGGGACGCTGCCAGCGTCCCAGTACTGTGGTCGAAATGGCTTCCTAGAGATAAAACGCGGGTACCCATTCACCATAAATGAATAAATAGGTAAATAAATAAATAAATAAATCTGTAAAGTATTGCGCATTCACAATAAAAATTAAAAAAATTAAAAACTTGAAAACATAAAACACCGCTTGACGGGATTTGAATTAGGTACCTCCTGATCTCTAGATGAGTACACTACCCACTACGCCAAACCATTTTTTTCTAACCGGTTTTGCACTAGGTACACAAATCAATATAAGACACTGTAAACAATAACATACACAACAGAAGCGATCATAAAACAGTCACGGAACTATTAGTAGTTACAGCGCTAAAATTCCTTCAGGTTCACCAGGGGTTCAACCCTGGAGAGCCATCCAGGAACAAAATCTAGTTGTTTGAGTATATCAATGTACTGAGCAACGCTTTCGCGGAAAAGCACGCGCGCCAGGCGCCTGTCAGGGTCACAGTAATCACCGGCCATTCTTGCCCGCCAAAGAAAATGGAGGCCAATCTGCATTATAAGATCAAAAGGCAGTCCGTCCTCTTTTTCTACTGTTAAAAACCTGATACGCACTGAATGTAAGGGAAGTTCCTTTTTTAGAGTTCTCTGTAACACATCCCAGAAGTAAAGCCCTTCCCAACAATGCAAAAAAAAAACGTGATCAATCGCCTCCGGCTTTCGGCAGATCAAACTGTTCGAACCCCACGGCATATAGTCCTCTATCTTCTAAAAAATCTTAACCGGTAGCGTTTCGGAGTGTAATTTAAAGAAAAAAGATTTTGCACTAGGCACGCTTAATAACATCATTTTAACACGCGTAATAACATCATTACCTTCTTCCCAGCTATTGATTAACCTATATATAGGAACTGGAAAAATCATGTCGCATATGTCTTTATGCAATTTCTTTCGCTTGACCAAAAAAGGTAATAATTCAAAAATCAAACTGACAAGAACCGGACACTGTTCGCAACTTCCTTAAAGAAACTTCGCGTAGCTCCGTAAATGCTTGCGGTGCTCACCGCAAAGTTAGGCAGAACACGACATAGGCGCAACTGGCATACCGTTCTTGAGAAGGGGTGTTGAACATCTCGAAAGAAAAAAAAATGATTAACTAGTTGTCGCACAATTAGATGCGACAGGCTTAGTCCCCCTTGTTTTACTCTTCGGAACAGATTCGTCCTGCTACATTTTTCCCAAGTAGACCCACATATAAACACAGCAAATATCCTATGCAGCTTTTGCACATGCACCCATGAGCAACACTAATCCTGCATCACATACCATAATTTGTTCAATAAAAATATGTTGCATACAGTGGCTCTGGCAAACATTGAGAGACAGTTGCCGTTCCACTGCGCTGTCCTTTCGCGCGTTACTTTTATTTGTTCAGTCCAATAGTCATTAGTGTCTTTGTAGTGCTGGAAAGGCACGCCTAGAATTTTTACTGGAGTATCGAACCAGTGAACGCTAGCATAGGTATCTGGGGTTGATGTCCAGTCTCCATGCCACAACCCCAGACACTTTCCACCATTAACCCGACTTTCTGTAATTTCGCCAAAATTTTTAACAACGGCAACTGTCTCTTGTACACTTTCTTTGGTGGTGCAACACGCTGCGACAGCATCAGCGTATGCCAAAACCTTTAACTCGTCGTCAAGCAGTCTGAAACCACGGATGATCTTGTTTTATAGTATGGCCAAGCACAAGCACTCTATGTACAATGCAAACAAGAGTGGACTTGCCGGACAGCCCTAGCGTACAAAACGTTCCAGCCTAATGGGAGACCCCAAGATCTTGTGAATCATTAGTCGTGTAATGGAGTTCTTATACGCCAAAACTATGCCCTCTGTAATCAACGATCCGACATCGACATGTTCAAGTAGGGAGAATAGCTCATCTTGCGGGACGCAGTCAAAAGCCTTTTCTAAATCAAGCTCGAAGATCGCAACATGAGAAATAAAAGCATCGCAACTCTCAAGGACACATCGCATTGTGTACGTGTTAATCAATATTGAACACCCCTTCATGCAACACGTTTGGTGCTCCCCAACTATTCTAGTGAAAACGGACTGCAATCTACCTGCCAATACTTTCATGAGTATTTTGTAGTCAGTGTTGGTTAGCGAAATGAGCCTATATGACGAAACTAGTTTTAATTTTGCTTTGTCATCCGTCTTAGGTATTAGGATAGTGTGCGTCTCGGCAAATGAAGGTGGCAATGCTTTAATTGCGTAGGCTTCCTTGAATACAGCTTGTAACACTGGTAAAACTTCTGTTTTAAAAGCTTTATACCCCAACGCACCGAGACCGTCAGGCCCCGGTAACTTCCCAGCGGCGAGATTATCTACTGCATATTCGATTTCAGAAACGGTTACAGGCCAGTCGAATGCTTTTTTTCGTTTCGAGGAATAATTGCGGCATACGACTCAGGAAAGTGTCCTTGAACTTCGTAACATCTACTAATGCAGCTGCGAAGAGACCCTTGTAATACCGAAAGAAAGCTTCAGCGATAGTGCTGTTAGTATTTAACAGAATTCTGTTTTCCTCTATTTCGTCGATGCGATTACGACACGCTCGTAATTTCTCGATTCCAAGCGCATGCTTGATAGGAGTCTCCCCCATAGCCCACGCCTATGCTCTCGCTCGAATAAGAGCTCCTCTATAGCGCTCCTGCTCTACTAGCTCAATTTGTCGTTTCACCGTTCCAATATTTTCCTTATATGTGCCGGGCTTTTTGCTTTCCAATGCTGTCAAGTTCTTAAGCGTTGTCCTGAGTTCATTTTCTTTCATTCTTTCTTGATATTTTAAAGTACTTGATCTCGATATGGCTTCCATATTAACGCTTTGCTTTAAAAGCTCCCAATCCTCGCCAATACTACAGGCTCCGATCACTTTAATGTTCTTAATTCCCCCAATCACGAAATTATTAAAATTGTCATCCCGAAGTAGTTTTGCGTTAAACTTCCATAAATCCCAACCAAACTTGTTTTTTTTGTTTAAGTCCCACGTTACATTGTACAAGACAGTGGTCAGAGAAAGAGACAGGTAAGACTGTGTAACTATTGCTTTTAGCTACCGTCTCCCCTGCCATGTATATCCTATTAAGACGTGTGTGACTGGTTCCCCGCAAATGCGTTAATCAAACTTCGCGACCTGCTTCGAGGCACTCCACAACATCATCCAGGTCAGATTCATTCAGCAAGTCATAGAGCACTTCTACGCTTCAGACTCGCACATGGCGGTTATTATTTTATCCTTCGTACTTAATACACAATTGAAATACCCCAATAAAACCAGCTGTTTTGGGGTCCGTAAATGTTGCCTGATTAAGCAAAAGAAAGTTTCTCTGTCTGCCTCCACGTTCGGCGCATGGACACAAATAACGCGCCATTCAATTTCGCTAGTACTAAAATCACAAATCACTGTTCTACCAGAGTCACAAGAAAAGTGAGTTTCAGCAATCAATCCCGGGCTCTTTTTAACAAAAAGCACACAACCGGCCGAAGTTCCATTGGCGTGACTAACTATGGCAAAATATTTAGACGTAAACCACAGCATCAGGTTCCGGCTCTCCTCCTCACCTTCCACTTTTGTCTCCTGCACGGCTAACTTGTCAATATCTTGGTCAATTACCAACCGATACGCTTGAGCCTGCTTTTTCCTGGAGGCCAAACCTCGGACATTTAATGTTGTAAGGCTCAGTGCCCAGTGACTAACCATCGTTATTTACTAAAAAAAGAGGGGTAGGCCCGGAGCATGGCGATTACCATGTACGTCTAGCTCCCTGCTAGACGTCACCGGGGCCATCTGGTGGTCCGGCATCAGGTAGCTGCTCGTCCCTTGGAGTGCCAACCGGTCGGCCCACTGGTAGATTGGACCTCGCTCTGAGGCCCGAGCGCCGCACCGGGGTCGCCTTCGCTGGTGGTCCCTCAACTTTGCTCTCGTGAGCAGTGCCCGCAGATTGCTCCAGCGAACGCTTGACCTCCGAGGTCGTGTTGATCCCGCGGGTCATTCCGTGCGCTGGCATGTCGCGTCTTGCCGGCGCTAGCGTCGACATGTCCACCACTTGGCTTTGTGCGTCTTCAGTGGAATTCTCTTGGCTGGTGTCCGCCTTAGTCGTTTTTTTCTCCTCGGGTTTCGACGGTGTATCGTAATCTTCAGGCGACACTGGCCTGCGTTCAACCAGAGAACTTGCCGCGTCTCTTGCACCCTTAGCCGCGTACTACGCCTCAGCGGCGTTGATTGTCTGCTCTTCGATTGTCTGCTCTAAAAAGCATATAACACTGTTTGTCACATGCGCGCATTTTGTAATCTATCAGATACCTCTTTCATGCGATAAACACTACATAGGACAAACTGGCAGGTGTATTAATGACCGGCTCCGCGAACACGCTTGCAACGTAAAACATGGTCGAGATGGTTTTTTGGCACTACATTGCAGCACGTGTGGCTGCAAACCACTCTTTCATGGTACGGTAATCATAGAAAAAAACAGAAATAAAGTGACAAAGGAGATTATTGAAGCAGAAAGGATTAGTAGATTAGGGCTGAACTGCGTCAGCACTTCTTCTCTCGGTCTTTATGAAAAAGAATTGTCGTTTTGGAGATCACAAGTTTTCAGCGCAAGGCAATAGAGAATTTTTCATATGTTTGTCTGTTGTTTTCGAATTTCGTGAGCATATATATGTACGCTCATCGAAATAAAATTTTGTTGGAAGTAAGCGCTCCCTTCTGTCCCTTCCCTTGTCCTATGATTCTAAACGCGCTACGTCGATTAATTCGACCTCATCGCACGTTGCAGCGCTCGTAACTGCTGCGTATGACCCGACGCACTGAGCGTCGCGATGTCCACATTGCCAACAAATTGAACACCGTGGCACCCTGCAGTCTCGCCGTACATTACCAATCCCTTCGCACCGCAAGCATTGCAAAGGCCTGCCCGGCCCCACAACTACGGCCCATTACCCTGCAACGCGCACTTGGTGCGGATGGTCCTCTTCCGTAACTCTACTCTTTAACTTGAGTAGCACGGTTCTCGTCATCGACGATTTGTCGCTCATGCCTTCGACTCTCCAGCGTTCTCGATTCACTTCGACAACATTGCCGAAGGCTGCGAACGCCGTCCGCACATACTCATCGGTTTCTCCGTAGAGCAGCCAATGAAGCCGCAGTTTTATCTGCTGGTCCTGGGTCTCAACGAAGAGACACCGGTGTCCCTTCACCTGAAGTTCCATGAAGGCCAGCAGTTTCTTCGTCGTGCCTTCTCCGTTCAGTGTAACCGCCAAGACGTGATCGATCTGGTACGCTCCGAGTGCTATGACGTCCGTTAGCACTCCAGTGGTGCCCAAAGCGTCTCTGAAGTCTTCAACCCTGTAGGGTGTCGCTCGAACGTATCCATGCAAAAACACAGTATGTAAGGCAACGCGTCCTGTTGGCAGATAAGGCAGAATCACTTGGTACTCTTGAGTTGACCTGTTACCTTGGCCCTCAAGGGCCGCTGAAGCGGCTCCGACGATGCCCTGCATCCTGCGTCCGTTCACTACCGTGGTCGAAAGCAGAATCCACTACGCCAAACCAGAACGTGCTAGCAGAGTTGTAAAACGACTATTTATCCGAAGAACTAGCCATTCAACTTCATGTTCACAAGTCGCACATTGAAGAATGGCACGATATTCCTTTCCAAATAACAATTGCGTCTTGATTCGACAGTGACAAACTGCTTCCGGGCAACGAATGACGTGCAGATATTAGCAAGAGCGCAAAGTTTTCTGAAGCATCTACATCTGAACTCTGAAAAATGTCGAAGTGACTGGAGGAGCAGTCACAGATTGTCAGCTGTTGCTGCCGATAGTTTTTTTTCTTTGATAGTCGTTTCTAGCACTTGCACCAGGTCAACATGTCCAAATGATTTAAATGTCATGTTTGGTAGATATCAAGGCACACGAATGACTATTGAGTTTTTTATTTTTTTTCGCGCAAGCGACGATGTAGCAGTACACATCTGGCGTGCCTGATCACATATTTGCAGTTATATCGATACCTACAAATAAGTAATCGCTGAAGAAATGACTAATGCATTCCGCTGAAAAGGTATGCCAGTATGTGAGTTCACTAAGGCGTACCCAAGTACCAACTCAAAATTGCGCGTTCTTACATACGAGTCGGAGAAGTACCGGCTCCTGCGCTCAGAAGGAAGCTTTCGGTGAGCGCCTTCGTTGCTGAAAGCACGGCACATCGACCGTCGCCGCTCCTTGTGCGGGCACCGCACACGCAAATAAGTGGTCGTTTAGAGTGACGAAATAAGTGGTCGTTTAGAGTGACGTTTAAAGTGTAAGAGTGACTGTACTTTACAGTCACTCTTACACTTTAGAATAGCGCCTATTTAAGGTAAAAAGTGCGCGCAGCATGCAGGTACACTGACGCGGGCGGCACGATAGGCCTCGCTGGGACGGCGCTTTGGGTAAGGCTGCTTGCGAAGCAGCTGAGTTGCGATGCTTGAAGTTTCTGCATTAGAGCTTCGCAATATTTCTGAATCTTACCTAAACTGTACCTGAAGTAAGTGGAAGGTCAGTGAATGTCAAAAATGCATTTAGGGAGTGGCGATACTGAGCGGCAGCCGTTTTTCTGGCCTCCGATGGCAGTGTACAGCGTGCATGCAAGTGTACAGATTTATGCAGTTATATAAATGGCAAAAATTTAAAAAAAAGCACTCATAAAAATACCAATGCAATCCGCTGAGAACATATGCCATGGATTCAGTTCACAAAGGCGTACCAAATTACCAACTGAAAATTGCGTGATGTCATATATCAGTCAGAGAAGCACCGGCTAAGTGCGGCCGGCAGCTTTCGGTGAGAGCCTGCGTAGCTGAAAGCGTGACGTTCGATCATCAGCGCTTCTTGTGCGAACATCGACACAAGACAAAATAGTTGAATTAGGTTCATGGATGTCTAAAATATACTTTACAGCTATTCTCACACTTTCATGTTGTGTGTGATTCTCACACTTTCAAGAAGCGCCGGTAACATATATACCAACGCCGCTGGCACAAAACGCTTAATGCTCGCTGGGCCGGGCACTGGGTAAGACCTCTCTTGACGCGTTGAGTTGGTATAGTTGAAAATTCTGCATTTGAGCTTCGGGACATTTCTAACTCTTACCTGAAGTAAGTAGAAGCATGACCAGACATACATTCATGCGATGTGGCGGGATCGAGCGACAGCTTTTTTATCGCCTCTGCTGGGAAACCTTGCGGAGTGATCGAGAGAGCTCATTTACGTAACCTCAACTTTGCGGCAAAAACAATTTCCTGTTTCTGTTTGGAGTGGCGTGCAGCTCCAGGCTTACAAACACTGCAATTTGTTATCGTTCCAGCAATACACGGATGATGCGAATATGGCCAGTTTACGCGGGGGCATATGCGAAAAAGGGCATTATAGTTGTTGCGATACATAAATGCGCTACTAAAGTTACGTATGCTCGGTATCTGGTAGGGTAGCATCTCACCGTGCCGTTGAATCAAGCGTTTTATAATCGACGACACCAAAACAAACCACGGCACACGCTAGAATAACATGCACGCTGCAGCTGCGCTCGTAGAAACAGTGCGCCCTCCAGTATTCACTATAGCGCTTGCCAGTGAAAATTCCAGCGCTTCTAGCGCGTCGCAGTGTGCACCAGCATCAAAGCGGTTGAGCCAGGGCCCCTAACAGTGCGACTTAGCTTTTTCCCAGTGATTACAATCGTGTACCAGTGTGTACCAGTGCCAAAAAACGTACTAGCATCACGCTGTTTTTGCAATAGGATATATATATATATATATACACGAGATCTAGCAGACATTATTGCCAAGGAAGGTATAGGGGAACTTATTAGGCATATTGTATTGTAATCTAGAAGAAAGAACAGTGGGTGAAAAGATAACATGCCGTGGGCAGGATCCCAACCTGCGACTTAACGCATTCGATGCTCTACCACTGAGCTAGCACCACAGCTATCCCCCCAGCCAATTTATTGCGTATCTATGTCAATTTAAACCTGGGAGTGCCATTCAGCGCCACTAGTATCCATGGCGGCGAGTGTGGCACACTCTTTAATAGCCTGTTTGGCGTCGCGTAGTACTTGAACATATTACTATCCGGCAGCTGACCAATAGATCCTCGTATACAACTTAAAGGCACCAAGTCTGCCAGTACGAGACCCTCGTTAATGATTAAGGAAAACAGGTGTATACTTAAGGGCTCGTTTTTCGTGTTTACACAATATTATTGAGATATAACAGACAATAATGCCAAGGAAGGTATAGGGAGAGTTATTAGGCCAATTGTAATGTAAATGAGAAGAAAGAAAGGTGGGGGAAAAGATAACTTGCCGTGGGCAGGATCCAAAAAAGCGACCTTCGAATCTTGCCCACGGCAAGTTATCTTTCCACCCACTTTTATTTCTTCTCATTTACATTAAATAGGCCTAATAACTTCACCTATACCTTCCTTGGCATTATTGTCTGTTAGATCTTTTTAATATTGTGTAAACACGAAAAACAAGCCCTTAAGTATACACCTGTTTCCCTTATAAATATATATATATATATATATATATATATATATATATATATATATATATATATATATATAGGAGAAACAAGAGTATACTTAGGGGCTCATTTTGCGTGTTTACACAGTATTGTTCAAATCAAACAGACAATAATGCCAAGGAAAGTATAGGGGAAGTTATTAGGCCAATTCTAATGTAAATAAGAAGAAAGTGGGTGAAAAGATAACTTGCCATGGGCAGGATCTGAACCTGCGCCCTTCGAATAACGCGTTCGATGCTCTACCACTGAGCTACCACGACAGCCATCCCCCCAGCCACTTTATTGGGTATCTATGTCAATTTAAACGTAGGAGTGTCAGTCAGCGCCACTAGTAGCCATGGCTGCGAGTGTGGTACACTCTTTATGAGCCTGTTAGGCGTCCCATAGCACGTGAACGTATTACTAACTGGGAGCTGACCAATATTCCCTCGTATAAAACCTAAAGGCACCAAGTCTGCCAGTACGAGACCCTCGTTGACGAATAGGAAAAACAAGAGTATATTTAAGGGCTCATTTTGCGTGTTTACACAATATTGTTGGGATCTAACGGACAATAATGCCAAGGAAAGTATAGGGGAAGTTATTGGGCCAATTGTAATGTAAATAGGAGGAAAGAAAGTGGGTGATAAGATAACTTGCCGCGGGCAGGATCCCAACCTGCGACCTTCGAATAACGCGTTCGATGCTCTACCACTTAGCTACCACGACAGCCATCCCCCCGGCCACTTTATTGGGTATCCACGTCAATTTAAACGTAGGAGTGTCAGTCAGCGCCACTAGTAGCCATGGCTGCAAATGTGACACACTCTTTATGAGCCTGTTAGGCGTCACGTAGCACGTGAACTTATTAATAACTGGCAGCTGACCAATGTTCCCTCGTATACAACCTAAAGGCACCAAGTCTGCCAGTACGAGACCCTCGTTATTGAATAGGAGAAACAAGAGTATACTTAAGGGCTCATTTTGCGTGTTTACACAATAGTGTTAAGATCTAACAGACAATAATGCAAAGGAAAGTATAGGGGAAGTTATTAGGCCAATTGTAAAGTAAATACGAAGAAAGAAAGTGGGTGAAAAGATAGCTTGCCGTGGGCAGGATATACATACATATATATATATATATATATATATATATATATATATATATATATATATATATATATATATATATATATATATATATATATATATATATATTGTACTGAAGCATAGTGGCGCCAGCTCTGTGCAAGCGTGAAAGAAGACGTTGACGTCCGTGTGTGGCTCGTGCTTGCCGGGTTCCTGCCTGTACCAGCTTGTTGCGGCTAACGTTTCTGGAATAATAACCTGTGTTTTTACGCAACCTTGCTCGTTGCATTTGGTGGAAACGTGCTGGGTAACGTCCTGGAGCTCCGCAGCCGTAAGCTACCCTCTCAGTCCACGATGACCGAGCGCGTCGATCCCCCACAAGGCTCTTCCACGCTGCCACCCGTTATGTGTTCTGGTGTACTTCGTCTGCGTGACCCACCAGTATACAACGGCACTGAAGATCAAGATGTCGAGGACTGGCTGGCAGAGTACGAGCATGCCAGCGCGATTAACAAGTGGGATGACCCTGCGAAGCTGATTCACGTCATCTTCTACTTGACGGATTTGGCCAACCTATGGTTCACCAACCACCAAGCCGACATCCCCACCTGGTCGGTTTTCAAAGAGGCCGCCACCTCGTTTTTCGGTCGTCCAGCCATGCGTAAGCTTCGCGCTGAACTGGGACTGCGGGGACGATTTCAGCGAAAGGGTGAGAGCTTCACGAGCTACATTGAGGATGTGATCAGCCTCTGTAGGCGAGTTGATGCCAGGATGAAGGAGGCTGACAGAATAAAGAACATAATGAAAGGCATTGATGACGACGCTTTTCATATGCTTGTGGCCAAAGACCCACAGACCGTCACGGCCTTGATTCAGTTATGTCAAAATTTCGATGAGCTGCGCAAGCAACGAGTTTCTACACGTCGCGCTAATACGCAGACAGCTGATATTTCGGCCTTGGAGTGCAAAAGCAGTGGCTCCGACTACAGCGTGTTAATGCCTCAAATTCAACAGTACATCCGGGAGGAAGTTGCTCGACAGCTCTCTCTTGTCACCACCATCAAAGAGACCCCCACAACAGTGGACCACTCACTTCGCCGTGCTATTCAGACGCAAGTTGCCGAGGCTCTCCTTTCGCCCACATCCCCAATATCAGTGGCTGCACCACTAACTTATGCAGAAGCCGTCCGCCGACCTTCTGCCCAACCGCCGCTCCCTTCATACAGTCCAGCCACCAACTACTACAGGTCACCAGTTTCAGTTTATCCGGTAAATCGGCCCATTCCACCACCTCGAGCACCTGTCAACTCTTGGCGTACTCCGGATAACCGGCCTGTCTGCTACAACTGTGGTATTCCAGGACATGTCGCGCGCTACTGTCGTCGCCGTGGATTCTATTTTAATGATGTGCAGCATTCCGGCAACATACCTCGGCCATCAGAATCGCATGTGACACCTGATTCACATGACCCCCGCTCACGTAGACCAGACTTCACCCGACGTCGATCTCCTTCACCCCGTCTTCGCTCTCCTTCCCCCATGCTTCGCCGTTCCAACCACGCCCAGGAGGAAAACTAACAGTCGCAGTTCCTGAGGCAAGAGCTGCGCCACCGACGAAATTTCCAAGGCCTCATCTATCGCCCCCTAACGAGATTGCCGTGTTTGTGGACGGTTTCGCCACAACTGCTCTTGTCGACACAGGTGCCGCTATTTGTATAATCAGTGAAGTGTTATGCCGCAAACTGAACAAAGTGACGACTCCACTGGTTGAAATTTCTTTACGCACGGCGAGTTCGCAACACGTCCAACCTTCTGCCACATGCACTGCTCGTGTTGTGATTCAAGGAGTGCTTTACATTGTTGAATTTGTCGTCCTTCCGCATGCGTCTCATGAAATCATCCTGGGGTGGAACTTTCTTACCGCTAATCATGCGGTTGTCGACTGCGCTCGTGCTCAACTCGTTTTGTTTTCATTCAGCACGGCATTCATAGATCTCCCTCGCTCACCCAAAAAGGTGATCGTCGCCGCTGACGTCGTCATTTCTGCTTTTTCGGTCACCGCGGTATCTCTTTTGTGCAACTCCGTTTCCGATTCAACTGCCCTATTTATGCCGTCACAAGAATGCGCTCGTCGCCGGAACCTTGTCGTCCCGTTTGCCGTCATAACACTTGCCGATGGCTCCAGTGCCGTGTACGTGTGCAATCCGTTCCCTTGTCCCGCTACCTTATGCATGGCGAATGCATTGGGAGTCTTGACACTTATGATGACATCTTTCCTTTCGATGCCCGTTCTGATACGACACCGATGTCCGTGGATGCTGTCACAGCTGCCACCGTGCCCTCACTACCTGACGAAGATGTTCTGTTGCGCAGCGTAGACACCGGCCTTACGCAAGACCAGCGCAATCAGCTCATTCAACTACTTGACCGTTTCCGCGCCTCCTTCGACCACGGACAACCTCCCTTGGGACGCACGTCAGTTGTCGCTCACCATATCGACACCGGTCATCATACTCCACTTCGTCAGCGCCCCTACCGCGTTTCGCAGGCCGAGCGTGACGTCATCACTCAACACGTCGACGAGATGCTGCAACGTGGTGTTATTCAGCACTCACACAGTCCTTGGGCTTCGCCAGTGGTACTCGTGCGAAAAAAGGATGGCTCTATCAGGTTTTGCGTGGATTATCGTCGACTAAACAACATCACAAGCAAGGATGTTTATCCCCTGCCACGCATTGATGACGCCTTGGATTGCCTTCAAGGTGCGGAGTTTTTTTCTTCACTGGATCTGCGCTCTGGGTATTG
Organism: Rhipicephalus annulatus; assembly: GCA_013436015.1. Lineage (NCBI taxonomy): Eukaryota > Metazoa > Arthropoda > Arachnida > Ixodida > Ixodidae > Rhipicephalus > Rhipicephalus annulatus. The sequence goes on from WOVY01012421.1 coordinate 93,082, forward strand.
GCAAGTACCAATGGCTGAACAGACCGTCCAAAAACGGCGTTTGTGACCCCTGACGGCTTATATGAATTTAATGTAATGCCCTTCGGTCTTTGCAATGCGCCTGCGACTTTTGAAAGAATAATGGACAGTGTTCTCAGGGGACTTAAATTGCACGTCTGTCTTTGCTATTTAGACGACATAGTTGTATTCTCGGCGAATTTTGAAACTCATCTTTCCCGCCTGGAACAAGTTCTCCAGTGCCTTACGGAAGCCGGGTTGCAACTTAACTTCAAGAAATGTCGTTTTGGCGCCCGCAAACTCACAATTCTCGGCCACGTCGTTTCAAAAGAAGGAATATCGCCAGATCCTGCCAAACTGCGTGCCGTTGCCGAGTACCCCAAGCATACTACCCTAAAGGAGCTTCGTAGTTTCATAGGCTTGTGTTCCTATTTTCGGCGTTTCATTCGCAATTTTGCCTCTATAATTGCCCCTCTGACTCAGCTTCTCTCCCGTAGCACGGACCTCTCTGGCTGGAATTCCCACTGCGATGAGGCATTCAGGGCGCTACGCCGGCTACTCATCTCTCCGCCAGTTCTCCGCCACTTCGATCCCAATGCACCCACTGAAATTCACACGGAAGCAAGCGGTGTCAGCCTCGGTGCCATTCTCGCTCAACGCAAGGATGGCTGCGACGAGTACGTTGTCGCCTATGCCAGCCGTACACTAACGAAGGCAGAGTCCAACTATTCCGTCACGGAAAAGGAGTGCTTGGCTATCATTTGGGCTATAGGAAAATTTCGCACCTACCTTTACGGACGCCAGTTTGATGTTGTCACAGATCACCATGCCTTATGCTGGTTAGCGTCAATGAAAGATCCTATTGGCCGCCTCGCTCGTTGGGCTTTACGCCTTCAGGAATACGATATCCGTGTTGTTTATCGCTCAGGACGCAGACATTCAGACGCCGATGCACTATCCCGTTCTCCACTGCCTCCTGACCTTGCCTGCTTATCAACTGCCATTTGCGATTCGTCATCGTTGACCATCACTGACATGCCATCCGAACAGCGCAAGGATCCCTGGATCAATTCTTTGCTCGACGTCCTTTCTCACAGTTCGTCAGAAACGACTTCACGCTCCCTCTCTCGTCAAGCAAGACCCTTTGCTGTTCGTGAAGGCTTGTTGTATCGCCGCAATCACGTGACGGATGGCCGTAGGTGGCTCCTTGTCATCCCTCGTCATTTGTGTTCGGACATCTGCGCTGCCTTTCACGATGACCCTCAGTGTGGCCACGCTGGAGTATTTAAGACTTACTCTCGCCTTCGTCTAAGATACTACTGGCGCGGCATGTATCGGCACGTTCGCCAGTACTTTCGGTCATGCACCACGTGTCAACGACGCAAGACGCCTTCTCATGCACTGCTGGCCCTTTGCAACCCTTAACCTGCCCAGCGAGACCATTCGACCGCGTCGGAATTGATATTTATGGTCCTCTACCCAACTCTCTTCGAGGCAACCGGTGGATTATCGTCGCCGTGGATCGTTTAACACGCTACGCTGAAACATCTGCGCTGCCTGCTACCACTGCGAAAGACGTTGCGTCCTTTCCTCCTCACCATCTCATTTTGCGACGCGGTGCACCTCGTGAATTACTCAGTGACCGTGGACGCGTGTTTCTCTCGAACGCCGTCGACGATCTACTCAAGGCATGTCGCACTGTCCATAGGAAATCCTCGGCATACCATCCCCAAACCAATGGCATGACAGAACGCTTTAACCGTACCCTTGGAGATATGCTTGCCATGTACGCCTCTGACGACCACACTAATTGGGACCAAGTGCTCCCTTTTGTCACGTACGCGTACAACTCTGCGCCACAAACAACCACTGGCTTTTCTCCTTTCTTCCTTCTGTACGGACGTGAGCCATCATGCTCCATTCTCCCTTACAGGCTTGATGTTTCCGAAGCGACGCCTGTTTCCGAAGCAGCTGCTTATGCCGAAGAGTGTTGTCAACTCGCTCGCTCATTTACCGCACAAGACCAATGGCGCCAGAAAACTGACCACGATTCCTCTGCGTCTACTGTACACTATAACCCAGGAATGCTGGTTTGGCTCTGGGTCCCGTCTACCCCTCCCGGTCTTTCCCCGAAGCTTTCGTCGAAATACCATGGCCCCTACCGTGTGGTGCGGCAAACATCTCCTGTCAACTATGAAGTTGAGCCCATTGATCCACCCTCGGACCAACGGTGCCGTGGGCGTGAAACAGTACACGTATCACGCCTCAAACCGTGCTATGACCCCCTTGTCGTGTCCTTTCCCTAGGTCGCCAGGTTGGCTCCTTTCTGCGAGGGGAGTAATTGTACCGAAGCATAGTGGCGCCAGCTCTGTGCCAGCGTGAAAGAAGACGTTGACGTCCGTGTGTGGCTCGTGCTTGCCGGGTTCCTGCCTGTACCAGCTTGTTGCAGCTAACGTTTGTGGAATAATAACCTGTGTTTTTACGCAACCTTGCTCGTTGCAATATATATATATATATATATATATATATATATATATATATATATATATATATATATATATATTCCTAACATTCTGCCCGGCTAGTGAAAAATTTAGTTTATTCCAAATGTATCAGGATTTCAGGATTTAGATAACTTTGCAAAAAATATGCACCTACGGGAGTACTTCCATGATCATGAACCAAGACGAACAGTATTCCCTGGTTCTTCAGAAAAAACTTGGTCGCCACCTGAACAGCGGGACAGACACCTAGACATGTATATGTCAGCTGTAGAAAAAGACATCAGATCGGCTTGTTCAAAAACAAGGCGCTATAAAAACAATCTTTCCTCGAAAAAGTGCAAGTCACTGGAGCTCCTACGCCATCGAGCGGATTTGGTAATTTAAGCCTGCGGATAAGGGTGGTGCGATAGTAATATTAGATAGAACTGATTACCTGAGAGAAGGCTATTGGCAACTGGAGGACAAGAATTTTTATGCGAAACTCGAAGATGATCCCACAAAATAACTCGAATCAGAAAAAATTCGTGAACTAAATTCACTGCTTAAGAATGAAAAAATCACGGCTAATATGCTCAAGACAATGCAGCCGATTCAGCCTGCGCCAGGCCAGTTTGAATTGCTTCCTAATATACACAAATCCAACCACCCCGGCCGTCCTATTGTTTCAAGCAACGGCACAGTAACAGAAAGAATCTCAAGCGCACTAGATTTCATCTTTAAGGATATTGTTCACACTATCCCTTCATATATTATGGACACTAACCACTTTCCCCGTGAAATCAGCGGGCTGAGGTTCACAACGACAGCCTCCTTCTTACAATGGATGTAGTGTGACTTTACACGAACATCCCACAGTCAGATGGCATTAACGCAACAGTCGCAGCTTTCAAGAAGGCCAGTGTGCCGGTGTGCTTAAATGAGGACACGTTGTCGACTTTACTGGGGTTGGTACTCAGCCACAATAACCTCGATAATTAGCACTTTCTCCAGATAAACGGCACAGCTGTGGGTACAAAGATGGCTCCTAATTACGCGAATCTATTTATGGCATCTATTAAAGAACCATTTCTTGCAAGTAGAACACTGAAGCCTCTCTTTTACAAAAGATTCTTGGATGAGATATTCATTCATTGGCACTGCGGAGAGGAACGTCTGCTGTCATTCATAGATGATTTTAAAGCAACACACTCATCAATCTTGTTCACACACACCTCTTCTAAGTCAACTATAAACTTTCTCGATGTCACTGTTCAAATTAATGAGAAACGTATTCGCACGGACCTATACAAAAAACCAACGGATCGCCATTAGTATCTTTATTTTAAGAGTAGCCATCCGCATCACTGGAAGACAGTTATCTCATACTCGCAAGCACACCGATACCGCCGAATTTGTTCGTACGTGTCAGACTTCGAAGGTCACGCCAAGGATCTTAAAACGGCCCTTTTGGCAAAAGAGTAACCAGAGAAAATAATCGATGATGCTATAAGCCGTGTACGTTGTTTAGGTAGGAATGACATATTGCCGGGCTCGAAACCACGCCATTCTAAAAACCAAACTAACCTTGTAGTCACATACTCATCCACACTACCACACCTCAACAATATCCTTTCAAAAAATTTTTACATTGTACAGCATAGTGCCAGTCTATGCTCAATTTTCACGGAGCCGCCACGGTCTACCGTCGTGGAAAGAACACAAAAGACATCTTAGTTCCAGCTAAGACGACCGTGTCTGAAAGCAGTGAATGCGGTTGTAAGCCATGCCGGGAACAACGTTGCCAAGCCTCCAAACACATGGCTACAAACTCTGTTGCCGAGGCCTCGTCCTTAGACTTCACATTCAAAATTAAGGACACGCTGAATTGTGAAAGCCGCAAACGTGATATAAATGCTGCATTGCGATGTTTGTGGCCAGCAGTATATCGGTCAGCCTGGTTTGGCATTCTGACTATGGTTCAATAACCACAGAGCCCACGCACGCAGTCTGCGAAATCTGCCTTTTTCCTAGCATCTAAACTTGCCACTACAAACATTCCGGAAAATACGAGTCACCCTTTTCTAGTCAGGCTTCAGCGGGACTCGTGAATGGAAACATAGGCAGTCATACTTCATCCACAAATTCCAAACACACGGCATCAATGCAAGCATCGGCAACCTATCGTTGCTTCGGTCGTGCAGCGGTGAGGTGAAACAGAAATCGAGTCTGGCGTAGTTTTCATTTTAAATTTTTTATTCTTTTTAAATGTTTTTAATAATTTTTAAATATAATTTTTAGCCGTAACTGTCATTATTCAAAATAGTATTTCTAATATTATTCCTCGATGTGCTCAACAGAGGTGCCGAATAGCTATCGTGGGAATGGACAAACTGCGAAAAAATTTTTGTTTCTTTGTACTATTCGTATATGTACGTTTGTTGTGTGAATTTTATTTCTGTATTATTTTATTATTTTTATCATATTTATTCAACTTTTGTGTTACTTCTTGTCTGTCTGCATTTCCCTGAGTTTCTGACTTTGTGCACATATCTCTTGCACAATATCACCATTCCATTTAGTTTGTTGTTATTTCTTTCTATTTGACTGTTCACCTTTCTTTATAGTTCCTTTGTCATTTTGTTTAACTTATGTTTGCCTTAAGCGGGAGACCCCAACCAGCACCAGCCGATATCAACGACAGGCACTTCGGGGAGTGGTACAAAAGGGCTGTGAAACGCACGCAGTCATATTGACAACGTGTGCCTTCCCGCCCTAGATGTCGGCTTTACTTTCCAACCACCTTTTGTGTTTTCGCCATTTTCCCAGAAATGTGCCCCTCTCTCTCCCCATATATAGAATGTGTCAGTATTGTTTCAGTGAAAACGAAACACGTGTTTCTCCTTTCCTTTTTCTTACTGACCACAGAAGGGGCCGAATCCGGCACTTTCCCTGTCAGAGTCCCTGGTCTTGCTACAGGTAATTGCCTGCCATCCAAGCTCACCCACAGTCTCCCTCCGTGACCTTCAAAGACGCATCACGGAAGCCGCCCTATCCCCCTCTTTCTTTTTCCTATACCTCCTGTTTCTTTTTTTATTTTTTCCTTCTCTTTTTTTTCTTTTTCTTTCTTTTTTGGTTCTTTTGGTTTGCTCCAGCAAAACAGACAAAGAAGAAACTGCCCAGCACAGCATATGTCACCACTGTAAAATACCACAAAATTGTCGCTGTCTCCCGTGTCCTTCTTGCACCACTATGTCGATGTGGCATATTCGCATAGCGTCGCACTTGTTCGCAAACCCTGACGAAGTCCGGTCCACCGGTCGAAACTGTCATGAAATGAACAATACATAAATTTATTTCAACTTACTTCTCGCATTCGCCACACTCGCGAGAATGCACTACTTTAACAAATAACGTCCTAAATCAAATATGTTAAGGGAAAACAAAGTAAACTATTGTGAAATATGAAGATCAACTGTAGTTGTTCTATCTACGCAGGTGTTATTAAAAGTAAGCATCGCTGACCTCAGCTTGTCCATTTAATTTCGCGTCTGCAAAGAAGATTGATGTGGGCCATGCACACAAGGCGTTCTGAGGAAATTCTTTCTGAAGTTTCCTATTACAAATAAATATTCTAGTTTATCAGCCATACCTTTCTCGACACGCGTATATTGTCAATGTATGTTCCGATCCATAACACCAAACCATATTTTTATAAATCTAACAAAGGCATCCCATTCTAAGTTTTCTGGTAGTTATGGCAACTTGTATTTTACATAAGGCTACCAGCTTGCCATATGACATATGTGTCAAAGGCTCAAATATTTTATATGCAAAAATACATAAATATATCAGTGAGAAGAAAAGTTTAGAGACAGACAGATGCATGATAATTCAGCATTACCTACCATCTAAACGGGTTCCTCTTTGCTGCCAATTATATACTTTTCCTTTCGCACACCCAACGACTCCACTGAAAGTAACTGTTGATCACCCGCAGAATACAAATAATACGACCACCGTCCACTTATCTTCAAACTTGAACGAAGTAACTTTGTTTCCAGAAGAACAATCTTTCAAAGGAAGTAATGCATAATGCTGGCAACATACAGCAAATACGAGAGCAGTTATCACGTGATGCAGCAACTGAATCTTGTTTTTCTGCACTCTGCTCCAGTCTTTGGTAGGATCTTGTGGTACACCTTTTACACAGAGAAGACTATGCGAGATGTTTCAGATGATTGAGATACGTAGTAACATTGCACATTTTGTGTGTGTGTGTGTGTGTGTGTGTGCGTTTATGTATAGTTGCGTATGTGTGTATGTATACGTGCTTTCTTCACGAATGGGTTATTGCTCAGTGCCTAACCTTTCTATTTCTGCAACCTTGAGAAATCAGTCGTCCAGTGGTTCGTAATATAATTGTTTACTATTCATATGAATGCATGTCAGTGTATGTACAATGCATAATATTTTATTGAAGTAGAGATGAACATTTTTGGGAAGGTTATTACCGAAGAACACGTGAAGACCACACCACCCCTGCCTCGAAGTATTATAACTAATGAGACACCAAGTAGGATGATCGTGATCGATGTCCGCCACCTAGTGAACTAACATTCAATAATGAACTGTTTAGTGATTGTAGCAAGCGGGAATGTTCATAGAGCAGTTTGTAAAGCAGTCGGGCTTCTTCAGAGCCCCACTTTGAAAATAATTTGAGGGGAGAAGCTTCTTAAATCGTGGGTCACTCCCTCCTCTGTATAGCCGCAGTAGTAGTAGTAATAGTATGTAGCCACCTCTAGTTTTTTAGTTGCTGACTAGATGGCACTGTGTGTATATGTGCTCTAGAGTTACTGTATGTGCTACCTTTAGGTAGCAGAGTTGCGCCATAGTACGCTATCTTGGGTTCAAATGTCTTGCGGGAAAGCCGCTCACCACCCGCGTAGGAGCAGTGCTCGCGCTTACAGCGTTGCTTTATTTAAAGACGAGAGTCTTTCTTGGGGAGCTTCGACGCAAAAAAGTTTGGTCTGTCTGTCTGTATGTCTGTGCATTTGTCTGTTTGTCCACTTTTAACGGCTTCTGGTACTTGAAACGGCCGACACCATCCGCAGCGCCCACCAATGTTGCTCAAGGCTGAGCGTTCATGCTTGTGCAATTGTCAATTGAAGAGCAATTATTGCGCATGTATGGGGCACCATAACAACACGTATAAATTCTGCATGCGCGTCTTTCACAAAGACGTACACAAGCAATTTCACATACACAAGCAATTTTAAGGACCATAGCGCTTATCACGCTGCGCTGACCATGCAACGCTTGCACGGAAAGGCGAGTGTTTCCAACGCTTTGTTAAGATGAGATGGTAATGGCACCTACCCATCGCCTTGCGTTCTACACTTTGTAACTACTGAGATGGGCACGCACACTGGTCTCAGAGCCACCCGCTTTGTTTTCTTAGAAAACTGCCAGATGGCGCTCATGCTTCACGTGTGACGCTACTTGATGCGCTCGTTCGGCTCCGCTGCACGCTTGAGGCACTCTTACGCAGCGCCTCCAGAATACCATTCACCGATTTTCTTGCACAGAACATGAAATGAATGTCTTGTTCACTCTCTCCATACGCAAGACTATCGTCTTTCGACGACATTTGCAGATTAACATGTAGATATCGGGCCCATTTTTTCTTTCTTTTTTTCTATTTTTTATGAAGGTCGAGACAAACTCAGTTGCTGTGGTCACGCCTTGAAGCCTTGATTTTATGTTTAGGTTTTTTGTAAGTAAATAATGAAAAAAAAAACGTGCGTCAGCTCATTGAACCAGTTGTACATATGTATATATATATATAGTAGGCCACACATTACCTTCGGCTTTTTTTAGACTGTTTTCCCCATTTACATGTATAAAATTATTTTCCTTTCTTGATCGCTATTGAGCCAGTAATGCAAGATTTTTATTGCGTTGGGCTCATTCGTTAACTGTGTGAGCTAACAAGCTAAAGCTTTGTAGTCTTCAACTGAATTTTTCAATTATTTTTTAATAACACTGTCAACCCTCGCTTGAGGGTCATAACAGGGAGAGAGTACAATAGTACGTACAAACCGAAAACCAAAACCACTGGCACACAAATAGCAATGCACAGAAGAAACCAAAATTTGCCATAGTTCAATTCAACCGTGACCGAAATAAGCATTGATTTCTTTTTCAAAAGATTGCACTTCAATACTATTAACAACAAGATGCGGTAAATGATTCAAATGTTCTATAACATACAAAAAAATGACCACCGAAAAATGTCAGTGCAAGCTTTAAAAGGTTTATTGGGGGCATCAAGATTCAATAGCGCTACGTTTTCCGGGAAGGCGTATGTATTTGCCTTTAGTTATTTTTAGTATCTCTTGCAATATACGATATAACGTTTTAAGTTTTTGTATTTGCCTTCGAATTTCCAGTGGTTCTAAATTGCATAAATTGAGCATGTCAGTTACTGAGTCCCGTCTCCGATATCTAGAGCACAGAAACCGTACTTCACGCCTCTGAATACAGTCTAATTTGGTAACTAAGTGTTTTTGGTGAGGGCTCCAAACCACAGAAGCGTACTGCAGTCTAGGTCTAATATATGTTTGGTATGCAAGCAGCCTAACGTGTTTGAGTGTTTTAGGCAACTTCGCTCGAAGTTAACAAAGTTTTTTAAATGACTCACAACAAACTGATTCAATATTATGGTGACAAGTAAAGAAGTTTGTAATTGTCAACCCTAAGTATTTAAAATGTGTTGTTTAACAGATGGTGTGGGTGTTGCTCCCGATGATGTCTTGAAATTTGAGAACAATGTTTCATTGGTAATGTGTACATAGGTTGTTTTTGTGGTTAATTTGCATATCCCATTCGAGACACCACCATTCCAAACCTTCAAGGCACTTGTTTAACTCAAGCTGATTATCAGTACAGCTTACAGGCATATAGATCAAACAATCATCAGCATAAAGTTTCATCCTAATAGCGGGCTTTACAATAGTACTTATATTGTTGATGTACAATAAGAACAATAGCGGGCCAAGAACGGACCCTTGAGGCACACCTGAAAACACATCTAACGTAGTAGAAATACAGCCATCAATCCTCACCACTTGCTTGCGGTTACTCAAGTATGCACCAATCCAGTTTATAATATCATCACTGAATCCCATTTCTCTCAGATTTTTTTCCTAGTTTAAAAAGCAGCTTAGTGCGGTTGACAACATCAAAAGCTTTAGGAAAATCAATGGAAATTACAACAACCTGTTTGAGTTCATCTATAGCCAAACTAAAATCATGAATAGTTTGAATCAACTGTGTCACTGTGCACTTGCCACTTCTAAATCTATGCTGACAGTCATTAAAAAATTGATTGACCTCCAAGTGAACCACGATATGCTTTCCTATACTATGCTCTATGACCTGGCAGCAAACCGACGTGACACAGGACGATAGTTGCTAATTGAGCTGCATAGCGATCAAGAGTGGCCGTTCGACGCCCGCGTTAAGCGCGCATCTCGTATTGCAATCGTATTACAATCGCGCCTCAAGAGAATTGATGTGAATCATTGTTCAACAGCCCTGTTGTGTACAAAATTCTTTTCGCTTAAGGTTTCAAAGTGCATTCAATTCACCCACTAGCAGCTACACCTTGCCGATTCAAATAGCTCTAAAATAAATTCTACCTTTATTTTAACCTTTTGACCGCCAGAATAACTTCGACGTATGTAGCTGACAAACACTGCCGAACTCTGCATGTACAACGTATTCACTGTTGCATCTGTGAATAATAGAAATAGAGCAAGTTTTTCAGTGCCGTGGACAGATATGAAAATAAGAGCGCATTAGTGTCAGCGGAGAAGTGGGAAAGGGGTCCTTTCCCCCCTCAAGCCACAACAGCACTTGCCCTCATCCAAGCTAGACCAGTGCTCTCGCTCTCCCTAAGCCACATTGCAACAATGGTTTGCACCCTCAAGAGAAAATGCTGCCGAGAACAATTTTTGATTGATATGATTTATTGATATGTTGGGTTTAACGTCCCGAAACCACCATATAATTATGGGAGACAACGTAGTGGAGGGCTCCGCAAATTTCCACCACCTGGGGTTACGTGCACCCAAATCTGAGCACACGGGCCTACAACATTTCCGCCTCCATCGGAAATGCAGTCGCAGCACCCGGGATTCGATCACGCGATTTGCGAGTCAGCAGCCGGGTACCTTAGCTACTAGACTACCGCGGTGGAGCTAGTGGCTAAGGCGGGCCAAGCGTTTATTTTTTCCGACTGAACACTAATATTTCTATAGCAACACCCGCTGCACCCCTGTCTAATCACATGGGCTCTACGTAGCAAAATTCAACATGAAATGCATTTGCTGCCGCATTTCTTGTGAACAACAGGCAGCATATCTACATTACCGAAGAAGCGCGGCGAGAATGACAACAGCCGTTGTCAACCCCACTTGATCTGCCCTAAAATATGCGGAGCGTCAGCTTCTCTGCAGTGCCAATGAACCACCTATGACCACGTGATGACGCTCAAGAACAGGGGCGCTGAACTCCTGTAGGTGGAGCGAGCGGTGCCTGAAAAACAGTGGCGCAACTCTGCTACCTAAATATACAGTAACTCCAATGTGCTCGGGAATAATATAGCTAGTTGGCGTTTGTGAATTTCACAGCATATCCACGGAGTAAATGGTGTAGAGTGGGGCGAAGCGTCCGTTCGTCTGTCCATGTGTTCAACCATGCGTGCGTATGTCCATCTCTCTGTCCATGCATGCTTACGTCTGTGTGTCTGACCGTCCATCGATGCTTTCATCAGTCCGTCCATGCGTCCATCCGTACATGCGTCAATCCCTCTATGCGTCCGTCAGTCAGTGCTTCCGCCTGTCCATCTCTTCTTCTGCCTGTCCGTCCATCCGTGCGTTCGTCGCTGCGTCTGTCCGTCCATTCGACCGGGTATGTGGATGGATAAACACAACGACAGATCCTGAGCCCCACTCATCATCATTCACTCCGGAGATACGCTGTCATTTTTTTAGCTTGTTCATGCGCCGAGATATTCAGCTGCAAGTTTAATTTTAGCACGATAATTTTATACTCTAAATCAGGCGTTTGAAATTGTCTGTGACCCTCGACGTTCACGGTTGCGGCCCACGTTCCACATCTGTCTGTCTTCAGCACACATTGTTTTAAGTATGAACACATCTATAAACATATGTACTAAGTAATAATACACGTAACAGTGCACAAAACTAGAAAAGACGACAGACACGAGGTTGCGCTGCCGCAGTTCTTGCCATTTTGAGCCCTGCTATGTTGAAACGAACTAGCCCAGCAAGTAACCACTCTTACTAAGTGTGTTCGTGAGCTCCATGCCTCACTGCTTTGAGGCATTTGGTCCCCGTGAGGCATCACATGTGTTCCACTTGTTTTTCAAACTTAACCGTGAAACAATTTGTATAGTTCACAATGGGTGTCCAGATTTGAGTCATTTTATTAGTTGATTTGTGTCGACATGTTGGAACCTTGGCAAGAAAAAGCTTTACCTTGTATCTTACGAAAGCTTGCCTAGGGTTGTAAACATGTGCTTTTCATAGCGGCCGCGGAGAAACCGGATTCTATGCAGCGCGTCCTGAAGCTGTCCGTCGCTCGTGCGTTGTAGAATGGCGAGTGCAGGTTGCGATGACGGACGATGGAGAGCACCTCGCGTGGCAGAGCGTCATGGTCTCAGAAATGCTACCGAATACATTTACTTTAGCAGGTGAGTTGAATGCTCACTGTTATCTCAGAGACCTATCAATAAAGTGTACAGTTAGAATTCTATTGTTTGCCGACCATATGAAAAGTCTTCTACCGAAGCGTAAGTGCAGGCGCTGTAATATTCACAGGCAACTTAATTTTCACTGTGCACGTAATTTTTGCTGTTGTGACATGGCATTTCCTCACAAGGCACTTTGAAATGCGCAATATTTATTTGAAGTACTCAAAACGCAAACAATTGTGTTTTGAACGTTCTTTCTATCGACCATCTGTCCTACCCGTGTCTGAGTGCTGTAGTTGTCTTCTGCATAACCTGGTTTGAACCCAACTTACCCAATCAGTACGTGAATGAATGAAGAACACGAGTGGTAGGTCACGAAATTTATGACGCGATATTCTTGTCCGTGCGTCATAAAATCCTTTCTCTCAGTCACGTGTGGTCCATACCCGCATACCACGGGCATACCATAAAATGCTGGAGATGGGTGCCACACGTGCGTTTCAAAAGCGCCACAAGACTTTCTAAGAAAATTTCATTGAATGCAAAGAATGAAAATTGCGTATATATCCGTAGTAATCTATCACAAAATTCTCTGACGGATGAAGATTCTGCGAAAAAAGAGTTTAGATGTGATCTAGGCACAATGTATTTGCAGGGTTGGATAACTGCTTTTATAAGAACTCAGTAAACACTGCACATACGTTACTATGTCTCTATACTTGAGCATTGCATGCATTGCAAGTACCGTAGCGTGCAGTTCATTCAATAAAACTTGCTTATGCAATTCAGCGTGATTATCATTGTAAGATGCACCAATGAAATTTGCGTCTCTGGTGAGCCCTCGATTAGATAAACTACTCAATCAGCTGCAGGGTATATATATATATATGATTTTGTTTCAAGCCCACTTTTTCATGTTTTCTTTTTCTTTTTCTGTCTTAGTCGTTCTTTTCCTCGTATTTTTTACTCAAAATACTATTAATGTGAGCGCGAACAGAATGTATGCTCATTCCTGAAGAAGGCCAGACTTTGGTCGAAGCTGTCAAATTAAACACTTCCGTTGTTATCGTTCTCTCGGAGGATCTAGTTGACTTATTGCAATGCTACGGCCACTTTCACCACAATGCCTACCCACCCAAGACTGGCACTGGTGCACCTCCAGCGGAACAAGTATCACGGAAGTTCCTCAACATGCACGAAACACAGCAATTATTGGAAAATACACAAACGAGATATCTACATCGGCACTTCAATTCCTACGACAAGTCAACACCAGCCTTCATGACGATCCGCGGAGCATCTACTTTCGATATTGAAGATATGCTGGCGAATGTACCACGCTCAGTAACCACGCGCATTTTCCACGTTGGGACGAGAAAGTTGGAACTATACAGGCCGGGTGAATCTTTTTGCCATCTTCACCACCTGGTAAATAACATCCTTCAAAGATGCCAGGAACTTGACAGACTCATCGTGTCATGCGTCTTGCCTCAATCTACAAACAGGCGCCTGCAACGTTCCAACAAAAATTCGTCAACCATTTCAACTGGGACGCTCGTCACTACAGTGACACAATCAAGACGTACTGCCGGAAACCGGGCAAGGGGTCGTACGTCGACAATGAATTGGACCAACTACAAGCGGCACGTTTCCTTGCCGCGGACGGACTACATCCGAGCTTCATGGGGGTAGCGTTGGTTGCCCAAACCTCGAGGCTGGTGCGGGGTGGTCGTTCCAGCCTATCACTCCTATCCAAGTGCAACCGCAACAACATCACAAGGGAAACAGCAGTCACAAACACGTTCCCGAAGCACTGCAGGCTTCTGACAGCACGACAGAGTTCCCGACAATTGTCCGAAGTGTACGACCTAGACGCCCGATGGAGGCCCCCTCATCGACAGCAGCCAACACCACCCGTGGAGGTGAAACCTGCGGACCAACAGAGATGTGTTCCTCTATTGCCAACCCCAACAAAATAAACACCGGACAACCCAGACATCTTGCCCTCGTCTTGCCTTATAAGGAACAGACATCTTGCCTTATAAGGTGCCCGCATCTGCCTTATAACGATGAAGGCCTGCACAAAACACCTACAAACTGCAGACTTCTGCAGTGCCATCCCCGCACCGAAAAGAAGAAAGAGAAGACTAACTTCCAATGTGTAAGTCCAGCTCTCCACTCTCCTGATGCAGTGCTAATATTTAAAGTAAGAAAAGTCACGGATGAACGCATGAGACATGAAATGCGTAGATTTATGCTGCATGTGTAATTAAGTGCTAGAATAGACCCCAAATGAATGACACTTTTCATCACTCCAGCCGCTTTAAGTATCGACGAGAGCAATTGGGTAGCATGGCAAAATGGACTTTAAGAGGCATCACTCGGGCTAACAAAAAATTCAATCAACCACAAAGGAAAACAAGTAAAGAAACTGACCATCATGACCAACGCCATTATGCACGACAACAGCCACTTATCAAACTAGGAAATCACTTTACTAACAGAGTTCAAACTGAATAAATACCAAGAAATCATGACAACTAATTTGCACAAGCTTAAAAAAGACAATGTTCCCAACCCTACACTACCAGACGTTATACCATATGGCTAGAACGTATCCACCCACGAGGCCACTCACGGCCCAAACGAGAACACACCTATTAACACCGACTGCAACGCTGCGATCGTAAACCTATCAGACACGAGTTTCTCAGCCAGCGAAGTAAAGCTATTGTCGTAAGTACTAAACTTCTGCCCAACTAGAAAATCTTTTGATGAGTTTCACCTACTCCGAGACCTCGATAATTTTGCTAGAAAATTGAGGCTGCGAGAATACTTTCTAAACAAGCTGTCTAACATTCCGAAGACTTGCCGCCACAAAGCAAGCGATTGGACACTAAACAGCCGCCGAGACAAGTGTCTGCACTTGTATATTGACGTGGTTCGGGAAGATATATTGCAGAAGTACCACAGGCAAAAGAGAAAACCAGAAAGCATGAGAAAATCTGAGAAAAAGAGTACGCAAAACCTAACATCTAGGACTGATATAATAAGAAATCCCAATGACAATGGAGGGGCCATCATAGTCCTAATTACAGCCGAGTACTTACAAGAAGCCTACCGTCAACTAAACGACTAAAAATTCTACGTGCGCCTTCCAGGGGAACCGAGAGAGAAATACACGCGTATTGTAGCAACACAACTGAAGAAGCTGTTGGATGAAAGAAGACTAACACGCAGTGCGCGCAAAGTAATGTGACCAGTGCATTCTTGTCCAGGTCATTTCTACATACTCCCAAAAAAATTCATAAACCCGGTAACCTGGGCCGACCAATCACATCAAGTATACTCACAGTAACCGAGCTCATATCGGGGTAGGTAGACAAATTAATAGGCCACATCTCTTGCACTCTCGCGTCGTATGTAAAAGACACCTCACATTTTCTTCGAGATAATGCAGACCTGCGCGTTTCAAAACATTCGTACAGTCTACAACCCACAGTCGCCGCCACCACCAACGACGACGACTCGGCAATATAACCCACATACTGAAATTCCTTTCTGCCCGCCATTCTACCCTCCACTGACACCTGCAACTTGGTCGCCGAGGGTGCCTACCAGTCGACAATTTGTTCGCAAGACAGATCTGTGGCGCACCGTCGGCCGCGCTCCACCGTGTTTCAATTACAAAAAAGCTGCGCATGTTTACCACATCTGCCCATACTGTGAACAAAGATACCCTACTTATGCTCCGACTTTTTCACGCCCTCATTTCGACACACCACGTGACAGTGCGCATGCGCGAGCACAGCCATCCGCTCTGTATCGTTGATCCCGCTCTCCATCATCTTCACCGAGCTCTTCGCCGAACCGTCTTAGTTACGCCGACGCTGTCCAGGGAAGGTCCCCAAACCCTTCACGGGGTAACTAACAGCTGCAACCTTTGGAGGGAAGGTTACCGCCCGTAGAGATGCTACAATACTTCAAAAAACAGTATGATACGACGATACGACGAACGCTGCCGACCCCACAGGAAATCAAAAGCACTGACCTGGCTGCCTACATAGATGGACGTCCTGTGACAGCGCTAGTCGATACTGGCGCAGATTTCTCCATCATGAGCAGAAAGCTTGCCGATTGGCTTTAAAAAGTTTAAACTTCATGGACGGTGCCTAACTTAAGAACCGCAGGGGGCCAACTGATGACGCCGACTGGAAAAAGCACTGCCAGAATTAGTATCGGTGATTCAGCTTTCGTTGCCACGTTCGTTATTTTGTCCGAGTGCTGCAAAGACCTGAACTCGGGGATAGATTTTCTGCGTTAATACGGTGCCGTCATAGACATTCAAGTTAGGTCAGTTATCTTTCTGATGGCCCCAGATCAAGTTTCAGATATGCAATGTAACAACCAGTGACGTAAACATCTGCACGTCTTTAAAGATCACGTGACCCCTCCACTCCGTTCAAGTGCGCTCGTAGCTGTAACATGCGACCACCCAGGAAACTACGACCACATCGCTCAGCAAATTCCAGCATTGCTATTCAGCCATGACCTATCTATTGCAAGAGCAGTCGCAAGCCTCAATTGTGGGCATACGCACGTTCAAGTGACGAATCAGTATTGAGCGACGACATCTTGTGAGAGGTATGGCGGTCCCGTACGTGGAGTAGCTCACTGAGGTTGCAGGCTGCTTGACTCTGGAGAAAGCCAATGTGACCCGTTGAGCCCCTCTATTCGTCGACGTTGGCCCAAGTTTACTGACCCCACAGAAACAAAGAC
Organism: Rhipicephalus annulatus; assembly: GCA_013436015.1. NCBI lineage: Eukaryota > Metazoa > Arthropoda > Arachnida > Ixodida > Ixodidae > Rhipicephalus > Rhipicephalus annulatus. Next base: position 110,119 of record WOVY01012421.1, read on the forward strand.
TTCTGGAGCCTATTAATGAGTTTCAGGACTGTTGTTCTTCGACGTCAAGAGTTCGCCAAACGCCGTTGACTAAACATCGCATAATTAAAGATGACACGGCCAGACCCATACGGCAGAACCCATACAGAGTATCTCCGGGGGAACGTGAGGCCATAGAAAATCAGGTGCGAAAGATGCTTCAGGATGACGTTATTCAGCCGTTTAAAAGTCCTTAAGCATCGCCCGTAGTATTCGTGAAGAAAAAAGACGACATCTTACATTTCTGCATTGATTACAGCAAGCTAAATCAGGTTACGAAAAAGGACGTTTATCCGCTGCTTCGTGTAGACGATTCTCTCGATCGACTACACCATGCACGGTGTTCCTCATCGATTGATTTACGAAGCGGATATTGGCAAATATGGTTGATGAAAGAGATCGAAAAAACAGCATTCATGACACTTGTTGATCTTTATGATTTTAAAGTTCTCCTGTTTGGTTTGTTCTCAGCATTGGAAACGTTTCAGTGACTCATTGGCACAGTCCTAACAGGCCTGAAGTGGCAAACGTGCCTGGTATATTTGGACGATGTCATTGTATCTTTAGCGACATTTGACGAGCACACGCGGAATTTCAAGCGATACGATGGGCCCGACAAACGCTTAAGCCAGAAAAATGTCACTTTGGCTTTGAAGAGCTCCTTTTCTTGGGACACCTTGTAAGCAGTGAAAGTGTGTGACCTGACCCAGACAAAATAGCCGCTCTTTCAAGTTTTCTTACGCCGTCAGACAAGAAGGCAGTGAGTTAATTTTTGGGCCTCTGGGCCCTATTACCGACGCTTCATTGAGAATTTTTTTGCGTTTTGCATCGCCTTTGACACACCTCACCCGAGAAGATGTCGCGTTAATGTGGGGGGAAAAGCAGCAGGCAGCATTCAACAAGCTGCGACAACGTCTTCAAAACCCACCAGTTCTCAGATACTTCGACGATGACGCTCCGACAGCGGTTCACATCGAAGCCTGCCATAATGGCTTAGGAGCTGTGCTCGTTCAGTGGCGAGATGGCGCCGAACGAGTAATTGATTTTGCAAGCACGAGTCTGTACCGCACAGAGGAGAACTACTCCACCACTGAGAAAGAGTGCCTTGCGGTAGAGTGGGTGGCCATGAAGTTTTGCCCATATTTGTGTGGCCGCCCGTTTAAAGTATTCTGCGATCACCACTTTCTTTGCTGGTTGACGAACATAAAGGATCCACCAGGATGATTGGCGCGCTGGAGCCTCAAGCATCAACAATTCGATACGGTCATAGTTCATAAATCCGGAAAGCAACATACAGACGCCGATTGCCTTTCTTGTGCCCTCTTAGAAGACGCAAATGCCGAAGATGATGATGTGGCGTTTGTCGGTGTAGTCAACACATCTACAATCGCACAGCTGCAACGCGACGGCCCCGAGTCTCAACCTTTTATGGAGGGATGCATGGATGCTATGCCAAAACTCTTCGTAAGTGGGGTAGCATCGTTTTGTTTGCGCAACGAGGCCCTTTATAAGGTGAACATTATTCTAAGCGGCAACACCTACTTACTTTTCGTCCCAACACCACTCAGAAAAGAAGTGCTAGAGGCTTGCCATGATGAACCGACATCTGCTTATTTAGGCCTCACAAGAACGCTATGCCGAGTGATACGGAAGTATTACTGACCGACACTGACGACAACTATTCAACAGCACGTTCAGACTTGTCTTGAGTCCCAACGTAGAAAAGTCCATGCAATTTGTCTATCGGTAGCTCTACTTGCTCAAGTCGGAATGGATCTTCAAGGACCATTTCTAACTTCGGCTACTGGTCGCAAATGAATAATTGTAGCCACAGACTACCTCACTCGCTAACCCAAAACCAAGGCATTGAAGTGAGCACGGCAAGTGAAGCAGCCCGGTTTTTGATTGAGAATATATCGCTCAGGCATGCCGCTCCATCTGTAGTAATGATTGACAAAGGAAAAGCATTCACAGCCGAGCTATTACGCACAATTTTAAAGCCTAAAGGGAACAGCTCACCGGCCTACAGTGGCATGCCATTCTCAAATAAATTATCTGACGGAACAGCTGACAAAAACTCTTGCGGATATGTTTTGCATGTACGTCAATGTGGAACATAAAAACTGGGAGGAGATACTGGCTTATGTCACTTTAGCTTACAATATGGCACAGCAAGAGGCAACACGCATAATACCGTTCAGTCTTCTCCGTGGCCATGAATTCCCAACTGTGCTCGACGCTAAGTTGCCGCATGAAAGTCATGGCGTTAAAACAAGTGCCGGCTACATAACTCAGCTTGCTGAAAAAGCCCGAACTCTGGCCCGCTTACGTATTCGTCGCCAACAGGACTATGATACAAGGCGCTATAATCTTCGTCACTGACCAGTCTCCTATGAACCAGGAGAGAAAGTTTAGATCTGGACTCCAATTCGCCATCATGGCCTCTCAAAAAGTTCTTAAAATGGTACTTCGGGCTGAATAAGGTCCTCCAGCGTCTCAGTGGTGTTAACTACGAGGTTATTCCCGGCAGTCCACATTGTTATACACGTCAACGACATACACCAGAAGTTGCACACGTGGTTCGGATGAAGCCTTATTTGTACGAATAAACCATCAGCTGCCAGTGGCTACAAACCCTGCCGCCATGATGATGAAGCATCTGGACAATACCCTCTTGAAATGAAGGCTAACGTCACAAATATTAGCCGCAAGCATAACAGAGAAGGAAGCAGCCAGCATCACGAGTGCCACTCTCTGGCGTTTTTTGAAGAAGATGACGTTTCCCGTCTGCTTTTGCGTTTTGTTTTCTTGTGTACAAATAGAGCCTTTGTAGTGACGAAAATACGGGCTTGCTAAAGACGACGAAGACGTTTGTTGTGGGAGAGGCTTGTGCTGCTGCAGCTGCTGCTGCAGCAGCTGGCTGCTGTCTCGCTGCTGTTCGGCCCATTAAACGATTGCATCAACCCGGCGTGGCGTCTAACAGTATTCTTACATTTGGTGGAGAGGGCTGGTTGTCTCAAACTGGAACTCCGTTCTCAGACTCTACCTCAACCCCCTGCTTCGCCAATGCCTGACGACATGACCCAGCCACCTGCAGTCATAATCCCAGCCGTCACCTGTTTTGAAATGCCACGACAGCGAGATCCAGTAATTTTCAACACGACTGACGACCAAGACGCCGAAGACTGGCTGTCCCAGTATGAAGCGGTAAGCGCCCACAGTAAATGGGATGACACCGACAAGCTCGCTTGCCTTCATTTCTATCTGGCGGGTGTGGCAGAACTGTGGTTTAACAACCACAAAGCGGAAATACCCTCTCGGTCAACCTTCAAGACGCGCTTTGCAGAAGTCTTTGGCTGACCCGCTGATCGCAAGCTCCGCGCCAAACAGCGCTTGCGCGGCCACGCATAGCGCTTTGGCGAGACCTTTACGTCGTATATTGAGGATATTCTGGGCCTCTGCCGTCGTATCGATTCCCACATATGTGATACTAAAAAAATACGGCACATCATGAAAAGTATCGAGGACGACGCCTTCCACATGCTCGTTGCAAAAAACCCGCAAACCGCCGCCCAGCTTATTCAACACTGTCAGAGTTTTGACGAGCTGCGGAGAGAGCGCATTTCTACTCGACGTCCAAACCTCGTTACGAGCTCTACATCTGCGTTAACCATTGGCGCTGTTTCATTAAAACAAAGCACCTTAATGCAGCAAAGTCAGCAGTTCGTCCGAGAAGAAGTGGCGTGCCAATTGTCTCTTGTGCCGCACGTTCCGGCCAGTGCGCACACACTGACCCCAACGCTTCGCAAGACAATCAAAGAGCAAGTTTCTGATGCCCTGTCTCCTACATACAATCGTTCACCTATCTCCGCCCCTCTCACTTACGCTGAGGCCACCAGACGATCGCCGCCGTCGCTACCAAACGCCACGGATCTTGCTAGACAGCCCCGTCCCATCTACGCTGCAAGTCCCCCTATCCGTCTCCGCCCACCTCCTGTTCGCCACGCCGCGCTACCATCAACTAACCCTCGGCGCACTCTAGACAACAGGCCGATTTGCTACTTCTGCGACCTTCCCGGTCATGTAGCACGCTACAGCCACCGTCAGGATTATGGCCCAACTGCTGGTGAGGCGACTTACGGCTATCGTCCAGAGCCACCACAGTCGTCTTCGTTCCACCCCACGTCGGCACAGTCGCCGCCACGTCGCCGCGGCTTCGACAGGGATCGGTCACCCTCACCACGGCGCCGTTCGACTTCTCCTATGCTTCCTCAATCAGCCCCCACCCAAACAAAAAATTGATCATCGCAGTTCCCGAGGCAAGAGCTGCGCATATATCGAAACTTTCAGGGCCTCCATTTCTACCTGCTAATAAAATAACTGTGCATATTGATGGAGTACTGGTGCAAGCGCTCGTTGATACTGGTGCTGCGGTGTCTGTGCTAAGTGGTGAACTGTGCCGCAAGTTGAAGAAGCTTACACTGCCACTTTCCGACGTCTCTCTCCGCACGGCCACTGCGCATCACATCCAACCTTTTGCGGCGTGCACAGCTCGACTGGTCATCCAAAATATTTTGTATGTAGTCGAATTCGTTGTATTTTCCCTATGTTCGCATGATATCATCTTAGGCTGCGACTTCCTCTGCGCTCATCATGCCATCGTTCACTGTGCGCCTGCCAAACTAGAGTTGTTGACGATGTCTGAACTGTCCTTGTGTGAAGCGCCGACGTTTGAAAGATCTTTCAAGCCGCCCTCTCCCCGAGTCACCGTGCCCGCGGACATTCACATCCCTCCTGTAACCTGTGTGCTTAGGCCACTCTTCTGCGACGACGCGCCCTCTGTCACCGTCCTCTTTTACCCCTCCGACGCCTTTGGCTCTCGCAAAAGCTTCCTTCTCCCGTTCGCAGTTGTCACCGTAGAAAACACCCGTGGCTCCATTTATATGACGAACTCGCTTCCTTCCCCAGCCTTATTATTCCATGGCCGAAGTCCTCGGTCACCTTGAGGAAATTGATTCTAATTCGTTCAGTCACCTACCTGACGACTTGCCATTATCTCACTTAAACACTATTACCTCTGATACCACTCCCACTTCATCTCTGGAGGCTTTTTTCCCCGCGATAGACCCTGAACTTCCCGCTGCTCAGCGCACCCAGCTCCTGGCTCTCCTAGATTGCTTCAAGATGTCATTTGACCATAGGCGACCTTCTTTGGGTCGCACATCTGCAATCGTTCACCAAAACGACACCGGTAGCCATGCACCCTTGTACCAGCTCCCATATCGAGTTTCTCACGCTGAACGCCGTGCCATTGATAATCAGGTGAACGATATGCTTCGACGTGGCGTAATACAACCTTCAAACAGCCCTTGGGCCTCTGCGGTTGTACGGGTAAAAAAGAAGGATGGTAGCATCCGATTTTGCGTTGATTACAGGCGTCTTAATAGGATCACGAGAAAAGATGTTTATCCGCTGCCAAGAATCGATGACGCCCTCGATTGCCTACAAGGAGCAGAGTTCTTTTTTTCTTTAGACCTTCGATCGGGCTACTTGCAGGTTTCTATGAATGAAGCCGACCGCCTTAAGACTGCGTTTGTAACGCCTGACCGATTGTATGAATTTAACGTGATGCCATTCGGCCTCTGTAATGCGCCTGCCACCTTCAAGCGTCTCACGGACAACATACTTACAGGCTTTAAATGAAACGCATCATCATCATCAACATCAGTCTGACTACGTCCACTGCAGGACAAAGGCCTCTCCCATGTTCCGCCAGTTAACCCGGTCCTGTGCTTGCTGCTGCCAATTTATACCCGCAAACTTCTTAATTTCATCTGCCCACCTAACCTTCTGTCTCCCCCTAACCCGCTTCCGTTCTCTGGGAATCCAGTTAGTTACCCTTATTGACCAGCGGTTATCCTGTCTACGCGCTACATGCCCGGCCCATGTCCATTTCCTCTTCTTTATTTCAACTATGATATCCTTAACCCCCGTTTGTCCCCTAATCCACTCTGCTCTCTTCTTGTCTCTTAAGGTTACACCTACCATTTTTCTTTCCATTGCTCGTGCGTCGTCCTCAAAGCTGAACCCTCTTTGTAAGTCTCCAGGTTTCTGCTCCGTAGCTAAGTACCGGCAAGATACAGCTGTTATATACCTTCCTCTTGAGGGACAGTGGCAATCTACTTGTCATAATTTGAGAGTGCCTGCCGAATGTGCTCCACCCCATTCTTATTCTTCTAGTTACTTCAATCTCGTGGTTCAGCTCTGCGGTTATTACCTGTCCTAAGCAGACATAGTCTTTTACAACTTCAAGTGCACTATTACCTATCGCAAAGCACTGCTCCTTTCCGAGGTTGTTGTACATTACTTTCGTTTTCTGCAGATTAATTTTAAGACCCACCTTTCTGCTCTCCTTGTCTAACTCCGTAATCATGAGTTGCAATTCGCCCCCTGAGTTACTCAGCAATGCAATGTCATCGGCGAAGCGCAGGTTACTGAGGTACTCTCCATTAACTCTTATCCCTAACTGTTTCCATTCTAGGCTTCTGAATACCTCCTGTAAGCAAGCGGTATATAGCTTTGGGGAGATTGTGTTCCCCTGCCTTACACCATTCTTGATTGGTATTCTGTTGCTTTCTTTATGAAGCACTATGGTAGCAGTTGATCCCCTGTAGATTTCTTCCAGAATGTTTATATATACTTCATCGACGCCCTAATTCTGCAAGGTCTGCATGACGGCTGATATTTCTACTGAATCAAAGGCCTTCTCGTAATTTATGAAGGCTATGTATAGTGGTTTCGTTATATTCTGAGCATTTCTCTATTACCTGATTGATAGTATGAATGTGGTCAATTGTTGAGTAGCCTGTTCGAAATCCTGCTTGTTCCTTTGGTTGATTGAATTCTAATGTTTTCTTCACTTTGTTAGCAATTACCTTTGTAAAGAGCTTGTATACTACAGAGAGCAAGCTGATCGGCCTGTAATTATTCAAGTCCTTGTCATCTCCTTTCTTATGTATTAAGATTATGTTAGCGTTCTTCCAAGACTTTGGTACTCTTCCCGTCAGGAGACACCTCGTAAACAGGGTGGCTAGTTATTGTAACACAATCTGTCCTCCATCTTTCAGCAGATCTCATGTTACTTGATCCTCACCAGCAGCTTTGCCTCTGTGCATGCTCTCCAAAGCTTTTCTGACTTCTTCTATCATTACCGGTGGGGTGTCGTCTGGGTTACTGCTAGTTCTTATAGTATTAAGGTCGTGGTTGTCTCGGCTACAGTACAGATCTCTGTAAAACTCCTCAGCTATTTTAACTATCTTATCCATATTGGTAGTTATTTTGCCTTCTTTGTCCCTTAGTGCATACATCCGACTTTTGCCTACCCCAAGTTTCCTCTTCACTGCTTTGACGCTTCCTTCGTTTTTGAGAGCGTGTTCAATTTTCTCCATGTTATACCTTCATACATCGCATACCTTACGTCTATTAATCAACTTCGAAAGCTCTGCCAGTTCTTTTTTGTCTGTTGTACATGACACTTTCATGATTTGACGCTTCTGAATTAGGTTCTTCGCTTCTTGGGAAAGCATGCCAGTGTCCTGTCTAACTACCCTGCCTCCAACTTCCACTGCACACTCACTAAGGCTTCTTCACTAAGAGCGGAGTACCTGTTCTGCAGCGACAGTCTGAATTCCTGTAGTGTTCCTCTCAGTGCTGGCTGATTGATTGGCTTCTTGCGTATCAGTTTCTGTCGTTCCTTCTTCAAGTCTAGGCGAATTCGAGACCGTACCATTCTATGGTCACTGCATCGTACCTTGCCAACCACTCCCACATCCTGCACGATTCTTGGATGTGAGTCATTATAAAGTCTATTTCGTTCTTATTTTCGCCATTAGGGCTCCTTCATGTCCACTTGCGGTTTTCTCGTTTTCGGTGGAAGCTATTCAAAATCCGTAAATTATTGCGTTCTGCGATTTGTACTAGTTGCTCTCCTCAGGAGTTTCTAGAGCCAATGCGATAATCTCCTACTGCCTGGTCTCCAGCCTGCTTCTTCCCTACCTTTGTAATAAAGTCGCCCATCACTATAGTATACTGTGTTTTTACCTTACTCATTGCCGATTCCACGTCTTCATGAAAGCTTTCAACTGAAGCGTCATCATGTCTGGATGTAAGCGCGTAAGCCTGTACTACCTTCATCTTGTATCTTTTATTCAGTTTAATTACGACACCTATCACCCTTTCATTATTGCTATAGTATTCCTCCATGTTGCCAGCTATGTCTCTGTGAATTAGGAACCCCACTTTCTGTTTTCTTCTGTCTGCCAAGCCACGATAGCAAAGGACGTGCCCATTCTGTAGCACCGTATAGGCCTCATCTGTCCTCCTAACCTCACTGAGCCCCATGTTATCCCATTTAACGCCCTCTAGCTCCTTGAATAGTACAGCTAGACTTCCCTCAATAGATAAGGTTCTAGCGTTAAACGTTGCCAAGTTCAGTTTCCAATGGCGGCCTGTCCGGATCCAGAGATTCTTAGCACCCTCTGCTGCGTTGCAGATCTGACCGCCACCGTGGTGCTTCGCAGCTGCTGGGGACTGAGGGCCGTGAGTTATTTGACGTATGCATGTGGGAGATAGTGGCCAGATACTGCACCAGGGTGGCCAATCCTTCTCTGGTGAGGGAGTGCGTTTGCGGCGGTGGTTACCGGTGAGGCCGCACCCCAGGCCTCTTAATGCAGTTCCATCAACACGCGGATTTTTTTATTCCGGTTGGGAACGGCGTGGCACCGGGATTTGAACCACGGACCTCTTGCATGCGAGGCGGATGCTCTAACCACTACGCCATCGCCGCACACTAGATATTGTCAGGAAAAGCAAAATGGGGGTGGCTTCCAGCATTATTCCCCAGACGATGGACTTTGAGCTGCTACATAACCGGACGCCGAACGCGAAGGGAGCCTTAAATATCATGTCTGACCTTGGTCGTCTACGTGCACGAGAGTGGCTGAACGATATTCTCGTGGAATGCAGTAAACAAAGAATTTTGAAAGACATTGTGAGGAAGCATGTTCACTCTGCCACCCATTTTTTCAAAACCTTTTACACAAAGCTAACGTGAAACCAGGCAAGCGGGGCCCCGCAAGGTACAGCGCTCGAGCGCGTGAAAAACGGGGCTAGACAAGTGGATATATTTAGGCAAGACATTCTAGTCATCCCCACTAACGTAAAGCAGAAGCATCGAGTCTTTTCCGGGTGCTTCGCAGGCCGCATTTGTGACGGCGAGGAGGAGATGTCGGCACGGGATCAAGGCCACGCGTTTGGGTTCGACTAAATGCCAAGAAACGACAGCAGCTACACGTCAATCGCTGACAACATTCATGAGTATCTAACGGAAGAGTGGCACACAAAGCACGACTCAGTGCGAGTGTTGACTGAAGTGAACTTGCATCTCTACGTCCTTTGCTATGGTAATAAGTCCTATGCTTAATATTGATAACGAGATTTCTATTTGCTTTGTGCAAGTTTTATGGGGTGGAAGCATCGGTGTACACATTAATCGTCATTCCAATCGCAAAGAGAACACAATCTAAAGCTATGCCTAGCAAAAGGAAATGTGCATCATATCTCGACTCATGTTTGTGAGCCCATTCTCAGCATCATATGGCATGGATGGATAGATGGATGAATATGGCTGTACCCTTTAGATCGGGCGGTGGCTAGCGCCACCAAGCCATAATACCTAATAAACCAAAAACTATATTTTTTCCTTAAAAAGTGAGTTTGAAGATCCATACTTTGCAGTTAAGAGTTTATTTTCACTCGAGCCTTATCTTTAGCCACCAATCAGATAACCTCCTTCTACTTAAGTCTACCCGCTTAAAGTTTATTTTGGCATGGTCTCCTAGCACAGCGCACCAAGCGGCCGTTGCTGGCAGGCTCTCCAGTCTCCTGCAGTGGCCGCACTTGATACACTGGTAAGTTTTGGTGAGTAGTCGACAATAAGAACACAACCGCTGGACTAATGTGATGTCTTGCCAATGTAAGTAAAGTAAAGCGAAACCGACAAAGGCGTCGGACGAAAAAGAAAGGCAAAGAAGAGAAAGAAGATGCGGTGACATGCGCTTGGAAGGCCGGAAGAAGAGGTGCGTGCAAAGATAAACATGGTGCTCTCAAGGCAGTTGAGTTGTGGACCCGAGCCTGTGAACAGCCTTGTCATCTAGCAAGTACGACGCGACGTCTGCTACGCCACATCACTATGGCAGTGGTGTCCAGGCAGCACTTGGCAAGTAACACCACGATCAGTTGTCCATGTAGCACCTACCCTCGTCTTCACCGATCTACCAACTCACACGTCACCTGCACCTCGTCGCAGCATCATCTTGACATTCCTAACTCGACCAAACTGTGAGAACAACTGTTCTTTGTATTTTTTCGCACACTAACTTACTTAGCTTAGTTTAATCTGGACTATTGGATAATCTATTTATGCAATCACAGTTCTGTCCTGTCTCATGTGTAATGTCTTTCTAACATTTGCTTTGCTTAATAACAAAGGATTGCATTTAGTTTTTTTCCCACCGTGCGGTTTCGTTTATTATGCCACGGATACGATTTCTTAGTGGTAGTATGTAATATCAAGAACCTAACACACAACAGATTGGCGTCCACTACCACAAGACGAAACCACGTGGTGAGAGATGCATGAACTTAAAGTGTCCGAAATGCCTTTGTCAGAGTTTCTAGCATTGGGTGATTGCATGGGTCTGCAGGGTGCAGCACTGAAAGCCTGTGTTGACGAGAAGACAGAAAAGGCGCACACCGAAAGATAAACAGAGCGATAGGCTAGGAAGGAACGCTTAGAAATTGAAGAGAGAGTTTCTGTTAAGCACCGGCTTCTCGGTCTTTGACAGAAAGGAAACGAGTCATCGATGATAATTCACCCACACAGTTTGATTTCAGTGTTTAAGGAGGACCGTGATGATCTGGACGCGTACCTCAAATTGTTTTAAGCCGTCGTTATTGGTTAGGGATGACTGCAAGACAAGTGGGCCACAGCGCTCAGCTTGTATGGCAAGGCTTCAAAGGTTTTTGTTCGTTTGTTCCCTGCAGAATCAGTGGACAGCGACAAGGCTAAAAAGGCATTACTTGAACGCTTCCGCTGCAAATCTGAGCTTTACTGGCGAAAATTTCGGTGGAGCGAGCCCCAAGCTGAGGAGACAACGAAGCAGTATGCCACGAGGCTGTAAAGTTTTTGGACTGTTGGCTCGAGAATGGCCAACTGAGGAAAAACGCTTGAGATTATATGCGACATAATTATTAGCAAACAACTGCTTCGGAATTTCCACTATCGTCTGACGTTGTTTTTTCAGGAGAGAAACTCGGACAGTAGAGGAGATCACTGAAGTCGCAGATCACTTCATGGAAGCGCAGGTGCTGAAAAATTTGCTGGTGTTCAAAGAAAAAGCCGCAAGAAGGTGTTACAAAATTGGAAGAACGAAATAGCTCCAGCAAGATGAAAATCCGATCTTTTGTTTGTGACGAATACGGGCACAAGACATCTGACTGTCGCATGAGACCAAAGCAACAATACTGTACAAAATGCCGGAAGACTGGTCATAATGTGCAAGACTGCAGACGTAAAGGCTCAGGCACAGAAGTTGCCGGTTTTGTTTCCCTGAGAAGATGCACCTTAACAGGAGTCAAGGCTCCAGCGTTCAAGACAAAAAGTGAGGAAGAAGCCATTCTCGAAACAAAAGTTTGCACAGCCACAACATGCCGGTCATGGAAGAATTATTGTTTAAATAGCGGTTACTGTTCTCCGTAATACAGGGAGAACCAGCGCATTCGTACGACGGTCGCTAGTTTTGTATAGGCCATGAGAAGATACCATGGCAACCCAGCTGTTGGCAGACATCAGAACTTAATATCAAAAACCTAACACACGACATAAGTGCAATCTGGGCAATGAGTTGGAATCTGAAGTTATTCTCAGGAAAAGCGAAATGACGACGACTTGCAGCATTATTCCGCAGCCCATGGATTTTGCTCTGCTACTTTACCTGATGCGAACAGAGAAAGGAGCCCCAAGATCACGACGCCTGACTTTAGCCGTCTACATCCAGGAGAGTTGTTGAACGATATTCTCTTGGAATTCAGTGGCCGAAACAATTTAAAGATGTTGTGAGTGAGCATGTTCGCCGGAGCATGTTCGGCAGTGAGCTCTGCCGCCTATTTTTTACACCTTTTACAGCAACGTCATGGGAAACCAGGGCAGCGCGGCCCTGCAAGAGAGAGTGCACGAGCGTGCGAGGGACTGGACGAGTGAATATATAATGAGCTAAGACTTTTTATTCATCCCCATTAACGTGTAGCAGAAGCATTGGGTCTTGGCCGTCGTGTGCCTTCGCAGACCGCGTTTTCGACGGTGAAAAAATGTCGAGGGGTCAAGACTATGTGCTGGGTCTCGACTTGATGCCAAGAGATCGAATTAATCCCAAGAGACGACGGCAGCTACACGGCGATTGCTGAAAACATTCGTGTCTTTCTTACTGACGAGTGGCGTACCAAGCGTGACTCCGTGCGAGTGTTCCCTGACATAGACTTGCCGCTCTATGTCTTCTGCCATGGAAATCAGACCTAAGCTTGACAGTGATAGCGAGACTTCTAGGAACTTTGTAGTTTGTCGTACAAAAGAGAACCATTCTTAACCGTGAACAAGCGGCGAGTTTCTTTTTAAAACTGATTCGTATTGCGTCTGCCCTAGCGCGTAGCCAACGAGCCAAATGCCCAAGCAGAACTTGCCACAAGGCCTAGAGCAGGAGGTCGCCATCCGCAATGGGAAGTACCCTAGCAAGAAAATGCTCAGGAAAGAAAAAAACCTGAAGGTATGACGTTGCCTCTTATGTGCATTTCCATGATTGCATGCAAATAGGTGATAACTTCCAAGTTAACTTACTCTGGTGCAAGCTAGAGCTGTTGTCAAAAAAAGTAATTTCGATTCCCAAAATACTATTTCGTCGTACCTGCTCTTTGCAGGGCAAGCATGCATCTCGTACCGGTAGTTCAGAGAAGCACTTCAGGCATGAAAATCAAGCCTCATGGGACTGATAACAAGGCACACCCAAACCACTACGGCTAGACTCCAAGCAGCAGCCCAAATAAATAGAAAAGTCATTTCTCTCTATGCTCAGTTAAAAGACCAGTTGAAGCAAATGCAGGAGGAGAGCTACTTAAAACCTGAGGAAGTTTTGCAGGAACAAATTTCATTACTGCCCTTGGAGCAGCAAGCTTGTGTTCGACAGTACTCAAGTGCGAAGGGTCATGTGTACGCGAAAGATTGGATCCTAGAGTGTACTCTCATAGAATTGAAAGGTGCAAAACTCTATGAACACTTGCGTAAGCACAATATTCTCTCACTGCCCGGCAAAAGCACGCTCAAGCACTACTTGAACTTGTACAAAAGTGGTTTTCGTTTCAGCACAAAAATAATGGGACAACTGAAACAAAAAAGGTGCATGAGCACTTTTAGCAGGCACGAAGGTCTCTTGATCGAAGAGCTCAAACTATCTGAGAGCCTCAATGTGACGTCATCCGGTAAACATGCCTGTACTATTTGGATGACGTCGTCGTTTTCTCGAAGGACTTCGACTCCCACCTCAGCCGCCCTGCAATAGTCCTGACTTGTCTTTCGGACGCTGGACTGCAGCTGAATTTGAAGAAATGTCATCGCTGCCCACCAGCTTACCATATTAGGGCATGTTGTTAGCAAGCATGGCTTTTGTCCTGATCAAGCCAAGCTTAGCGCTGTCAGCGACTTTCCCAGGCCAGCTACACTAAAAGAACCTCGCAGCTTCATCGGCCTCTTCTCATACTTTCGCCATTTCGTGCGCAATTTCGCCACCATAATCGCACCCCTGACGCAGCTACTTGCCGACAACCAACACATCTCGGCGTGGTCCCCAGCATGCGATAAAGCATTCGCCTCGTTACGGCATCTGCTGACATCACCACCTATCTTACGCCACTTTGATCCAGACACTCCAACCGAAATCCATACGGACGCTAGTAAAGTAGGCCTGGGCGCTATTCTTGCTCAGCGTAAATCTGGCTTCGATGAGTATGTTGTATCTTACGCTAGTCGCACCCTTACTAAAGTGGAAAAGAACTATTCTGTCACTAAGAAAAAATGCTTTTCCATTGTTTGGGCAATCACGAAATTCCGACCTTACGTATATGGCCGCCCATTTGACGTCGTGACTGATCACCACGCATTGTGTTGGTTATCGTCAATAAAAGACCAATCTGGTCGCCTAGCTCGCTGGGCACTACGTCTCCAAGATTATGACATTCGTGTAAGTTATCGGTGAGGCCGCAAGCATTCGGACGCCGACGCTCTTTCTCGCTTGCCCCTTCCCAACGATTATGTTGCAGCGCCTGTTTCCCGCTACGAATGTTCTTCACTTGAACATGTCGACATGGCCTCTGAGCAAAAGCAGGAGCCATGGATAGCGTCTCTCTTGAAGTACCTGTCTCAGACGTCTCCATGTACTGACAACCGTTTACTTAGACGACCTGCTCGCCATTTTATCATTCGTGACGGTCTTCTGTACCGGCGAAACTGCCTATTTGATGGCCGCAAATGGTTGCTGGTGATACCTCGGCACTTACGTTCTGACGTCTGTGCCTCCTTCCACGCGCATCCGCAATGTGCCCACGCAGGTGCAGTGAAGACGTATGCTCGTCTACTAAATCGATATTACTAGCGCGGAATGTACCGCTTTGTTAGGCAGTACGTCCGTTCATGTACCTTGTGCCAACGCCGGAGGAGCTCCCCTCACACAGCCACAGGACCACTCCAGCCACTGCCGTGTCCTTCTCGGCTTTTCGGCTGCATCGGAATCGACTTGTACGGTCCCCTACCATACAGATCAAATGGAAACCGCTGGATCATCGTAGTCGTGGACCACCTTACGCATTACGCCGAATATTCGGCGCTTCCCGAGGCCACTGCGCGTGAAGTCGGCTTGTTCGTTCTGCACAACCTCGTCCTCCGGTATGGTGTGCCAAGTGAGCTTCTTAGTGACCGTGGGCGTTCCTTCTTGTCAGAAGCTGTAGAAGACCTCCTACTTGAATGCAACATCGTGCATCGAACAACCACCGCATATCAACCCCAAACCAACGGGATGACCAAACGATTTAATCGCACGCTGGGTGACATGCTTTCCATGTATGTTGCCGATGACCATACAAACTGGGACCGCGTACTGCCATTCGTTACATACGCTTACAGCAGCGCAATTAAATCTACAACTGGATTCTCCCCCTTATTTCTTCTTTATGGTCGGGAACCTTCCTTACAGAAGGACACTATCCTTCTGTACCGCCCAGACCCTGCAGAATCGACGACTTTGGCCGAAGCCGACACATATGCCAAATAATGTGGGCAACTCGCACGTGCGCCTACTACGCACGATCAGGCTCGCTCGCCAGAAGGACTCCCATGACCAACGCTCATCTCCATCGTCACACGCGCCTGGAAAAATCGTGTGGCTCCACGTGCCATCGTCTGCACCAGGCCTTTGCTCAAAGTTCACACCCAAGTATGACAGTCCGTACAGGTTCTTGCGCCAGACATCACCAGTCAACTACATGGTTGAACCTATTCAGCCACTTACAGATCAACGGCGCCGCGGGCGTGAAACTGTGCACGTCGACCGTCTAAAACTTCACTACGACCCACCAGTCGTGTCGGTGCCATAGGTCGCCAGGATGGCTCCTTTTGCACCGGGGAGTCAATGTGGTTGTCAAGTACAGGCTTGCTAGAGACGACGAAGAAGGCGTTTGTTGTGGCAGAGGCTCGTGCTGCTGCAGCTGCTGCTGAAACTGCTGGCTGCTATCTCGCTGCTGTTCAGCCCATTAAACGGTTGCATCACCCCGGCGTGGCGTCTAACGTCGAAACGCAGCCTTGTGTCCTGTTCTTTGCACTTTTCGACAATATACACACACCATAGACAACCTGACTCCGCAGGGGCATCTGTCCAAGTAGTCGATTGCTGCTTAGCGACACCACGGACCTGAGATAACGGGAAAGTTTCGACCCGCTACCCCGCCTAGCCGTGCGTGGCTTTGCCATGCCCGGGCAAAAGAAAATACTGGAGATTCAGCTGACGTTGGGTGATTGGACCTTTAAGGCCCTCCCTGGCAGAAGCAAAACACCCATTTGGCCTCCACTTCAAGTAAACAGCACTCCTGGGCTGACCCACCCAGGGGAAATCGGCCGTCACCTTTTCCTATCTCTCTCTCCTTACATCTTCGTCTTCATCTGTCACTTTTTATTTGTCCTGTTTTTTACTTACTTCCGTTTACTTCCCAACCTCCTGGCGGCTAGAGTTAAGCCTGTGCAAACTGTCTTTCTTAGTCTAGACGCAATGGGTTATAGTAGCATTGTACGGCTCGTGTCTGCAGGGTTTAGCATCTGCAAACTTGTAGCGTCCCCTCGTTGGGCTCCATGGTAGGTGGCCGCCAACGCTTCTGAAGAAAATAAACAGGCATGCATGAAGCTTTTCGTTTTTAAGTCATCGTGCCGCCTTAAACCGCGTACGCAACGAAGACTTTGGTTTTTTAACCGAACAAATGAAGACTGCCCCTATTTTCATGTCATACATTGTGAGAAAAGTGGCAAGCAAGCCAGAACTGTATCCCCTTTTGTAGTATCCTAGTGTCTTCCAGAAACTCTTGCGGCCGCGTACAAAGTTACCAAAATGACCATTGGAGACCTCCTCTTCGAAGTTAGTGAAAAAGAACAGTTTGAGAAGCTAAACAATCTTTGGACTTTTGGTGGCGCTCCGATCACTGTATAACCACACAGATCAATGTGCACAACTCGTGGACAGGTATCTGACACTGATTTGCTTGGCCTAACCAAAGCGAAACTTCTGGAGCAGTAGAAGGGTCAGAATTTTACCAATGTACAAAGGAATATAATCAGAAGGGAAAACAAGCAAACACCAACAAAACACCTTACACTCACGTTCGTTTCCAGTAATCAGCCAGGAACTATTCAAACTGCGTACACAAAGACTTCTATCACGCCATACATTACTAACCCACAACGTTGTTTTCAATACCAGAGGTATGGCCACGACCCACAAAGCTGTTGTGGTCACCAAAACTGTTCACAATGGTCACCAATGCTGTGCACAAAGCTGGCCCCACATATGCTGATGTGGCGCGTCAGGGGGTACCTCCGCACCAACCCTCGCCGCTCCTTCGGCCAGCGCAGGGCAAGCCGTCGGCTATGGCGCCTGCCCCAAAGGCGGCAGTAGTTCAGTCTAGTCCGTCTCCTAGTGATTTGAGACTGAAGACTTCAGGGTCCTCTGGTCTCAAGGCCTCACCTCATCAGGCGAGGCCTAAAATCTGAACCACCAGCTCGATCGTGCGGGCATCCAGTGCCTCCGAGGAGGCATTGGATACAACGGTACCCTTGGTGCCGAAAGAGCGGCGAAGCTCCTTGGAGTGCACCAAGAAAAATAAAAAAAGCCAATAACGAATCTGGACGACCGTACTGCCCCCAGAATCGAGTTCTCTGCAACACAGGATACTCTCTGTACACAGAGCAGCATGTCTTCTTAATATGCAAACATAAATATTACTGTGAAACATCCGAGGCCTTTCATGAACACAATCCAAGAGTGCTGCTGTGTGTACTAGAGACACACCTGAAACTAACACACACACACACACTTTCTACGTAACTACGTAATCTTCCGAAAGGATAGAGATAATGCCATGCCATCATCTGGCGGCGTAGCTGTTATAGTTAGCCAAAGGAAAGCATGTGCACGAATGCCCTTCAAACTTCCCTCGAGGCGGTGGCTGTCCGAGCAGTTCCTTTATAAAAACTCGTGGCCGTCTACTTATTGTACATACCTCAACGCAACCGTGTTGAAAAACTGAAAAACGTGAATTCCCATTTTTAATAGACGAAATTCCTGAACCTTATCAGGTCCTTGGGAAACTGAACGTACATAGCGGTCTGTGGGGCGACCCTCGCTCTGATGCACTTAGTCGTCTCACTGCACAGTTTCTCTTCTTTTCCGGTGCCTGTCTGTTGCATAGGAAGGAACCAACGTGCTCTGAAGTCGCCTACAAAACATACTCGTCTATAGATCTCAGTATTGTATCTCCTTCACTTCTACCTCTACTGAAATAAAAAGTAGTAAATAATTCATATGGAAGTGATCATGTCTCTTTAGTTTTGAGTACACCAACATCATATGAATGTCCACCACATGTCCCCAAATGGCTGATAAACAAAGCCAACTGAGGGCAATTTCGTAACATTGCTCATATAAGTTGGACTGACATATGTGGGTTTGGCATAGATGAAGCTGTGAAGTACTCAGAGCTTTTCTTACTGACGCATTATCTAAGTGCATCTCGCAAACATCTGGAGTGCCCGGCAAGCGACGCGTGCTATGGAGGGATATGGAATGTCGAAATTCGCGAAAGAAGCAGAACATGGCATGGAGGTTGTTGCAGAACTCACTGACAGCGGAAAGTCTTCCAGATCAGAGAAAATAACATCTCAAGACAGGAGAAAACGTCCACAGGCCAGAAGGGAAAGTTGGCACAAGTCTTTAACAGCATTTAACTCGTATATACAGGAAGCTAAAGTCTGGAACATGGTTAGTATAGCTAGCAGAGAGACAAGTGCACAAGCTTTAACTCGTAAACACCCATGGTGATAGCTTGTAAGATCAGGCGAACTTCGTCGGCATACACTTCGAATAAGTTACGAGATCGTCAAACTATACCGACGCTTTCCAAACACACAAACCTAGGGCGGAAGCACCGCAGGAGTATATAAACTCCTGCGTTGCTTCCGCCCCAAGTTCTGATTGAGTGGTGTACGATATGTAGAAAAACCTACCAATCGATACACAAAAAACCTAACTTTGCTTGTACTATGCTATGTGGTTTTCTGGCATTTTCCCTACTTTTTTGAAAGATGTCATTATAATCTTCATTTTGAAAGAGGGCAAGGACCCTTTTTTATTTTCGAGTTATAGGACTATTGCACTTACAAGCTGTTTGTGCAAACTTTTCAAAAAAGTTATAAACTCCCGACTTGTACATTTCTTTGAAGCAGACAATTGGATCCACCCATTTTTGTTCGGGTTTCGAGAAGGTAGATCCCCCTCCGACAACCTTGTTCGTATCGAAGCACAGATAAGAGACGCTTTTGTCCACAACCAATATTTTCTCTTCGTGTTCCTGAATATCAAAAATGCTTACGATGCAACATTGCGCTTTGGAAACCTGTCCCATCTGGGCGTGCGTAGCAGAAGTTTACCATAATCGAAAGTTACTTGTCAAATCAAATATTCTGAGTCTGAGTGGGCAGCGTTCTTTCCAAAACATTTGTTCAAGAAACAGGAGTGCCAGAAGGTGGTGTACTTAGCTGCGCACTTTTTCTGATCAAAATGAATTCTGTGCCTTTGGCGGTTTCTCGAAATATGTTTTACTGCAGATCTGTTGATGACGTCCCGCTTGGTTTGTAATCTGGCCTTGTGTGAGCCGCATGTTCAGCTTCGTTTGAACAGTCTCCGATTGGGCAGATGAATGCGGGTTCTGACTGAATGGGCAGAAAAGCAAGTGTGTTTTGTTCTCCAGGAAGACGGGCATTCTTTCCGTGCCCCATAATCGACTGCACAGTCGAGGTGTTTCTGTTATTACTGAATACAAATTATTAGACCTAATCTCAGATGCCAAGCTAACCTTTATACTACACATCACGTGTTTAAAAAACAAGTGCATAAAAGCCATGAAACTTCTAAATGTGTTGTCACGCGGGTAGGTGAAAAATTATGTCGGATCAATTTGTATACAAGCCCCATACGTAATCGCCTAGATTATGCGGCTACAGCATATCCGTCTGCGACACCTAATGTCCTTAAAATGCTTGACCCTGTTCATCATCTAGGCATCCGTTTCTCTCTTCTTCTCTCTCTGCGGGTGCTTTTCACACTAGTCCCGTAGAAAGCAACGAATGGCCGCTGCACCTTGAGAGATGTTATAAGCCTTTTAAATATTATCCTAAAACGAACACAGACAAAGAACATCCTTCACAATCAACAATCATTGACATGTCAAGCCTTGCAGTGTTTGAGAAACAGCCTTCTATGAGACAGCCCTACTCACTCTATGTGAGGAGTCTAACGAAGGAAAAGGGTGTACCACTTTAACAACAATTGATGGCTCCTGCAGCATGCCTGCCACCGTGACAGTAGCAGGCATTTGATTGCGACGTGTCTCTCTTGGAGGTTACGAAGCACGTGCTACTTGCACATATTCACACTTAATTCCTACAAAAACAACAGAAAAAGACATTTGCTGAGTTCTTTATGGATGCTTCAAAGGCCATCACTTCTGTCTCGTATCCAGCCGTCGGCTCGTCCTTTTCGGAAGCCGGCGTTCTCCAGTCTGATACAAGCGTTTTCACCGGCAAAGCCTATGAGATACTTGCGGTTGTTAGACACAATAAACCAATGAAACTACAGAAGGCAATATTATATACAGATTCTCTAAGCGTATTAAAAGCTCTGAGAACTTTTGAAAAGCACAAAAACCCTGTCCTTGTCTTGCTTTATTCGCTCTTATGCGCAGTCTACTCATCCAAGCAGCCTGTTGTATTCTGCTGGGTGCCAGGACACCGAGAAATACAAGGCTACGTTCTGCTGTACCAGCTAGCTGGATACGCCAACAAAAACACTAGCTATACATCGACACGAATTCCTGCACTCGACTTGAAACCTTTTCCGAAACAAAACTTTAGGGGTTATAAGCAGAGCACATGGAACACACACACAGGTAATAAGTCACATGTCATCTAGCCGCAACCTGGTCATCGGCCACCAGTATTAAAATCACGCCACACACAACTTACAAGCTTAAGAACAGGACTTACATCCACTACACACTCTTTTGTCTGTTGGCAATCGACCTTTTTGTCGTAGATGTGGAGGAGCACTCACCGTATTTCACATTCTGGTCTAATGTAGAGGATAAGACTCCTAAGAAGACAACACTTATCATTACCGTACCGACAACAGATACCACTTCATTTTGCAATGTTCATCGGTAGGGAACCACTTTTTACAAAAATAAATCGTTGTAGGCTTTTTTGAGAGAACTGCGTACCTTTCAGGTGATATACCCGGCATTCCGTAGCACGACCACTACAGAAAGGTCTCCACTGGGGTGGCTACACTGAACAAAGCACTTGCCTCAAAGCCCTTTGCCGCAAGTGTGTGAACGATCGAGGCACTAGTGCTTATGCCATACATGTCCACCAAGGTTATTCTTATCTCAATATTTTGTCATTCATTAACACCACATACTTTTCATTGCATGGTCATAATTTATCACTTCGATATTTTACCCGCCTTAGCGCGAGGAATTTTGAAGCCTTCTACAGCTGCTAATCTCAATCATTGTTCACAACTCTTGTCCCATAAACTGGCGCTCTTTGGCCATCAAACGGCCCTTGTGCCACAAATGACCAAACATCATTATCATCATAAACAATATGACACCCCAGATTTTCCTGCCATCGGAAGGCTCACAGGGCTAGTATTGGAATTGAGCTCATTTGATTTTAACCAAGAGCACTTCCGTCAAATAAGCGTAACCGTACTGGGCACCAAGCTTGCACCAATATACGCAAGCATTTAAATTGGAAAACGATAAACTCTACACAATTCCCTTGAAACAACTCCTATACAAAAGGTACATTGCAGACTTTTCTTGAAGGCGAACTACTAAGCTACAATAATACTTACAATACTGTGCATATAAACATACACTTCACACACACCTACTCAATAGAAACCGTAAATTGCCTTGACGTTACCATAACAATAGCAGATAACAAACTTTCCAAAACCCTCTACCGCAAACCAACATATCGTCAAGGGTACTTTCATTACGAAAGTGATCATCTACGTTACTGTAAAAACAGCGTTCCATATAGCCAGGCCAACTGTTTTAAGCGAGTCTGCTCAAAAGACTGAATTGCTCGCTCACAAAGGCTGAAACTTATGCTTGAAAAACGGAAATATTATCCCCATGTAATTGATAACGCTATTCAAAGAGCTAGAAAACTGAAATGTGATGATCTTCTTATGAAGCGGTCACCACAACACAACCTGCAACAGACACAACTGTGTTTAACTTACAGCACGAACTTCCCCAACGTTAACAAGATTCTTAAACAACATTACAACGTACTAGAACAAAGTGAACGGCTGAAACGCGCGTTTTGATTGGCTACTGGCGTGGTTTACCGACAAACACGCAACCTCAAAGACACTCTTGCAAACTCCCTAATCAATCCTTCAACTTTCAACAGTTCATGCCAAACTTGTCTAAAGCCTCAATGTCCTGTATGCAAAGTGATGCGAGAGACCAGCAAGGGAAGCAGCACACTGTCCAAGTTTTCAGTTAAAATACGAGGAAATCTAACATGCCATTCTTATAATGTCTTATATCTACTTGAATGCAATGTGTGCGGCATGCAATACATCGGACAAACGGAACACCCCTTAGCATTCGTTTCAATTATCATTGAGTCCACGAACAATCAGCACCGGTTTCATAAAGCTTATGAACACTTCCTAAGAGCAAACCTAACTATGAATCATCTGCCCCGCCGCGGTGGTCTAGTGACTAAGGTACTCGGCTGCGGACCCGCAGGGCGCGGGTTCGAATACCGGCTGCGGCGGCTGCATTTCTGATGGAGGCGGAAATGTTGTAGGCCCGTGTGCTCAGATTTAGGTGCACGTTAAAGAACCCCAGGTGGTCTAAATTTCCGGAGCCCTCCACTACGGCGTCTCTCATAATCATATAGTGGTTTTGGGACGTTAAACCCCACATATCAATCAATCAATCAATCAATCAATCAATCAATCAATCAACTATGACTCATCTCCCTGTGAATCATAGAATTACCCAGTAGAGGAACATGCGCACCTAGCAGCAGCACATATTGCTGGCGCTGTTCACGATTAAGAATACATATGCGTAAGTGCTTAGCAACGGTTAGCAGTTTAAACCAGCCAATTTGTACTTTATTCATGCAGGGGAATATCTTTATATCGAGTCTACATTTTTTTTCAAGCAATATTATATGTATCTAGGCTACTTCTCGCACTACATGTCATATGTATATGGAGAACACACTGAAACAAATCCTACCGAAAACACGGCATAAGATGACTTAGGGATCTTCAACTTCATTGTAATCTTCAAATGCAGTGTATTAGGGGGGAGAGAGAGAGAGGGACTTTTAATAGAAAACAGTTCTTTGTCGGCGTCTATATATCACTTACATGATTCTCTCAACAAAGACCAGGAAGGTGAATGATAAATTTCGGGAGAGAGGAAACAAACTCACGAAAAAACATTTAAAGTATGCAATGATCAAATGAACCTGATAAAACTATTCAAGTTAGGGTATAAGGTAAATCAAGGCTTTCCTCTTTGAAGTATCTTTTGATTATTGCCTTCCGCTAAAGCCAATTTCAGGCAGGAAAAATTTACTTGTGACAGTTCAACACGGCGCTGTTTTGAAGATCCGTGTAGTGGGCCCATTGTTACGCGACGTACACTGGTTACAAATCATGTACATTCATTGTTTACGGAATGGTGTGTTTTCTCGTTACGCGGCGAACTCAAGTTCTATAAGTTCATCTGTGCCTATGTTACCACACATATCACAAAAAGAATTTGTGGTACGTCCTATGCGTTACATATAGCTGTTCTTGTCTCTAGGTGCAGTCAAAGTTGATGATACAGCATTCCTGGGTGGCGACTGAGTGATAAGAAGATTTTCGCACTCACTTCTGGATAAATACACTTGGGAAAACTACCTTTGCGAAGTGACAAATTTCAAAGGCTGTACTTTTCTATATATACGTCTTATTTACCGATGTTTCAAGCGTTGCCCCTGGTGAAAAAACATTCTTCCTAAACTCCAATATTGTAGTCCATTTTGGGAAGTTTCATCTTATACTTTGTTTTCCTAAAAACCAGCATGATCGGGTATCTATCGGAAATTCATTCTATGTCCAGAATTATTAGCTTTGGATAAAGACAGACGATATCATACGTTACAAGTTGGTGATTATGCCTGCTTCACATGCTTTGTAAGTCTGCTCTGAAATCTGTATATATAGGCACTTTACTGGCAGCTGGTGTGATAGAATAAGCATTAGAGCTTGTCAGATGCCATAAAACTCTGCTGAAGTAGAAGATGCTGCTCTCTCAAGATGAACGCGAGTTATTTTTGTGTAGAGGGCACTACACTTCCAACGACCTGCATTGAACTGCACAGCTGTCTATGAATATGTGCGCCACTGCAGTGTATTCCATCTGCATATCGTCCGAGTCTAGCTGATTGGTTGCTGCTTCGGGCATTTTCCTTTTTGCTCCGATCACGGGGGTATGTGGAGAAATTTCGAGTGGTTAAAGTGTCCAGGGTGAAAATATTTTGGCAGTATGGATAACGCCTGTGTTGGGATCAATATACCTGCGCATGTATATTCTTTCGACGGCATTACCACAAATAATTGTAGAATTGGCTTGAGAAGTATTCTATAAAAAGTCAGTCTTGGTTTGAATAACATGCATCAGGTGAATTTAAAGTTTCTGCTGAGAAGATATCAGTTTAAGAGGAAGGCATTAGGCTTCTGCTACAGTGCTTGCGCGAGTCGGCTGCTTTGGAATACGAAGATGAACTCGGAGACTGTGTTGCATCCTGCCTTAAGTTTTCTGCTGTTTGTATACGACATAATGTTTAGAACGGGAAGGTAATACCGCATAGTCGCGTCTACGTAGGCTTTGTAGAGCAGCCCGATTGATTGGCAGGCGCTGCTCCCGTGGGACCTGGCAAAAAGTTGTAATACTTGCGACGCCACCGAAGTCTTCTACCTCAGTTTCTACATTTGAGCAGACCATATAAGATTCATATCATCACTCCCAGGAACTTTTCTATCTTGACATGTGGTCGGGTGCAACCACCCAACACCTAATGGGTATTTTTACAATCTCCTCCTAGAGAAAGCCACGACAACTTTTTTGTAAAAAGACTGGTTGTTACCTCTTGAACTCTGGTAGCCAGATATACTTGCCACTGTTCTTTGGAGGCGCTGTTGGGAATTCCTGCGGGAATGCACCGCACTCCGAAAGCAGATATCGTCCGTGAGCAGTTTATTGCTGAAACTTCGGGGCAGGTTCCCTTCCAGATGAGTAAACACTACATTAAAAAACGTGGCAGATGCCATTTTAAGAGAATCGGTATAACACAAAAGTGAAACGTGTCTTTAGGAGATAGTTCAGCGTTCAATGTTTCAGCAACAGCAATTAATTGCAAAGTCACGTTAAGAACGACAAGCAGCTCGAAAATTGCCCCACATAGAATAATCAGAAAACACGCATAAAATTAGCATACACAAAACGAGCGTGAAATAACAACTGCCGCATCTCGACAAATAAAGCGCCCGGTTTGAACTGAAAGACGCATGAAACGAGCGCAAGAATACACACAGCACAAGCGCGAACACCGGACACAATTATTCCTGCCTCGTGTGTGAGCAGCGTGCTCCTTTCGTAAATGCTGCCACGGCGGCGTGCGAAGTTAGCTTCGCCCTCTCTCGAATTACGAGTCTGATAAGCGTGTGTGCAGCAGAGGCTGCGATACGTGGAGGTGGCGCTTCGTGGAGGCGACGACCTTTAGCGCGCTCGGAATGCGAGTCCGCTGCGCCATTTAGCCCCGATTAACAAAAACACGCTAAAGTTTTGATGCTTTGGGGACTGCCAAACGATGTATGGCGTATATAAATGGCTTACCATTAGCACTCCAGGCAGTTTACATTCCGCAGCGTCGTGGTTAGCGCTGCACGCTTAGAATCAAGGGGTGGCTATTTTGATGGCAATTGCTTGCCTACTGGTTTTTTCTTGCAATCTCTTCGTAAATATTTTTCAACGTCACTTTCGTAACAGAAGTACACAAGCGGAGCCATGGTGGACCTCGGCGTACGACACTTTCAGGTTAATATTACTGGGCTTGATACAGCTCTTTGCGCCATCCTCTTTTCGACGGAATAACATGCTGTAGGGCTCTTCGCCGTACGCATGAAATGTTGCGTCCTTCATAGTATTCAGCAATTAGTGGGTAAAGCCTTCAACCAAGAATAAGGGTTCTTAAGACAACGACTATAATTTTCTGGTCAACGGAGCCACACGCTGCCTTAAAGTCCAACAATAACGCAGTAGATGTGTTTTCACAAGTCAACGTTTTTTCAATTGATGAGAGCGAGCCAAAGACATTATCAATTCCAGACGTATTTGGACAGAAGCCATTCATTTTCTCCGAGTAAATTTTCTTAGTTCACAAAAACCAAGTGAGTCGTTTCTTAATTGGTTTTTGTAACAGCTTTCCTACGTAACTCAGTAGAGATATCGGTCTGAAGGAGGCGTAATATGTTGGTTGTTTTCCTGGCCTGATCATAAGCAAACTTTCACACTTTTGTACTCCATTGGGACCTCCTAATTTATTCATGATGCCGTGTAGTACTTCAAAAAGAGCAGTCAGGAAGTGTGGCTTGAACTTGCGAGTACTTCATAAGTCATTACTTACAGCATCAGGACCAGGCCCTGATCTCTTGTTTGTGTCACCAATTGCTGCCTTGAGCTCCTCATTTGTAAGAGGCACCAAAATGTCAGCAAAGGTCGCTCAAGGTGTACAAGGCTTATGATTTGAAATGTTCAGCGAAGTATCTGCCTCACTGGAAAGGCACCTACAGTACCGCTCTGCCACCTCTTTCAGCCTGTGATGTGCTGATGTACTGACAGCACTATAAAAAAGGTAAAGCTGTTGCTACCTTTTTGGGTGCATCTGATGACATGACAGCATAGCAGACTTCCCTCGGTGAATTTCGTATTGGAAGTGTTTTATAAAGCCTCACCATGGTGGTCTAGTGGATAAGGTACTCGGCTGCTGACCCGCAGGTCGCGGGATCTAATACCGGCTGCGGCAGCTGCATTTCCGATGGAGGCGGAAATGTTGTAGACCCATGGGCTGAGATTTGGGCGCACGTTAAAAAACCCCAGGTAGGCTATAATTTCCGGAGCTCTCCGCTAGGGCATCTCTCATGTTATTATGCTGGTTTTGGGACGCTAAGCTCCACATATCAATCAATCAACCAATCAATCAATCTGTGTTTCATAAACGACATTTCACCTTTTTCGGTTCAGTTTGGTTAGGTAACGTGTTATAAGTGGCTCTGCTCGTTGGTAAAATCTCAGGTCCTCAGCGTTTTTGTACTTAGAGCCTTTCATTCGGCATACTTTTTAATGGTACGTAATCTTTTAGATTCTTTGTCATTAGCTAGTACATTGCAATGTTTAAAATCAAAACAAGTGTGTTTTGGAGGCATTGAGCTATTTTCGGTAGTAATGCGGCATTATAGGAGTCGAGGCTGTGATCCCCGTGTCTTCCACTTTTGTGCAAGCCTCCCTGCCTACAGACTGCAGTTTAATCTGTTTGGCCGACGTTCCAAGATACTTGGCGGATATGAGGGTAACGTAGTGATCACTGCCTTGAGTCTCAAAGTGTCAGTATGCCTTACTCTACACCACTCAAACATAAAGGGGCCAAATCACTCGATAAGAATTTGACATTATTGCAGCTGACAGTCTTCCCATGTTTTATGTAAGTTATGCTGCTATCAGTGAAGGAATCTATACCGCTACTTGCAAGACGTTTTGGCAGCGTAGCGTCACGAGCAAATGTACGCGAATTGCCCCAAATGTCATTGTGTATCTTAAAAATCACCACAAGTGTCATGGGCAGGCTGAGCGCTTGTCAAAAGTTTTCGATTCTTGATGCGTCGAACGGTGAGCCTGAGTTCGAATACACGTTGATCTGGGAAAGCGTTTTAGATACAAATACTGCGGTGTTAAAAACGTTGTCACTCTTATCATGTGGCCCTATATCAGTTATATATTTGGGTAGGCCAGTTCTAAATACAACGAGCAGTCGGTTTACTGTGGTTCGTTGCTTGTAATGATGAAAATAATGTCACGCAGTTTATTTACGTACAGACTTATTGGAAGGCTGAGGAACGCCAGAAGAGCGAGGAACGTCAACAGGCCGAAAATACAAAACAAACGCAAGCTCGGGTCGCGCGTGTGCACCAATGCTTTGGCTTGCCGTTTCTTGCTGCTTCGTCGTCGTTCGCATAGTTCCCTACATTGGCCCCCGGTGAATAGCGTAGCCAACCTGGCGAATCAAGGCGTAGTGACTATAGCGCGGTTGCAATACGGCATCAGGCGACTCACCTGCACAATGCCTCGGCCACGACGGCGTAAGTCATGAGACTGTGTCAACGGCTCAATCTCATAATTGACTGGTGACGTACGGGCGAAAATGTGGTAGGGCTCATGGTATATTGCGAGTAATTTTGACGAAAAGCCAGGAGTGCTCGGTGGAATTCAGAGCCAAACAATAGATAGATAGATATGTGGGGTTTAACGTCCCAAACCACCATATGATTATGAGAGACGCCGTAGTGGAGGGCTCCGGAAATTTTGAAAACCTGAGGCTCTTTAACGTGCACCCAAATCTGAGCACACGGGCCTACAACGTTTCCACCTCCATCGGAAATGCAGCCGCCGCAGCCGGGATCCGAACCCACGACCTGCGGGTCAGCAGCCGAGTACCTTAGCCACTAGACCACCACGGCGGGATCAGAGCCAAACGGGAGCAGCAGTCGTGAAAGTCGAGAGATGTCGGTCGGTGTCATGTCATAGCTTCTGGTGGTCTTGGTCCTCGGTTGTCAGTGAACGGGCCAATCGTCTGCAATCTTCTGCGTACCTGGCAACATCAGAAATTGCAGTGTACTCAAAGGAGTCAGGCGTGTATGGGAGGTTAGTGTCCCGCATGCACGAGGGTTCGCGTTCGTACAACAGAAAGGAAGGGGAAAACCCTGTTGTCGAGTGCGTAGCGGTGTTATACGCATACGTGACAAATGGAAGAACAGTGTCCCAATTGGTCTGGTATGAAGCTGTGTAAATCGTCATCATATCACCGAGCGTGCGATTAAATTGTTCTGTGAGGCAATTTGTCTGCGGGTGATATGCTGTCGTCATGCGATGAACCTTGTTGCACTGAGCGAGCAAGGCCTGAATGGCGTCAGACATGAAAACATGCCCTCGGTAGCTCAAAAGTTCGCGGGGAGCACCATGATGGAGAACAAAGTTGCGCAAGATGAAAAACGCAACTTCCTTCCCGGTTGCTCCGGGTAGTGCTGCCGTCTCCGCGTACCGCGTGAGGTGGTCCACGCCAACAATTATCCACCTATTTCCAGAAGACGACGTGGTAAGTGGTCCGTATAAGTCGATACCAACGCGATCAAATGGACGCGCTGGACAAGACAGAGGCTGAAGTGTACCGGCAGGGCGTTGGGCTGGGACTTTACGTCGCTGGAATGCAGTACAAGCACGTACGTACTTGCGGACAATTGTGTACATGCCGCACCACAAATACCACTGAAGTAGACGCTTGTACGTTTTGAGAGCGCCGGCGTGAGCGCTTTGCGGGTCATTGTGGAAAGCAGTACAGATTTCTAAGCGCATGTGGTTGGGTATCACTAACAGCCACCTTCGACCTTCAGACGTGTAATTCCGCCAATAGAGATGGTCGTCTCCAATAGCGAAATGTGTGGCTTGACGATTGATAGTTCTTGAGACCAAATTAGCTAACGGATCAGTCAGAAAGGCGAGGAGTTGGGAAATCCACGCATCTTTGCGTTGTTCCGATGCCATGTTTGTGAAGTCGATTGGTGTTATGACAGCTGAAGAAGGTGACGAGGAGGTTGGGTCAGCCGGTAGCGGCGAGCGGGATAGCGCATCAGCGTCGGAGTGCTTGCGGCCGGATCGGTATACAACAGGAATGTCGTATTCCTGTAGGTGAAGCGCCCAACGACCAAGGCGCCCCGACGGCTCTTTGAGCGATAATAGCCAGCATAGAGCGTGGTGGTCTGTGACGACTTCGAAAGGGCAGCCATAAAGGTACGGGCGAAACTTCGTCAAAGCCCCGACAATTGCGACGCACTCTTTCTCCGTGACGGAATAATTACACTCGGCTTTCTTGAGGATTCAACTCACGTAAGTGACCACGTATTCTTGGTATCCTGGTTTGCGGTGAGCCAATACAGCACCAAGCCCGACACCACTGGCGTCGGTGTGGACCTCCGAAGGCGCATCGGGGTCAAAATGACGTAGTATCGGAGGTAATAACAATAACCGCCAAAGCGCAGTGAAGGATTCGTCGCACTCTTTTCACCAAGCAGAATTGCCTTTGGAAGTTGTCAACCAGCTGGTAAAAAGCGCGAAGATGCAAGAGAAGCTGCGCACAAATCGACGAAAGCATGAGCACAGGCCGATAAAACTTCGAAGCGTCTTGATGTAATTGGGCTTCAGATAGTCGGCCACGGCGTGGAGTTTCGCCGGATCCGGGAGAACACCCTCTTTGCAGACGACGTGATCCAGTGTAGTGAGCTGACGCACGGCAAAATACCACTTATTGATGTTAAATTGAAGGCCAGCAGAGGTGAGACACGTGAGAATAGCACGAAGATGAACAAGGTGAGTCGAAAATTCGCGAGAGAAAACGACGATGTTGTCTAGGTAGCAGAGGCACGTGTTCCACTTGTATCCGCGAAGGATGGTGTCCATCATTCGTTCGAAGGTAGCTGGGGCTTTGCAGATTCTAAATGGCATGGCATTAAACTCATACAGCCCATGAGATGCTACAAATGCAGTCTTCGATCGGTCAGGATCAGCCATTGGAACTGGCCAATATCCTGAGCGTAAATCTAAAGAGGAGAAATATTCTGCTCTTTGCAAGCAATCGAGAGCATCGTCGATGCGTGGCAACGGGTACACATCCTTCCGAGTTATCTTATTGAGCCAATGGTAGTCGGCCCAGAATTGGATAGACCCATCCTTTTCGCGCACAAGTACAACAGGGGACGACCAAGCGCTCTGCGATGGCTGGATGACACCACGCTTGAGCATATCATTGGCTTGTTTGTTGATAATACGGCACTCTTCCGCTGAAACTCAATATGGTCATTGGCGTAAGAGAGCATGAGTACCGGTGTTAATGTGGTACGTGATGTTCGCTGTGCGACCCAAAGATGGTTGAGCGCAATTGATGGCAGTACAAAACTCTCGAAAAAGGGACAAGAGCTCGCTTTTTTGTGTCGGGGATAGCTCAGCGGCAACAGAGGGCTTAAATGAGTCTGGCGCGGGCAGTGTGGCCACAGGTGGCGTCATAGCATTGCGATGGAGGTGAGGTGAGTGTTCAGCAAACTCCAGAGGGCGCAAGAGGTCAACGTCTTGTATGTTACCCAAAAAATCTCCGCGAAGTAAGGTAACTGGCGATGATAGCGAGTTCGCAACGAGCAGGGTGGTAGCACCGGATTCCACGGTGAGTATGGCAAAGGGCAGGTGTAGGCTACGGCGGCAGGTAAATACGTAAGACGGAGTGAACAGAACAGTTCCGGCAGGAGCGGCCGTACAGGTCAGGGCTACAAGGGTGGATGTTCTCGGTACTATTTCTGTGTCTGCAACGACGACAAGTTTGTAAGCTTCAGAAAGAGAATCTACCAAACAAGAGGTTGGCAGTGGTGTAAGCGCAACTTCTACACGTGAGCAATATATATGATGGCCCGATGACGCGAAAGAAAGTCCCATTCGAGAATGAATTCGTGAGAGCTTGATGGCAGCACAAAAAATTCAATGCAATAAAGTTCACCTTGGATAATGAGACGTGCAGTGCGCACAGTTGTAGGTTCTATGCATTGCGAGTTGGCCGAGCGGAGCATCAGGCCCGAAAGAGGGGTCGTCACCTTTTTCAACTAGCGGCATAGGGTCTCACAGATTATAGAAACGGCGGCCCCTGTGTCAATAAGTGCTTGTGCGGTGGTCCTCTCAACATTCAATACGTCCCCTCGACGTCAATAACGTTTTGCGGTGATAAAGATGGAGGCCTTAAGCAGCTCGAATTGTATGCAGCTGTTGCTTCCGGAGCTGCAGCGATCAGTTTCCCTCTTCCGTAGCAGGTCGGCGACGCATAGGTGACAGGTAGCGTCGTCGGGGCAAAGGTGACCGATGGTTTGAGTAGGGTCGATGAGCGTCAGTGGTGTACCTTGATGGCGTCCTAGACGACGACGCAATTGGCCTGCCGACGGTGTCAACTGGAGGGGGATCTCGGCGACAGTGGCAGGCGACGTGTCCAGCAATACCACAGGCGAAACAGATGGGCCTATTATCTGGCGTCCTCCAAGCGTCTGAGCAACGGTAAAATGGAGCTGAAGATCTTGCGTAGGGATACGGCGCAGCAATTGGGATTGTAGGCACGACATAGGGCGGCGTGGCAGGTTGAGCACACGGCATATGCTATTGCGCAAGCCGAGCAGCGACGACGGCGTACGTGACAGGCGTAGTGACAGGTGGTTGCTGATGCACTGGCGGAAGGGCCTCAGCGACTTGGGTCCGAATGACGTGTCGGAGGTCCGGTGCCAAAGCTTGCGTGGGCTAATGTGTCAGTGGCAGCAGTGACAGCTGGCGCGCTACCTTTTAGCGGAAGAAGTCATTGATTGTCGAAAGCAGCGGCTGCTGATCGGTAGAATGGGCAGCTAGGTACAAGCTTGCGAGCGTGTCTGGCGTCGTGAGGGCTTGACGAGCCATTGCGCGCTGCCTACGCAACTCCACGAAGCTCTGGCAGAGGGAAACGAGCGCAGCAATTGAGGGGGGGGGGATTTCTCTCGTGCAACATCTGAAAGGCGCCGTCGTCAATGCCTTTCAAACTGTGCCTAATTTTTTCTTCTTCAGGCATGGTAGAGTTGACGCGGTTGCATAGATGCAACACATCTTTAATGTAGCCCGTTTAGGTCTCGCCTGGTTGCTGCGCACGGTGACGTAAACGGTGCTCGTCTTGAAGCTTGCGTGCCGCAGGTCGTCCAAAAGCGTCCGTAATAGCAGTCTTGAATGCAGACCACGTAATAATGTCAGCTGCGTGGTTATAAAACCACAGTTGCACGGTGTCCGCAAGGTAGAACGTGACGTAGCCCAGCTTACTTGGGTCGTCCCATTTGTTACTTGCGTCAACTTTGTCGTATACTTCGCCACCCAATCTTCGACGTCCGACTCAGTGGAGCCCGTGAAGATAGGAGGATCTTGTTGAGGATACACGGCACCGCAAGTGACATGGACGGTCGAAGGTCCCACCTGAAAAGGCGTCTCGGTGGCCATGTTCGTGTCACGTAGAGGGGGAAGCTTGCGGGAGCGAAGTTCCAGGTTTGTGCGGGAGTCCACACACCTCCACCAGATGTCACGCAGTTTATTTGCGTACAGACCTACTGGAAGGCCGAGGAACGCCAGAAGAGCGAGGAACGTCAACATGTCGAAAATACAAAACAAACGCAAGCTCGGGTCACACGTGTGCATCACCGCTGTGGCTTGCCGTTTCTTGCTGCTTCGTCGTCGTTCGCATAGTTCCCTATAATAATAACGTTTTAACATGAAGTTCTCATCTACGCGAGACTCTGAAATTACCGTGAAAGGAAACTATACTCTCGCGGAAGAAACTCAAAGTCTGGTAACTTTGCTTGCAAACCACGAGCATTTAGCCGGAAAAAAGCACACGTACGCAAACGCTTGTAAATCAGCACCAGCGAGTCTATTGATAGCGAATCCATCGTTGTTACTCCATATAATGATGGTGTTGGACAGTGAAAGTAGTTGTCACAATGATTGAATAGCCAGGACCTCCTGCACCTTTGAGGTGCTTTTCAACGACGAGTTCGCACGAAGGAGAGCCTTGATTGCTGTTAACTTTATGAGAATTAGCCTAATTGATATGTAGATGACGGGGCTGCCGTTTTACTGAAAGTTGAGCTAGTTGGTACAGTATCATTTCTGGGTACAGCGCGAGAACAGCGTGAGGATCTTTTCTCTTCCGTCTTCGTCGATCGGTTGTTGCACCGAAAAAAAAGGGGCTGCCATTTAAAATCTCTCCTCGGCTGTCCCTGTCATGCTGCGACCTCGGGGACATTTGTTGTTTACTTGTATCTTGATCCATTGAGGGCTTTCTTGGCTTTTCCCTGATGATGGTGTTTTCTTGTTGTCTTCCACGACCCTTGCAAAGGACCTTTTTAAAGACGCGTCTGTGTCTTTTTGCTTTTCATTCTTAGATATGAGTATCAGCTTCGAGTCCGGTGGTGGTTCTCATTATGTTCTCGTAGTTCCCGAAAATTTCGGTTCACTTTGTGTATTCCACAAAAACTGCTTTTTTTGGGTCACTAACCATATGACACAGCGCGCTCAGCCTCACACTTCGCACATCGAGTCTGCGAACAGGACGTGCGCTTCTTGTGCGTATGTTGTTACGTTTGGCCCGGCAATTCGTCTGCGCGACGCCATTATGCGTAAGCCGGAACTGCCAGGGATGCTTTCAACCCCATCTGCGCCCAATCTTCGAGACGCTGTCCTTTAGATGTTCCAGGTAGCAGTCGGGTCTAAACGAAAGCTTCGCGAGACAAGCCTTTTGTTGAACGGGCTCGAACAGCGTGGGACGGCACCACTGTGGCTGGCCTCATTAGTTCAACCGCTTGACTCGGCTCTTGTCGTCAGCGACGTGAAATTGTCACAAAAGCACGATCAGTCTTGAAGCGTGCAAAGACGTCGAAGAAGCCGTCCCAGGATCGAGCGTTTGGACTGTCAGGTTCGAGAGAGTTCTGGAAGCGTGTAGCTGAAAGCAGCCATAGACCACTGCTGACGTTCGGGTCAGCGGTCATTTACCCGGAGGAGCTCAACCTTCCCTCTCCGGACTATACCTCCTCCTCTACGGTGCCTTCAAGTTTGGGGCCGGGTGCGTCATTGTGTGGTGCGCTCGTGCTACCATTGAAACTTTTTTGACCAGCCGAGGGGTGCAATATTTGCCCTGTTTCTGGTGGGCGGACACTTAAACCTTCGTCACAGAATTTGTAGTTAGAGTGCTCAGCATCTTCTTTGAACCTCCGTGTAAGGAAATGGTGGGCTATACAAGCTGAAGCATTTTGTAAATGTGAGGTGCATCATGTGCTGAATTATGAGCTGAATCTCTGTTGTACATATTGCGGGATCTTCTGAATTGCTGTACAGTTCCTATCTTTCAACTATCATGTAAATAAACCTTTGTTCCCACTCTACGAATACGTCCCTCACTGGTGAGCATCGGCTATGTGAAAAACGGCGGGGAGCCAGCTACCCAAAAAAACCCCGCCGTACATGCCATTATCACATTCCTACCCTTTACAATGTACGCCAGCGAAAATCTTGCAGCGGATGGGGCCTCTGACATATTTTGCTATGTGCCAATCTAGTTCACATCTGAAAGAATAAGTAGTAGATAATATATACTTTGTAAGAGGATAAATGCAGATTTAAGATGACACTTGCTTTGGTAAAAGGGCGTGTTTGCTGAATTTGCGAATGACCGAGCCTCTGTATCCGATACTACGCCATGTTTGTTTGGAAAATATGCAACTTGCCTTTGCAGATATAGCTCATTCTTTCCTCAAGTACTCCTTGAGTCGTCATCCGTGTACTCAACACGACCCTCTTGTATCCTCCCATACGTGTCAGAGTAGGAGTATAAAACTCGTATTTCTACAGTAGTACCCACAAGTTCAGTCGCCGCAAAAAGGCGATTGGCTTCAGGGACTGCAGGCCATAAAGGTTCTTGAATAAACACTAGAGGAAACTCTGGCGCAAGTGTGTATGGGAGCTGCGACGCATAGCTTTTTAGCGAGCATGTAACTTATTGGTATGACGTTGACTTACTTAGACTTAGAACTTTACGTTTATTCCGGCTTCGCGTGGATTCAAGACGCTTAGCCATGAAACAACAATGGGGAAATGTTTCGCTGTTACTTTGGGTGCACGTTAAAGAACCCCAGGTGGTCAAAATTTCCGTGGCCCTCCACTACGGCATGTCTCATAATCAAATGGTGGTTTTGGGACGTTAAACCCCACAAATCATTCATGTTTCGCTGTTACGCTTCAGCACAATAATCTTTTAGGCTTATCACTTCAAATTGGATCACGAAGCTAAAACGCGATTAATTCTTTCCATCAAAACGAAACTGAAGCACTACAAGAAACAAAGACAGAAGTACATTCGCCGCCCGCAAGCACAAAGACTAGGCAAAGTCATACCATACCTATCATTCCCTTGGTCGCTGAATAATCGCAGCCCCTGATTTTCCACTAGATAATTTGATAGAACTCTATCCTAGAGCAATTATTACTATGGGGGTTTCATGCTTCTGAGTGCCTTGTTTTGGCTGTTATCGTGACTGAAGAAGCCAGAAGCTTTGGTTTCACTCTCCAGAAGCTACTATGACGTTGAGTTGGCTAGAATAAGACAGGAACACCTGCTGATCTTTCCTTTTTATTTAAGACAGCAGTGAACGTTGTCTGGTCTATTTAGTTGTTATATTCGGTAGACGCCCTTGACTCGGCATCATCTTGACGTATATTTTTCCTTGTTGGTTCATCTTTCTTGTGGTCTACAAGGTGAACACACTCACCTGATATTGGCTGTTTATAATGACTGATAGCGGGGGATTTCATTAAAACATCACATTTTGAAGTGCGGGCGACAACCGATGGCTGCCGCGCTGCTCCTTCTAACCGACATGTTTCGGAAGGAGGTGACTGTGCTCGTTTACCAGAAAGGTCATCCCCCAGAATGCCAATCCTCGAGATCGAGACACTAGAATTAAATTATGACCTTAAGTTTTGCTAGAAAGAGTGAAAACAACAGACAGGTGTTAAAAAGGCAACCTAATATGCATTGTCTTTTTTATTCTTCTTGTACCGTAGTAATGATGAAATGCGTTGAAATCAGTTCATGTTAACTAATGGTGATTTTTCACTTAGTTTAATTAAAATCGGTAACTTTGAGATATTGTAGATTTGCATCTCAGCAAACTAGAACCTTCCGTCGGAATGAAAACTACAACCAAAATGCAATCTACTAGTCGAATTTTAAATAATAGGGGCCTCCAGCATTGCTATTTTTTTACATCACTCGAGTCGGAGAGTAATAAGAAGTGGCGTAACGAAGTGTCCTAGAAAACGCGAACTCAGCGGAGTTTAATAAAATATACGTCTTCATGGCATTCAATAGACAATCAGTACGCTAGTCGGAGGAGAAAGTAAAAGCAGAACAAGAAACGCGTTTTTTTGTCTCACACTCGACCACAATAACCTTATCCTTTCCTACCTCTTAGAAAAGATAAGAATGATTCTCATGAAAAGCCGTACACGGGAAATTGCTTCAATATATCCACGCAGTCGAGAAAAAGGCTTGCATCACGGCGGAAATTAATCACGGCTGAGCACTTAGGCCACGAGTGTGGGTGCAATCCCTGGAAACGACATTCTCCTCCCGGCCACCGTTTTCCGCGCCGCTTCCGAGATTTGCTTTCGCAGTGATCTGTCTGCAGAACTGTCCTTGTTTAGACCGGGCTGCAGGTTTTGATGACATTTTCCTAGCTTAAAATATAAAAGCTTTCGGAGATTAGGTTTCAGTAGAGACGTAGTCACACCTATTTCTCGAGCTTCATTGTTTGATTTAAAAACTTTGGTGTCTCCTATAAAATTACGGTCGTGGTTACACTGTCACCGTCTTGCCAGAA
Organism: Rhipicephalus annulatus; assembly: GCA_013436015.1. NCBI lineage: Eukaryota > Metazoa > Arthropoda > Arachnida > Ixodida > Ixodidae > Rhipicephalus > Rhipicephalus annulatus. The sequence goes on from WOVY01012421.1 coordinate 147,945, forward strand.
GTTCCTCTAGACACCCCACATACCCACCACTGAGTCACAAAAAGAAGGAAATTGTCTTGGAGAACTACCAAGCTTGTGCATGCGCGCAATAATGCATAAAGAGAGAGCACATAGCGTGTTGTTGCAGTTCGTTTAAATGAGGCATTGAGCACGGACTCTGCTTTCTCTCCTTCATCAAATCAATGTCTTTCCCTCTAAGACGGACGATCACATGTTTCCGTCTTCTGCGATGTGATGCTTCTCGCGGGAGGAAGAATCGCGCTGCAAGCCGCTCAAACGGTCTTTGCTGTATGTGCTATTAAAGAGTGCCGCCTCACTGGCCGGCTGCTTTCGGTGACTATCCGTGCCGGAATGCGGGGCTCAGTGAGAAACTTTCTAGCGCCGCATCGTGATCAAAGCATGAGACATCCTTCTGTGTACATATGTGAGTGAGAAGAAACATAAACCTTTCGAGTGAGAAAAAACAAACACCTCGAGTGAGAAGAAACATTAACCATTTGAGAAATCACAGACGCAAAGTGTGGCTTCAATGAGACAACGCCACTGCAAACACGATCAAAAGTTTCTATCAGGCGCGAGATGGATAAACTACACTGTAAAAAAATTACGAAATCGAAGTAAAATGCTTGTTCTATAGCTTCACCCAATTCGAAGGAACTTTCGCTCCGGACAGCCGGAGCGAAATTTTTGTTCCAGCTTGCCGGAGGGATGGTGTGGTGCACCAGAAGTACTTTCAACACATATTTTACGCCGGCCGACCGGAGAAATTACGTGGTACCGCTGGATTGCTTTTCGCTGGAATTTTCCACCAGATAGCTGGTGTGATTACGTGGCACATCCAAAGCATTTTTGGCGAGTTTTCACTCCGGCTATCCGGAGGTTTTATTCAGTACTTCCGTAGAACTTTATGACTGTACTTACTTCGTCTGGACATATTTTTATTCCCCGCTAACTAACTAACAGAATGACTAATAGGCATCGAATTACATGGTAGAACGACGATTGTCCGAAAGCGCGCAATATTCAAAATAACGCTTGGACATTACTCGCAAGTTAACCGATGGCTGAAAACCTCATCAATTTCAAACAGGTCAAGTCCCAAGCCAGAAGAACGCGTCTTCTTGCAAAGAAAGAAAGTTTGAGTAGGTACATCTCCGGTAACAATTCTTACATCGACGAAACGAAGGTTTGGAATAGAGAAAACAAGTTATTGGGTCGGTAGCCGCAGCCCCTACTTTTGGTAAGTAGCCGAGGGGAGAGCCTGGAGAAGCAGGCGGACTGCCTAGGCGAACACTTTGATTATGTTTCAAGTGCATCACACTATACAGAAACGTTCTTAAGATTGAAAGAACGCGAAGAGCGGCAACCCCATAAATGTAAACGTCCATCCAGGGAGACTTACAACTGCTTAATTACATTAGCTGAACTTAAGACATATCTTGCGTACTGCAACAACTCGGCACCAGGTGGCGATCCTATAATGTACGAAATGATCACGTACCTTCACCCCAAAGCACTAAAACACTCCTAACCCTCTTCAATACCATGTGGGAAATAGGGTATATTCCATTGTCATGAAAGGAAGCAATATTCATCCTGGTACCTAAACAAGGCAAAGAACCATCCTTGCCCGCCAGCTACAGACCAGTAGCGTTAACAAGCTCTCTGTGCAAACTATATTAGAAATTGTTAAACCGGCGCTTAATCCACTTTCTACAAAGTAACGGTATACTAGACCCCCTTCAGTGTGGTTTCAGAGAGAGAGGTCGACAATAGACCACCTTGTTCGCATAGACATACTTCAGAGATGCATTTATTCATAGGCAGTTTGTATTTTCGGTATTCCTTAACTTGGAGAAAGCGTACTATACCACATGGCAATTCGGGATTCTACACGATCCTGCCGCCATGGGCATCCATGGGAACTTGTTAAACACAATTGAAAGCTTTCTTTCTAATTGAACTTTTCGCGTAAAAGTGGGAAATGCTCTCTTTAGATCATTTACCCAAAAGACTGGTGTTCCGCAAAGGCGCGTGCTTAGCTGCACACTCTTGTAAAAATGAACTCCCTGAAGTCAGTAATTCCAAGCGCGAAGTTTTATTCCGAGTATATTGATGATGTGCAAATGAGCTTCAAATCATGCAATATGTCTACCTGCGAATGACAAGTCTAGCTTGGAATGAATAATTTCTCTAAATGGGCGGATAAGAATGGTTTTAAAATAAACACCCAGAAAAGTGCTTGCGTACTCTTCTCCAACAAACGAAGGGTAATGCCACTACCAAACATTGCGATCAAGAGAGATGTGAGAAGCGAGCATAAATTCCTCGAAACCACTTTAGATTCTAAGCTCACGTTTGTTCCCCGTATTAAATATGTCAAAACAAAATGTCTGAAAGCGATGAACGTCCTAAAACTCCTATCACGTACAACATGACGTATTGTTCGGAAGTGTGTCTTGAAGTTGTACAAAAGCCTTGTCTAGTCGTGCTTTGATTATCCCTCTATAAATTATCATTCCGCAACACCAAGTGCTTTAAAAATCCTAGACCACGTTCACCATCTGGGTATCGGACTTGCCACCTGTGCTTTCAGGACAAGTTCGATCCAGAGTCTCTATGTAGATTCGAATTAGTGGTCACTTCACCTGCAGCGCTCCTATAGCAGTTTCACATATTTCATAAAGGTACGCGCAAACATCAAGCATCCTTCTTATTCAACTATAAACTATATGACCACTGCCACCCTCTTCCATAATCGACCCGCTGCGAGAAACCCGCTCTCTTTGCGTGTGAGAAACTTAAGTGAGGAAATGGGTGTTCCACTGCTAGAACTTTTTTCTATGCACACAGCGAAATTTTACCGCCGTGGCAGTGGCAGCTTATACATTGTGACACTTCATTTGTGGAGATCACTAAACACGCACCAGAAGCACATTGCCGGGGTGTTAGTAGCGACAATTTGCCGGGGTGTTAGTAAATTGCCGGGGTGTTAGTAGCGACAATTTCTGTAAGTAAGACGGCATACATTGAAGCAAGAATTTTTCTAGTATCTGGGAGAGTACAGGCAAGATAGTAATCGGACTGTAATTTTCTATATCATCATTTTTCCCTGCTTTTATCAATGGCTTAACGATTGCCGCTTTTATATTTCTATTGAATCAATGCACTGATAAAAATCCATTCAACATAAAGAGAACTACCTCTGCTAATGCTTTGAAGTTGCGTCGAAGCGCGGCCACAGCTACCCTATTATTTTATGGTTGTTTATTTGGACAAAAACTGAAAAAAAAATTATTCTCTTGAGATCTTCCTTCGAGAGCCTGGACAAATAAGCAGATGCAGAAACAGATTGTTTAAGCGTGCACGTGCATTTATGCGCATGCGTATTTTTAGAAAAACGCGTGAAGAAGTGGTTGAACTTATATACCACTATCTCTGCTTTCTCATAAAGAATGATTTGAGTAGATCAGTGCGCGTGTTCTTTTTGCCTATCAGATTATCTATCAAAGCCCATGCTTTACCCAATTTTTGTATGCTTGGTTGGACCGTTCTAAAAATACCGATTTTTCGCTTACCTTAAAAGAGCAACAATCCTACTTCTCACAATCTTGTATTCAATTTGAAATCTTTATTTTTAGGTGGCCGGACGCCCCGCCGCGGTGGTCTGGTGGCTAAGGTGCTCGGCTGCTGACCCGCTGGGCGCGGGTTCGAATCCCGGCTACGCGGCTGCATTTCCGATGGAGGCGGAAATGTCGTAGGCCCGTGTGCTCAGATTTGGGTGCACGTTAAAGAACCCCAGGTGGTCTAAATTTCCGGAGCCCTCCAATACGGCGTCTCTCATAATCATATAGTGGTTTTGGGACGTTAAACCCTAGATATCAATCAATTTTTCGGTGCCCGTCTGCTGCGTTTGTATAGTCAGGCTCTATGAGAAATAGCATTCATAATATCTGCACTAAAGCACAAATAACGATTCTATATTTTTTAGTTTTTACATATGTACTTGAACGTTCAAATTTTAGTAACTGCTCACAATTTTTTTGTAGTTTGTGGAGTAGTTCGATCGCACAGTGAACTGCATCCACTCAAATTGTGCTATAAACTTATCAAGGTCACGCCGCGGTGGTCTAGTGGCTAAGGCACTCGGCTGCTGACCCGCAGGTCACGGGATCTTGTCCTGGCTGCAGCGGCTGCATTTTCGATTAAGGCGGAATGTTGTAGACCCGTTTGCTCCCATTTGGGTGCACGTTAAAGAATCCCAGGTGGTCGAAATTTTTGGAGCCCTTTACTACGGCTTGTGTCATAATCATGTGGTGGTTTTAGAACAATAAACCATACAAACCTATTAATCAGATTATATATAATTTGCTTTTACCTATCTCTTTTCTTCGTTCAATACAATTATTTTTACCTTCTGCATTCTCATCGCTCGGCATGGGCAATAGTCCGCATCAGCGACAGGCCACAAAATAATGGTCAGCTAGCTTTTGCTTAATCACGCAAGACTTTATTGAATATTTTGGTGCTCGCATTGCGATGTTGTCTACACAGGAAGACACATGTCTGGTCTGTATGCATTATTCGCGTGTTGGAAACTTTATGGTCAACTGTAAGCCATGTTTTTATAAATATGAAAGGTAATCAGATACATTGACTGTTGTGAAGTCTAGTGTATTGATGTTTAGATCTCCTACCCGGCAAATTTCATCTACCTTTGCTTGGCTGTCTAGGACTTCATCTAGCTCGCTGAAGAATTGTGAGAGAATATTTTTAGGAGGATGATAAATCACTAGCAGAATTGGGTCTGCATTTGCTAGCACGATTTTCCCTGGAAGGCATTAGGAATTGCTAAAGGTAATGTTCATTGATGTACTACAGTTTTTCGTGCTAAGGAATAGCGCTATGCCACCGCATCGTTGGTTTGCTTTTGACATAAAATGGGCTTTGTAACCAATCAAAACAAACATATTTGTGCAATCCACTGGTAAATTTGATTGGACTAAAACAAACACGTCTGCACAATTCTTGTGTGATTCAGCTAACGTTCTGAATTCATTCTAGTATTTTAAAGGCTTCAAATATTTATGCTAATAACTGCAAAGTCATGCTCCTGTTTGACTCCAAAACTATCTTTAAACTCAGGGAAATTCGATGTGGTGGAAAAGTTCATTTTCATGGTGTTTTGGAGATTTTAGCAATGTCCTTTGTTCTTGTTCTCGTTGCTTTTCACTTGTGGCTGAAACCCACTGTGGGGGACCAGACAATAATTGAGTGGTCCTATAAAGTATGATTCTATTTTAGAGTAAATGAACTTACAAACTGAAAACGCTACAACTTTGAAAATGAAAATTTTAAGATCACTCATTTGTACTGATTGAAAAGCTTTTGTATTAGAAATAGATATTACCCTGATCAAAACATAGCTTAAAACAGAAAAAAAAGGGCGAAGGTATGCGTCGGTCAATCCAGAAGAACAATAATATATTTTTAACTTTTCGTTTTATTCAGATAATTCCGCAGTGCCTCAAAAACATTCGCACTTGCAAACCCAGAAATGGAGGCTCTAAAGTACAGAATCACGGGCATGGATCAATTAATTCTTGTAGCACGTAAATGATTTTGGATTAACGATGATGTATAGTTTATAGCTCGCCAGCCACGAAAAGCGCACACTGGAGAAAAACCTGACCAGACCTGTGTTGGTAGAAATTTAGTTTAGGCAATCTACAGCGCAGCCTCGTAACTGCGGCTTCTAGTTTGCGCGTGTCACAAGAAGATCGACGCAAAGGATATAATAGTTGCCAATATTTAATCGAATTTGTAAGTAATGTACCTGTGGATCTTTCCATAATGATACGCCTGCGAAATCGCGCAGCTGTTACATAAGCGGATGGTGCAAAATGCGGTGAAATTGGCCCAGTTATTGCTGACTTCGCTTACAATTGGTTTGGATCAAAGACGCATTTTCGTCTTTCTTCACGAAAATCTTGCTTTGCTTCACACATGAAAGTTTGTAGCCTTTTTCTCGTGCTGCCGTTCCCACTCGCTTAAACAGATTACTGTTCAGCCTTGTCAAGTTATTATTTAAGAACAGCTTCGGACACTGCCTGTTTTGGGGCGAACGTTTTAGTTCCCCTCTATCATCAAACAATCGTTCTCTTGCAGACACAGAAGAAAAGTGCACTATACCGTCGGGTTGGACATGTGTTTGCTCGGCAAGCGATGAATGGCCTTGATATCACAGCTAAGAAGGTCTGATGGCTCGAGTTTGCTGACAATGCCTGGCAAAACTGCTTCCAGGTTTTCGTTATGTTCGATTGGTAGCCCTTAAATTTCCATGTTGGCCTTTATGCCCTACTGTTCGCTTTTATTTAGATCCTGTTCAAGTTGGTGAATCGTTTTTTCTTGCCCTTTTAGTTCACATATAAGGTCAGCGATTCTGCCCTCATGTGCAGCTTTCCTTTCTTTGCTGGCTGATGGCTGCTGCAGGAACAAATAGTACTGCTTAGACATAAAAGACACAGTTTGTTCTAGATCCTTCATTGACATAGGTACTTTCGTTAATTCAGCTTTTAGGAGAAGCAGTGGTTCAACTTTGCCGTGTAGGGTCAACAAAGAAGCAAGGCTAGCTCTCTTTTATACCATCCAACTCTGATGCCGTCTCAGGTTCTGAAGAATCTTCTGCTGTAGTCGCACCCACTGCTGTCGAGAACACACCAGCCCCACGTTGTTTAGCTGTACGACAAGTTTTCCATACCCATGAGTTATGTTTACTTTTGCTCTTTGCTCTTTGCGTTTGCTTTTTGCGAAAGTATTTTGCGCCACACCAGAGCAATGCTGTCCCAAGTGATAAAGGTTCTCACATTTCACACGCTTCAAAAAACGACCGTCATCTCGAAGTAACTTGTTACACGCAATACAAGTTTGCATAGCGGCACTAAACAATATACACGATGCAGTCAGCGGCTAACAAATGTTTGTTATGCTTACAAGGTAAACACAGTACCTGTAAAATATGAACCGTCAGTATCTGGTGGCTGAATCATCACCGACTGCTAATAATAATAATAATAATAATAATAATATAATAATAATAATAATAATAATAATAATAATATTAATAATAATGATATTAATATAATGAATTATCAATATTCAAACCTATATTTATTTTGCCAGGAACAACCTTGAATATTTTGTAATGGCGCAAGAAAAAAACCCAAACAATGGCAAATAATCATATTAAAATATCAAGGATAAAAAACGTTATAAAATTGCACATATGCAAATACACGTACACGGAAAAAAAATCAACAGTATACGAGGCTATGTAAGTACAGTGCAAAGCTCAGAGAATAACAACGACTGGGAGCTGTGAAAAACATTGAGCTCTAAAAAGCAAACATTGTGAAGACGGTGTACCCTGCTTTAGTCGAATGTTCATAGAGGCAGGCGGTTACGTGAAAAGGTCTATATTGTCTGGTGAGCTTACGTGGAAATTGAAAATTAAGACAGTTGGTCACTACAGGGCAAAGTATCATGCCATGCTCAAGCTTGTAATAAAATACCAGATCAGTGCTATTTCGTCGGCAGCGAATTGATGGCAATGATAATAATCCAGCAGCATAAGAATGAGATCCAGAGTAATTTCTACCGAAACAATGGTTGTAACTGCTTAGCATTTTTTACGGGGCTCGGTTAATGCATTGCTGCTGGATTTAGCAACGTCACTCCAGATTGCAGATGCCTACTATATTTCAGGAAGACATAGCACGGTGTACACTTTTTGGAAGAACACAGGAGAACAGAATTCTCTAGACATTCTGCAAACAATGTCTACACTCTTAGTCAAATCCTGGCTAGATTACAGGCCCACAAGCAGGCAATGGGTCAAATTATTGCCGCTTCTAAGCGGCTTCGTAGAAACTGGTCTAATTTGAAGTGGTTTTCAGAATAGCCCGGACAAAGATTAGTCGGGATTTCGGGTCAATTTTTTTTCTCGTAAGATACTGCCTGTGGTTAGCCGTGACTTTCTTTAGGCGGCCCGGCCCTGATGTGGTGGCAAAAAAAGTATTATATTGCGCTTTACAGAGCGGTTTGTTGCCGGGAATGCTGCGGATATTACGACTACATGTAATTAAAAAACTATTAGTATCATAATCACCTATCATTGCGGGATTAACATGCAAAGCACAGCGCATGCATCGAATGCGGGACGGCATGCCGTCTTCGGAACCTTGAACTGTTCATGTGTCAAGTACATCGATTTGATCAGTGAATAAATTGTAGGGCTTAATGAAGTTGAGACAACGACGGTGAGCGCGTTCGGCTCCGACTTCGGTTCATGGTACACCATTCCGCAAGAACGATTAACTTGTGTTTGTGCATCGTTTTAGTGCTTCTCTGTGAATTGCGTGTGTTACGCTCACCGAAATTCTTGGACGAGGCTGTGTTTGGCTGTCGAAACCTGCGTATGTTTCTCGCCCGTGCGTGTGCTGTGAGAAATTTGGCTGAATTGTGTCGGGACGTACACGTGCGTCAGTGACAGCAGCCCGTTCTCATCTTTTGTAAGACGATGCGCTTTCGCCCATAAACGTTGCATGGGTATTTTTGCATGCCTACTCTAAGATTTGCACTTTTTACGCGCAAACTGCCACGAGCTGCACGCTGGCGCATCAGCGTCTTTTTAGCATTTGGACGATTACTAATTTCTGCAAGTATCATTTATGCACATTATTTCGCTATGTAGAGTGCTTTTTACTGATCTTTAGTCTTTAACTGATCCTATTTATGGGGAGTGGCTACTCTTACCTTTATTCAGCATCACATCGCTGTTCAAGTGAATGCCAAAACGCGCGCCAAGGTCAAGTATGACGTACACAAATTACCGACGGACAGGTCGTTCTCCCTCCAAATAAATAATGCCTCTGCACATCTCTTTCGCCATCGTCAGCGTGCAGTTGGGGTGAAGACATGGTGCGGAACGAACCTCAATATATTTATTTTTACTGCTAGCAGTTGCTCTTTAGAAAATGGGGATTTTTATTGCCGGTACATTATCTCCACAGTGGTACACTGGTTGTCTAGGTCGTGGCTCACTGTTACAAATTCATGCTGCAATATGAGAACTGTACATAATAATCAAAGGAGTGAGCAAATGTCGGTGACATACGCTCTCCGACTGACTTCGATATATTGAATGATATGTGTGGTTAAACGTCCCAAAACCATCCTTTGAATATTACATACGCCGTAGTGGAGGGCTCCAGAAATTTCGACCACCTGGTGTTCTTTAACATGCACCTAAATCTGAGCACACGGGCCTACAACGTTTCCGCCTTCATCGCAAATGCAGCCGCCGCAGCCGGGATTCGAACCCGCGACTTGCGGGTCAGCAGCCGAGTACCTTTTCCACAAGAACACCGTGGCGGGGCTCTCCTGCTGACTTCTGCACCTGTCTTCTGAATTTTGTACCTGATGTTCATCATCAAATTATGACACCACTAATCAAAGGTCGACCAATAGATTTGCAATTTTGATCCTTTTCTGTCTCGCGGCCTTTGGTTTGTTTCTTTTTTGCCATGCTTTCCTAAAATCGTCAGTTCAACTTGTTTAGTAGAACATGAGCGTCAACATACATAGGCCAGGAATTCAGAAAGCTGTTACGCATGCACTAGTACTATTTTATTTAGTGCATGACACAGTGTCACACCTCGACAACTGATGAACGTTTGTACACTTTTATTGATGTCAAAAGTGTAACAATGAGTCTGCACAACCCATGTATGCCCAAATGCAGAGAGATGTATCATATCTTGAATAAAGTGTGCCATATAGCACTAGAAAAAGTTTCCGCCTCAGACCACGTTGTACAAAATTGACCATCACAAGACAGCGGGACAAAACAGTGAGGCACAATTGCCACCCAATTCAGGTGACGGTGAACGTGATGCGGGCGCTGGCCGCCCAGCTGGCGTGGCGATGGCAGGGGAAGGGGGGGTCATTTATTCCTTTTCTTTCCGCGCTCAGGCTTGTGGCTGACCGGTTCTGCGCAAGGAAATACCGGCTCCTGGCGCCAGGATTGCGCGACAGAGACGGCGGCTGTCCCCGTTCTTTCTTTTTTTTCGTCTTGCGGCTGCTTTTACCGGCTGTATGCGTGACTTCTGTGCCACGCGGATGTCACGGGTATTTTTTTCTTGCTGGGCTCTATATAGAGAGGATTTTAGTCAGTACGCAGGAGTGCACCATATATGCACCACTCGTTATCCGGTACCTGTCTTAGAGTGTAGGGTGTGAAGACCCCGCCAAGCAACATGCTTAGCATGAGCATAAAAGTGTAATGTGCGATCAAAAGAACACATACATCATTGATGGTTCATACATTACACAACAACACAGAGTAAACAGAATATAAAAGTGACACATTAGATGTCTTTCGAGTGAAACTTATTACCTTGGCATCTAAAATATTTAGGAAGAAGTTATTGCTCCTCCGCCATTCAGAAAAAAAACACAAATCAGCTTGCAGAATATGACAATTTATCACTGAAGGAATTTCCTAAGGTATCTTTATGTCATAGGTATACGTATGGAAAGACGAAATCTGAATAGCGGAATAAATATTACTAGCATAAATAAAAAAGAGGAGTGGGCCGAGTACCAATCCTTGAGAAACTTCACTAGTAGGTTTATATAATGTGAACGTTTGGCAAATAACGCCAACATAACATAATATATCAAGCACATTGCTATGAAGAAAATTCACATTTGAAGAATTAACATCAAGGCATGCAAGTTTATCTAGAAGCAGAGAATGGCTGACAACATCAAAAGCTTTGCTATGATCACAGATAGCGTCAACCTGTCCTCTCTGCGAAATAGGCGTGGAGACTTGCATCACAAAACAGGCAAGATTAGTGACAGTTGAGCGGCCACCGAGAAACTCTTGCTGACTCAAAATCAGTAAATGTTTTTCATCAAAAGAAAAATATTTTGTGAAGAGCAAGCTTAAAGATATTCGAAGGGGCACAAAGAAGACATTTGGAGTGGTAGTTCGAGACGTCAATTTTACACCCAGATTTGAGCACTGGGAAGACACGAGCAGTCTTCCACATGCTCGAAAAAGTTGGAGCATGCAGACACCTATTAAATATGGCAGTCAATACAGGTACAAGTATGCGGCGAAGGCTTTTAGTTTGGCAGAAGCTATGTTACTAGGGACAGCTGAAAAAGATGATTTCAAGGGTCTAATGTATTTTGATATGAAATTTTCATATAGTAACACAGTATCAGCCTTGCCAACAGCTATTACCTGTCGACCGTTACTAGCTACAGAGGCTGAAGACTTATAAACAGATGAAAAATGCATGTCAGAGCAGTCAGCAGCGGCTGGATCTTCTACTCCATTTGGGCAGATTATCCTGAAGGACTCGCCACTTTTACATACTTACAGAACTCAGCCGCCTGTCAGACGCGCTTTTATTTTTCAAAATGAAATATAAAGGCAGTGATCCCATTTATAACGGTGTTTTCAAATAGTGCGAAAACGATAAAATTCCTCCCTCAAATGAGTTGATCGAGAACGTTTATACGTCTTGTGTGCATGAACTTTGTGTTTCAGTGCACCTATGAGCTCTGATAAGAACCAGGAGAGATATTTACAGTGATTAGGTGTATATTGGGGAATGAACTTGCACATGCTGGTCAAGATAAATTCGGCGAACTGATCAACTTGATCATAAACATTGGGTTTGTCAGTTACCAGTGACCAATCTGTGATATACAAGTCATTGTAAAAGCCGACGTAGTCAACTCGCCTAAAGGCAAATCTGGGCGTCTTGTCAATTTCTCTGGGAAAGCTTGGTTTTTTCTTGATGAAATACAGAGTGTTAATGTGAGTGGTGGGTGAAATTTGTCAGGATGAACAAAAGATATGTGAAAGATTCCTACTTCGTTAGGTTGATTAGTAGAAATACACAGATCTAAGACGTTGCCACGTGAATTGGCAATACTGCTGTGCTGCTCTAGGGAGCTAAAAGCGAGAAACTGTAACAACATGTTGCGTTTCTCCTTAAAGAAATAATGTTATAGAGAAAAATTAAGTGTGGTCCAGTCAAATACAGGTTTGTTAAAATCGCCACGTACAAGATATTTGTGCTTCTTACGTGAAATTACCACATTTCCAATGGAAAAGACGACCTAAATAAAAACAATCGGTGAAATTTTAGGCGTTACATATAAATATCCAATCAACATTTTTCATGGTGCTCAAGAACTCTTTCGTTCTAAATTGATTTAGAAATTGTTTCTATGTCCCTGCCTCTAACAGATCTAAAAGAACTGTCTGTAGCCATAAATTCAACAGCACCTCTTTGTTTAGTTGCACGGATGTCCCGATCACTGCGGGAGGTGGTGTAGTTAGGCGGAAAATAGCCACAAGAAACAATTTCACAGCACATCCACGTTTCACAAATCGCAATAATATCAAAAGAAGACAAAACAACGTTGGCAAGGAATTCGCGTGTCTTAGTGCAAAAACCCCGAGCGTTCCGATAAAATATATCCAAATTACATGACACCGTTGCTTGCGGGTGGGCACTTTGAAGGATGGAGCATGTCTTGGTGGAGAATCCCACAGAATGGTTCGGAAATCAACTGCATGGCCACATTGACGAGTCATTCGGACGTTTCGAAGTGTCTTCGTCAACCGTAACGCAGAACGAGTAGTAAGAAGAATATTTTGTTTATAGTAATAATTATAGTAATATTAATAATAATCAATCAAACAATCATTTATTTAACGTGCCCAGGAACAACCGCAAGATTTTTGTGCTGGCGCACGCAAAAATAAAACAATAAAAATAAACAATACAATGCAGACAGTCTTCAAAAACATCAAGAGAAAACACGCGTAGACATAGGAAAATGAACACAAAAATGGAGGAGTAAAAAGACAGGACGAGAAATACTGAAGGGAACGAAAAATTAGATTGCACATATACAACTATATATGCAAGACGAAGAAGGGATGATTTCGTGCATGGTACCATACTATGTCAAGACAGTGCAAAGTTCAGATAAAAACAATGACTGTGGATCATGAAAAACATCAAGATCAAGAAAATTAACAATATAGAGACTTTGTATCCTTTGAACGGTAGAGTGTTGGAATAAGTATGCGGGTACATGAAACGGTCTATTCTCTTTTGTTAACTTACGCAGAATTCAAAATTTAACACATTTGAGAAGTACAGGGCAGGATATGATACCATGTAGTAGATTGTAAAGAAATAACAGGTCAGAACGATTTCGTCGGCAGTGAAGTGATGGCAGTGATAATAATACAGCAGTATTTGAACGAGATCCAGAGTGATTTCTAGCAAACTGATGGTAATATAAGATGAGGATTTTTTTCTGGACTCGTTCATTGGTGTTACCACTGGATTGAGCAATGCCAATTCATATCACGGACGCATACTCAAGTTGTGGAAGACATATTGTGGTGCACAATTTGTGGAGGGCTATAGGAGAACTGAATTCTCGAGATATTTTGCAAGCACACTCGAGAGTACGAAAGCCCGCATAGCAGCACGCTTAACGTGAGCAGAAAAGTTTAACGTGTTATCAACAACACCACCAAGATCACTGATCTCATACACCTTGCATAACGACAGAGAATCGACAGAGTATTTAAATGACACGCTAGATGTTTTGCGAATAATAGACGTGAATTTTGTCTTTGAGGTATTCAGGGAAAGGTTATTTCAGTTGCACCACTCGGTAAAAGAACACAAATCTTACTGCAGCAAGCGACAGTCGTTAATTGAACGAATTTTCTTAAATACCTTGATATCATCAGCATACAAGAGGAAAGAAGAATTGCAAATGGCAAAAGAAACATCATTAACGTAAATTAAGAATAGAACTGGGCCTAATACCGACCCCTGAGGGACCCCACTAGTCACTTTATACAAAGAAGAGGTTTGGCTATTTACGGCAACTTAACAAGATCTATTGAGCAGATACCTGTGCAGGAGATTCAGAACCAACAAGTCAACATCAAACTGCGCAAGTTTAACCATAATCAGTGAGTGGCTGATTACGTCAAAAGTCTTGCTCAGGTCAAAGTAGATTATGTCAACTTGTCCTCTCTGAGAAATAGGTGTGGAGATTTGCGTCATGAAACTAGCAAGATTTTTGGGTAGTTGAGAGACCAGCAAGAAAACTATTTTGATTCGGAATCAATGGGTTTTTCACTTCAAAAGACACTATGTTGTGAAGAGCCAACTCGAAAGTCTTTGATGTGGCATAAAGTAGAGAAATCGGGTGATAATTTGAAACATCTGTTTTAGAGCCCGACTTAAATACTTGGAAAACATGAGCAGTTTTCCACATGCTAGGAAATGTGGAAGTGTCCAGGCAGTTATTAAATATCGTAGTGTTTACAGGGACAAATATACTACCATAACCTTTTAGCATGGCGAATGGGATGCCATCTGGGCCACATGATAAGGATGGTTTTAAGCGCTTAATGCATTCGCCGATAAGATTTTCATCCAGCGACTTAGCACTGGATGAGCTCACTGCCTTTGGCTATTGTTCGATATCAGTGCGAGAGTCTGAGGCCTTATAAACGAATGAGAAATGCGTGGCTAAACAGTCAGCGATGGCATGCACTAATAATAACAATAATAATAATAATAATAATAATAATAATAATAATAATAATAATAATAATAATAATAATAATAATAATAATAATAATAATAGAACAATAATAATAATTATAATAACGAGAGTTCGAAGAATTTTTTCAGCGAGTTCAAAAAGCAAACAAAAAAATTACGCGCTTTTCTGTAAAAGGACATGGTCTACTTGTATATAACGTATACTCTGGGTCCTTCCTTTGCTCTTCTCGCCCCGCCGTGGTGGTCTAGTGGCTAAGGTACTCGGCTGCTAACCTGCAGTGCGCGGGTTGAAATCCCGGCTGCGGCGGCTGCATTTCCGATGGAGGCGGAAATGTTGTAGGCCCGTATGCTCAGATTTGGGTGCACGTTAAAGAACCCCAGGTGGTGTAAATTTCCGGAGCCCTCCACTACGGCCTCTCTCATAATCATATAGTGGTTTTGGGAAGTTTAACCCCACATATCAATCAATCCTTTGCTCTTTTTCTTTATTTGCTGCCTGTAAAAAGCAATGGTGTCAATCTTTTGTTTGTTCATTGGCAAAGAAGCAACAATGGTTTCTGTTAACTTGTATTCATATTGCTGTGACTGGCTCTGTCGGACCTAGTCGCATAAGTCCTTGGGACTTAGACAGGCCCGTTTCTTTGTATTTCTCATGGATCTGTACAATAAATTAACAATATATTATTATTATTATTATTATTATTATTATTATTAATATTATTATTATTATTATTATTTGCACAGACAAATACACAAAGACACAGGGCCAAAGGGGACAGAGAGAGCAAGCTGGCAGCTGCAACCTGAAAGGGCACAAGTTATGCCTCCTCTTTCGGAAGGAGAAAAGTGTTGTGAAGTTCACTTTGTTAGCCCTGACAAAAATGAAACGTAGAGAAAGTACAAAACAGTTTTCGTGGCATTCGTCCATGTGTGTGTGGTCTTGTTTTTGTGCTGTTTAGACTCATACTAACATTCGTAGTACTTCTAAAAAACTGCATTTAATTGTAATAAAGATGAAACACACAGAGATATTCACAATGATCTTACACCGGCACGCCGGCTTATTTCGCTCATGCACTGTCGGCTTGTATGTTTTTCTCTCTTTTAGTGCACACCCCCAACTTTTTTGGTGGTAGCTCATGCGGGGCAAAACACCATTGCAAACCCCAAGTGAGACTATCCGAGGATTCATCTGTTATTTTTTTTCATGAAGACATTCACATCTCTCTATACGCATCCTCTCAAGGGATAGCACTCCTGCTTTGCCACAATGCACTGCTTTCATGCCCCCTCTCTCTTTCTCCTTATCTCATCTCTCCACACCCCGTCCTCTCTTTTTTCTGGAATAGGGTAGTCAACCGGACTTGTGTCTTATTAACCTCCCTGCCTTCTTTCTTTTGTGTTCCTTCTTCACCGTGCTTATGAGAGATGCTTCTGAAAGGAAAGCTAAAAGACGATTACAGATGAAGGTGCATGGTTTAGAGTTCGTAATAACTTTCTCAACTGAGTAAATTTGCTTATGCACCCCACAGGTGCAGCTACAGGTGGTTTTGAAATTTATGACTGTGACTTTTTTCCCGTCTAGGTGCGACTAGAAAAAGATATTAGCAGTAGTGACAGGCATGGCGCTTCTATTTTAGGGGCGGAGCTCCTTAAAGCAGCACCCGCCGGTCCCTCGTAGTAGAGCGTAACATGTCTTACGCTTTGACCCGCAAAGTAATGCCGATTGGAAATTTCTCCTGTGTGTTGTTGAACAATAAAAAATTCTCAGCGTGCGCGTTAAAAAGAAGCCCGATTCTCCTGTCTCTCATTCCTCATTAGCAGCCATTGCCATGTACACTGAATACTATCTCACAAGAAAGGGTTGCTACGGTATCCTCGCTGGGCGTAACCTCCTTGTTTTTACAAAGGTTTAGCGAGCGTTGGGCCGCAGTGCTATCAGTACAGTGAACTAGTATATACCATGAGCTCGAGGTGGGTAAAGGTGGGAAGTAGACACGAAGTGCAAGCCATAAGAAAGTGTGTGTGTGCCACCTCTCGTTTAGTCATTGGAATGTCCGCTGGATGGCGGTGCTTCTATAAGTGGAATATATGATGAAAAGATGCGAGATGGTGGTACAATTACAGAAGCATGAGGAGCTTGGTTTGTAGGCTGTATAGGCTGTTTCCCACTTAGGGGAAATGGCGGAGCGCGTTGCATCGTGTCCAGCGCTTCAACCAGGCACAGTCAGCGACTCGCGCGTGCGCAGACGAGTCAGGAGTGTAGTTTTGAACAGCATCGTCTTTTACGGCGATATCACTTGCCAGATTTGTGGCCAGTGCGTGGATATCATTGTTAGTGCATGAACTAAGCCTTTATACCTAACTAAACGTTGTGCGACGCCTCCCTCTCGGCTTGTAATTGTGATAATGAAATACGACAAGCAGGATTTGGCAACATACTTTGTTTGCGCCGTTGAAACACTGTGGCGCTGTGTGCTTTCAGCAATATTTCTTCCTTGTGTGTGCACCGCAGTACACTTGAACGAGATTGACACGACAATTAGCACGCAATAAGCGTTGGTCTCATTGGACCTTGAATAAAAAAAGTACTCAACAGTGAGTGTCTTACTGCTGCGCTGCCTTAACACTTTAAAATGAATAAAAACAGCTTGTCGAATGTTTAAGTTGAGGACAAAGCCTAAGCATTTCTCTTTAGGACATTTTAGTACCACAAGTTGTGATAGCCACCTAACAAATGTAGCGTAGTTCTTACGACAGAGCTCAATAATCTGAAGTCACTGTTTTCCTGGTATGCGGGACATGTTTAACCAGACAACCAACAGAGTACTGCTCTTTCCGAACAATGAAATTGATAAAATGCACGACAGACGAGACCATGTTTGATTCAGCTCACTCTGAATCTTATTATGACCCACCCCTATCGTCAACAAATAGAACATGGTGCGGTGGAACACATCACTGACACCTCCCATTTACTGCCGTCTAGATTGAGCACTATTATCGCTACCACTGGAGACATGAACTTGGAAGCGTCATGGGTGCATTTTGGCAACAGGAGCGATTCGTTTTTGTTGTGCTAAAATATGGATAATAATTGTTGGGGCTTAAGATCCCAAAACGCCGTAGTGGAGAGCTGCGAAAATTTCGACCACCTGGGGTTCTTTAAAGCGCGCCTAAATCTAAGCACATGGGCCTCAACCAGTTTTGTCTCCACCAAAAAAAAAGCAGTCGCCACAGCTGGGATTCGATCTCGCGATTGGCGGATCAGCTGCCGAATGTCTTGTTCGACGGACAATCGTGGCGGGTTGTTGTGATCAAATATTGTTGAGAATAAGAGCACTCTGGTTGCATTACCCTAAATCATCCCTGAATTCATTTCCCTTTGGATTGTTGTGTTAAAACGGCTCAGCTGCTCAAGTCACCAATGAGTGCTGTGTTTTAAACAGGAACTATGCACGTTGCCTGCTCGTTGTCACGCTTTTCTTGTCCAAGCTTACAGCAGCGCGCACACAATGAAGAAACGTTCGTGAGCGCACGCTGTGCCACAATGTTTCGATAGAGCAAACAAGGTGTGCTCTCCAATACTCTTTCTCATTCTCTATTATAAAAAAATAAATATATATTGCCATTGCACAAGGTTTTTTGTGAAAGCGTTTAAAGTTAGGCAAGGTGGTGCGGAAACATCATTGGCAAGTACGCAGAAAGACGTGACACGAAGAAAGAAACCATGCGTGAGTTTGGAATTCTTTGTTTCTTCGTATCCCATCTTGCGGCGCAGGTTTTTCTGAAAAGGATAGGTTCACAGTATTGGCCCACTTCCCTCGTTACCAATTATATCAGTAAGCTGGCTGACAATGCAGCACGCGCCCTGCCGTAGCAGACGATGTGGTTCCACTTCACACCCTTGAAGCATCTGCGCCAGCACTATAGCTGCTGCTCGAACGTGATTGCAGCGCAAGTCTCATCACGATACCAGTATGAAACAGCCTGTACATGCTTATAAAGAAACGCGAGAAAGGCACAGAACACGCATAATGGGGACGCGCACAGCGCTGACTCCGAGCAGTTTTTTTTAGTGGAAACAATCTACCGCCTATGAATACAGAAGATAACCACTCCCATAATACCACGTGACAGGACATTCCACGGATAGGCCGCCTCCAGCCCATTTAAAACAGATTACGAAATACACTTACGTAAATAATTCACTTCAGACGGAGTGCTGACACAGCTGTCAGCACTCCGTCGGCGCAATTTGATACGTCTCAACAATTTCGCGAGTTACGCGATCATGGTGCTTGCTCACTACTACACATTCCTAGACAACAGATGAAAACAGGTATGATTGACATTGGATGGCTAGTGGAGCACGTTTTATATTGTTGGCCTTCTCTTTTATTATTCTCAGCACGACAACCCTTCTTATGTAATTTACCGCGCGTAACAGAAATAAGAGAAAAACAATTTTGCTGTGAATGTACCTGGTTCTGTGCTTCTTTTGGTAAGCTTATTCACGGTTCACTGAACTGCATGGCCTCATCAAGTGGTATATACTATTCTGCTTTGAAGAAGCAGATAACATCCGCAATTTTTCTAAAGGTATGAGATGCTTAACATCTCTTTAAAGTTCACTATTTCCGCAATTTTTCTAAAGGTATGAGATGCTTTCGGTATATATGAAGTGAAAACAAGTTCTACTTTTCTTGCCCTTTTCAGCTTCAAATTTGTTTTATCACTTGTTTGAACTTTTCTGTGCATGTTCTTTGCCACAGAGACAACCTGCCAGGTAGCCTTCGACAACCAGCCGTTTCATCTGTTGTCAGAACGCTTCCGGCAGCTTATGTGAACATGATCGTTCGAGCGCACTAGCTAAGCTACACAGAAACTGGGTGTGAGCCTTTTAGGAAGTTGTGGGCTCAGCTGGTAACTTGCATCCCAAAGATACTTAGCAAAGCCTTCTACAAAAGGCGGTTTATTAAGGCACGTAAGCCAAGAAGGTGGCGCCTGTTGAAGAAAGTCGTCCTTTTCAAATCTTTCACACCTTGGGCCTGAAAATAAAATCTAATTCTTTTCGAAATAATGCTCGTATTTTATTTAGATTTGAGTAATGAGGCTTCGCTAACTCTGTATTGCCAACCAAATAGCTTTGTTTCCAAGGTACATGGTCCATTTGCGCTAAAGAACGCTTGTTTATATTATTAGCTCCCATTTTGTTTCGCTGAGCAAAAATGACGACACTGTATCCGTATTCCTGTTCTCAAAATGAGGCAAGTCTGGCCACAAGTGAAGTCGAGATAGGCATTTGTGGTCTTGAAAAGTACTTGATTGCTCCTTATTGTCACGGGCTCGTGACGTGTACGAAGGTAGCACACTGCAGTTCGAGTAATAAACTTTATTTAGGCCTAACTTGTGGCCACTCCAGGGAAAGTCTGATGACAGCAAGACGCTGGTCCAGATAGCGGCAAGCAGAAAGTCGACCGTCGATCAACTGACAAGCGGCGAAGCGCGTCGGCATTTTTACACTTGCCAACGAAGGTTCTAGCGTTATCGCTATTGACGACGCAACCCCGGCATTCACAAACGCTCCTCGGCTCGACTTCCATCTTTCACTTGACAGAGTTGAGTATTTCGCCGCCACTCAGCTGAAAATGACGCTGTGGCACTCAAGAATTGCGGCAAATTATTGCTGATATGCAGTGACTTGCCGTGCTTAGAGACGGCGCTTCCATAGGCTTTCTCAAGTGAAGGTGAAGCGTCGAGTGAAGGGACTTTCTAGAATACGGGGTCGAGTTCCAGAATAATTTGTAATGTTCACGAGGTAGGCGTGATCTCAACGAAACGATCTACTACAGTCTCGAGGCTTTTTGAACATCGTAGGCACACTTTGCGCTGAACGTTATGTAACGGAATGATAAAAAACTTGAGGAAAGGAACGTGGCATTGCCCCCTTTTGAAAAATTATCGCCCCGATTTTTTACCAAAAGACGAAGGTGCAATAAAGAAGACAATAAACAGTGAGAACAAGCAATAAAGAACAGTAAGAACAACAAAATACAGTCCTCAGGTTCGTGCATCAAATGGCTCTGGGTGTATGACATGGAGGACTTCAGGTCGAGCACGGCACGTTGAGAGTTCGAAATGCCGCCAGAAACAACCTCGTAGTCCAGTAAGCAAAGATGTCGAACTACTCTGTACGGTACGAAGTTTTGTTGAAGAAGGATTTCACTCAGTCCCCGTCGGCGTATCGGTGTCCATACCCCGACACGGTCACCGAGCTGGTACTCCACGAAGCTTCGTCGAAGATTGTAACGGCGGCTGTCGGCCGCCTGCTTATTCTCGGTGCGCAGGCGGGCGAGTACACGAGCTCCTTCCGCGCGCTGAAGGTAGACGGTGACGTTGAGGTTCTCTTCATCAGCGACGTTTGGCAGGATGTCGTCGAGCGTCGTTGTCGGGTTTCTTCCGTAGATCAACTTGTACGGCGTCATCTGCGTCGTTTTTTGTACGGTGGTGTTGTATGCGAAAGTGACGTACGAAAGGATGACATCCAATGGCTTGTGTTCGATGTCGGCGTACATGGCCAGCATGTCAGAGATGGTCTTGTTTACTCCCTCGGTAAGACTATTGGTCTAAAGGTGGTACGCTATTGTACGGCGGCGACTTGTCTGACTGGATGCAAAAATCGCTTGGGTTAGCTCAGCAGCAAATGCCGTACCTTTATTGATGATGAGGACCTACGGGGCACCGTGACGCAGGACGATGTTTTCGACGAAGAATTTGGCTACCTCAAACGCACTACCTTTCGGTAGAGCTTTTGTCTCGGTGTAGTGGGTTAGGTAGTCCTGAAGTTTGGGTAATTTCCTTGGTGTTTGCAGTATATGCGCAGAACCCTTTTTTTGTAGAAGTACAAGTTTCTTGTAGTTAGTTTTGGTAGTTGTTCCCCACACCAGAGCTCCATAGCACAGCTTAGATTAAAAAAGGCAATTGTACAGCTGTTGTTTCAGCCCAGGGGAATCACTTTAGAAATTCTGTACATTATACCAATGCTTTTTGATAAGTCTACACATAGTTGGCTAATATGCGCGTTCCAGCTTAACTCTTCATTGGACGTCACTCCAAGAAACTTCTGGTTTGTCACTTGCTGCAGTTTCATTCCTGCATAAATAATGGTTATTTCATTATCGATGGGTGTATTGCGCAACCTGAATATAATGCATTTAGTTTTTTCAGCGTTTAATTCTAATTTATTTTTATTCACCCAGTGAGCTAGTGATACAAGGTAGTGATTCACAGTGTATTCTAATTGATTCAGGTCCCGTGATATAAAGAAATAGATTGGTGTCGTCGGCGTACATTAATAATTCTGGGCAATCAGGTATATTAACTATATCGCTTACGAAAATGATGAATGTTAACGGAGCTAGCTTAGAGCCCTGAGAGACGCCTCAATCAAGCGTTAGATAACTAGACGAAACATCCTGCATACGTACGAACTGTTGACAATTATTTAAATAGCTTGCCAGCAACCGACTTGCAACACCCCTAATTCCGTAATTCTCTAACTTCTGTAACAAAATTTTGTGATCTATAGAATCAAATGCCTTCTTTAGATGTGAAAATGGACCAAGCGTATAGTTTTTGTCTGCAATATTAACTATCACTTTATCTTTGATGTACAAGAGTGCTTGTTCAGTGGATTTATTCTTTTGGAAGCCACACTGACTCTTTGTAATTACCTTGCGTGAGTTAAAAATTGTGAGTAATCGGACGTAGATTACATCTTCGAAAATCTTTGAAAACACAGTTAAGGTATACATTGGTCTGTATTTACTAAGTTGTCCATTATCCCCTTTTTTGTGTATTGGCGCAACTCGGGCTATTTTACAATTTTTCGGGAGAATTCCAGCAGTTAATGGTAAATTTAGTAAATATGCTAGCACTTCGCTAATCTCATGTGCGACATGTATTACTGCATTCGAAGTAATTCCGTCTATACCCGCAGCTACATTTCGTTTTACCTTTTTTATTACTGCTACTACGTTGTTGGGATCTGATGGTCTCAAGAAAATAGTTTCACTGACCTCGGTCATGACTTCATTACTATTTGTACTGCTTTCTGCACCAGGTTGATCAGCCCCCGCTTTTATAAAATGTCTGTTCATATCGTCAACTAGTTTTATGTTTTCTGCTGTCGTCAGGGCTGTGTGGGAATGGTCACTTCTTGTTCTTCCTGCTAGATTGTTAGCTGCTTCCCATAATTTTTTTGGTTGGTTTCACAGTCGATAGAAAAGTTTCTTGAAATACCCGTCTTTCGCCCCTTTATATTGATGCATATTTATTTCTATATTTCTTATATTTATTAGCACTTCTGGATTGAGATTTTCAAGGAGCTTGTGCAATATTGAATTCTTATGTTTTACACGTTTATACAAGTTTTTATCTACCCATGGCTTTCTTGCTTTTTTGTTTCTGTGATAAACTTGTTGTAATGGAAAAGCAATGTCCTAGTATTCACGCATACGCTGAAAGAAAATACTGTAAGCCTTCCAGCCTCGAACTCACGATAAACATCTTGCCATCATTCTTTTGACAGCAACAGCCTAAAATTCTCCAATGTTTGATCATTTATCTTGCCATGAAAATGAGCTGGGCGACGTGCATTTCCGATATTGTAGCTGATTTTGATAATGCAAAAAAGTGCAGGACAACTGTCTGGGTGTAATTTTTGATGAACATATTTCATGGAATTCCCACAATGAAAAGCTGTCTTCGAGTGTATCCAGGGTTACCGGAATGTTTTCTAGGGTGAGTTTCCTGCTTCCTAAAATTTAAGTTTCTCCTCTACAAAGTGTTGTCGTTATCACACAGAAAGAATTGTCATTTGGTTTAAGGTATGACAACCTTATGGAACATTCACAAATTACATGTATTACAGAACATTGTAGATATTCCGTATGAGAGTCACACTTCAGCGCATTTTGAAAATTGAAGCTATTGAACCTACTAGACCACTATCAAACAATTCTTATGAAACAATATTACACAGGACTAAAAAGTTATAACTTCTTGTGGCCACTTGCTTGTATAAACCAGCGGGCACTTTTTCTACAACACGTGTCATGTTCACACGTGGTTTCTTCACGCACGCGCACGAGCGACGGTAAGAAGGTGCTGCGCTTTCTCTTTCCGTTTCATCTGAATCAACAAACCATGTGCGAAAATTTCAAAGGATGCTTATTGTCTTGCACGTGTGATACCATTGCATCTTTTTTCGTTTGTATGGTCTCAATAATTTTTATGTGATTATCAAAATTGCTGTTGGTACATTGTTTTAAAAATTTATTTTTCGTTCTGTTTTCACTTGCATTTTCTGTCTGTATATTGGCATAAGTAAATATTTGTGTATTCTTTTACACTATTTGTTGGAGTTTCAACTTGGCAACATAGTTTTTTCTGACTTATTCAATACCATAATTTTTCCACTTCGGTTACTCCAGTGACAGCGTTCCGTATTAGATTGATACGTTGTTTTTCACTCTATAGATTATTGTAGTGCCCTGTACACTTGCCTATCCCTGCCACTT
Source organism: Rhipicephalus annulatus (assembly GCA_013436015.1). Taxonomy (NCBI): domain Eukaryota; kingdom Metazoa; phylum Arthropoda; class Arachnida; order Ixodida; family Ixodidae; genus Rhipicephalus; species Rhipicephalus annulatus. Next base: position 172,219 of record WOVY01012421.1, read on the forward strand.
CGTACAGGGCCATGGTCCATGTCAAGCCCGTGAAGAGGCTGTCTGACCCCGGCCTTCAGCATCCCAAATAATGGAATGTTGGAATAAATAAAGCTTGAAAAATTCAAACAGCAGCAAGGTTGTCTCCTGGAACATTGACGATAGACATAGCAGATGCCAACGCTCCCGACGGAGAGTTTGTGTGGAGTTTTCAGGCGCTGGTGATATATGTGGTGTGGGCAAATATTGGTAATCTTCGCAGGAGAACGTAGCTGCCTTGTTGGGAAGGTGGTCAAATCGGTGGACGGTGCACCTACTTTTCGCTTGTTCAAAGCGACGACATGCTTCGATGACCGACTCCACCGTCTAGTAATCCTTGCACATCAAAAAAGTGAAGGCGTCATCAGCAATTTCATGCAGGATGTGTCCGACTTTGTCATCGACGGCCGGCTCTCTGTTTGCGGCTATTAGTGCAAGTCTGCTACTGTGATCCAACTTTCCGTTTACGGGTCACAGGTGCACCCAAACAAACAGTTTATTCTTCATCGTACTGTCTCGTTCTTCGGCGATGTCATGAGCACGTGACAGTATGATTGTTTTTGGACATTCAACGCAAACAATGACCACTTCGTATTTGAACACGTAGAACACCAGCTTATTGATTAATCACAGCTGCTCTGTTTAGGACTATGATTGGGTACATAATATTGATTATTCGCAAAAATAAACACCAAATTTGTATGGATGACAGAAAGACACTTGGACACAGTACCAGCATTTTTTACATTGCATGAAATTGTGTCAACCATCAGAATACTGTGTACGGATCATAAGCATATGGCAACGTATAGGAAAACCAAATGATGAGAGAGGATGAACAGGTTGACCTATTAACAAGGTTCCACTGGATAAACTGTCTAGTAGTATAGCGAATAAATCAGTACTGCACAAGTAACACATCACCTATATGCTATAAATATTTACATGTAGCCATAGCAAGCTGCAGTGCTGATGTCTATAATGAAGTAACAATAACACTGATTGCACGTTCTGCCACCAAACCACAGTGTCAATAAACAAATTTTCATCACATATGGACACAAGCATACCTGTTTAACTTGATTTATCGTTCTAGCCAAATAAATACAAGTTTATGATGCTAATGCAACTTGTTATGAGCAAAGTGAGCTATTGCGATAGCTTGTTGTAAACAAACGACCAGCACATTTCACTTGCACAGCCAACTTTATAGGTCACTTCGTTTTGGCAGCAAGTCTAGTGCTATTTGTAGGTCAGTACCTCGATATTCATCTCTTCTTCTAGGACGCAGGCATAGCACAAAATAAAAAAGTATTGCCACAAAGTCTCCTTACTTGTTCCTATTCCGCGTATGAAAAGAGAAATATCAGAAAACCAATTCGGTCTTAATGCACTCTACATCGCATGACACCACGCTAAGAGTACTATTTTTTGTTGCTGTTTTCGCTTAAGTGTGTACTCTCCGAAAGAACTTTTTTATTCATACATTATAGCAAGTGAGTAAAATTAGTTCGCACAAAGATGCTCCTTATAGGGTGCGCTCGAAGGAATGGGATGACAGTGCGAAGTTTGTTGGAAATTCACAACAGTTTGAAAACACGCATCACACACCGTTGTTATGTGATCTCAGATTACAGAGATCTTTTTCGCTTTTCGTTGCACTTTTCATGCGATGCTCGCTTGCGTCATAGAGCCACACAATTGCACTCACATTGCGGAGTGTTGCACTGTCGTCAAACCACACATTTCACGCCCAGCGACGAGAACAGGTTAACGATGTAGCATAAAACGTGCGCACGCAAATCAATGTTCTTTTTTTATTTATTTACATAGCTATTGTATGGACACTCTCGGTTGGATTTCGCCGCCGCCGTCGGTGTGGACGTCGGCGTAGATGTCACGCGCTATATATATATATATATATATATATATATATATATATATATATATATATACGCAAGAAAGAAAAAAAATTCGAGAAAAACATTTGTTCCCGTAACTGCATGTTAATCTGCAAATGTCGTCGAAACACGATAGACTTGCGTATGGAGAGAGTGAAAAAAAACATTTATTTGATGTTCTGCGCAAGAAAATCGGTGAATTGTATTCCGGAGGTGCTGTGTTAGAATGCCTCGAGCGTGCAGCGGAGGCGAACGAGAGCACGAAGTCACGTCACACGTGGGACATGAGCGCTATCTGCAAATTTTCTTGGAAAACGAAGTTCGCCACCCCTAGACGGGTGTGCGCGCTCGTCTGAGAGCCTCACTACGGCCTTTAATATTACTTATGCATGCCTTTCCTAGAAAAGGACACACATGCAGAATATATACATGTTGTTATGATGCCCCAGACATACGCAATAATTGATTTTCAATTGACAATTGCACAAGTATGAACGCTAAATCTTGAGCAATATTGGTGGGCGCTGCAGATGGGGTCAGCCGTTTCAAGTACCTTGTCCCGTTAGAAGTGGACAAACAGGCAAATATACAGACAGCCTGACAGACAGTTTTTGCGTCGAAGGTCCCCCCAAAAAAACTATTGTCTTCAAAGACGCCGGCGCACGGAATCGAACGTGGGAACTCCACGCCGTGAATGTGATGCGTTAACCACTGAGCCACCGAGAGGTACCCCATTCAACATTCAAACGGCAAGCAATTCTTATCTACCACTTACCCCTGTTGGCGGGCACCTTGGGGTGGGGGAACTATCATGTTTTCATCGCTATCAGCAAGATGGCACAGTGAGCGCACGGGAGCTCTCATCTCTCATGCGTACTGTGGTCCGCGTGGAGAATAAGCGGTTGTACGCTCGATCATGTGCCCTTACCTTGCAGTAGGGAGATTCGTACGTTTTGGCTAGCCTTTGAGTTTCGTCGAAATGATTAGGTTGTAGTAACCGGACGCACAGAGGTCACTGCAACTGTTCACAACCTCCGTTTGCGAAAAAGGCACGCATTTGAGAAACTGCGAAGTGACAACTAAGACGCTTATTTGTGTTAATCTGCACCTGTGAGTACGTTTCATGCGTCCTTTGCACGTGAAAAACGGGAACACGTTTCGATATTCTTGCCATTCTGCATATTACCTTCCAATTTGTTGCTATCGTGTTCATTGCTTCACCTTTGTGGCGAAACTGTGACTTTTTTATTTAGTACATACTGCAGTCCGCAGACTGAACAGGAGGGGAGAGAAAAGGGAACGCAGTAGAAACACAGTTAAAACAAAATAGCTGTGTACAGCAATTTTTCAACTATCCTATGCGACAACTGAAAAACAACTACACACTAAGCAGAGTTAATTAAATATACACGACAAGGAAAAAAGCGCACACATAGCATAAAACAGTCTCAAGCACTATAGTAAAGCAGCACAACTTAATGTTGAGATGGCGTTCTCTAGCCTTGTATTAAGAGTTGTCTAGGCGAAAAGATTGGTGTATTTTTCGATGTCCGGAAGGCCGTGTTCAGGTAAAGCATATGTAGGCAATGTGTTCCATTTGCTAATGGTTCGAAAAAAGGAGTGTTTTAAAAGATCAGTACGTGCAAGGTATGGTGTCATATCAAGATACTGAATATGTCTGGTTTGACTGGAAGAAATTTGAGAGAGGTATTCATGAGGATTGATAGTAAAGTAACAGTTTCGGTGCAGGAACAAAAACTTGAGTCTGCCGCTCTTGCTGTTTTTAGATTGGAAGATTGTTTTTAACCATAAGTGATGAGGGTGAGTCAGGGTTGCGACAGGCATTATAAATGAATATTACCGCCCTTCTTTGGATGATTTCAAGTTTCTCCCTTTTTTTTAAATATGGGTCCGAGGCCAGGCATGCGTACTCTGGAAAAGGTCGAATAAATTTACTGTATGCAAGAAGTTTCATTTGAGAAGGTGCGTTTTTTAGTTTTGTCTTAGAAAGCCTACTTCTAGAGGAGGAGGAACAAGCGTCGTCAGTATGGTTGTCATTGCCTAAATCTGTTTCCAGATATAAGGGTGAGTGTTGACAGAATGCCACAAGATTTGAAATAAAAATTTGCCCCTGTAGTTGTGCCTTTTCTGTAAGAATTTTGTGTCATCCGCTGTGCAGTTCGCGAGGGCTTTAGTGTCGTTGCCTGTTTTAGTGAACGTGAATTAACGTACGCCACGCGTTGCAGAAGCCTCAGTCCGTTCTATTGCTGTATATGTGCCTCTGCAGTTAAGGGTTATCTTACTCGATCGTGTCTCAGAGGCAGGGAATCCACGTGCAACAATCCGTCAGGGTACATACTCAAAAGGAAGCGAATGTGTGTGACGTGATTCAATACATCTGGCTCGTTTCCCTGAAGCACAAAATTACTCCGTAGCTGCGCGTGTCTTGTCGTCTACGCACGACGACGCGATTTGTGGGGAAATCGAACAGAGTCACAGTAGGTGGTGCGTTTACAGTAGATGGTGTCCCAGATATGGAGTCTCTCTGCAAAGCTGGTCATGACGCGTCCACCATGCGTGACGACGGGGACACTACGGTGCGTCGTAAAGCTGTGTCAGCACATTACACATTGTTCTGCCTCATCATATTATGTCATGAAAATATGTTTACCTCTACACTTTATGCACTTCAAAAAGAGATCATTGAAAACGTATATTGTTGATAACGCAGTCGTTAACACCATGCAGGTCTTTTTCCTAAGTGCACAGTAGGATGCATGCATCTTTCCATGTTCTCTAAACTTTGGCTATTGAATGGCCACAGCTTTCATTGCATCCAATGCATTGAAAACCTTATGTGAAGTCCCAGATATTGATGTTTATTTCTCAATCTAACTCAACAGCACTAATCTGTCCTTGGCAATATATATGACCTTCCCTGGGTCATGTTTACTTCTGCATACTAGCTACAACGCAACTTATCATATTTTGTTCTCTTACCTGCCGTGCTGAAATGTAACGTCCGTCATTGAGTGTTTCTTCATAATCCGACTGCTTTTTAACTTACTTAGTTCTTTTTTTATTCTAACCAGATGACCCCTGCATGCTGAAACTCACAGCATTGTGCAGTTTCAAAATTTTCACCTTAAGAAAATCGGCAGGCAGCTGATCATGAGTTGAGAAGGCTTATTCTATGCTCATCACTCTATTCTTTTTATCTGGTAAATTTTCTTCTCAAGAGCAGCCTCCCTAAGATGATAATTGAGATAAGTGTAAATTTAATGCACAACGTTCATACGTACGTCTAGAGTGAAAAACTGAAGAATATAACCTATAAGTTGCTTTTTCATGGTATGGTTGCTATTCACCAAGTCTTTCGTGTTTTTGCCAGGCCTTATACCACCATTGTAGTCTTTTTCACACGTTTATTTATTGTCAACTCGACGTAAAGGCTTTCTCTTTCTAGCTCTTCGATAAACTATGGCCCTTCTTAAAACGCGCTAGGGTGAAAAGTGAACTCTCGTACTGTTATATTAAATGTTATGCCTGCATGGTTCCGGGCAAATAATTGTTATAAATTTTCAAGTCTGCTTAATGACAACATTGTATCAGTCCTTGAAAATGTAAAAACGCAAAACTGCATTTCGCAGAAAATTGCTTGGAACCACTGAATAGAAAACATGAGCCCTACTGCAAGCAGCGCATAAAAGCACTTCCTTAAGGTTCGCTTTAGATGTCATATTTCCATTAATTTTTAACACAAACCAAACTATAATAAAAAAGCGCCGCCTAGTCTTTCTATAACGCAGATTTACCTGCATAGACGAAAGTACGCAGCAGCGCTGAGCCAAACAAATTTTCCGAGAGAAACATCTCAATCCATGCCATGGCAGGCTACGACCCTCCTAACACTCCCTAGAGCCTTCTAATCTCTTCACCGCAGCAGCAGAAGCCCCCCACTCGAGAAATTTATTGCCGTTGCTTGGGTGTTGTTTCCTGTCTCGTGTCCAAGAAAACTTTTGCTTCATAAAGGTTTCATTTGTACTGCTTTATATCAGGATGTATATGTTCTGAACTTCATGAGAACATAGAATGGTAGAAAAATATCAAAATTTTATAATCAAACATTCTGAAATGAAAAGGTTAAAAAAGTTCGGAAATTTTAGTTCTCCTTGAGGTATATGAATTCAGCTCCTCTACTTCATAGCGGGCCTATACAAATGGTATATATGTCCACAGCATTTGGTTTTCAAATTATCCATTCTTAAAGAGAGGCGTGCGTGTAAAAAGAAATGCGTGAAAATCAGTTCCGAGTAGCACTTTTATGCTGGGGAAACTCTTTTTATGTTTGCGTGATATGTCTGTAGATAGCCTTCCTTTCCTTTTTAAGCAGCTGTGGTATATCAGTTACGAAGTGCGATAACGCCACGTGCTATTTCGCGTGCGCTGTGCCATCAGTTATCTCCCTCGCAACCCGAAGCGTTCATAACCCGATTGGACGGCCTAGATTATTGATATGTGGGGTTTAACGTCCCAAATTCACCATATGATTATGAGAGATGCCTTAGTGGAGGGCTCCGGAGATTTTGACTACCTGGGGTTCCTTAACGTACACCCAAATCTGAGCACATGGACCTCCAGCATTTCCGCCTCTCTCGGAAATGCAGCTGCCACAACCGGGATTCGATCCCGCAACCTGCGGGTCAGCAGCCGAGTACCTTAGCCACTACACCACCGCGGTGGGGCGACTGCGAAAACCTAGATGGGAGCCACTCTATAATTTGACCTTAAGTTGTCCACCGGCAGCCAGGTGGCTGTCCGGTCACTGGTATGCAATGAAGGCATGTTGTTCGACCGGCTTGACTCCTTCATTGTGGCATGCATGACCTAGAACATAAACTGGCAATGAGAGTGAGACGAAGGTGGATTTTGGCTGAGGACTTCAGGGCGTCCACGGCAGCAACGATCTCGGAGCTAACAAGCACGCATGCGAGGAAGAGCCTGGTCCAGGCGACGACGTGGTGGAATGCGTGCAAGACGCCCATCGTGGCTGTGCAGCACGGGAAAGTAGAACCTTTCGAAGACTCTTCCGGTGGTTGGCCAAGTTACGAGGAGCTCATTCAGGCATTCTTAAGAGCTAACCAGTTTGACAAGAAGTGTAAAGTGGACATCTTCAAAAGCGTGATATGGCCGAAGCCGTATGCCTTATTGATGTCTCTAACGGCTGCGGCGGCACCATCCGATAAATCTCCAGAACTGCTAACTCAATTGCGAAGTCACCTGTCGCCGAAGCCTGCGGTTATCGGAGAGAAAGCGAAGTTTCATCACCGCTGCCAGTATGAGCAAGAAACAATTGTGCAGTTTGTTGACGACTTGAGGACGTTAGCGCAAGACCTTGACGCCTTTTTGGACGAAGCCTCAAAGAACTGGTTCATTAGCGGTCTGCAGCGAGAATATATTCAAGGTCATTTCTTTACTGAAGACAAGAAATATCTCTACAGCAGGCAGTTGACTGTGCTTTAGCGTTAGAAACTGCGCTGATAAATGCATCGGCTACGCATGCGACGGCGGCAGCAGACTTTGAGAAGCACAAAGTACGCCCCCCCTTCCTTTAATAAAAAAGGCCTTTCCGTGTTTTTGCTGTGTGACAACAAACCCTGGGGCGAGTGTTTGTCGTCGTGCTAGCAGTATTTGCTTTCGTTGTAGCAAAAAGAGACGCCTTAAGCGTGCATGCCGTGGCAGTCGAGCAAGAAAATGGCAGTCAAAACCGATGCTACAATTTCAAACCTTAACCGAACCAAGTTAGGGTGAATTGCGGAGTGTCAAGATGGACCAAGTAACTAGAGGAGAGCCAATTATGTAACAACTGAAGGAGGGGTTTTACGCATGAAGCTCGATACTGGTGCTGTCGTAACGGCGATACCTGCGTCGTGGTTTCGTTCACTGTTTCCGAGTGTTGCTCTTCGCAGATCCAGCCTAAGCTTGCAAACATACACTGGCGAGCCAGTAAAGCCAACTGGCGTCACCTTCTTTACAGTGCAGCACAATGGTCTAGGTCAACGTGTGCCTCTCTACGTGCTGCGTCACAGTGGTCCGCCACTTCTTGGTCGCAACTGGCTGCAGCAGTTAAAGCTTGGGTGGACGAAAGTACAAGGCTAACGGAACTTTCAGCATGCCTAAACACCCAGCATGAAGCCTGCCAACTGCAAAGCCTCCTGAGCCGCTACGCAGACGTGCTCAAGGACGAGCCTGGCGCCATTAGAGGTAAAACTTTTAAGCTTTTTCAAGGATAACAAGAAACCACGTTTCTTTAAAACATCGAGCGTTCCGCTTGTTTTGAGAGCAGCGGTGGAAGAATTGTCTAAGCTATAAGCGTTCGGAATGATTTAACCAGTTGCTAGCAGCAAATACGCTACGCCAATTGTGCCTATCATTAAGCCAGATGTATCAGTTCGGATTTGCGGGGACTACAGTCACCGTAAACCGAATTTCGGACATAGAGAGGTACCCGCTTCTCAAGGAAGATGAATTATTCTCGGTGCTAGATGGGGGATAAAATTTCTCGAAAATTGACTTGAGCGGAGCACACCAGCAAGTTGAAATGGATGAAGAATCCCGATAATACCTCGCGTTAAACACCCATAAGGGTCTTTTTGCAGTTAACCGGTTACTATGCAGTATTGCATCTGCACCAGTAGTCTTTGAGCACGTTATGGATAGTGTGCTAAAAGGGCTCCCATCAGTCACTTGTTACATTGATGATATTTTAATCACTGGGCATACGCAAGGAGAGCAGCTACGTAACGTATAGTCTGTTTTAAAGATACTGTGGGGCCCCGCCACGGTGGTCTAGTGGCTAAGATACTCGGCTGCTGGCCGCAAATTGTGGGTTTGAATCCCGGCTGTGGCTGCTGCATTTCACTGTACGCATAATTTCGTTTGTCCTACATACTGTTACTTCGTTTATTTTCACCATTTTTACATAAATGTATTTTTTACTTCAGTTTTGCCATTATACACCTCTTTGATCACCCATTTTTTACGTATTGGGATGTACTAATATTATGATTCACTATTACGTCTTCTCGTCTGCCTTTGTTAACCGCCAATATTTTTTATGTATAAATGAATATTTGATATTTGTATTGTCACATTGTAAAAATCCAATATGCCCTTCCTGTAAAGATCCCGGATAGGATCGACAGTATGAATCAATAAATACATAAATAAATAAAATTTCCGATGGAGGAGGAAATGTTGTAGGCCTTTGTGTTCAGATTTGGGTGCATGTTAAAGAACCCCAGGTGGTCGAAATTTCCGGAGCCCTCCACTACGGCGTCTCTCATAATCGAATGGTGGTTTTGGGACGTTAAACCCCACATATCAAATAAAAAGACAGTGGGAACAAGAAATTCGGGTGCTGTCAGGGAAATGCGACTTTTTCTCACGATAGGCTGCAGTAAATAGGACATGTGATCACCGAAGACGGCGTTTAACCAACAAATGAAAAGATACGTTCTATCGTGGACGCCTCGACTCCAACTAACAAGGCCGTACTGGGCCTTATTAGGTATTATGGGAGGTTCATCCAAAATCTTTCCGCGATCTTGTTTCCTCTGGACAAACTTCTTCGAAATGATGCAGGCTGGGTGTCAGATGCGTCTTGCGAAAACGCTTTTCAACAAGTTAAGCAAATGTTAGCGACTCACCCCATTTTGGCACACAAGGACTGTTGCAGCCCGTTGCAAATAGGTGACGGGTAATATAGGCAATCGAAGGGAACTGTGGGATATACCGGCTTCAGGTTCGACGCACCACGCGGTTTCGCAGCGACATGCGCATTTTTGTACCGCTCCATTGAGAAAATCATCTCTCCGTGCAGTGTCAGGGCTTTATGAGTTGGTTACTTTTGTTTTTGCTAACAGTGAGTGCAACGATGAAAAGCTACGAAAGCGATGAACGGTAAGAAAAGATTTTTCTCGCACTGAAACGATCTGCAATCGTTTTATGCTGCTCGAATGTACTGTCAATTTGCTAGCAGATCAGTCGACAAAGAAGACAGTTTTCATTGTGTGACGCGTTACTGCACATGAAAAAATCACCAATTTAAAGATCTCAGGGGATGGGACTGACTGTAGCAGTGTTTAATGAGGTCATATTGCGATAGCTGCTTCTGCTTACGTTGGTCAATCAGCATAAACAGCAGCACTCATTGAGCGCGTTGAGATATCTTTTTTTCATTTTTTTCTTGCCTTCAGCGTGCTAGATATATTTCTTAGTCGAAGCCAGTCGCTTATTCCAACTCATAATTTTGATCATGCTGCGAGGCACGGCGGCACATAACAATAAAATCAGACATAAACGGATCAGAGTAATCAAAACCCTGCGCTTGTTTAACGCACTTATTCATTTGTGTGCCATGCTGGCGCACAGTTTGACCAAGATAAACACAAATTAACTTGATTGATTGATTTGTGTGGCTTAACGTTCCAATACCACCATTTGAATATGAAAGACGCCGTAGTGGAGGGCTCAGGAAATTTTGACCACCTGGGGTTCTTTAACGTGTACTGAAATCTGAGTACAGGGGCCTACAACATTTCCGCCTCCATCAGAAATGCAGCCGCCGCAGCCGGAAATTGAACCCGCGACCTGCGGGTCAGCAGCTGAGTACCTTAGCCGAGTACCTTAGGCAACCCAAATTACTTTTCCAGCACTTCGTATAAACTTACTCTTGGGTGAAGCTTATGCGTTTTTGTCATATATATGGCTGCAATGGCCAACTCTCATTTCTTATGCAGGTAGATTTCGCCCGTGCGTTCCCATTATTCTGCTAGGCGCGCCTTTGCGAAAATGTATTCCTCAATAAGATACTCATAGCAAATTCATGCGTAAGCGTGAAATACACACGTACCTGCGACAAAATGGTTTTCGCACACTCTAGCTTCAACGTTCCGCACTCAAGGGCTACCTGCCCGTCCGTGGTTGTCTAGTGGCTAAGGTACTCGGCTGCTGATCCGCAGGTCGCAGGATTGAATCTCGGCAGCGGCGACTGCATTTCCGATGGATACGGAAATGTTGTAAGCCCGTGTGCTCAGATTTGGGTGCACGGGAAAGAACCCCCGGTGGTCAAAATTTTCAGAGCCCTCCACTACAGTGTCTCTCATAATCGTATGGTGGTTTTGGGACGTTATACCCCACATATCAGTCAATCAAAAACTACCTGTCGCGGCGGCTCTCTTTACAGCCGGGATTCACCTCATTTTTTTTCATTCCATGGGAATCAATACCAGCGTTTGCCTTTCACGCTTGAGTTGGAGTAGCCAAAGGATGAACAACTGACCATGGTTTATCAGGACAAAGATAAGCGGGTGACCACGTGCGTGAATCACAAATAATGTGAGGCTTGCGTCGAAGCGGCTCGCAGTCGTCTACTCTTCTCGAACCGGAAGACAGCAGCAGATGGTGCATCCCACAATCCCTCACTCTTTTACTGGTCACATATTGCGTGTGATGCCTCTGCGTATGGTGTGGGCGCTGTGTTGTCTCATGTTTTCGAAGAGGGGCAGACTGATCCGGTCGCGTATGCATCGCGTACCTTCACCAAGGCTCAGCAAGGCTACAATCAATTGGAGAAAGAGGCCGTGGCACTTCTGATTAATGTGAAGAAACTTCATTATGTCTATGCCAGACCATTCACTTTGCATACCCACCACAAACCATTGTACACCGAATTTGGTCCTAAAACAGGCTATCCCCCGATTGCGCAACTAGGCTTCAGCGTTGGACGATTGCATTATCGGCGTATACGTTCACCTTCAAGTTCAGGCCGTCAGTTCACAATGTGGATGCTGACTGCATGTAACGCCTTCCACTTCGGCATTCTGGTATCGACGGGTCGAAAGAAAACTTTTTTCTTTGTTGTTTCGACACCATGGCAGAAAGCCGTAGACAATTTAGGGCAGAAACAGCACGAGAAAGCACGCGACCAGTTCTGCGTGAAGTAGTAAAGTGTATTCTGCATGGGTGGCCAAGCCGAGCATCTGAAGAGATAAAATTGTTTAAAAAGCTTGAACTGTTTCTATATTAATGGTTTATCATGCTAAATATGCCTGTTGTTATTTTTAAGAAGTACTCGGTTCGTATTGGATAAATTTCGTCAGGGACAGCCCGGAGTTGTGAGAGCAAAGAAATTAGCTCGAAGATATGTGTGATGGCCAGCCATAGATAAAGATATGGAGCACTAAATCTCGTGATGCAAGTTGTGCATGGAAGAGCGAAACTTTCTATTCGAAACGCCACTTCACCCTTGGGCCTGCCGTACACGACCTTGGCAGCGAGTTCACATCGACTTTGCCAGCCCCGTCAAGAGTCTTTGGTACATGGTGATTGTCGACGCACATTTGAAGTGGCCGGAAGTTCCCCTTGACATAAATTTCATGCCTGCACGATGTTTTCTGTAGGTTCATTTTTCCCGAGACCTTAATATCTGACAGTGGTAGTCTATTCACGTCTGCCGAATTTCAATCTTATTCGCAGGGCATTGCCGCGACACACGTGCAAACAGCGCCATACCATCCAAGCAGCAATGACTTAGATGATATGTTCGTCCAGACAAGGAAGTCAGCGCTCCGAAAAACAAGTCATGGCACGTCACCGCCTGAGCTAGCAGATTCTTTAGTAGCCTATTGCAACACGCCACACGTTACAACAGAATAAGCTCCTGATATGCTGCTCGTGGGGTGGAGGCTCCGCACCAGGCTGGGCCTGGTCAGATTATCCATTGAGAATAACGTCGCTCGTCGGCAGTTCCGGAAGGCCGGGAACCGAGGTAGCCGCTCCGAAGCAGTGTTCAGCGAAGGTGATGAAGCACCAGTGCACAATTTTTGTGCGGAACCAAAGTGGCTACAAGCATCAGTGATAGCCTTCACGGGACCAGTGTCGTACGCACTTATTGTCGTTACGCCTCGTGGAGTGTACGAGTGGGTGCGACATCGTAACCACGTAGTACGAGACAGCTCAGACCTAGCTGTGTTTTCCAGCATGGACACGTGCACGGGGACCACAAAACAACAACCGGCATCAGAATTAAATCTGCCAGCAAGTGCCGATGAAACACGGCAAGTATTGATTGATTGGATTGATTCATATGGCAGTACCCTTTAAATCGAGCAGTGGCTAACGCATTAAACCGTAACACTTAATGAACCAAAAACTAGATTTATTCATTTTTTCCCCGTCAATTTTCTGGTTCGTTTCCTCGATTTTGTATCAACATTCGTCATGTACAAGTACCTGAATACCTTCCTAGCCCAACGCTCCTCCCCTATTTATCTCAATCGCTTTTCAAATTTTATCTTTCTGCTCGCTTTTCTGCCCTCAAATGATGTCCATTCCTTATCACCTTGAACTCCCTGATTTGGTGTATTCCTGTGAGCTCCTAAGGCAAGCCTACCTATTCTACGTTGCTTAATTTCTAATCTTGCTTGAACTTCTGATCTCATGCACAAGACCGCATTTCGGAACGTCATACCAGGGACCATGACGCCTTTCCTTATTCCTCTTACAACATGATACCTATTGTAATTCCACAGTGCCCTGTTTTTCATCACCGTTGAATTCTTGCTACCTTTAGTCGTCACGTATATTTCGTGTTCCGTTAGGTACTGGGTCCCATTGCTTATTCATACGCCCAAATATTTGTATTTATCTGTTACCTCTAGCGTTACCTTCTGTATTTTAAGCTCCCTACCTTCATTACCATTTAAATCATGACTACTGATTTTTTCTTACTAAATCTGAAATCTAACACATCTCCCTCAATACTGCAGATGTGCATTAATCTCTGCAAGTCTTCCTTGTTGTCAGCCATTAGCACTATATCATCTGCGTACATCAATGCTAGTAATGCCCATGCATTGAGTTTTCCTTGTTTGAATAAAGAGAGGTTGAAGCCTAGTCCACTTCCCACTAACGTGGCCTCTAATTCTTGTAGGTACATCATGAATAACAAGGGTGACAGAGGACACCCCTGACTAAGCCACCGTTTTTACTTCTGTAGGCTTAGATACCTGTTTTTCCCACTTTATAACTGCCTTGTTACCTTTAGAGATACCTTTTAAAAGATTACTGACTCCATCTTCCCCACCTAGTGTGTCCAGTATTCCCGCAAGTCCTCTTGAGCCACGCTATTGTATGCTCCCTTGATATCCAAAAATGCTAGCCACAGGGGCCTGTGTTCGTTTTCTGCTATTCCGATGGACCGTGTCACTGAGAACAGATTGTCTTTCAACCTCCTGTGTTTCCGAAGCCCATTCTGCACTTCCCCCAGCACCCCCTCATCCTCTATTTATGCCTGCAGTCTTTTCTTTATAATCTGCATCGCCAGCCTGTAGACCACTGATGTCACTGTTATTGAACGGTAGTTTCTTATGTGAGCTTCGTCCTCCTTTCATTTATAGATCATGCTCATCCTGCTCAGTTTCCATCTCTCGGGGACTTGACCATCGATTATTGTCTTGCTCGCTGCTTATCTCAAAGCCTGCTTTGACTTCGGGCCTAATGTTTATGTCAGCATAATAAGAATGCCATCTGGGCCTGCTGATAAACTACTAGAAACCCTCTTCTAAGCCCTTTCTTACTCTCGTTGTGAAAATGTAGCCATTGCGCCACTTGATTCATCCTTGTCTATTGTGGTGCATAAAGCACTTCTTTGTTGAAATTTTTCTTGACACTGGCTATTGACACTGGCTATCACCGCAAGCAACGGTGATGTTTGCCGATACCCGAAGAGACTACGTCGACAGCCTGCTCGTTCAGGTTGAGAGTGCGTGCATATGCTAGCAGTCTGTGGTGAAGTGCGGGAGGATGTAGTATGTCAGTGACGAAGTGCGATAAAACCACGTGCTGTTTCACGTGCGTTGTGCTATCAGTTCTGCCCCACGCCACCCGGAGCATTCATACGCCGTTGCGAGGGCCTAGGTGGGAGCCACTCTGCAATATAACCTTACGTTGTTCACCCGCATCCAGGCGGCTGTCTGGTTACTTTGGTATGCAATAAAGGCATGTTGACGATCGGCTGTATTCCTTCAATGCGGCATGCATGACCGACAACAGGAGCCGCTCATCACAGCTACGCAACAAGTGCACACATCATAAGTTTTTTTTATATCTTTACATAATAGAGCTACTCCAAATTCATCATTAAAGAAAATATTGAACAAGAAAATGAAACTTCTCTACGATTTCACGTGACGGGCTCACAGATCTCTGCTACATCAAAGACCGTGTTTAAAGCATCACGCTAAACCAATTATTAAAGAGAGAGAATACCTGGCGACAATCTTCAACCCCTTTACTGGAGCCACAGTAAAACAAGCTGATTTCTGCCAATCTCAGCTATTCTTAAAAGCTTTGACACTCATTTTCGTAAAACCGAAACCAGAATGTGTTTACAATTTCAAAAGCCTAACGAAGGAAAGTAAGGATAGCGTGTCTATCCTGCAAAATACTTGTGTAGTTACGATAAAAGAATGTCTTTTAAGAAAAAACTTTCTCTATCGTTGGTTCTTTTTTATTAGCAATCCTTTTTTATTAGCAATGGCATGAGTAGGTTTATCGCCAGATAATTTGCAGCAACTGTTCGGCAATTTTCGCTGCAAAGTTTTAGGGTCATCAGAAGGTATTGTCCTGCCATAGCACAGAAAAAACTGCGAAAGCCATAACTGTCTTGAGCGACCGACAAGGTAATTCTAAGTAGACACCTTAGCATCCTTCATGTCTATCAAGGGGCTGTGACAGCTGCAAAACGTTTCAATTATCAAAACTGCAGTTGTAAATATTTGGATCCCGAGTTCATAACACCAGAAGGAAACTACTACTACAAAAAAGCGCTACTGTACGGCGCGCGACCTTTTATACTGACCCTTGGCGTTAATAAGCAACAGCAGGAAAAAATGTTGCGGGAGCTACACTCCTAACAATTCTTTTTTAATTAAATGACTGGCAGCACGTTCAAAAAGTGCATAAGGACAAATACTATGTATTTGCGATTTGCACACAATTGTGGCCTCAGCCACTATGATGTCCCTCTAAATGCATTAACACCTCATAGACTAAGTTATTTTATTCATAATCACCTTTTTGAGATCATTGTTCATAAAGCTCTGACATCACTTGCCATGGCAGACGGGCCTGCCCGCCACCTTCCAGGGGGGGATGATAATTATTGGTTGAGATAACTGACGTGCAGTACGTCTTATGAAGCACACCGCAGAAGAAGCTTCGAGTGTTTGCGTGGCCATTTAGTACGTGAGGTCACACAAATTACGGGTAACACAGTGGGACTGACAATGACAAACCATGTTTTACGATTGGTGCACGTAATTTGGCTTCCGAAACATGACGCCGTTAACCGCACGAAAAGTATCGGCGAGGAGAGCTTTGAATCGTTTTTACAGAGCATAATTTAGTTTCCTACATATCCGAAATTTCACAGTTCTAACGATTTCGTCACTTCCCAACTTTGACACTGGTACTCAGAACCTATATATATACGCGTACGGTAACATCAAAGCAGCATCGCAATATTGACTGACGCGTCAAGAGCGTATTTAACCGAAGGCATATAGCCGTATCGTGGTCTGACATATTAACTTAAGAAACAATAAAAGAGTGCGCTGTACTAAGCTTCTCGTAGAACAAGAACTGAAAAGACGTACTGTATTGTATTATTGCGTAAACAGTGGTCCTTGGAAAAAGAAGCTGGCTGGCAGCCCTGCTGTTTATGAAGGTGCCTTGAAGCAGAGAACTAGGACGTCAATAATTGAATTACTCTGTTAGCTTTTTGGCTGAGTACTTGTTTGAATAATCAATACGAATGGCACATACCTGCCTCGATAAAGCTGAGGTGACAGCCCGAGACCTGGAGTCTAACCTTGTGTCATTCTTTAGCTAAATCCTCAAGGAGGGGACCAATTCTACCGTGCTTTCCAGTAGTTGCTCATGTGACTGCTACACGATACCGCAGGCCTCCGCTCATCGCAGTCTTTGGAGGCACAGCACTGAGAAACTCCACTGAAAATTGCCATTTATTATATTCTGGGCAAAGCACCGTTTACCAAACTCGTAAACTAGCCGTAGCTATCACAAGGCTCCGCTGTCGGTACCAAATCCAAATTTCTACAAATACAGGCTGGCCTGGCACATTCACCCGTGTGCACGCTCTGTGGTGAACTAAAAACAACAGATCATTTATTTTTGACCTGCAGGTGGTTTAGGGAGGAGAAAGAAGAAGCTAAAGGAGGAAGGCTGTGTAAATGGTGGCTTTCGATTTTGAGAATGGTTTCTTCCAGTTTACTTTGTTGTTTAAAGTATTGTTTGTTAACAACGAGTGCATAGAACGAGTACTATGCCGACACCAGCTTTTGTAGCTGTTGGATGGACGTTTGGACTTTCATTCGCGTTCGCCCGACCCCGCTGAAAGTAAGTTAAGCCTAACCGAACCAGAGCAAACCCTGGCACCATGCCATTCTTTGCGGCTATTTGCAGCTAGGGGAAACGATATCGCATTTACCTACTAATCATGGAAGTGACTGTTGAAGGGGAATATTCATTCCGGAGATGTTTTCGAAAGATTCGGGCTGGCAGGCTCTCGTGGCAAGACGCTCGTCTAATAAGGCTACAATCACCAGGAGCCGTGAGACAAAAACAGTAGAATCTACGCATAATGGCACAGAGTCTGCTGGATAACGGCAGAATGGAGAGAAAGTTAAGAGGAAGGTGTTCAAGGCAACGTGCATGCCCTCGCTTTTTAAGGAAGGCGCAAAGATCGTACTTAGACGGAGGGGTGGGTTTGACGACCGTGGGTACATCAACAATAAAGGCGTAGGGTATTGACGAAGCCAAGGCCACCAGTGACGCCATCTGTCCGAACTTGCAGGAGAATATTGTTGTGGTCAGCACAAGAGACAGGGAGATCGCGTCAAGGTATACCAGAAAAGTGAATCTATACAGGAGACGAGCAAAATCCACAAAGTTCAACGCTTATTAGGCTGCCCCGCATTCGACGTGAAAATGGGTAATCAGGGGCATTTCGCTGAGTGACAGCCCGATTAACCTAGAAAGAAACATCGTGAATTCAAAGAACCCCTTGCAGAAGCGTATCCAAGGGGTAGCACACCGTGCATGTGCACCCCTCCCCCTTAATTTTTTTTCGCCGCAGCATGGAGAGCAAAAGTGGCCATTTTCAGGGAGTGCCTCTCCCAAAACCATGATGATGCCCCCCTTCCCCACACGAAAAATTCTGGCTACGCGTCTGACCGCTTGGCTTTAGGGCCGTAGATAATCAAGAATACTGGCACTATTACTGTGCTTTTTGATGGCTCAAAAGCGCCGAATTTTGTGCATTACAGCCTGTGTAAGTACGGTGCTTTCTCTATCGCAAGCAGGTGGACGACTGCCTAAAGTATGGAAGCTTGGTCTTCGAGCGGACGTTTTTCCGAGTCCCAAATAAACTATGTGCAGAGGTGGTGGGACCCGGGCGATCAGCATCAATGCACCCAAAATGCAAGCTGTATGGAGGTCCGCACATAACAGCAGAAAAGATCTTCAGGCAACGATACCAGATTCCTTGTGTCGTAAGAAGACGAAGATGAGAGAAGAAGGCAGAAACTACTAGAAGCAAGGATGATGGTGACATTGCATGGCAGTTTTCTTCACAAGAATGTGCGGGGCGTTGCCAATGTAGGCGCTACTGTTTCTCCACTTCAGAGAACGCTCCCGCACCAGACACGGATCAAAATCATCGCCCACTAGGTGGTCCCGTTCCTGAGGGAGCTGCCGCCACACAACTTCATTCAGGTCCTGTTCCAAGGGACACTCCAGATCCCATTATTGAGAAGGACAGGTGTCGTTTTAGTTGAGGGGGGTCTTGGTCACATGTTCAGCAACACTGACTCTAGTCATCATGGGCTGACTTTGTCCGTCAAAGTACGCCAGAATAAAAATGCGGAATCCACCGCCAAGGTACCAAAGTGATAACGAGAAGCTAGCACAACTTGAACGCGAAATTAGGGAAATGAAGGACACAATAGCTAGACCCATGGCCAAGATATCTGAGATTAAGAGTGGAGGAGGACAGCAGCACGTAGAGGTCCTCACGCCAGAGAATCACTCAACAGAAATGGTCTTAGTTGAGGCATGCGAGACGAAGTGGCCGGCAAAAAAGTGGGTCATTGTTAGCAATTTTGACAAGGCCTCGTGTATAACTAGACCATAGATCTGCCAAATTCTGTCTTAACTTAGCGAGAACATAAAATAGCTAGATGAGACGGTCTCACACATGCAGGGCAACATGATAGCTACGGAGGAAAGGCACAATGAGCGGTTGGTCAAGATAAAGTCGTTTCTGGAAAGCGTCGTTGCGGCTGTTGCAGATCCCAGAGCAATGCCACTTCCGGCAATGGCTAATCAAACGGCCCAGTCACCACAGCAAGAAGATAGCTGCATAAAATAGCGCGTTCATAATGAAGAAGTGCAGTTTCAAGGTGTTTCTTCAAAGGTGGAATCCTCTGTAGCAATTTATTTGCTCACATTTCGAATAATCACTTGTCATGCTCTTGCAAGAAACACAAACCACTAACGTCGTGCTATCATGCTACCGCTCTTTCACAAAGAAAAACGTAGGAACAGGCGTTGGCACTCTGATAAGCAACAAGCTCACCCACGTCATCCGGGCTCTTAATGTAGCATCATGCAAAATTCAGCACGTCATGACGAAAATCATTCCTGAATCTACTTATAAAGAGAGAATTTCAATTCTCAATGTATACAGCAGAATTGGAGACTTCAGAGAGCGTTTCAGAACCCTTCTAATTCAGACTGTACAGTTGTCCAGAAGAGAGGAAGCAACAAAACGGAGAAGACAGGTATCTTAACCAGAAAGACGTCTGGTTGGCTACCCTACACTAGGGGATCGAAGAAGGGGACAAGAAAATTGAGAAAGAGGGGAAACAGGTAAAAGAAAAAAGGAGAGACTGACAGTAATTTAACTGCAGCGTGTAGAACTCCACCGCATGTCAGAGGCGTTCACACAAGCCCTTTTTCTTAGGAAACACAGCAGGGCTTTCACTGCCTTGTGGGCTGTCGAGGGATGTGGACGTTGCTGTAATAGCACCTGCGCAGAAAGAGGACGATCATCCAGTCACCGCATTGCGTTGGCAAGTACTTGTCTGTCTGAGGCAAATCGAAGACGAAGGCCCAGCTGATGTTCGATATTCTCATCGGTGCCGCAAACATCGCACGCCGCACTGTAAGTCATTCCGATTAACGTGGTATAAGCTTTCATGAGAGCAACTCCCAGCCAAAGGCGACAGAGAAGCGAAGCTTCACGTCGATGTAAGCTGGGTGGAGGCCGGAGTTGTAGCGAGGGATAAAGCTCGTGCAGTCTTGTACGTCGTATGCTTGGTGTGTTCCACTCAGTCAGTGTGAGACTGTGGGCCAGTTCACAAATCTGCCTCGTCACGTCCGCTCTTTAAAGCGGAATTGGAACGCTGTCTTTTTTCATGTGACGTGCGAGTAGCGTGATCTGCACAATCATTCCCGCTTACATCACAATGCCCAGGTAACCATTGAAAGACGATGTCGTGGCCTTTCCGTGTTCAGAGGCGGTGAAGTTCCACGGATTGGTAGGTAAACTGGTTGTGGGATCCGTGTCCGAGAACTGAGAGCAGGCACTGTAATGCTGCTTTTAGTCAAAAAACGCAGGCCCATTTACTTTGTCTTTCTTCAGAATTGATGAGCTTCAGTGCACTGCGTCGAGCCTCGTGTTCTGCCGTCGTGTACGTGGTCGCATGTGAAGTCTTAAATTACCGAGTTTCCCCTTGTGATTGTATAATCGCTGCTCCAAATAAGCTAGACGGCGTAGTCGAGCCATCTGTATGACTGTGCACGTGGTTTCTGTAGTTTTGTTCTAGTATAAATAGACTGAGTTGTCTCAGGGCCTGCATTAGTAAGTCTGATTTTCTCCGCATTCTTGGAATCTTTAAACGAACCCGCTGCCGGCTGAAGCTCGAAGGAGCAAGCAGTGGCTTCGATGCATGTGCGAACGCCTCAGTAAACGATGAACGATGCATGCAGACAGTGGCACCGTATGTCGTGCGGGGCCTTTCAGCAGCGAGGCTTGCCAGGTGGTGGGAAGGGGTACTGGCATAATGCCTGAGGTGCATGCCCATTGTCTCGGTAATATTATGCGTCTTTATTGAGTGATCTTGAGCGATGGCAATTGTTTCAGCTGTTGAAGAACTACGGGGTAATTCAAGGCATCTCTTAAGTGCTTGGGTTTAAATGCTCTGAATTGCGCGCAGGTTGGTCTTGCCGGTGTTAGATATTGCAGGTAAGCTGTACCGTAAGAAGCCAATTAACAGCACTCTGTACAGTTGTAGCATGGATGGTATGGGCACTAGCCAATTCTTTCCTGCAAGGAGTTTGAGCATGTGACATGTTGCGATCAGCCACTTTTTCACATAGTTGACGTGTGGAGTCCATGACAGGTTTCTGTCTATTATGACTTCCGAGAACCTGTGGCTTCTGCTGGACGATATGTGTTCTTTATTAATTGATATGCTCTAACCAGACATTTGTTTCCGCGTGAACGCTACCACGGCTTATTTTTCACCGGACGCCTCGAGACCTTGTTTACGAAATTAGCATGACGTCGTTGTACAAGCCTTCTGAAGGCGGGTACGAAGCTGAGGGCTTGTTACACCTGATGTCCTAATGCAATTTGTGATCAGCGTAGAAAGAAAGTTCTACAGTGCTAGGTAGGTGCTAGGTAGGTGCTACAGTGTAGGTAGGTACTATTCCAATGAGAGGTAGATTGCAAAGTGTAAGGCTTAGCACTCCTTCCTGAGGAACTCCTCGGCTGCTGTATTAATCAGGTGTTGGGCCATTCGCTGTCATCACGTAGAATTATCTTAGCTGTAAGTAAAAATACACCCACATATATATCTTGGCACCAAGACCTACTGTTTCTGAAGCATTAGGGAAGGCTTTATGGGTGACATTGTCGTACGCCCCCTTAATGTCTAGAAACAGGGCGGGGCACAGTCTCTTACAGGCTTTCTGGTGGTCAACATATGTCACCAGAACAACAATGTTGTCGGTCGACGAATGGCCGCGCCTGAATTCGGTCACGGATATTTGATACATTTCGTAGTGCTCTAAATATCACTTCATGCATGCTATAATCATTCATTCCATTGTTGCTCTCACACAACTGGCAAGAAATTTCTCCCTGAATACAACAGGTCACTTTAATGTACCCTCTCCTACATGTGGCTATTCGTACGACACTCGTAAAGGAAAAACCTGACGAGTAAGGCATTCGACCACGATGTAGTGATGGTAACAAGCCCTACGTTCTCTTCCTGATGTGGTGCTTCGTCGACTAGAGACAAGACACCGGACTTCACCTTTGTCCAGAACGTGGTGCAGGTCATATGGTCTAAACTTAATGTGGACTTTGGCAGCCATCACTACCTCCTCACTACTGTTCTGTAAAATGAACAGACACGACCCCGTATGTTCCGAGTGACCGTCTAGGAGTTGTTTCGCGAACTAAGAGAAGAGTGGTCTTAGGTGAGAATAAGCTTTATCTGCAGCGGATGGTGCAGATAAGAGACGACATCCAGGCTACCAATAAGGAAGTCAGCAAGGACCTGCCAGCACAGAAGATGGACAGCAGACTGGCTAATGTTCTCTAAGCCAAGCAGTCTTTCCTGTGCAGGTGGAAAGGGCAGCGCCTAATTCGCAGACTTCGCGAGAAGATTGCTGAGGTGAACTGAAGCATAGAGGAACACTGTAAGGTCCTCTCTAAAGAACAATAGGACAATATTCACAAATCGGTACACGGAAAGATGCGCAGGGCAGGTCCTTGGAACCTTTTATAGCACTTGTTGAATGACACCAACAACTAATCGAGCTGGAGGTGCACGATTACTCACACACTTCATGCAGCTAAGCGAGAATCCTCGGGCATTCAGGTACTGGCAGATTTGGTTGAGAAGTAACTGCAAATCGCTGCCGGCGCGCCACCTACAACTCCCTTCTACGAGAGGGTGCTAATCCAGAACTGGAGACAGAATTCGGAAGCGAGGAGATCAGGCAGGCATTGCATCACCTAAATGGTAGGTCAGCCCCGGGACCTAATAGGATCACCAACACGGCTTTAAGAAACCTGGATAGCAGGTCGGTGTTTATAGCTGACTGATATCATTAACCAGGTGTGGAAAAGTGGTAGTGTCCCAGAGACGTGGAAGACGGCCACCACCATCCTCATCCCCAAGCCAGCCAAACCTCCCCGTCTCGCAACCTCTGGCCCATCACCCTAACATCATGCGTAGGTAAGTTGGCTGAACGTGGTATCCTGAAGAGGGTTACCCAATTCCTGGAGGAACGCGACGTTTATCCCCACAATATGATTGAATTCAGAGCGGGCCTCTCGACGCAAGATACCGTGAAGCTAATCAAATATCAAGTTAGTAACAGGAACACAAGGGACATAAGATTCATAATGCGACTGGACTTAGAAAGGGAATTTCACGACGTTCTCCACCACTTTGTGCTGAGTCATATAGCTTGAGCCTTGGGCTTGGCAAGCGCTTCCACGACTACACAAAACCATTCTTGACTCGCATAGAGGCTGTCCACCCAAGCATAACGACGGTAGAAGACGCACCAGGACAAAGGCTCTACTACAAGCGCCTCAAAAACATGCCGGGGACTGCTCCTTCGTCGATGCGGCCCAATATCCTGAGGGGAAGGCGTATGCGGCAGTGAGCATCAACCACGAGGGCAGTATAATCATCTCGACTACGGTCCGGACGACGGTGGCCGAAATAGCAGAGCAAGTGGTGATTACGTTGGCCTTGCTGGATAACAGATGGTCCGCAGGTTACAGCGACTGTAGATCAGCGGTCCAAGCATTTGTCAAGGAAACAATATCAAAAGCAGCTTTGTGAATCTTTAGGAAGAAATACATCGACCTACCGACACTCGTTCAGTTCCCAGCTCATATGGGACGCATGGAGGGAGCCCCACCTAACCACAACGAGTCAACCCACATAGCTGCGCGAAGACTAGTAAACCGCCCAGCTATCTGGGGGCGCGGCGCTGATGTTTTGGAGTACTGTGACCCTTTCATCTTGTATAATGAACTGACAAAATATTTTACCTGGTGCGGAGACAGTACCCTCCACCACACAGAAAACTAAGCAGACCTCAGGCTTTGACAATAAGGCTTCATTATGTGGCATAACCTAACCCTGTGCTATTGAACAGAATTCATCTCGACATATAGCCAACTAATACATGTTCCTTTGGCGACGATATAGCTAACTTGGAAATTACGATCTGGCGGTGCCCCGCGTTACGTTGTTGCGAAGTCATCACGCTGTTCAAATGGGAGGGTGCTATTGCAAGCTTCGAACTCGAACAACAGTTACGGGCAGTTAGGGCGACGCAGCATAGAGACTTACCCTTTTTGTTCAGACATGGCAGCGGCCCGCAACATGCTAAAACACGTTCCGAAGTACCAAGACATCCACTCATGTAGGCAGTTTATTGCAGTACAAAAAACCTAATTAAATTTACCTTTACGACTTATTGGAATAGGATTGTTTGTGGCTGAAAGTTTGTCTGGGTTCTCTAGAGTAAAGGCATACATGGCTATCAGGGACTATATTATTAAAACTAATAAGCCCTCAAACAATTCAGTGTTATTATTCTAACCTGTCTACACCAATAAGTACGCATCAAAAATTAGGTTTTTTCTCTAAGTAAGAATTTTTTCACTTTTTTTAGTCTTTGTTTCATTCAAATATATGCATTAGATCAATGCCCATGCTTCTTTTGGAAGTCTGTATTTTTTAATTTATAGGCGGCATTACTCTTAACCTGAATATTGTTTTCTAAAACCACACCATTCTTGGCCAATCCCCCTCAGTGGGTATGTGCCACAGAAAATAGATGAACAAAAACAAAGAATTTGAAACTTATTCTCGTATCAGAACTCGACATCTAATTATACCTTTTACAAAAATAGGCTTTACCTTATCGGAGGAAATTCTTTTCAGCTTCGGTGCCTCAGGTTTGGGATACTGCCACAAGGATGCCTTTGATGTCATGTGTAATTTCATCCTAACTACTCGTAGTACCTTTTAATTTTAGTGTTTAAACTCTTCGTCATTTCGTTAAGTTAAAACGTAAGTTTTCAAAACTATTCCCGTCAGGTTATTATGGCAGTCCGGAATACAGGCTAAAAAGCTTAATACTTGTAGGTAAATTGAATATTTCACGTTTTATTGCCATTTCATTTCTATGTTTAGGGTTTTAATATTCGTAGCTTACCTAAAACAACATGTAACGGTCTCTACGTTGCATTCTTGGCCAATCCCCCAAAGTGGATGCGTGCCGTGTATCTAGAAAAGCAAAGCAAAGCAAAATTATTCTCATGAGAAGCAAGTCACATTAGTCGAACATTGTTACCCTCACACATAAAAGTTGGTTTACCCCGACCTAAAGGCTTGATCACGAGAGAACGCCGGCAGAGATAGATAGATAGATAGATAGATAGATGGATAGATAGATAGATAGATAGATAGATAGATAGATAGATAGATATGTAGATAGACAGACAGAGAGACAGACAGACAGACAGACAGATAGATAGATAGATAGATAGATAGATAGATAGATAGATAGATAGATAGATAGATAGATAGATAGATAGACAAACAGACAGATAGATAGATAGATAGATAGATAGATAGATAGATAGATAGATAGATAGATAGATAGATAGATAGATAAATAGATAGATAGATAGATAGATACCCAAAGTGCCTACAGTACGGAGAGAAACGCTTCGCAATAAAACATTTGACTCAACCGCGTGCAAACAACTTTCCTTCCTGCCACTACTAACGCATGGCACATGTATTGAGTAATTCATTTACTGCGATTAGCTGGGGAGTGAAGGTGATGGTTCAAACCTGTTCTTTGTCTGATGATATTGTTACGGTGCATCCTCCATCCACTTTGCGAAGATGAAGAAGACGCCTGTGTGTTAGGTGTTTGCGCGAGAGGCAACTCAGACATCTTGTTCAGCTGTTCATTCTCGTTGGACGCTATCCTATAAGCCTAGACTTCCCCCGTCACATTTGGTGGAAGTGCTGGGTAACCACCTCGCAACGGAACTTCGCAGCGGTCGTCGTTTGAAGGGTTATTCAACAACAATGACGGAAAGTACGGCGTCTGCATCTGCTCCTGGTGTTCCTGCGGCCGGAGATGAAGCGGTAACTACACCTCCTTCTGCGACCACAACCTTCGTGCTCGAACCCCCGAGAGATCCTGGCACGTTCAGCGGTTCCGGCGACCCAGATGAAGTTGACGTTGAAGATTGGCTGGAGAGTACGGACGTGTGAGTACTCGATACCGATGGGGCCCGACTCTTATGCTGGCGAACCTGTTATTCTATCTTAGGGAAACCGCCAAATTGTGGTATGAGAACCATGAAACAGATCTTGGGAGTTGGGCGGTGTGCAGGGACAAAATGTTGGATCTTTTGGCAAAGCCGATTGGAAGAAAATGGCCGCGAATAAAATGCTCGCGTCTCGGGCGCAGACTTCGATTGAGTCTTACGTCTCCTATATAGAAGATGTGTTAGCGTTGTGTCGCAAAGCCAATGCCAAGATGCCGGAGGCTGACAAGGTTGGACATAATCTTAAGGGAATTGCGGATGACGCATTCAACCTCCTCTCTGCAAAAAATTTTTCTACAGTGGACGCCATTATAAAAAAATGTCGGCGCTTTGAGCATGCGAAGAGCCGGCGGATTAACAGCGTGTTTATCCGCCTTCCAAATACGGCTGCAACGTTGTCTTACGAAGACCGTGCAAGAACACAGCCGCCACCTCTAGATTCATCTGATCAGGTGACCCGAATGGTACGACGCAAACTTGAAGCCATTGCCTCTGCTCCGGCTCACACCGCTGCAAGTGACACGACCCCACTCACTGCTAAGATGGTTCAAGTAATCGTCCGCCGAGAACTCACAAGCATAGGTATTCCCTCGGTGTGCGCTTTGCCTAGCCCGCAGCGAGCTCCATGGCGTCCACCCTCGTCCTATCACAAGCAGCAGTTTACTGCCCGATCTCGCGACCTTGCTGCGTGGAGAACCGTCGACAATCAACCAATTTGTTTTCATGCAACCGTATTGGTCATGTCGTCCATCATTGCAATTACCGCTGGTCCTCGCCAACTCGGACTTCATCTCAACCTCACTACTGACAGGACAGCACCCGCTTCGCATCTGCCGCGCAGCCTTCTCCGCCCAAAAACTACAGAAGCTTCAACAGCCGATCTCCGTCACCGCATGGTCGTCAGTCGCGTTCGCCTCCAGGACGTCGCCATTCGTCTCGCTCAACGCAGACTCGCAGGCCGTCGTCGCCATTCAACCCCGCTCCTGCCGACCCGGAAAACTGAACGGTGCAGCGCCCGGAGGTGACGCTGCATTTTCGACTCCCTCCATAAATCCTCTCTTGACGCTTCCGATGAGACAAAGTTTGTTAGCCATTGACGTTGGATGTGTGGCTATTTCTGCCCTAATAGATACTGGAGCGCACATTTCTGTAATGAGCGCGAACCTTCGCCGACGCCTACATAAAGTGCTCAAGCCTGCCGCTTCCCGCACACTTCGTGTCGCTGATGGGAGGACCCCTGACGTTCAAGGGATGTGCACGGCCCGTGTGTCCATTGCCGGTCATCCTACATTAGTTCAGTTTGCCGTCATTGAAATGTGCCCTCATGACCTAATACTGGTTTGTTTTGGACTTCCTGCCACGTCATTCTGCGCTCATTGATTGTGCCACTGGTGCTCTTCAGCTTGAACTGTCGCAGTTTGCCGATTTATGCTCTCGTCACCACGTTCGCTTGCCTCCGCAAGCTGCTACATATGTCACTTTGTCGTGCTCACGTCATGTGCCCGATGGTTACTACCTCGTCACTCCTATAGTCGACGTACTAATTGCCTGAGACGTCGCCCTTGCTCACATTGTTGTCGCCCTCGCTAATAATACAGTGGTTATACCACTACTCAACGTGAGTCTCTTGACTCAATTTATTCCGCAAGACATGTCTTTGGCCACCCTATCTCCACTTGACAGCTGCAACGTTACTGGTTTGGACACCGATACTACATCCCCCTGTCTTGGCCGCAACTACACTCTGCCTGCAGATGACATTAACAAGATGATTGCTCCCGACCTCACTGCAGAGCAAGCTGCCTGCCTCCGTAGTCTGCTAACATTATATAGAGACGTTTTCGACTTTGACCACCGCCCTCTCAGCCAAACGACTGTAGTGACTCACCAGATCAACACTGGTGATGCCAGTCCTATACGGCGGCGTCCACCATCGCGTATCTCATAAGGAACGCCAGGTAATTCAGGATGAAGTGGACAAAATGATTACTAAAGACGTAATAGAACCATCATCCAGCCCCTGGGCCTCTCCAGTCGTGCTCGTTGAAAAGATGGATGGCAGCTGACAATTTTGCGTGGACTATCGCCATTTAAACAAAGTGACCCACAAAGATGTCTACCCTTTGGCTCGAAATAATGACGCCCTTGATTGCCTACATGGTGCCCAATATTTTCGTCTATTGACCTTCAGTCCGGCTTTTGGCAATTTTTCGTCGACCCCATGGATCGTGGAAAAAACCCCTTTCGTTACGCCTGACGGCCTCTACCAGTTCGAAGTCATGCCGTTTGGACTGTGTAATGCGCCGGCAACTTTCGAGCGCCCTTCTCCGAGGATATAAGTGGTCCATCTGCTTATGTTACTTGGACGATGTCATCGTCTTTTCACCTACCTTTGACAGCCATATAACACGTCTGTCAGCCGTTCTGGATGTTTTTCGAAGAGCTGTTTTCCAGCTCACTTCTGCAAATTGCCATTTCGGACGTCGCCAAATCACCATACTCGGCCACCTTCTCAGTGCCGATGGTGTTTAACCAGATCCCGAAAAGTTTGAGCAGTACAACAATTTACTGAACCACGCTCAACCATGGACGTCCGAAGTTTTGTAGGGCTATGTTCCTATTTTCGTCGATTTGTCCGCAAATTCGCCGACATCGCTCGACCGCTTACTGATCTCTTAAAAAAGGACGGTCCCTTCGCATGGGGCATAGAGCAAGCGGATGCCTTTTCGGCTCTTATTCATCTTGTGACTACGCCACCAATACTGGCCCATCCCAACCCTGCATCACCTACAGAGCTTGGGACCGATGCCAGTGGCTATGGGATTGGAGCTGTTCTTGGCGAACGACAGCACGAGAAGGACCGCGTGATTGCTTACGCCAGTCGTCTTCTTTCACCTGCCGAACGGAAGTTCTCCATCAATGAGCGTGAATGCCTAGCTTTAGTGTGGGCCGTGGCGAAATTCAGGCCTTACCTGTATGGCCGAACTTTTCCGTTGTTACGGACCATCACGCTCTTTGCTGGCTGTCATCGCTAAAGGACCCATCTGGACGTCTCGGTCGCTGGGCGCTCCTTCTGCAAGAATACTCGTTCGTGGTCCACTACAAGTCGTGACGCCTGCACGCAGACGCAGACTGTTTTCACGTTATCCGATTGAAACGCCCGACTTGGCAGACCTTGATCAGACCCCTGCGTTCTCTCCATCCAAGCTTTGGCTGATATCTCCACCGAAGAACGACGTCACCCGTCGTTGCTATCCATCATCGAGCGTCTGACTTCTGCTCCAACAGACCCTTCCATTCGCCTGTTCGAACTGCACGACAACATTCTGTACCGTCACAGCTTCAACGCTGATGGCTCAGAATTACTACACGTGCTTCCCCATCACCTGCGTACCAGCGTTCTCGAACAACTACAAGACGTACCTACAGCCGGGGTACGACGCCGCATCTGGGATGGGTGACTCACGACCACTGCTGTTACCGGTTGCGGTCATCTGGGCTGCTTGCTCCTGGGTCCCCGGATCCTGCAAACTGGCTGGCAACGACCGCCTGCCTCTTCCTTGGCCTACCGAAACTCTTCTGAGGCCTAAGTTGGATGAAATCGGCGCCTCAATCTGGCAACGCGGAACTTCCGTATCGCCTCATGACGTCAGCTGGGGAGTATATAAGCGCCATCCTTCAGCCGCCTACTTTGGGTACGACGCCGCATCTGGGATGGGTGACTCACGACCACTGCTGTTACAGGTTAGTTATATGAGGGGTGCTGCCTGTACCAAGTGTAGTCATTCCTGTCTCATTGCGGTGTCGTGCCCACCAGAGTTTTGCGATGTGCTGAAGCGAGTGTTTTGTTTGCCGTATAAGTTGTGCTCTGATGCCTTGAGGACATTGCTTATGCTTTCTGGTGACGTCGAGTCGAATCCGGGACCAATGAGCAAAACTGAAGCTGATTCGTTTGCTTCGGCATTAGAAACAATAAAAAAAAACTTGAAGCTGATCACAACGCGATGTCAGCTGACCTGAAACGACTAAGGGGCGAGCACGAGACTACTAAAAATGAGATAAAATTACTCCATGCTAAAATCGCTGCCCTCGAGGCTTTGCGAAATAACGCAGGAAGACCCACTGACAATGCTCTGCTGCACGTTTCGGATCGGCTGACGGAAATTACGTCTAGATGCGACAATGCTGAAAATAGGCAGCGGTGGTCAAACATTCTCTTCTTTGGAATTGAGGATAGCGAACCAGAGGATTGGGCCCAGTCCAAGGAAAAAATAATTAACTTTTGCTCTGAACGACTCGACATAACAACAACTAGTGCACAGTTTGAACGGGTTCACAGGCTTGGCAGGTTCACCAAGGGAAAAAACAGACGAATAATTGCAAAACTAACCTTCTTCAAAGATAAACAGCAGATTTTGTCTTCTGCACGGAAACTAAAAGGTTCAACGTTTTAAATCGGCGAAGATTTTTCGCCGGCGACGCGACAGGCCAGGCGCAAATTAGTGAGCTTTGCCAAAGCCAAAAATAAGGCTTTCAAAGTGTCAGTTGACAGGTTGCACATTGATAAAAAAACATACGTCTATGACATCAACACGGACGCAGTTGTGCTATCAAGCAGATAGCTAAAGTTGAACAAGTCCTTGCAAGATCCCAATGTGACTTCACTTCATACCATTCCTACACTATCGCTGTCATCTACTGATATCCGCAGCCTGGTGCCGAAACGGGATTTAGTCTGCTCATTTCTAGATGACAGCGACTGCGACATACTTGCCCTTACTGAAACGTGGCTAAACCCAGATATCTACGATATCGAAATTTTTCCCGATCGCAACAACTTCCACATATATCGAAATGACCGTAAAAATAAGCGGGGCGGAGGTGTACTTCATGCAGTAAGAAAGACTGTGCAATCATATGCTATCAATGTTCACTCTGATTTAGAAATGATCTGGGTTGCCTGTGTTACAAAGTTCACCACACTACTTATCGGCAATTGCTACCGGCCCCCTGATTGTTCCCATTCATTTGTAGACGACTTGCGCAGTAGCATAACCCAGGCCACTAATTTATGTCGCACCAACGCCATCTACATTTTCGGCGACTTTAACTTTCCCGAAATAGATTGGATCCAATTGTCTTTCTCTTGCCGCAATTCAACGGAATTTATAAACCTTGCGTTAGATTTTAACCTATCTCAAATAGTAAACTAACCTACGCGCGGCTCTAACATCCTTGACCTAATTCTTACGACAGTTCCTGAAAGAGTAGGTACCGTTCTTAACATAGATGGTTTTAGCGACCACAGCTTCCTCCAAGTAACTCTTAACATTCCGCTACCTTTCTCCGGCACCGACCACAAAAATATTCGCGACTATAGTAAGGCCAATTACAGCCAATTTAATGCCGAACTCGAAATTTTTTACAACGACACATTCCTACCCCTTTTCGACCGTCGTTCAGTAAATGATTACTGGGTGCTGTACCGAGATAAACTATGCACACTAACTAATCAGTATGTCCCCCTCGTAAAATTGAAAAACGATAAAACAAACCCATGGTTTACGAAATCTCTCAGGCGACTCAGAAATAACAAGAAACGATTATACCGCACAGCTAAACGCCATGACACGCCCTCCGCGTGGCAGACATACAAGACTTTTATGAAAAGCTACTGCGCGTCAGTACAATCTGCTAAACTTAAATATTATTCTGTCGATCTACCTTCCCTCTTGAAATCAAATTCCAAGAAGTTCCGGTCACTTCTTACTCCTCAACAACATGGCCAACAAATATCTTTGCTAGATGACGACCATGTCCCTCTTTCAGATAGTCATTGCTCATCAGCATT
The DNA here is from genome assembly GCA_013436015.1 of Rhipicephalus annulatus. Lineage (NCBI taxonomy): Eukaryota > Metazoa > Arthropoda > Arachnida > Ixodida > Ixodidae > Rhipicephalus > Rhipicephalus annulatus. Next base: position 204,527 of record WOVY01012421.1, read on the forward strand.
TAACGCATTTTTTTCATCCGTTTTCACCCTGGAAGACCATTCCGACGTACCATACGTTCGCGAACTTGACATTGCATACATGGAACTTATAGAAATAACTGCCGAGGGTATTGCTCTACTAGTTAATAACCTCAAGCTTTCCACTTCAGCCGGCATCGACGACATTAATTCTAAAATTCTCAAAAACACCGCCTCCATTTCTGTTAACATTTTGTATCACCTTTTCAGGCAATCTTTAGCGACAGGTCAACTCCCTTCTGACTGGAAAATTGGTAAAATAGTGCATGTGTTTAAAACCGATAATAAGCATTTACCCGAAAGTTACCGTCCAATTTCTCTTACATGTATATGCTGCAATTTTCTTGAACACATAATCGCTTCCCATGTTTTCCGACACTTAGAATCAAATAATTTCTTCTTTCTGAACCAACACGGATTCATAAAGGGTTTTTCTTGCAAAACACAGCTGCTAGAACTAACAACCGAGCTGCATTCCAATATGAACAGTAACCTTCAGACTGATTGTATCTTCCTCGATTTTTCTAAAGCCTTCGATCGCGTAGCCCATTGCCGTCTGATTTCTAAATTATCTGCCCTCCGATTAGACTCTCTTACCCTATCTTGGCTTCGCAACTTTCTTTCACTTCGTCAGCAGTTTACTATAATTAACAATTCTCCTTCCCCTCTTTCCCACGTAACTTCTGGCGTTCCACAAGGGTGCGTCCTCGGCCCCCTACTGTTTTTAATCTATATAAATGATCTACCAAATAACATATCTTCCTGCATGCGTATTTTCGCAGATGATTGCATAATTTACCGTCCTATATCATCCCCCGTCGACCACTTAACTCTACAAAGCGACCTTCACCGCATTATTGACTGGTGTAACAAATGGTTAATGTCCCTGAACACGGAAAAATGTAAAATAATCTCCTTTACGCGCAAACAAAACGTTTGCACTTTCCACTACATTATCAATAATTCTGCACTATCACAGGCATCATCCTATAAGTATCTTGGTGTCCATTTCACACCCAATCTCTCCTGGTCTCACCACATCACCACCATTAGCGCGAAAGCCTCCAAGTCCTTAGGATATCTACACCGTAATTTACATAGCTGTCCCGCTCACGTCCGTCAACTGGCCTATCAAACCTTTGTCCGTCCCCAGCTTGAATTTGCCGCTCCTATCTGGTCCCCTTATCACAACTACTTAATTAACATGCTTGAAGCTATTCAGAATAGGGCGGCCCGTTTCATTTCACGCAATTATGACTATCACAGCAGCATAACGCAAATTAAAAACAATCTTTCTCTTCAACCCCTGAGCACTCGTCACGACATTTCCCTTCTTTGCCTCTTTCACAAATACGTGTACACCAACAGACCCCTCCCACTCCACCTCGACGTTCCTTCCATTACTTCACGTAGGTTGCATAATCACTTCAGTTTGAAGCGATTATACGGGGCAACTGATTCATTCAACTCATCTGCTCTTCCTCGCGCCATACGTTTGTGGAATGGTCTTCCAGATAACATCGCATCTGTATCAAACAATAAATCTTTCCGTCACTTGCTGCTTACTCTCTTTTCACAATAGACTTGCAGCTGTTCTGCACGTGTCGGATTTTGTGCCCGATTATGTTTGTTGCACACTGGAAATGTTTTCTGTATATGGGCATAGGTTCTGCGTTTTTCGGTGCTTTTTCTATTGTATGTTCTGCACCTTATAAACAAATAACGGCACGTCGTTGAGGTAAAGCCAGCTGGCCATCTTTGGTTGATGTCGCCTTCATATGCTATAATGACTGTATTCAGTTCCCACTGTCGTGTGTGCACTATGAAATCCCCTTTCCTTTTTTCTTGTTAACGCCTGTTAACTTCAACTTATATTGCAATCCGCGTCATACTTTTATTGTGCTGATACGCTTTGTAACGCGTGAATTATTTTGTGTGGTCTGTAAAACTTCACCAATTACCCCCCTTACTCAATGCCCTGTGAAGGGCCTGTAAGGATTTTTCAATAAATAAATAAATAAATAAAATCTAGGCGTCTCTCGTACCTACGATCGTGTGCGACGTCGCTTTTTCTGGCCCGGACTGTATCGTTCAGTGGTTCGCTGCGTCACTGCTTGCGACCGCTGCCAACGCCGCAAGCGCCCTTCTGTGCTACCGTCTGCCCTCCTACAGCCCTTTGACATACCGACGGAGCCATTCTTGCGTGTTGGCTTTGACCTGTTGGGCCCGTTTCCTACGTCCACCTCCGGAAATAAATGGGTTGCAGTCGCCACAGACTATGCCACACGCTTTGCCATCACTAAAGCACTGCCGACAAGCTGTTCCACTGACGTCGCAGACTTTCTCTTGTATGAAGCCAATCTTCATCACGGCGCTCCGCGGCAGCTGCTTACTGATCGAGGAAGGTACTTTCTTTCACGTGTTGTGGATGACAATCTCCGCGCCCGCTCCACTGAGCACAAGCTTACCACCGCTTATCATCCACAGACAAATGGATTGACCGAGCGTCTGAACCGAACGCTGACGCAGATGCTGTCAATGTACGTTTCGCCAGATCACCATGACTGGGACAAAGCACTCCCTTTTGTCACGTTCGCGTACAATTCTTCACGGCACGACACAGCTAGTTATTCGCCGTTTTATTTGCTATTTGGCCGACATCCAGCATTACCATTTGACACTCTCCTTCCTTCGACTGCCCCCTTGTCTACTGAGTACGCTAGTGATGTCGTTTCTCGAGCCCATGCAGCCCGTCAGCTTGCCCGTGATTGGCTGCACTTGTCGCAAGCGCACGAAAAAGACCGCTATGACAGTCGCCACGAAAGCGTGCACTTCTAGCCGGGGTCTCTGGTACTTCTCTGGACACCAAACCGCCAAGTCGGCTTATCAGAGAAGCTACTATCACACTATCATGGCCCCTACAAAGTGTTACGACAACTTAGTGACGTGAGCTACGAGATCACACCCCTAAACAATGCCTCTTCGACCCCCTCACTCTAGACAGACGTTGTACACGTTGCCAGACCGAAATCGTATCACCCTCCTCGTTCGTCGCCGCCGTACCAAGCGCCGTGACGGCGCTTCCGCCGCAGGGGAGTGTTGTTACGGTGCATCATCGACAAGAACAAGCTTGGCACTTTGCGAAGATGAAGAAGACGCCTGTGTGTTAGGCGCTTGCGTGAGAGGCAACTCAGACATCTTGTTCGGCTGCCGATTCTCGGTGGACGCTATCTTATAGTTCCAGACCTCGCCCTGTCACAATATCTACTATACCAGCAAGAAGGTTTAGCGCGCAAATATTAGAAGCATTTTAAACTGAGTAGATGAAGAAAAAAACATTACCTAGCACTTTGTACACATAGCGTGAAAATTGTGACGGCATTTTTTTTTATTCAAAGACATTGTGATATCCAGTGCTGTCAGAAAAGCTTCAAGTATGCTGGTACAAACTCAGGGAATAATGGTGTACAGCCCTCGAAATTAGAAACCATGGAGACTGACACATTAGCCTCGTTACGAAGCTGTTACAAGTACATGGAGCAAGTAGAGCTAGTATGAAACCAAGGTCGACATCTCTTCACTAATATGCGCCACACAAACTCTTATCTTGAACATCATTTTTCAATGGGTAAATAATGCCGCAACTTCACTGGGGTTCATTTGTCTCTTTTTTTTTACCTCTTGTACCTCCTTTACATCTCGTACCATTTGCTGGTATGATGGATTACCCTAGGAAGTACAGTGCATGCGCCATTTAAAAAAACGCTTTTAACAATCAAATACGTCATTGCGCACACCTTGGATCCGCAGCAGTATACAAAGAAAGGCAAAGCAACCGATAAAAGAGATTTGTGCCTTGGCCATCCTAAAGCAAAATTTTAGGCATTACAGAAGATCAAGAAAGTTACATGAAATTCTGCACCGTCAATAGGACCTATTTCAAGCTGCTCACACTTAAAATTTCAGTACTGCAACTGTGTTTCAGTGTCCTGCAACTTTTTGTAACGGCTCGTCTTTTTCTTTTCTTTTCGATTATACCAAACGTAGCGCTTGTGCGTCAGATAGATCACTACTAGAGGGGCCTGCATGTAATAGAAATTGCATTTTTCTCGTTTAACGAAACATTTTTTGTGAGAAAAAATATATTATTGTCGCATTGCGATGCGAACAAAAGATGACAGCAGCTTATGGCAGCGAAAAGAGCATGTTCAATACCAGCTGTACAGCCAGACGCCTGCTTCGTTATCGTCCCGAAAACCGCCTGTCCTACTAGCTGTAATCTACAAAACATTTCTATGGTCGTTCTTTTTTATATACACAGGTGTCACTTGCACCTCCTTATAGGAGCATCGCCCCGATGCTGATTCAGACCCACTGTATTTTTTTAACGTGCAGTCAGTTGTTCACATACGGTTTCATACGCACTACATGCACAAGTTCAGGCTGGTGCTGGCGACGCCTCAGGCAGTGGGGCTGTCGGAGAATACCTCGTGAGTTACGTCACTTAGATGGCGTAATACTCGATATGGCCCAAAATATCGCGTTAGCAACCCCTCGGACAGTCCACGTTTCCATACGGGTGTCCAAACCCACATTCTGTCAACGATTTCGTACGTTACTGTTCTATGGCGAGCATTGTAGCGGCCTGCGTCGTAGTCTTGTCGCTGGCGGATCTGTCAGCGGGCGAGCTGCCTAGCTTTTTCCACGCATTCAGTGAACACGTCAGCGCTGTGTCGATAGCGTCCCATTCATGTGGCGACATCGCATCCAGCATTGGCCGTACCTCTCGTCCGTGAAGCAAGCTGAATGGAGTCATACGAGTCGTTTCTTGTTTAGCCGTATTATATGTGATTGTGATATAGGGTAAACGTTCGGCTAGATTCTTATGTTGGACATCCACGTACATCGACAGCATGTTTTCAATCGTCTTGTTGAGGCGGTCCGTTAGTCCATTTGTTTGCTGGTGGTACGCAGTTGTCTTACGGCGAGTCGTTCCACTTACCTTCAGGACGTGGTCTAATAGAGCTGCCGTAAATACTGTTCCATGGTCTGTTGCCACGATAGTCGGGCGCCGTGGCGTAGCACAATATTTTCTATGAAAATCTCGCCACTTCTGCTGCGGTGATCTTTTGTATATCTTTTTTGGTATACCTGGTTAGGTAGTCTGTTCTGACTATAACCCAGCGATTCCCTGCAGAAAAAGTAGGAAGGGGTCCTAAACTATCGATTTCTATCAGGTCGAACTGTGTACGTAAAACTTTAACTGCTTGCAGTTGACCGGCGGGTTTTTTTGTAGGTGACTTGCGTCGCTGGCAATCTAGGCAAGTGTCAAAGTGGTGCTTGACGACTGTTGTGAGTCGTGGTCAGTAGTATCCCTGCTGTACTCTTGCCAATGTGCAAGTGTAGCCTAAATGGCCAGACGTCGGCTCGTTGTGACATGCTTGAAGCACTTCAGTACGAAGGGGTTGCAGGAATAACGAGCAAATAGGGAGCTCCGATGAATGAAACGTTTCTTTTGTAGAGGACACCGTTGCGTAAGCAAAACGACGATAATGCCCTTGCAAAGACTCTGGGTGCCCTCGAAGAACGTCCGTCCACGTAATTATTCAAATCAAGCAATTCAGGGTCACCTCGTTGTTGCTGGGCAATCGTGGACGTGTCTAGAACACCAAGGAAGGCCATATTGTCGTCGTCAGAAAGATAGGCAGACTGTACTGGTGATCGAGACAGGCAGTCCGCGTTTGTACGTCGCTTCCGAGACTTGTGTATGACCATCATATCGAACTCTTGTAACTTCAGACTCCACCGCGCTAATCGGCCGGTTGGATCTCTTAAATTAGTAAACCAACAGAGTGAATGATGGTCACTAATAACTTTGAAGGGGTGGCCATACAGATACGGGCGAAATTTCATAACTGCCCAGACCACGGTGAGGCATACTTTCTCAGTTGTTGAATAATTGGCCTCAGCGCCCTGGTTAGCGCCCTACTTGCGTAGGCGATCACTCGTTCCGCGTCCTCTTGCAACTGCACAAGCACAGCTGCGAGGCCTACATCGCTTGCGTCAGTGTGAAGCATTGTTGGCGCTTGCTAGTTGAAGTGGGCAAGCACTGGAGGCGTTTGAAGACGTTGGTGGAGGTCAATAAACGCTTCGTGCTGCTCCTAGTTCTACTCAAAAATGGCGTCATCTCTAGTGAGGCGAGTTAACGGCAACGCAATGCGTGGGAAGTCGGTGATAAACCAGCGATATTAGGCGCATAGACCCAGAAAGCACCTGACAGCTTACTTATCGAATGGTACTGGAAAATGTGCCACGGCCACAAGTTTTTCTGGATCAGGCCGAACACCAGTGCAGCTGACGACATGACCAAGAAACAGCAGTTCTTCAAAACAAAAGTGGCTGGTTCCAATGTGAGGCCCGCGGAGCGTACGGCTCATAAAACAACTTCGAGTCTTCTGAGATGCTCGTCAAATTTGGGGAAAACGCTATGTCGTCGTCTAGATAAACTAAACATGTCTTCCATTTTAACCCTGAAAGTACTGTGTCCATGAGCCTTTGAAAAGTAGCGGGCGCTGAGCACAGACCGAAGGGCAGAACTTTAAATTCATACAAAGTATGCGGCGTGACAAAAGCGGTTTTTTCCCGATCTGTTGGGTCTTCCTCGATCTGCTAATATCCGCTTCTGAAGTCCATAGAAGAAAAGTAGCGAGCGTTTTGAAGCCTATTGAGGGAGTCATCAATACGTGGAAGCGGATACAGATCTTTCTTTTCAGCTTCCTGTATAGTCTACGCAAAAACGAAGGGTACCGTCCTTTTTCTCAACTAGAACTACAGGCGATGACCACGGGCTCTGTGATGGCTTAATCAAATCATCTTCAAGTATTTTAGCGATTTGTTGCTGTGTCACTTCTCGTTCCTTGTAGGCACACGATATGGATTCTAGTGTATAAGCCTTGCGGCGTCGTGAGTAATTTTCCAATGCTTTGTTAGCGGCGTTTGACCAACCCGTGATGTCGATGAAAAGCTGTCCTGGAATACAGATAGCAGCTCAAGAATTTTCGTTTGCTCTTGAATTGACAACGTAGTACCAACGTCAACTATAAGTACTGATTCTTCTTGAGGTGCTTCGTCTAGAGCCGATAAACTGCTTTGAATTTCCGCAGTATTGTCAATGTAAGCGACGGCTGTACTCCTCGGGAGGTGTCGGCGCTCAGCACTGAAGTTAGTGGGCAGCAAAAGTGTGCGTCCCGCAGTAATAGTGACAAGACCTCGAGCAACTTAAATACCGTGGCTAAAGATCAGCGAGCTTATTTGGTCGGCAATACCATCGCCGTCAACCGACTCATCCCCTGCCACCGAAACAAGTTTAACGATCGTGGCGGGACGACCACATTGTCATCTGTCAGACGTAAAGGGTTATATCTCGGCTCTGAACAATTGGCTTAAGTAGGGCTGTTGTTGCGAAACGTAATGACACTGTCAGGGACGTTGACGACGGTGCCATGTTTTCTCAAGAAATCCATTCCGATAATCAGGTCTTTACAGCATGAAGCGAGAACGACGAATGTCGCCACGAAAGTAGAGCCACCAATGTCGAGCCTTGCTGTGCACATTCCGAGAGGCATCAGTAATTGGCCGCCTGCAGTCCTTAGGTGAGGTCCATTCCACGCTGTCTTTACTTTCTTGAGGCGTACGGCAAGGTCATTACTAATAATAGAGAAGTCGGTCCCGGCGTCTGACTTGCTAACCATCTACAAGAAAGGTAAGGCCTTGGGTCACAGTTTCGTTGGTATTACGTCTTGTCGGCTTTACTGCTTCCTGAGTTGGGAGTAATGGGGGATTTTTTTCTTCGTCTTGAAAGCCTGCAACCTTACCCCATGAGGTCGCCGCCTTCAGTTTTCCATGTGCTGGCTGGGTCACCTCACTCCTCTGATGTCGGCAAAAGTGCGGCGCTGCAACGAAGGTGACTAGGCAGGAGAAGGAGAGCGTGGTAGATGTCGGAAGCCCGGCTGGTAAACAGTTATAATCTCGTCATCACTGTTATGGTGGTCATAGAAGGATGTACGAGTCACCAGAGGTCCTTTAGAACCGACATCGCCACGGCGGGATAGGTATTCGTTGGCATGTCGACTGTAAAACCGTGGCCTGAGAGGGCAAAACGGATCGGCACGGTACCAGCAATAGCGGGCTATGTGGCCCACACCTCTGAAATTGAAACAGAGAGGACGCTTGTCGACAGGGCGACAGGTGTCTGTACGGCGAAGTTGTGGATGACGTGATGACTCCTCACGTGACGGAGGCCATGGCAGGCCAGAAGACGACTGGTCGTATGAGGGCTCGATGGGTGAGTGCCGCTATTTCTCCCCCTGTGGTGGTGACCAAGGCACGGTTTTACGTGGCGGGTAGAAGGCGAAGCGGGTGGGGAGCTTCGAAGGGCGGCGGCGTACGTCATGGGACGATCAGCTGTCGAGAATGCCTGGCGGATTTCGTCGTGGACGACTTGAGTGACAGATGCAGTGGATGTATCCACTACCGGAGTCCGCAACCTTTACAGTTCTTCACAAACAATCTCTGTATTCATGTCACGTAAGGAGCCATACTTATCAAACGTCACAACGGTGGCGTGAATTTGGAGGCTGCAGCACAAGCGGTCCTATTTTCGGCAGTGTCGGTGAAGTGCCCACTCGATAGCCGACGCTTCTTTGATGAAGTTCTCTACAGTGTTTGGCGGGCTCTGCAGAAGTCTGGTGAACAGCCGCTTTTTTACCCCGCGCATGAGGTAGCGCACCTTTCCATCTTCGGTCATCTGCGGGTCAGCCCTCCGAAATAAACGTGTCATGTCTTCGGCGAGCATGGCGACCATTTCATTGGGTTTTTGGACCCTAAGCTCTAGTAGTTGGTTGGCGCGGTCACGTACGTCTGTCAACATTGACAAATGTTTCAACCATCTGCTGTTGAAAGTCGGTCTATGTGGACAGGCTGCCTTCTCTGTTCTCGTACCAAGTACGAGCACTGGCATCAGCATAGAATTAGGCCCAGCCGAGCTTTTCCTGGGCAGACCACTGGTTTATCTACATCTTCGTGAACACCACCACCAAAGCGTTCAGGCTCCAGCGATTGAAAAAAAAAAAACGTTACCTGGGATGGAGTGGGAGGTCTGGTGCCAAGAAATATAGGTTGACGGCTGGTGTTAGACATTTCTAGATGTCTTCTAGAGGGCTTCTGTGCGGGGTTGAACTCTGGAGAAAGACCTCGTAGCCAACGACTGAATCAATTGACAGGGGTTGCAATAGGCACGTCCGCGCTGGATGAACGGCTCCCACTAGGGGTGTGAAGCATCGGGCAGCGTCGCGGCCCAGCTCTTCCACCAGTGTCGCTGTGCAACACGAACAAAATATGACAGCAGCTTACGGCAGCGAAAAGAGCGTGTTGAGGATAAGCTCTACAGCAAGATGCCTGCTTCGTTGTCGTCCCAAAAATCACCTGTCGCACTAGCTGAAATCTACAAAACATTGCTATCGTCGTTCTTTTTCATATACACACGTGCCATTATGTTTGCGAAAACTTTATATATGTCACCAAGCAAACTACTACAAGTGTTCTGTTATCAGTTTATTTCAATTTCAACAAACAAAAAGAACTACTTATAGGCAATTCTTGAGCGTATGGAAAAGTTTGAACCTTAATTACCAGCCCATTGGTTGACCCCTTTTGTATTAGGAGTCAATATAGGTTATAAAGGCGGAAAAAACGTAAATTTTTGATACTTTCGGCTTTGCTAATTCTGAATCATTACCCATAATATATCATGTTTTACTGCGGTTTTATGAGATGAAAAAACTGGGGCAGAGCGCTTTAATTTTTGGCTAAGGTGTAGATGAACGGATGCGGGTGAACAGTACAGGAACTGGTCCTACGACACAGGATGCCGTACAAATAATGTTAAGTATGTTCCGTCGTGCATTCAAAAGCTAAAAGCACTTATAATAACATTGAATAGTCAGAAATGAATTCATCCAGCTGCCAGTTGCTTTAGGCTTGATATATGTAGCTGCAGTTAATTTTCTGTGTTATCTTCACCACACGCTAAATAGCTCTTCATGTGCACATTAGTACAAGACATAATGAAAAACACAATATAGAGCATTCGGCACGTTTGGTAATGTTCTAAATTAGTTTTCTTAAGTAGTCGGTATATGCACGAGAATGTGGCTTTAGTTAATCTGGTAAACAATGCAGGTAAGTAAGTGGACAGAAGGATGCTCCTTACATGTTAGGCTGCACAAATTTCTCGTGAGGTATGGTAACCCGAACGTAAGGAGCAATGATCTCAGGCACTGAGTGCATGTAGTTCAGTGGAAGCCGCTGCACGCACATCATTTAATGACGATTTCATGCAAACAATACTGCTTTGGTATATCCGCTGTATACTCGAAGAATTATTCATATGAAAGGGCCCCAGGGTACTGCAGAAATGCTTACTCGCTCTTCTCATACAAAATGCACTCTCTATCTAAAAGTGTAGGTACTTAAACAAGGGGAACTGCAGTATTGTTCACTGGACCTAATTAACGTGATGAACTCGAAGGCACCTGTGTCTAGAGACACACCTATACGCCGTCTACAGCGTGGCGGTTTCGAGAGAAGCTTTGGCTGTCAGCGTTCTCGCTCTAATTAGTTTTGATGTGAGACACTCTCAAACCAAGAACAGTGCCTACGGACCAGAAACGTAGCGCCAACCTAGCTGTCCTGTCCAGACCATTTGAAACTGATAAGTTTCATGATCGCGACCTCGCTATGACACTTATGACTTCTCCTTGGTAATGCTTGAGACATATGCTTAGGAATAAGGCTTTAAAAACAGTTATGAAGGCAGTGACAAAGTCTGGGCTAGTTATCTTGCAACAGCGAGTGGCCGGATCTGATACAGTTTCCTCGGAACAATTTAAGGCCAACGCAACAATCGTTTATTAATGTAGCTTGTTGGCTTTTTTAGTGTAACATGTTTATAAAAAAGATTTAATTTGTAAACTACTTACACCAATAAGATTATTTAGAGCTTAGAGACAAGACAGCCGAATAAGTTCTACAGAATGTTGTTAGAAGTAAAAAAACGTTAATTTAAAAAAATTGAATTGGACGAGAACACAACTTTTGCCGACAGGAACCCGACCTGCGGCCTTCGTATAACTCGCTCGATGGTCTGTCAAGGCAGCTACTGCCTCGGTCATTTGACGCGTTAATTGAAAGCCTCAGGTTTGGGCCCTGCGAGTGGCACGTTATCTTTTCGACCGATTCATTATATTTACAATTGCCTTCGTACAACTACAAACAGGATTGCTTATACTTTATTTGGCCTTCTTGGCTGTTTTTTATTTAATTTATTTTACCTTATTACATTCTCAAATGGTCCGTTGAAATCTTACTTGAGGGGTGAGTGACATAAAAAGGGGTTATCAAAAGTTATGGTTAAGATACAGCTAAGTGTACCTCTTGCGTAGCATTGCTTAAGGGTACAAAAACGTGGTTTACTGCCGCCTCTTCCGGAAGGCCATTCCAGTTTCGGGTGGTGCGCAAGAATAATGACTGCTCAAATAGTGTGGTGTGAGCACATGGTGGAAACACAGAATCGGATGACATGTCTGAAAGCCTCAATAAACTGGTTAGAGGAGATGGTCATCACGTGGGCTCTAATAAAACAATTTGTAGCAAAGACAGAGACGTGCGATACCACGACCAAGAGCGGGGGTAGGAAGCTTTACGGGGAGGGGGTTGGATTTGCTGAAGTAACGGGAGGAATCTGAAGCAATAAATTTTGATTGATATGTGGGGTTTAACGTCCCAAAACCACCATATGATTATGAGAGACGCCGTATTGGAGGGCTCCGTAAATTTCGACTACATGTGGTTCCTTAACGTGCACCCAAACTTGAGCACACGAGCCTACAGCATTTCTGCCTCCATCGAAAATGCAGCCACCGCAGCCAGGATTTGATGCCTCGACCTGCGGATCAGCAGCCGAGTACCTTAGCCACTAGACCAACGCGGTGGGGCTGAATCAATAAATCTGGCTGCTCGGTTCTGGACAGACTCCAGAATTTGAATGTGATTGGTGGGGGTCGATGACAGCAGATGTATATTCAGGTCTGCAAATGGAGATAGAAATGAGTAGTTTAACGGAAGGTGGTGCCATAAAATTGTTACGGTGTATATAGGGAAGAGCACCGTTAGAGGAGTGAGCTACGTGATAGGTCGCTTGAAAGATCGACGCCTAGGCATTTGATCGAAGTATTAGCCGCTATATCGTAGTTTTTGACGCTGTAGGTAGCTAGTGCGTAGCTTCTGCATCGATGGAAGGAAATAAGTAATGTTTTGTTCGTGATGAGTGATCTAAACCAGTTGCTACCACACAGTTTAATGCGTAAAATGTCATGCTGTAGGGATAAAATATTGGCAGAGTTATGCATTGGGTGTTCAAGTACTAAATATTCATGTGTCTAGCAAAGAAATTATACCCCTTAAAGTCCATGTCCTTTCGTTTATTTCTATAAGAAGGGCTGAAAAACAGGAGTACAAGTTTTGAGAGCACATCCATATCAAGTTGAATTAAAGAAAAAACGCAAGGCATCGGGAGTAACTTCGACGACAGCATATTTCCATCTACTTGTACTGCGAACGGAGCGTTCTCCTTTCGGCACCTGAAATTATTAGAACAAAAAAAAACTTCGGGGGGCTGAAACGTAGGGCGTCAATCGTTGTCGTGGCCGCAGTGAAAAAGTTCAAGCTGTAATATAGTCATAAGACCGCCATCAAAAAAAAAAAACTACTTGGATTCAGTGACTCTATAGGCAATCTGCTCATCGGATGGCTTTGCAGCATGCAGCGCAGACACCTGCACAATGCGGGCATTTGTAGTTAATGACCTTGCTTTACCTGCAGTTGGTACCGCTGACTCTATAGAGCCTTCGAAGTAACAAACACAGCTGCGCAAAAAGTTAGGTGTAGAAATGTTCAGACATTTCACATGTAAAAAATTTATCCAAAATCAGTGCTTGCTTGGCTGTGGCCCTTAGTACGGTAACTATGCTAATATTTACTAATTTCGCTGAAATAAAAAGCCACAAAGGTGATTTTCTTATGTCACGTACATCAAAATGTAAGAGAAAAGACAAACGACGGCAACAAACAAGTGTACTCTCAAAAATCAAAGTGATCAACTCAACATTGCTCGCGTAAAAGCCTTCACTTCTAACACAGAGTGCATAATTATATTCAGACTATTTACACAGGTTAACAAGGACCTAAATAATAAACGCAAACCTTCAAATCATGAAAACGAAGGTATCTAACAGCAAAAAAACTTTACTGTGCTGGTAATAATCAATACCGATATGCGAAGCCGCACTACATAGAAGCATTTTGTTTATCCTATAAATAAGCATTGAAATGTTTTCAGGGAATCAAGAAAATATTTTCGTTGTTTTGCGCGCGCAGATTTATTACCTTTGTGGTAGAAAAATCTATGACTCTATGATTCTAGTTATTATATTGAATTTTCCAATCCTGTGTCCTTATCTTCCATACGTTATGAAGCGGTTCTGCATCCGCATACACATATAAGGAACGAATTTTTTTTATTTATTTATTCAAGTACACTGAGAGCCCCCTAGGGGCATTACACCGGGAAGGAGCACAAATACAAATTTTTGCAGAGAATGAATAATTGAGTATAATGCAACTCTACAGTACAGAAATTCATAAATATCAAGGCAAGCTTTACAACAAGCAATACAGCATTGGTTACGTTACACATGCTTCTCAATACGAGAGCAATTCTGAATCGAACAAAAAAAACTTCATTTATATTGACAATCTGGGAAGGTAATGCGTTCTATTTTTTATTGATAACGTTAAGGACGAATGTTTGTATTTTTATCTGCAGGCGAAAACGGCGTTGACTTTGAAAGCGTGATCGGTGAGACTATAAATAATTGATTGATACGGCGGTAAAATATGCGTCCGGGCAAATGAAGGGAAATGTTGTAGGCCCGTGTCCTCATATTTGGGTGCACGTTAAAGAACCCCAGGTGGTCTAAATTTCCGGAGCCCTCCACTACGGCGTCTCTCATAATCATATAGTGGTTTTGGGACGTTAAACCCCACATATCAATCAACGTGTCAGAATATTACCGGGCGTTGAAAAAACATAATCTGGAAATTTGCCTACGCACAGCAAATGGGGCATGTTCAGCTTTGCTTTCAACGATGAAATGCTTTGAAATTGCGAGTATGAGGATAAGATCAATCGTTCTTCTTTATGCTGAATGGCTTCCAGTAGGTTAGGCTGGTATGATGGGGATGCCAGATGATTAATGCATATTCTAATGAAGGGCGCACAAGATAATTGTATGCTCGGAGCATTGTGTCCCTCTCAGCCAGATGTAAACGTCGCTTGAGAGATCCAAGTTTCTTCTGTGCTATATAAGCAATATATTCTACGTGGTCAGTCTATGTTAAATTCGAATTGATAAAGATGCTGAGGTATTTAACTGTTGTAGCTAAGTTTACTACTTTTTCATTTAGCGTATGAGTATTAGATCGTGATTTGATTACAGAGTTGAACGTCAAGGGCTTGGTCTTTCCTAGATTACTTTGCATCTACCATTTGTTGCATCATTGTGTTAGTTTATGAAGGTCAGATTGTAGAGCTTTGAAGTCCTTAAGGGACCAGCTATTTCTCTGTATATAACGCAATTGTCTGCAACAATGCGAACTGCTGAAATAATATTTATAGCTATAAGTTATTATTATATACCAAAACTAAAAGCGGACCTATTTCTGTAACTTAAGGAACACTATACTTGGTAAGTGTTGAACTGGGTATGTTATCCTTTTTTTCAACAACCAGGGAGCGATCCTTTAGAAATTCCTCAAGCCATCTTGTTGTTTTGCTGTCGAGTTCAAGATTACTTCTCTTAAGTGCTTTTCGTTTGTGAACTACGTGGTCAAAAGCCTTAGAAAAATCAATAAAAATTCGGTCAACGGATTGGGACAAGTGCAGTGAAGTGTGAATGTCTGTTACCAATTTGTAGAGCTGCGTTTGAAATTAGAGTTTTGGTCGGAAGTCATGCTGATTGTTTATAAATTAATTATCTCGATGGAGAGGCGCTACATCGCTTGTAGAATATGTGTTCAAGCAGTTTGCAATTAATGGAGGCTAGCGATATGGGGCGATAAATATAGAAGACAATGTTACCACATGTCTTAGTTATAGGCACAACGTGAGCTATTTTCCAGTCTTGGGGCACACATCCAGTGACAAGTGACTGTTGGACTAATAAAGAGATCGTGACTGCTGAGAAGTGACTGGTTAATAATAAAAGTATAGCGCTGATGCCATCCAGCCCTGGGCTGGTCTTAAATGGTTAGTCCAGGCCCGAATTTTGTTATGAAGGAGACGATTTTCGAGTGTGTGTGTGTGTGTGTGTGTGTGTGTCGTTGTTTAAGAAATGCCAGCATTACATTACATTACTGTGAGGTAGCCAGCTTATGTAGTCATATTGTGCTTAGGGAAGCACTGGCGACTGAAACATGTTGCATATAAAGGCGGCAAAATCTATATCCTGCAATAGCAAACATCGAGATCGTTCATTCTTTAGCATAAGGCAAAAAAAAACGACAGGTTTTTACTGAACGCGCCACACGATAAAAGTGAAAGTAGGAAAACGTCTACTATCCGCTACACACTTGCACAATTTTTTGTGCAATTTCTGCTGCTGTGGCAGACCACGATGAATACTTATGCTGAAAGCTTTTCTGGTGGTGTGGTTGGAGTACTTGATGACCCACTCGTTACGCAATTCGCATTGTGTGACACCTATTTGTTGAGTGATATTGATTGACATGTGGGTTTTAACGTGATTATTAGAGACGCCGTAGTGGAGGGCTCCAAAAATATTGACCACCTGGGGTCTTCTAACGCACACACATACCTGAGCACACGAGCCTACATCATTTCGCCTCCATCAAAAATGCAGTCGCCGCAGTCGTAATTCAATCCTGCGGCCGGTGGGCAAGCAGCCGAGTACCTTAGCCACTATAAACCACCGCGGTGGCAGGGCGACGCCTGGTTGTTCCTTTGCCATTACAAAACCCTTTATTACTACTCATAAAAGCGCGATTTCTTTCCCGACATCAAATCTGCCTAAGGCCAGCTTCCAATGAAGCTTCAAACATCGGCGTGTCTCTGTGGACGAACACTGCGTTGGCACGCAGAAGATCCGCGTTAGGATCCTATTGGGTCTTTGATGTTTTCTTTAGTTCCTCGTTTCTCTTAGTTTATGAGCCAGTGGTTGCGGGCACTGGCGGTGGTGGTGGCGGTGGTCAACTACAGCGCCACGCACGACCCGTGTTGTTATCTAAAGACAGTTCTCGCTGTAAACTGAGCACATATTGTGCAGACATAGAGAAGGAACACAGAACACCCGTGGGCTAAAAGACCACCAGGCCAGCACCGAACGCGCAGCAAAATCACAGTGAAAGTCGGAACAGGGGCTATACAGAGTTCTTTACCACAAAGCGTTTTATGCCGTGGTACACTACAGATCCCCTTTCCCACATCCAACACATTGAAAACATATACTGAGAGATCACAAAGAAGAATTCAGAATGGCAGCATTCGTCGCGCGGGATCGAATGCAACCACAAGATTCTGAGTGCAGCGGTAACCATCGTGTCATGGGGTGGCTCTTGTTTTAAGAGCTAACGGCAAGTCATTTATACAGACCACACACCGTTAGGCAGTCCTTGGAGCTTGGAAACCTCAGAGTAATTTGCTTAGAAGTGGTGAGATGGCGTGACGGGCTCGCGTTGGGCACGCTCGGAAGGTCATCGCCTCCACGAAGCCCTGCCTCCACGGAGCATAGTTTGTCCTGCGTGCGCATCTATCAGACTCGCCGTTCTGGAGAGGACGAATGTGAGTTCGCACGCTGCCACGGCCACAATTGCGAAAGGAGCATGTTGCTCACACACGGCGTAGGAACAATCACGACAGTTGTTGGCGCTTGTCCTGTGTATACTTGTGCGCTCGTGTCATGCGTCTTTCAGTTGGAACAGCGCACTTCAAGTGTCGAGCTGTGACAATTTCAAGCCCTCGACCGTCCTGTATATGCTAATTTTGTGCGTGCTTTCTGCTTGAGGTGACTTTGCAATTTGTTGCTGTTGTTGCAACAACGCACAACAAATGCTCAACTTTGTCTGAAAAAAGTGGTTTCATTTCCGTGTTACACCGATTCCTTTATAGGGGGAATGGAATGAAAAAACTTTATTTCAGTACTGCAAGACGCGCTTAGCGCGTTGCGGACGTCTCCCACGTAGGCACCGACAGGGAGTACCTGGCCGCCGCTTCGTGGACCTGCTGGACAGCCCATTGCTGGTCGGCGAGAAGTGAGCTCCTGAGGGACCTCTCCCACTTGCTTTAGGTAGAGTCAGGAGGAGTTTTTCTAGAATCCCAGAGCATGTGTGCGAGTGTCGCTGTGTGTCCACATGACGGGCATGTGTCGCTGTGGTATGCATCGGGATAATAAACGTGAAGCGTGACAAGGTTTGGGTACGTGTGTGTCTGTAATCGGCGTAGGGTTAATGCCTGCGGTCGGTTAAGTTTCAAGTGTGGGTGTGGAAAAATGTGGCGTTCCAGGTAAAAGTGCTTCGTTATTTCATTGTACGTAATTAGTGCATCTCTATTGGTATCTAACCCAGCAAGATAGGGTTACCCTGAGGCAGTGCGGTTGGTAAGTGCGCATGCTGCATCATGGGCGATCTCGTTGAGGTCGGATAGGGCACCCGGCACCTGGCCGAGATGGGCGGGGAACCAGATGACAGTGTGGAGCTTCAGGACACTCGGGTTCGCTTTGCGCAGGTTACGTAACGCCTGTTCGGAGATGACTCCGCGTTCGAAGGCTTTGATGGCCGGCATGGATTCGCTGTAGATGAATTCCACTTTGCTTTCGAGAATAGCTTTAGCTATAGCTACTTGCTCCGCTACTTCGGGCTTTCGGGAGAGGATTGTTGCACAGTTAAGAGTCTGCTGCGCGGATGATACCACGACCGCGGCGAAGGCTCGGTTGTTGTGATAGGCAGCGGCGTCCACGAACGAGACGTTGTCCGCTTCCATGTCTATGCGCTTGAGAATGGTGGTCACCCGTGCTGGGCGCCTGCCTCTGTTGTATTCGCGGTGTACATTTCGTGGAATGGGAGCAATCGTGATAGGGTCGCGGATTTCACGGGGAATTAGAGTAAACTCTGAGGTGTCCCTGGCCCTCGAGGAGAAAAAGCAGAGCTCGCGCCGAATATGGCGCCCCGCTTGGTGGTGGTGAGTCGGGTCGATTGCATGCGTTTCTGAGCTTGGACGATCTCTTCTAGCGTGTTATGTACGCCAAGTTTGAGGAGTTTGTACGTTGGAGTTGTGATATAGCGAGGCCAAGGGCTCGTTGACCACCTTGCGAATAAGCGCATTGAGTTGATCGCGCTCAGCACGTAGCCATTTGTGTATAGCGGCAACGAAGGTAAAATGGCACTAAACAACCGCGTGTGCCAGACGCAGCAGGTTGTCTTCTTTGAGGCCATGGTGACTGTTGGCTATTCTACGTACGAGTCGTACGGCATTCTCATTCTTAGAGTTGAGCTCGTGTACTTTTTGGGTGTTAGTTCTGCGGGACTCGATGATCATGCCCAGGACCTTCATGGTGTCTACCCTGAGTACAGTACGACCATCTCTGGTGTGGAGGGTAATATTGCGTTCCGCCGAAGGTTTCCACCCTTTGGGCTTGGCACTCGGCGTTTGGGCAAATATATCAACAGCTCCGACTTCAAGGGTGGGCACCTGAGACCGGTGTGCTCGAGGTAGGACTCGGGGGTGTCGATAGCCTCTTGCAGGGCGGACTCAATGAAGCCACCCTACTGAAACGTTCCTTATGAAATCTTACGGAAAATATAAGGACTCCGTAACATTTCTTTATGCTACATACGGAAGAATATGGAGTTTTATGGAAATATACGGAAGTTGTATGGCATTTACGGGAAGCTGCTTATGGAGTATATGGAAGGATAACGAAATTGTATGGCGTATACGAAAAGCTTTTTATGGAGTATACGGAAAGATAAGGAAAATGTGTGACATATATGGAAAGCTTTTGATGGAGTATATGGAAGAATAAGGACGTTTTATGGCGTGGATGGAGTGAGTTTTATGGAAATAATGGGAAGATAAGGAAATTTATGGAGCATACAGAGAGTACATTATATATGGAAGGATAAGGAAAGTGTATGGAGTGTACAGAAGCTTTCATAAGGAAAATGCAGCATGTAAGGTCTTACGGAAATATACAGATTTTGTAAGGTGCTTACGAAAATGTGCAATAGTGTATGAAAGGCATGTGGATTGTTGCAAAAATGTGGAAACTCCACAGTTGTTGTCACGTTTTCAGCAGGAAACCTGAGCTCTATATAGTTATAAATGAATGCGCAATGACATATATAGTACAAAAGAATAACGCAGGCTAGTCTGTGTTGTCAGTCACCGCTGTTCGCCCTTTTCCAGAATGAATACAACTTCTGCAGATGACCAGGTGCTAAAGTCTGTCACACGAAAAATGTGTCATTTACAAAGAATGACAATAACTGTCATTTTACTTGCATGCTGTCACACGAAAACAAATCAAACGAAAAAACATAACTTCAAGGGCTCGTTTTTGGTAGAAACAATAATAATGAGAACTAAATTCAATGTGAATGAACTTGTCAATATTATTGAAACTGTTCTCTTTAACTTCGGCAAAGAGAAATGTCATTTTAAAATATTGTCATGAGCTTAGCTCTCCTGAGCACCGACAAAAGAAATGAAAATCTATGAAAACTAATTGCATGTAGCCTAAAAATCCTTTTTAATTGATAGTATGTGCTCCTACAATATAAATACAGCTATACACAACTTGCCACAGCTTCACGACAGAAACGAGGTAGGGGCAGAGGGAGTGGTCAGAAAAATAATTAAGCATGAGAGCACAACTGATATGTACGGACACATATTGGTGCTTATCATTGATGCTCGGATGGTCGTGTATAGAGCTGGGTCGTTTTGAGATTTTCAAAAGCATTGTTTCAGACCACCATGCAGATTACGCTTCAATTGTAGTGCTACGTAAGACACAACTTATGTGTCAGCTTTAATGAATAAGAAGATTATAGGTTAAACAAATGCTTTAAAATAAATCATACCATGGCTGCATGGACGCATACAAGCTATGTAAAGCGCAATAAAGTGAGGACGCATGAGCAGGCTCTTGATGCTTCAGTTCTACATAGATGCTTCAACTGTGCTGCAAAGAAAATAAACCAATGTCTGTGTGTGCAACATTGTCCATTTTAAACTATCTACACGTATATATAAAATTCCTACTGCGAGTTAAGGTACGTAGCACTCCATAACTCTAACTTTTATTAAGGGCAATTTTTCAATCAACATTATTCATTTTCTGTCTCATGACTTCGTGCCCGCAATTCTTGGTTTGACTCGATCACAATTGTGCAGCCCTTATTTTGGAGGAATCAAAAACATCAACCAAAGTATATTTTGGAACTGCTTCTCGGTGATATTGCCTTCCCTAAACTGCCACAGCTTGAGATGAGTCATATAGCAAGTCTCGCGCATACCTAGGGCCTACCCTTGAAGAAACTGGTCCGGCTGTGAAATGCTCAGTTTTTTCTCAAATAAATTTTTTGGTTTGAGTTTTCTTACTTCTCGAGTTCCTTCACAATCAAGCACACCCAATTCTCCCCTTAGTCCTTAATTTTGTTATATTATGAAATAAATAAAAAAACTAATTATGAAACAAAAATACTAATAACTGTTGCGCAAAAAACAGTCCCACATACGTACTTGAACGCAATATTGCTTTTAATTTGTTTTAGACCCAAAGGCATTAGAAAAGATAGCACTACAATAAAAACGTTGAAAAAAACAGAAAAAAATTTGACTTGGCGGGACTCGAACCTGCGCCGCTCAGTTGTGCTCGCGTGCGTGAACTGAGTGCGTTAGCCTGCTAAACTATTCGCGCTGAAGGGTGCCGTGAGTTTAAGTTATGTATATGAATTTGCTTTTTACACGCTATGTGTTGGCATAATTATGTACAATATGCGATTGTATCTATTGTTGTGTGCATATGTTATGTGATTGTATATACGCCACATGCTTTTCGCATGTCCTTCAACTATAGATTGCTTCCCCGCCGCGTATGAAAACAAGTATTTTTACACCCACACACAAGCTTGAGCACTTGAAGGTTGTTTCCCGGGGCTCTCTTGCGATTGAGTCGGCCACCACAGGGAATTAGAGTGACACGCCATTAATCCCTGCATCTAGCTGTATTCCACTTAGTAGCTCTATCGCTTGATGACAAATCGAGCGCGGGGCGCGACGCTATTGCGCACGACTATGCCTCGCGTAGTGGCGACATCAGCTGATTGCGCCGGGCGGCTTGCTTCGATTTGCTTCAGAGCAAAGAAATGTCATACCTTGAAAGATTGCATACTGCACTATGTCAAAACGTTACTGCTTTGTAGCCATCCTATGAATCATTGAGAATTGATAACTCTGATATCACCACTGTAGAGCTTTGCGTCGGCGACACGCACCGCACGTGAAACCACACTACGTCTGTCGTAGAAGCAGTAGGAGGCTGTCGTCTGCTAGAACAAAAACAAAACAGACCTTTGAAAATATTCATAAGTTGTAACTTGTTTTTTGAATAACCGTTTATCACTTTTGAAGTTATTTTGCCAGACAGCATACATTTTTTTTCAGTTTATAGCAGCGACAGAGGTTTTTTTTTTCCTCACACAGATATCCAAGTCAAATCTATTCACAACTAAAGCCACACGTTGTTTGTCTTCTTTGTTTCCGTGGGCATGCCGTTTCGATGCGTCTCTCATGTGTTCGCGCTGCTACACACGAGAGCACGAAATGTTAAATTTACGCAAGGAAGCGCCGTTCCTCGTTCGTGTGATGTGCTAAGAATGCGCCCTATTCCCGTGGTTGTTCGAGTGCGGATCAAGTGCGAGTCGTCCAAAGAATCGGCGGGTTGGGCGGGCGCTCGAAGGACTCCGAGGTGACGGCTGACGCCTGTGGTCGCTTTTCTCAGGACAGTGTGAAAGAAACTAAAGGTAAAGGGGACACTTTTTTATGTAGACCAAGTATGCCACTCAGTGCAAGTGTGTGTTGCTGCACTCGAACGAGGCGTCGTGAAACGGCAACCTTACGCGCCTTTGCGAGTGCGGTTACCGATTCGCTTTGACAACGCTAACGCCAGCAGAGCCATGGCGCATCGGCACAGCCTTACTGGAGCTAATTCGAGACAATTGCGGCAACATGCATGTGTATGGTGATCTTTTTTTTCATATGTGCAATGTCGTGAGGAAGACGCACACGGCGCTGGCTACGTTGTTGATTAAACGAAGCCTGCAGAGCCATTTGACGCAAAGCAGCATTTTCTTTATGTTCGCGGGCGATACAATTTGTAACTTGGATCGATTCACCTAGCCAACCGCCTAAGTGGGTTGATTAGCATACGTTCACGGTAGAGCGTTATCATGCCCCTAAACAGTGGCGTGTGCTTGTTAAAAGATATAATGTGTGTGCCTAGTGTAGAGAGAGAGAGGTGTTCGTGCAATCTGCTAGTGTACCTGCAAGCGCCTTTGCTTTTAACTAATAGTGTACCGGCCAGCACCTACATTGTACGCCTGACTTTTAAGAAAACTTGCATGCACAATGCGAGATTTTGTAATCTGCCAGAGTTGCTTTTTATAAAATAATACACTGCCAGCATGTTGAAAGTATGTTTCGCTGCTGTGTGGCAGGGGTGCAGTTATCACGCTGTTGTGTAGAGACTGATGCAAGCACTTATAGTTTCGATGCGTTAATATTTCTCATGTAACTCATCAGATGTTTGGCTGTTTCAGCACAAACAAGGCAAAGAGAGAAGGAATACGGGTAATGACAGGACCAGTGCCGACTTTTGTTTGCAGGAGAATACCCATGTCGGTGTATTTATTGTGACAGCCTTTCTGTGTTGCTTTTTTGCCCAATTTATGCAACAACACAGTTGTCAGCACTATGAGAGAGAACACTGAAATTAGCTTTTAAAGATCATGGTGACTAAATGCCAAGTAATTCACAGCACAAAGTAATAACAAAAGACATCAGTATGATCAATGTTAATGAGTACAGTCTTGCATCTAAAAAATATATTGTGCAAAATGTTGCCTAACTAAGAAACCTCTCAATGTTTGCAAATAGTGTGAAGTCACTTCGAGCACCGTGCCAGCCATTCCCTCTCTCTGTGCGAGGGCTGGTTGGCAAGGAAGTTGTTTGTGACGTTCCTGATAAACCACTGAGATGTATGCGATTCTAAACCTGTAGCCTAATATATACGTAATCTTTTGTGCAGTTACATCGCTGCATCTCACACCTACAACTTATTTGCATATTTACATTTCTCCCTTATGACCTAACACACAAACCTGTTGTTTGCATTGTCACTTCATGAATATCGAGCGGTAAAGGTACTGAGTATTTGTGAAACAAGAATCTCTGCTTATTACATGAAGACATTAGAGGCCTTCGATAAAACGAGTGACACCTTTATTGGACTTGCGTACTCGTTGGGGCGATTCATACATGCAGCTTCAGCAAATGGTATCTTCCAGGCGGTGACCATGCAATTTTTTGTGCACACAGCGCAAACACCGAAATGTACCCACTCGCAGATGGTCGCGTCAAGTGCATATTTACTTTGACTAAAATGTCGAATCAAGTTTTTTCATTGTCCGGTCCCTGCCATGAGTGCTAACGTCTTTGCAAATAAGACACATTCTTATTGACACTGCACACACCGCACACAATATTCTCAGTTGAACCGATATTCTCAATACCTTTCAATGCACACTACATGCCACAATCAACAGTGCACATTTTGAAGACTATGCCGCTGTTTCTCGCACAGGCCACCACGTGTGTTCACTTCTTCAAGATAAACAGACAATGTGGCAAATATTTTACCACACAGTTTACCACACAGCTAGATGTTTGCTGACACATACTACAGCTAATGTAGACATTGTAACGTGAAGTGTAAGCTTTGAAAAATTAAAACTTCCCCAAACACCGCAGGACTGTACCTGGCTGAGCCACCAGCGGGAGTGTTTGTCCAGCCACATCTTTTACAAGTGCCAGTGACATCATGCTGTGATGTACCTCGGAAGGAGCCTATCACTGCATACTTTATGTGAATGAGGGTCCTGTTAGTGAAAGCAGGCATTGTTGATTTAGTAACTTGTTCATTCTCAACTGGACCTTCATTTGCACGAGTTGTCTGACTTATATTCAGGCGAACTTTTGTGCGATAAATTATACAGTTGGCAGTCTGTGCTTGCCCCATACTGTTGTTACTGGTGTTTCTTGTTATTACTTTGCACTGCTCATTACTGCTCACCTACAGAAACTAGCCTAGCTGGCCGCTTTTTCGGACAAGATGCAGCTGGCAAGTGCGATAGTGTTCATAATTCTAAATTCTCAAGCAAAAATTATCGTTTCATATTCAGTTAGTTGCATTCATAACAGTACATTATAAGAAATCATTGATTAAACATGAATCAGTGTTGCTTCACATAATGCTCACCACTTTTATATCAAATTGAATAGTGTTTATAAAAAACATGGGTTTTAGCTAAACTTCATGCTCTTTTCTCGAACAGGTGACAAAACGCTAGTGCATGCTTACTTGCCATGAATTGGACTGAGTTTGAAATACATTGCAATTCTTCACCGGACTGCCAGTACACTTCACATTGGGGGAACATTTATTAGCCATGGATTGATTAAGAACGGAAAGAAAGAAGCGGCAGGTCAGGATACTTGATATTGGCATCCGTTTTGCTACCCAGCGCATCATCATGCAAACTTCCTATAGAGTGGTTATGCGTCTTGCATGTGTGTGTGTAAACCAAGAACTTTGGGTAGAACTATATTTATCTTACAAATGGTTGCAGGACTGTGGAGGCTGTAGGGCTGCTTAGGAATGGTGGAATCCCTGGACATGTGTTCAACCATGCTGCATCAGCTCCTTGGTGTTTTCACGGCATCTTTACAGATGTGTTGGGTGAGTAAAGCAAGCAGGTTTCAACACAAGGAAAAGTATATTATGGCAGCACCTCTTGTGCGTGCCTTACATCCCAAGTATATCAAATATTTATCTTGCACCTCGTGGCCTGCAATTTTTAAAGAGTCACTTCTTTTTGCTTCATTTTTGAGTCTTGATGCTTCAACAGCAATGTTTTTGTATTTGACAGCAAGTGTTCCTGAACAAATAACTGATCTCAATAATGACAAAACACCCTTCATACTTGGTCCTTAGCATAAGCTAGCACATATCTGTAGGAAATTCAATTATTCATTTTTTGCTGGGATGATAATGGGCAAGTAGCAAAGGCAAGTTCAGATTGGAGTGGTCGGTGACGTCTGTTTAGGCTCTGCCATATTGCTTTACAACCAGAGTTACTTATGGCCACATATACAATGAAGCCACATGATGTGCATTCTAAATGAGATTACCATATCACATTTCTCTGCATCTTAATATGTGCTAAACAAATGCAGATATCTTTAGCTTGCCACTATAAAGGAATCCTAAACCAACACAAGGTTGAAATTTAGTCGTGGTGTGGCAGCTGTATATGACTCTACAATGGATGCATAGCCGTGATAATTTGTCTATATGTTGTCGCAATAGTAATGTTACACACATTGTACGATACAAAAGAGGTCCTCGCTTATTTCGCTTTTTTTTCGCTATGCTTCGTTCTTGTCTCTTCCTGCCATGTGCTCCTCCTCACTGTACAAGGAGCAAAAGCAGTGGGCACACAAACACGTATTTAAAAAATTGTTGTAAGGTGAGCACTGAGAAGCTGAACACTTTCAAAAGGCTCAAAGAGGTAAAGGTATTGTTTCTAGCTACTTTTTGGGCACCCATAGCTAGTTGTTCTGCTGCAGTTAAAAAATAAGTTAAATGTTGAAAAATAATTCGAGGTGGCTTGGCACCCATAATTGCAGTTACATACAGAACTAGGTTTCAATGAGTAAGCAAAATCTGTTCACCTAAATCAATCCTAATGATATCTGAAATTCAGTAAATATTTCCAGAAAAGCTCAGGAAAAGGCTAAGTGGTTGCCCCTTGAACGTGAAAGAGATACCCTTCTTCTAAAAGGTCAATAGACAGTCTAGTAGTCTCGATATCACATGCACTATAAAATATTCTGGTGTGGTGCTTTTCATGCATGTTATAATGAGAGGCGTTTTTATTAGAACTATTGTCACTTTGCCCTACGTTGCTGAAATCGTTCACATAGTTAAAATGAATGAATCACTTTATGCCTTTTGATTTTATGCAAATGGTTTGCTTATACAGTCGGTTTAACTTGATTTGGATAAAATCATAAATGCTCTAAATTTTTTTACCATACAGCAGGTTTATTTTTAAAATACGCGACCATTGATGTGAACGCAGTTGGTGGCGTGCTTGATTAATTATTCACTATCACCACTCTAACTACACCTGCTACAGTGCATAGTGTGACAAAAGTGATGGTACCTAACATTACTGGCAGCATACACTTTTATGTCTCACAATGTGTTAAAAAGCCTGGTAAAAATGTGTATACGTCTTTTTTTTCGCTCTAACTAAATATTCTGGTCTACTCAAAGTAGCTTCCGCTCTTTTAAGGTCCTGAAACTATTAGGTGTTCAAAAGAAGTATAAATGCCATATACTATCTTTGTCAGCCTACTCACCACTCTAATAATTAGAATTACCCGACATTACCCTAGTAAAATATAGGCTTGTTATAAAAAGTAATGTCGATTCAATTGTCAAAAAACGTTGCCAAGTTACGTTTTCGTTCACTTTTCTTTTCACAATTTTGTTAAAGTTACTTTTCATAACATTTCCTATAGTTTGTTTGGCATCATTTTCTGCTAGTTCTCATTATAATGTGTTCAACAAAGACAACAAACCCTTGAATTTATAGTTCTTTTCTTTACTCAATAATCTGAAACAGTGAATCTCAGTAATCTTAGCGGTGTGTGACTTGCTTTTTTTATCAGTTGTGCATGTGTTCAAGTACATGCATTTAGGTGGGAGGGCGAACCATTGCCACCTCCTGTAACTAGCAGATTTTCTTAGAACTGACAGATGCATAATGCTGCCAAAAAAGTATAGGGATATTGGAAGTAATCGTAACGTAATTGCAATCGCAATGTAATTGCCAGTAGGCAAAAAAAGGTGTTCCACACTCGCCATAATGGTAACAGGCAGCGCTGACTGACTCTTCCATGTATAAATGCACACATATACCGTACAAAATGGAAGAGGGATAGCCTCCATGGTAGCTCAGTTGATAGAGCATCGGACATGTTATTCGAATTTCGCAGGCTCGGTCCCTGTACAGGGCAGGTTATCTTTTTTCTTCTACTTTTTTTTCACAATTACAACACTTCTATTCTTCTTGAAGATTTTCTGGTGTAAAAAAGGTACCTTATAATCTGAAGAGGCAAACAGAATGTGCCAGTGTACGAGTTAGCTTTTGTAGTGGCTACAAGTAAGATATGTTTTGAAGAATAAATCATTCTGCCACTTGCCTAATGAATGGCTACAGGACATAACGCTGGATGCACTTTGTTATTTTTGAATCAACCTATCTTGTATTCTAATTTTATAAATTAAGTGCGATACACAAGAAGGTATCACACACTTTAATGCCACAAAGATTATGCAGCGAACAATGTTATAAATGAAAATTGCATAAGGATAAATTGAAAACTGCACCCTCAACGAGAATGTACAGGAAGCGCAGGGTGCAGGCGTCATTCCTTCTGCCCGTGCTTTTCAAGTGCGAGCTGTTTTCACCTCGTTCTGACCAACTAACTAGATTGAGATGTTTGTTATAGTGCAAGAGGATGCTCCACGGGAAACTAGGTTTGTCTCAAACTCTGTGTTTGTCTTTCAACCTACATGGTGCCCGGTTCAAGAGTTCATGCAGACCAGATTGTGCAAAACAGGACCGTGTAAAATGGACCATGTAAATTTGTAAGTTTTGTAATGTATTTTATTTAAAAGGTAATTTTACTTCCGCATCACGACAAGGAGAAAGATGCCGATGATTCAATCCCTCATCATGCACATTTAAGAAATATTGAGATTTGTACACAGTATTGCATGTACTCAAGATGTGCACGTCTATTCAATTTACACATTATAATGCTTTGCACTAGATTCAGACGTAACATGCATACATTTCAGCAATTTCTGCATGATACGTCTTTCCATAAATTGCGGAGTCCGCATCATACGTCTTATGTGGAGTCCGCATCATAGTCTTATGCGGAGTCCGCATCATACGCCTTCCATATTCCAATAATTCCGTACTTGAGGTCTCCGCATCATACGGAACGTTTCAGTAGGGCATCCGACCCTGTGGAGCACCATATGTTTACATCATCCACATAGATAATGTGATTAGGCCGTCGATTTTCGAAAGTCGTTCGGAAAGCCCGATTATAACGAGGTTGAAAAGCGTGGGCGAGAGGACGGATCCCTGAGGAGTGCCGCGCTGTCCGAGCTCCACTTCTTTCGACACTAGGCCTCCTACGCGGAGGACGGCTCTGTGTCGATTGAGGAAAGAGTGGATAAAGTAGTAAAATCGATTACCTAGGCCGAGGGCTGCGATCGCTTTCAAGATTGACGAGTGCGTTATTGTATGGAAGGCGTTTTCTAAATCGAGACCGAGTATTTCACGAGTGTCCCGAGTGTTTTCGCCAACTACGATTTGACGCTTTAGGAGTAACATGGCGTCTTGAGTGGATAACCCTGGTCGGAAGCCAATCATGTGGTGCGGGATGCAGTCGTTATTTTCGAGGTATCGACCAACCCTGTTGAGGACGACGTGCTTGGCCACTTTACCCATGCATGACGTGAGAGATATGGGGCGTAGGTTTCCTAGGCTCGGCGCCTTTCCCGGTTTGGGTATGAGAACCGTGTGAGCTAGTTTCCAGGCATCGGGTATCTCACCATTTTTTCATATTTCGTTGATAGTGTCGGTGAGGTAAGTTATGGAGGAATCGTCCAGGTTGCGTCGGAGCTTGTTGGTGATGCCGCCGGGGCCAGGGACTGAGCGGCCATTAAGCACATGGAGAGCTCGGCGCACATATTCAATAGAAAATTCGGCGTCTAAGTTGGTGTTGACGCTGCCAGAGTAATCAGGGTGAGGGGTCACAGGGCCCATAGGAAGCAGGAGATATTTTTCCACGAGGTTCTTGATAACATCTTCCGGTGACATTGTCCGTTTAGCCTGATGAACTATCTTCACGATCTAATGACGCTGATTTGTGCGGGTGTTGGTTTTATTGAGGAAGTGTTTGAGTAAGTTCCACGTTTTGACATTTCGAACCTGACCATCAATCGAGTTACAAATTTCGTCCCGCTGCTGTTTTGGAAGGGTGCGGCAGTGATCCATGATGGTCTTGTTCAGCTGAGATATGCGTTTGCGTAACCTCCGATTAGGGCTTGGCCCTTCAACCGGGCCAATTGAGACTGTTTGGCCTCAAGTAGGTGGGCGAGATGACTGTCCATTTTTGGTTGGAAGGTCTGTGCTGATAGTTTTGGTTGCCTTGTTTACATCAGCTTTGAGCTGGGCCGTCCACGTCTCGAGGCTTGGTGGGGTATCTGGAGGAGGTTGTTCTGCGCAGGTCTTACGAAGGATGTCCCCGTCAACCCACGTGTGCGACTTGGTCTTCCTGCTTACTGTGGGGAGGTGTACGGCCAATATGAAGTGGTCGCTACCGAGATCTACCACGAGGTAGGCCCAGCGGGCGTCGGCGATATTCTTGACGAAGCATAAATCCGGCGCAGTATCTCTTTGCGTGGACGTACCATTGTGAGTGGGGAAGGCCCCTTCCGTAATGAGCATAAGTCCTTTGTCATTCGCATTTTTCCAAAGCTCGTTACCTTTTGGTGTGTCATGCGTGTAGCCCCAGGTGCTATGCGCTGCTTTAAAATCACCCGCCATCACTAGCGGGTTAGGCCCCGTGAGACGGACTGCTTTCTGGAACAAGCGTGTGAATCTTTGTCTATAGTTGCTGGGACTACTGTATACATTGAGCATGTACACGCTTTGTTGTGATATATTTCCTGGGAGGATTTCGACCATAAAGTGTTCAATATCGGGCACATTGAGACTGTGTGCTGTGCAGGTAATGTTGTTAGCGACCAGGGTGGCAATACCGCGTCCTCCCGAGGCGCCATGCAACCACTGGTATGTGGAAAACGTGGAGGTTGGTACTACAGTCTCTTGTAATAGCATGATGTGAGGTTTGGCTTCGTGGCTACGGAGGTATTGCTGCTGGAAGGCTTTCTTGTGGGTGAAGTCCTGCAGTTCGATTGCCAGATTTGCAACTCGTCAATTGGCCTGGCCATCTTGAAGCATTTAGGAGTCGGCCTGAGCACGCGGCGGGTGCATAAGAGCCGCCCGATGTGGTGGACTGGGCACGGCTGTACGTTGCGACAACGGCTTACCCGTGGCAACGGCAGGGGCGACAACGTGATCAAGATATTGCTCCACATGGCCCAACCGAAATACCCTGTGTCACGAGAGTAGAGTGTACGAGAGCCATGCTTTGGCCAAGAAAGCAAAGGCTTTCTTTAATCGCCAATAGCCTGCTCTTAATGACGTCTAACTCTGCCTTTAAAGCTGGCTGGTCGTGGGCGACCACGCGTTTCTTGGGTGCGCTCTCGCCGTCGTCGTTACCGGCGCCTACGGTTTGCGGCTGCCACGGGGTGACTGCATTGTCGCCGTTGTCGGTTTTGGGCGTAGCAGCGCGTGCGTTTCTGTCAGTTTTTAGTTCGGCAATTGCGACTGCGAGTTTGCGCATTGTTTCTTTCGTCATCGCATTTTCATGCTTTAAGATCGCTATCTCAGATGTGGTGTGTGTATAATGCGCTGGGAGAGAACCCGACTCTACATGTGATGTAGTGTTTCCTTTTCCCCGGACGGCGTCCGCCCAAATGAGAAGTCCCCGCTTATACTTGTTGGCGTCGCCTGGCGATGGTGGTGCCAATGGGCTAGGCGATCGTTGACGCAAGACGCCGGTGAGACTGGGGTGAGGCCTAAGACCGGCGTGAGGCCCGGAACCAGAGTGGGAGTCTGAGCGTGACCCAGGCAGTGCTTTATATGGGCACCAGCCACTTTTTTATAAAGAGTTTGGGTAAGTGCTACAAACCCACTTGCAGGGTACCCACTGTGCCATAAACGATCATAATTTTCGTGTGGCAGAGAGGCATTTATTATGATAGCCTTCGTCATTCTTAATGGAAGCGTAGCACTCGCTATACAGTTGCAATAAATTTTTAAACTTTTTTATGCTTCGGCTGACGACATTGAAGAAGTTTACCTAGTGCTAATACCAGCGATGACCGACTCATTGCGGTGTTCGCATTGTGTTACGCTTGACTATTCATTCGTTGTTCCAAAGCTCTTTATTACACGAAATAATTCGTTTCCTTTAGCGAGATCAAGCCTGCCTAGGACCAGTTTGCCATGGATGTGCAAGCATCGGCAGAGCCCATGCACCGTGCTTTCGCCGTATTCATATGGGCGTATAGGTGTTATAAGGTAAGCGAAACCAGTTTGTTTTGTTGAGTCCAAAGTGGGGGCTAGGTTTGTCACATTTCTTTATCAGACCAAGTGCTATGTATGCTCTTTTTACGTGAGCAGACAAGTTATTTTCTGCGCACAGTGATGTAAGTTTGATTGGTCGAGGCACTTTCTTTATTTATTGTAAAATCCGCAGATATGACGGAAGGAAAAGTCACTGGTTAGTTGCGTGAAGTGGTTGAATCTTCTCACTTTTTTCAATTTAGCTTTTTCATAAAATACTTGTGTTCTGTGACAGGAAAACACTTTATAGAGATTAAGTGGGTACATACCCTTGTTGGCTGCCAATACCCTTGTAAAGGTGTGTGGAGTGGGAAGGTGAATGAGAAGATGTATTGAAACGGGTGAAAAAATGCTCATCACACATGCTGAAAAACGTTTTTGAAGTTACATACAAACGCGCTACACGTGAAAACATGGCTACATGAAAGAGACATCGACGTCCGTTGGTCTCATAACTGCTCACTTTGCGACAAACCAGAGACTACTGAACATCAGGTAATTAGAACACTCCAACTTGATATTGTATTCAGAAGCCCACCGCCGCAAAGCGCGACCAGCCTATTCCTCAGGGGTCAGAAAGCCAAGCCAATGATGATCATGAATGACAGGAAGAAACTCACTGGTTGTCGATAGTTCTTTCCCGTTGACGACCTGGACAGCTCATGGACCCTTTGGCTTCTCGACCTACACACTATTGCAGATACGCTCCCATCGTTACGTTCCCAGTTTCTTTCTGCAGAAGGAGGGGTTGGGTGAGTAATCTGTAGCATCATAATCAACGGCAATCACCATCATCATCAATTCATAGCCACCACGCAGCACCTCTCGCGCAGCTTATGCATAGCTCTAGCTGTGCGAGAACAGAACGAGATCATGCGTCTGGCTTGAGGGACACTGGCAGCCACCGCCGCTCGACTTCAGCCCCGACGAATAAAGTGGCGAGTTTGGCACGACCCCGTCGGCCACCTTCGACGTCGTCTCGCGTCCCTCTCTTCTCTCTATCCACTCGCTACACATGTATTTAGCAATATAAAGCTACGATGGGTTGCCAATTGATTTAATCAAGATGACAGCGCCCGCCGTGGTGGTCTAGTGGCTAAGATACTCGGCTGCTGACCCGCAGGTCGCGGGTTTAAATCCCGGCAGCGGCGGCTGCATTTCCGATGGAGGCGGAAATGTCGTAGGCCCGTGTGCTCAGATTCGGGTGCACGTTAAAGAACCCCAGGTGGTCGAAATTTCCGGAGCCCTCCACTACGGCGTCTCTCATAATCATATGGTGGTTTTGGGACGCTAAACCCCACAAATAAAGCAATCGAATCAAGATGACAGCCTGGCACAGCATATGATGCTTTCGATTGGCTGGATTTCATTGTGACCCAGACAGGCGAAAGCGAAACTGCCGTTTAAATAAATCACTTCATAGTTTGAAGAGGTGATAACTACTAATGAATGTGTTACTTCATGTTTAGAATGGGTAGAAGCCCTGCTTACTATGTAGGAGTTCTTAGGTGTGATGTTCTCTAGCAGTGCTTGACAGCCGTTGTAGTGTTTGGGCTGGTATGTTGTTGTGTAATGTAAAATATTTATCATGGTTCCTTGTGCTCGACGTCAAACCGGAATTAGACAAAAACGGCTTGGCTTCTCGAATTCCGGGCTGGTTCACAAAATACCCGTGTAGAAATCACATTCCATTCTTGGTGTTTTGATTGACTCTGTTGTTTTTTCTTCTTTCGCGCAACGGTGTTTAAGGAAACTGGTGGTGGCGGCGGACAACTACGGTACACGCAACTCTTGTTTTGATCTCGTAACAGCTTTCGCAATAACAAAAGTTAATCAATAAAAAGCAATCTGCACGCCCACACAAAGGATGTATGCCACTAACTTGAAAGGCGGGTAGTGGTGAGGGACGCATCATACGTCCGCATTTCGTTGGTAGTGTCATGTCTATTTGTCTATGACCGCCAACAATCCTGTACACATAACCTCTGAAAAGCAATTTGCCGTGTCACCTTGCATTACCTACGAAAATAACACCTTCACAATGTGTATGAGGCGCTAAAATGACCATGAGAATTCACGATTGTTAGTCCACATGACTATTGTGACAAGTCGGAAATCAATACAATAGCATATTGTGCCCGTGTGCTCAGATTTGTATGCACGTTAAACAACCCCGGGTCGTCGAAATTTCCGGAGCCCTCCACTGCAGCGTCTCTCATAATCATATGGTGGTTTTGTAACGTTAAACCCTATATATAAATCAATCAAATAATCAATCAATGGCATAATGTGAAGCTGATCTTCCATTAACTCCTCAACACCTATTGATTAATTTATATCTGTTTTTTGCGATTGTACGAGATTACCAGCATATGTTCAATGTGTCTTTTGTGTGTTTCAGAACGCTCTGAAGGTCGCATTCGAGTTAGGGAAGGTTAGTGAGAGTGCAACGTACCTATAGGTCTCAAACAAGGTCGTCTTCGGCAGTCCTATTTATCGGGAACATTAAAGTTTGTATATGTGCAAAAGGACCAACAGTTCTTTATTACGAGGGCGGAAGTTCTTATGATGCAAACCTTATGGTTGCAAATAAGCGCCAAACTAACTTTAAACAACTAGCGCAATTGGAACCACAATCATTAGATGATCCTTTACGGACTCACTTTACCAAAGAAAGAGCTAGCTCGTTTATGCAATAATACATTACACGTTTTCAGAAAACATTTTTTTCATCTTAATTTGGTAATAATGGCTAAACCAAGCCGTTCGTTCATTATGTTTGAAATGATATGACTATTTATGTTCCCAGCCTATGTGACAGTAGTGTTTCGATGAACATCCTGAAGTGACATGGGAAATAACAAAATTATATACTTGAAACAGGAGAATTGCGGTATAGATTCTACTCATGAGATTCTTAAGAACATAAAAAAACAACACAGGCAAGTTCTTTTAGTATCTCCTTTATTGTGAAACACTGTATTGGAATTTAGGCCAGTATAAACAGTACATGTAGACTAGTAGTTTTAAACTTTAATTTACGAAAAGCATCCTTTCTTCCGTAAAGGTTGTCACAATGGTAAAACGTGTCCAAAGCTTGCGCAGAAGCAAAGCAAGTATAATTCCATAAATGCATTGCGTCAGGAGGACATATTGTTTCTTGTTTAGTTTCATTGAATGTTCCCGTTTTTCTCCTTCTCAGAACGCTACATATTGGCTTCAGCTGATGAAAAGAAATTTTGTCACCAGTCAGCCATTTCATTATTCGAAACAATTGTTCTGTTGCTTCTTTGTTGGGGAGAATGCTATTCGGGCGTCGCCGTACCACATCAATAAATAAAGAGCTTTATTGCGTGATCTCATGAAGAGGTATGCCTAGAAAGCAGTGCGCTTTCTTATGCTATTGATTCAACACCGTCCAGAACGAATATCGCAGGGTGACAAAACCTGGAGATATGGTTCGTGACTTCGCTGCATCAACCGAGAAGCTAGAGATGCTATACGCAGACAAGATCGCATCTGGAGCGTGAAATGGAATCGTGGTCAATATACCGTAGTGTCACCTTCCAAAGGAATAACTGGCCAATGCTTAAGCCAGCGTGAAATTACGCTAGATGTCGTCAAGTATCTGCATTATTAGGGCACCGATGCCCCAGACACGTGCTTGTGTTGTCGTTAGGAAGATATAGACGGACTCATGCGTTGCCTTGCGTGTCGCAAGTACCAATATTATGATTAGTGAAGGAGTAAAAAAAATGGCAGCATATCCACGAAGTGAATGATGGAGAGTGGGGCGAAGCATCCGACCATTCACATTCATTCTTGCTTCCGTCCGTTCTCGCGTCTGTCTGGGTGACCGTCCATGCGTCTATCCGCCTGTCCGTGCTTGCGTCTGTTCGTGCGTCCGCACGTACATCTGTGTTCCCGTCTCTGCGTTCATCCATGCATCCGCCCATGCGTTCGTCCACGCGTCCAACAATTCGTGCCGGCATCCTTGCGTCCGTTCATTCATCTGTCTGTGTGTCCGTTCGTTCATCTATTCAACATTCTAAATGCCACCATCTCGCACAATTTCATCATATATTCCCCATATAGAAGCACCGCCATGCAGCGGACATTCCAAGGACTAAAGGAGAGGTGACACACGCACACTTTCTTACGCCTTGCACTTCGTGTCTACTTCCCACCTTTAATCACCTTGAGTTCATGGTATACACTAGTCCACTGTATTCATGGCACTGTGGGCCAACGCTCACTAAACCTTTATAAAACCAAGGAGGTTACGCCCAGCGAATATAACGTAGCAACCCTTCCTTGTCAGAGAGTGCTCAATGTACATGCCAATGGCTGCTATAGTGGCGAATGAGAGACAGGAGAATTCGGCTTTTACTTTCTTACTGCTTGCCCTTCGTATCTACTTCCCACCTTTAATCACCTCGAGTTCGTGGTATGTACTAGTTTACTGTATTCATGGCAGTGCGGCTTAAAGCTCGCTAAACCTTTCTAAAACGAAAGAGGTTACGCCCAGCGAATATAACGTAGCAATCCTTTCTTTTCAGATAGTGCTCAATGTACATGCCAATGGCTGCTAATGCGGGGGTGAGAGACAGAAGAATTCGGCTTTTAGTTAACGCGCACGCTGTGAATTTTTTATTGTTCAACAACGCACAGGAGAAATCTCTCACCGGCACCACCTTGCAAGTCAAAACGTGAGACTGTAAGACTGGTTACACGCTACGACTACGACTACTACTAGGAACGAAGGGGTGCCGTTTTAAGGAGCTTCGTCTCTAATTAAAGATATTTTATAAATCTTCTGGCTATCACCTTCAGCTTGACTACGCCCGCTTCTGGGCAAACGTCTCTCCCATGATCCGCCAATCACACAGCTCTTGTGTTTTCTGCTGCCTAGTTATACTGGCGAACTTTTTATTCGCATTGGCCCACCAAACTTTCTGTCAACCTATCGTACGTTTGCATTCTCTAAGAGTTTAGTGAGTTTCCCCTTGAGCAGTGGTTATGCTGTCTACGTGCAACGTGCCTGGCCAAAGTTCAGTTCTTCGTCTTAATTTAAACTATACTAACCTTTATCCCGGTCGTTCGCTGACTCACTCTGCTCTCTTCTTGTCTCTTAACGTTACACATATCATTTTTATTTCCCTCGTCCACTGCGGCGTCCTCACTTTAAGCTTAATCGTCTTTGTAAGCCTCCAGGTTTCTGCCCCGTAGATAAGTACCGCCTATATGCGGCTGTTGTATACGTTCCTCTTCAAGGTTAGCGGCAGATTATTGCTGTTCAGCATTTGAGAATGCTTGAAGAATGTAATGCATTCCATTCTTATTCTTCTAGTTATTTCACTTTCATTCGGAAAGATATTCAGCGTCTCTCCACCTAACGCAAAGTGCTGTTTTCTGCCAAGACTGCTGCAGATTACTTTAGTTATTTGCATGTTACTTTTAAGACCTACTCTGCTGCTTTATGTGTCCAGTTTAGTAATCATGAGCTGTAATTTGTGACCTCAGTGACATATAAAGGCATTGTCATCTGTGAATCGCAGATTATTAAGATACTCTATTTACTCTTATTGCTCACTCTTCGCAATTTAGGGCCCTGAAATCTCCTGTAAACATGCCATAAATAGCACTCAAGGGACAATGTCCCTTTTCCTTACACTCATCTTTATTATTATTTTATTGTTTTTGAATTATATTTTGTTCTTTTATCCACAGAAACTATATTACTTGTTGATAATGTGATATTGGATATTCCACGTGGTTCTTGGATTTGAGGACTGTGATATGAGAGAACCGACGATTAGTTACGTGGCCTCTCAACAAAGGTTGCTGCTGCAGTAGGTGCATCATAGAAAGCGCCAACTTTATGGCCTATGGACTCAAGGCCTTCTGGAGGCATCAGGGGTGATGACCATTTCTAACTTCTGGAAACCATGAAAATCGCGTGTCAATGCTGTAACATTAGGCTACACACGTAACGATTACTCTTTGACGTTGCGCTTCCAGACTTGGGTCTCATAAAGCCATAATGCATCAGGTACATCATCGCAATCAGTGATCGTCGCTAACGCCATATAAAAAGGCATGACGCTTTTCTGCTACACCTGGCCATTGTGCCACGTAAAGACATTATTCATCAATAGAGTCACATGAAAAGCAATGCTGTTTTAATTATTCTATGCAGGAAAATAAAATGACACTGATGTTTGTATTAGTGGAATAACGAGCCAGCCAAGTGCCA
This sequence comes from Rhipicephalus annulatus, assembly GCA_013436015.1. Classification (NCBI taxonomy): domain Eukaryota; kingdom Metazoa; phylum Arthropoda; class Arachnida; order Ixodida; family Ixodidae; genus Rhipicephalus; species Rhipicephalus annulatus. The sequence continues at coordinate 242,619 of WOVY01012421.1, forward strand.
CGACTTGGTGGAATGGCTGAACATACCCTACTTGTGTAAGAGCCGCGGTTATTTTCCGCAATTTTTCTGAGGGGCGACTCTACAAAGAAAGTGTGATGCTTTTGTTCAATTCTCAATATACGCTTGCAAAAACCAATTTAATCATTCCTTATATACCTATTTTTGGGATTTATGACGTCTAATTTTGGAGATCTTCGCCTGAGGACTTCATCGACATCGCTGCTCGGACTTAGCTTGTTGCTGCTGCCAGGATCATACGCACGATCATGTGTTCATTTGTCCGCACTGCCATCAATGGCAGTGGAAATCGTGGTGACCCTGAATCTCTTCAAAACAGCGTTAATGAAAACAACAGGCCACAAGGTAAATATCTGAGAACAGAGCTGCTGAAGCGACGTCCTCTTTGTCGTTACAAGGCTGCTGGTTGCTGGCGCTATTTTTCTTTTAACACGAAAGTGTTTTAAGGCGGAGCGTGCCAATACATTCCCGACGTATTTGCTCACGGACGTGACGTTGAAGAAATACTCATGATCAGAAGACAAAAGTTGTGTCATCGGGAGTTGAACCATCGCCCTCCGGGTGAGCGGCAACGCATGCCGGGCATGCTATTTTCTGCGTCATGGCCGAATACTTCGTGCCCTGAAATATTCGCCTTTTAGATCTGCCACAGACCTCTCAGATTTCTTGGTAAAGTGTAGTAATGCGTCATGACCATGGCATCCACGATTAGTTCATTCAACGAATCTTTTCTATGTGTCCGCATCTTTTGGCGCATTGTTAATAGGAGTATGTGCAATTTTGTAAACACCAAACACACTGTGCAATCTTACCCTAAGCGTTTTCTCATCCATAGCATTCATCAATACCAAAAAATAGCTCTGCAACGCATAGAACGACGCGCTTGGTTCGTTTGTATATACTAATATCATGCTCGCTGCTTACGCTCGTTCCGCGAAAAATTATGACGGGCCAACAGACAAGCCACCACACGGATTGCGCTTCCCTGGTCGGGTAATGTTGTACTTGCGGCGACTACGCGACCACAGCCGAAGTGAAACGTCGAATTAGTCGCGTCATTCTTGCTGTCACATCATTTTTTCTCATTCCGCACTCACCTATGACCACGAGGGTTTGCCTAATCAGTATGTATCAATTTTAGTCGTCAGGATAGAGATTTATGAAGCATTAATGTGGATGCATCCACGTTGCACAAGCTCTGTTATAATAATGTACAGTAAACATTAAACTACCTATGAACGGACGCGTCTTATATTCGTGTATTACCGTTTCCTATGATGAAGGAAGCAAACATGTAATTTTTTAATTCTTTTATTCTGGACTGACAAGCAGGGGGGAGCAACCCTTAAACTTGTACGGACCTTAGTCGAATGTATACGTAAAATGATTTATTAGGGCGTGCTTTAAAGTTTTCACATACTTATTCTCACATCCTGTTGCAAAAACATTCCCGTCATCAACAGAAGAAACTAGGTAATCATTTCCAGTTTTCTTAAGGCTCATTATCAAAGTTTAAAACGCGTCTACTTAACCGTTGCGTTCACTGTAACTCCTGTAGTCTGCTGACCGTATGTGAGAATTTTAGGGACCTTTCGCTCCTGCTTATTAGCTGGAACTTGTATCGCTCCCAAGAATGCTGTTTGCCATGAGGTGCCCGGTAGTGCCAAAACGTGCTCTCGTGTCTATCATCTCATGCGTCAAAATATATTGTTTGCTTTAGTACATCGTTTCTGGGCTTAGTAGCACTGTATGAGCAGGTGAGAAGGACAACAAATATCTGTTTTAAATAAGTTCTACCACTTTGCACATGCCTTCAGCGAAAGAAGTGGTAGACCTTATTTTATCGATTATTACCTGACGCGCCACTACATCAATACTGGTAAAGGGCGTCGGGAATGGGGACGCTCCTCTCCCCCCTGCCACCTCGGTTCAACATGCATCCGGAAGACAAAATCTGGCCCACGTACATGGTCTTGGTATTGTACTAAATATTTGAGCTACATAATGAAATTTGCTTTACGCGCATGCTTTGTGTTTGGCTAGTCATTTGTTAGAAGGCTATTTTATTCAGTGTGGCGCCACCAATCGCCCATGTGTGGGTTTTTGTGTTTGCGCGTTTTGCCATTTCAAATGCGAACTACTTCTTTGTGAACTGCAAGAACTTTGAGCGTTTCTATCTATCTATTTATCTATCTATCTAAATATCTATCTATCCATCTATCTAACTATCTATATATCTATATATCTATCTATCTATCTATCTATCTATCTATCGATCTGCCTGCCTGCCTGCCTGCCTGCTTGCGTCTGGTGGTCTCATGACTTTCGCCTTAACTTGCAGTAGCCGAAAGTTTGTATGGCAGATAAGAGCTTTTGACGTATACGAATCATTGGTCATGCTATGAAGTGAAATTCTAAAGCCAGGCAAACCTCCCACGGAACTCAACTCCTATTGCCCTATTGCTCTTCTAAGCTGCGTAGGAAAGCTCATGGAGAGGATAGTGTCAATACGCCTGGAGTGGTTGTATATGAACAAGAATGCGTACCCCCAACAAATGCCTGGATATAGAAAAGGACGCAGCAGCACTCACAATGTAATAAACATCATCAACTGCGTAAAGTTGAACAAAGCAACCGGCAACATCACTATCAGTGTATTCCTCGACGTCAAAGGAGTGTTTGCTAACGTGACTCATGAGTCTATCCTACACGCCCCGAGGTCATTAGCTGTAGGAGGTCGTATGTACCGCTGGATCTAGGGTTACCTCAGAGAGGGGACAGTCTACATGTCCACAATTGAAGGTGACACAACTCCAATGCAGTGCATCAAGGAGTTCCCCAGGCCAGTGCCCTCAGTCCAACCTTATTCAACATCTCTGTCATCGGAGTAGAGAAGTGCATCCCAGCATCGGTAGAAATCTCACTTAACACAGATGACCTCTGTATATGAAGCAGCGGTCGCAACAGACCTGTTTTACAAGCAATATTGCAGAAAGCTCTCAACTCCATAAAGAAATTCTTGCTTAAACGAGGTCTAACGATGTCACCAGAAAAGTGTGCAGCCACTGCGTTTACGAGGCGTGATGTCTCACGCTGCAAAATGAAGGTAGCTCATTCTCCCTTTCGATAGTGACAAATCACAAGTTTCTGGGAGTGACAATCAACCGGCTAATGACGTGGACTACCCACGTTTGGATATAAAGGAAAACGTTGCGTCATACGTGAGCATCTTACGCTTACTAACAGACAATGCTGGTGGCTGGACCGTTTACCAGTTACAAATGTATACCGCTAAGGTACAAATGTATACCCAAGAGAGGATAGGTAGCGAGAGCATCAATGCGTGCAGAAACATCGCGGAAATCTTCTTAGTGGACCATAGTCACCTTTGTGCCTGGGTTCAAGAGCAAAAGACGCACACCCTAACTAGCACTCAGACATTTCCCTCTAGAGCATTAGGAAAACTGCTACAGAGCTCACCGTCATATTTACACTGATGGCTTTGTTACGTTTCCATATATATCCATTGGCGTTTGGATTTTATCTGCCACTGTCACCATCTCTGCCAATCTCCGTTGCTGCACCTCATCTACAGCCACTGAACAGGCTGCACTGTGGGCTGCCACTAAGTACATCATTGGCCAGACAGCTGAGAGTCCTTGGTCATCTTCGCTGACTCAAGAGCAAGTCTGCAGTCGCTGAGATCTTCATGCAAACAAAACCAACTCATCATGGACATCAAACACCTATGCAAGAAAACCTGTGACCTCCATCATCGCATTGTTCTGCAGTGTATACCTGCCCACTGAAGAATACGAGGCAACGTCCGGGCTGATGACGCTGTCAAAGCTCGACACGAGACTTCAGCAAAAATCGTCGAGATACCTTTCTCGAGGTGAGACGCAGTAACGCTAGCGCCTGCTTACGCCTGGCGCCTCCAGTGATTCCTCTAGACAGACCCTAGCCAACAGTATGGGCCTCTGTACAACATTGATCCATCGTGTGACTCCAGGATGCCGCGAAGTCTCAACAGGCAAGATGAAACGTGTTTTAACCGCATCCAATCAAACGTTGCATATACGAACTACTTCAGGACCAAAACTGGACTGACCGACTCAGCCCTTCGTGCCCAATGTATAGTCGTTGAAGACATCAATCATGTACTCTGTGAGGTACGAAATACGCATCAGAGAGACAGTTTCTGAAGATGGGCTTAAAAATGCAGCATGACACAAATTTGGAGTTAAAAATGTTCTAGGCCCATGGCAGAACACCTCCAGTGCATTAGACTCTACAAAAGGACTAGTGACGTTCTTATGGGTCACAGGCTTGAACGAAACTTTGTAAATAGTGCAGTGTGTGTGAGTGACTTAATGTATTATGTGAGTGTTATGCGTGTATGTAACTGTATGCGCTGGGTGTTTCTCATTATATATATCGCTGTCATCACTCGGCAACTGGAATAGCCTGTCAGTTGAAAAACGAGGCAAACCTCTTCAGCTTCCAATTATTATAATTCTCTCTCTCTCTCTCTTTTCGCAGAAGTCCTGAAACGCTTTCCTCCAGCACGTGTGACTCATACTCGTATACCACAGAACACGTATTGTTGGTATGTGTCGCATGCGACTGGGGTTAATGTCTACAGGAATATACTGTGACAAGAGACATTGGCAATTCCGATGCGAGATAGTCTAAAAACTTTACATTGGCTGTGTTGACCTTACAGATCTAAGGAAAAGTTCGAGGTCACAGAAGGTGTCAACCCCAAGCGTTCTGCGTGACAATCAAGTATTATACCACACAGTCACTCCAAGTTTCGAAAGTGTTTCAGAAAAAAGAACCTATGTAGGCGCAATGCTGGTGAAATTACAATGGTGGTTAAATGTAGGTTACTAATTTATAAACATTGCATATGCACTCTTATGATACAGTGTCACGTTGGGTTAACCTCGATTGTATAATTATGTGTAGTGCACTAAAGTTTCTCTACGACACACAAGGCAGCGATAACACCTTTGCGTATTTAAGGGCTACATGGTAACTTACCGTTTACAGTGTTGAGAAGACTCACGTTGCTGTTAGTTATGTATAGTTCCATACTTATGCATCCGTAAATCGCTGGTTATATAAAGATAACAAACTGTTGAACGTATATGTGTGCGTACAACCTTTATGCATATCTTAAGTTTGACATCGTAATGTATCGCTCAATGAAAAAAATTCTGGCGCAGGAACATTTCCTCGGAACGCTTCGCTTCACATAACATTGATTCTTATGGTATTCGTCATCTGCCGAATATTTTCAGCGATATCTGCCAGAAAAAGAGCTTCTTTAGTGTTTTTTGTGTTTTGCTTGGTGTACATTAGCAACGCCACTTATGGTTATTTTGAAGGTGTTTGATTTGTCATATTTAGCTGAAAAAACAAAATCACATGACCTTCCCAGCAAAGCTACACCCGACAGGGCTAGGTGTATACGTGCGTCAGTTGACAGTTGGAAAGGTGCTCAAGAACCTAGTTATTCCGTTAGGTTAACATGATATTGGTGACAATAGCGACAAAACTAAGCGTGACAGCATCGTTTATATTTGATGCACTAAAAAGTGCGGAATTCATGAATTTTCGCTTGGCGTAATAAATAAAATGCGTCATCACAATTTTCAGGACAAATGGGTGAATAAAACGCTTATCAGCTAACTTCCGCATTGCCCAAACTTAGCTGCTTGCATTAGCACGGCACATGTAGGAAAAAACCACAACACACGTAAAAAAAGATGGGCACTAAAGTTCCATTTGGTTATTTCATGCCATTCACAGCTACATCACAAGTGCGTGAAATAAAATGTGCCCAACTTGCACGCAATCTCATTTTAAGAAACGTCGTTTCCTTTTCCATAAATTAAAATTATGGCGAACTGAAACACACTTCCCGTATCAGCTATAGCTTCGCCTACTTACATTTCACGTGTAAGCTGATTCTGCGACCAACCAATAGAAATACAGCTGTATAGTATTGGGGAGTGCCCCCGACTTTTGCAGTGCACTTCGAGAAAAAGCTTCTACTGAAAGTATATTTAGCATGCTGTAGTTGTGTTCACAAACTCTACCATTCAGACACAGCTTAGTCTGCTTTATGTTGTACTTACCGTGTGATAAAGAAAACTTGTACACAACACAGCACTTGCAATCTACAAATCTCCGCTGCTGTTCATTATCACAGGCTGAGAGAGCTACATTGTTTGGGCAAGTCAACTTGCAAATCTCCCCCAGTTAAGCTGAGAAAACAGCGCGTACTGTGACTTATCTGGCAAACTGAACAGTTGACAGGTAGTCGAGAGCTAAGACAGACGTTTCGTAGCGTGTGAGTGAGCTCACAACGCAATAAAAACGACGTACGTTAGCCCACTCTGCCACTTTCTTCAAGGTATGGGAAATAGTGTGCAATTACAGGTTGACACCTACGCTGTAGCCGGGACACTCTAAAACTTCTTGTCTTTTATTTTTAGGTAAATCTTTCAGAATGAGTTTGGCAACACATACCTGTAACAGAACTGAATACCCTGCTACAGTGAGATGCCTGTTAGTCTCGAAACCGGAGGTCATTTCGTGGTGACATTAACGTTTCAACGCTCGCACTGACATCTTTCAGTGTACACTTTTTCCGGATGCTATAGAACAAAGGAATCGTTTACCCCATCATGTTTTTAATAGTACCGATGTGCAATCTTTTGACAGAGAAATTGATGCTTATTTTGGTCATGGTTGAAGTGAACTACTGCCAATTTCGGTTTATTGTGTGCATTGCTATTTGAGTGCCAGTTGTTTTGATTTTGTGTTTGTACGTACTATTGTACTCTCTCCCTGTTATGATCCTCAAGCGAGGGTTGACAGTATTATAAATAAATAAAAAAAGTTTTGCTCACCACATTTTTGAAATGCGAGTTTTTAATGCCTATCCTAATGAGTTTCAGTTTCATTCTCAGTTTCAGTTTATTGAGCGTAATTGGGTGGGGGTTACATATAGTGAGAGGTATACGGAAAGAGGTCTCTTAGTGTAAACCCTGCAATGGGACCTTTTGTTATCAAATACACAAACGAAAAATAAAAACAAGAGCAGGATCGCGTAAAATAAGCGTGAATATGCGTACAAAATAATAAAAGAGGCATCATGGTATGCAATAACATGCAGCATATTCGACAGTGATCTACACAGGAATAGGAGTTGAAAAAGTGAAGCTAAAACAGTGCAAACTAAACAATCGCTAGGAATGAACACTCGAATATTTCCGAAGAAAAAGAAAATAATAGAAATGAATAAAAGAAACATAAAAATGTATGACAAAAATGGCACCGACAGTCACTACACATAAGTCCGAAGTTTAAAAAAAAGATTCAGATAAGAACAAACTGAATTGTTTGAAGGTATTTAATGAGGAAGAGCTTTAAGTCTCTAAAGGCAGAGTGTTTCATACCTTGATGGCGGAGAAGCTCACTGTTTTCAGTCCGTAATTAGTGCGCGCCTTGGGCAATAAAATATTGTTTTGAAAAGAGAAACGTGTATTACTTGAAGAAGTGGTAATATTGTTGGCTAAAATACATAAAAATCCGGATTATGTATCAGGCGGTAGGCAATTACAGCTAAGTTAGAGGCGATCATATTTGAAATAGGAAGAATATTTAGTGAAGAAAACAGTGGAGCTGAATGGGCATGATAATCACTGCTCTTTATTAAGCGAAGAGCATATTTTGAATATGCGCTAATGGGCTTACATAAGTTTTATACGTGAGTCCTCAAGATTCAATGCAGTAGTTGAAATGACAGTGAAAGAAGGCAAAATAGAGAACAGATCGATGGTGTAGGAAGTGCGAAAAATTGGCGGACTCTGAGCAGAACACGAGTACCATAGGCGGTTTTTTTATCTTTTTATTAACATAATATGATGGTTGAAGTTCAAAAAACAGTCAAGTTCAACACGGAGAAAGGTGCATTTCTTAGAAAGAAGTATTTCATAATCATTAACATACAGCGGGAGTGCGTTATCTCGCTTTTTGACCTAGAACTGGAAATAACTAATTTTGTCTTATAGCGATTATTACCAAGCTTGTTGTTAAAACACAAATAATGACGCTCTGAAGATCGCTGTTAAGCTGGGAGGTTAGCGCAGGAATGCAGTCGTGAGCATTAAATAGGGTGGTGTCGTGTCGGTAAAGCAAGGATTCTGTGTGAGGGAATAAACAGTCTTTCAGGTCATTTATGTAAACGAGAAATAGATGAGGACCTAATATTGATCCTTGTGGGACCCCTATATTGGCAGTTTTGGAGCGTGAAAGTACACCTGAAATGGATACAACTTGTGTATGATTCAGTAAGTAACTAGAAATGAAATCTCGTGGTGGACCAGTTATACCATAGGAAGAGAGCTTGTTTGAAAGAATAGCTTGATCGATAGAATCAAAGGTGTGACTGAAGTCAATGAAGACTGATCCAAAGAATTTTCCGTCATCGATCGTGTTTCTGATATTTTCAGTAAGATGAACTAGTGCTAGATTGGTGGAAAGCCCATGACGAAATCCAAATTGATGGGGTGACAAGAGCTAAAATTTTTTGAGGTATTTTGCAAGGTGGACAGAATATAATTTTTCAACAACCTTACTGAAATAAGTAATAATAATGATGGCCTATAATTGTTTATCGGTGACTTATCGCCTTTCTTGTGAACAGGCACTTACTTGCTTTTTTTAGTTCGGAAAGAAAGATAGAGTGCGTATAGATTAATTTAACAATATGGGCAGAAATAGGGGCGATGACATCAATAATGTCCTTCATGTATCTGACAGATATGCTGTCAAGTCCAGCGCTAGTTGTTTTCAAACTTAAAATAGTCTTCTGCACTTCAGCTGGGCACGTTCGAAAAAGATTAAGAGATCGCAATGGACGCCGTTTGTCGTTGAGACAAGATTGGACGCATTTACCGCTTATTCTGAAAAAGTACTGGCTGAAAGCAGTTGCAATGACATTAGAAGTTTGAAAGGTATTCACGTCATGACATATCACTGTGATAGAAGCTGCAGCTTTATTTTTATTTAAAAACGAGTCAAGTATACGCCACTGCTTTCCCGTATTCTTTCCAGCTGGCATTGTTCAATTTTCATAGAGCTGGGTGAATGGTATATGCAACCGAATACTATTTTGCGTGAGTTACTACCGAAATTAAGACTATCACATTCTATCCTAATTGCTTCAACATCGGGTGCATTAAGAACCAAGTCTGTTTGACGTTTATAGCTAACATTGTTAAATATAAATATCGTTGCACCTCCGTGGCATGAGGATGCACGGTGGTTGTACACTGCATTGTAGTTCGGAAAGCAAAACGAATTTTTATCAGAGTGGGGTAAGCAAAGGCTCTGAAACACAGACTATCAGAAACGGAAAGCGTAAACTAAAAAAAACGGCGTGAAAATCCTCGAAGTGGTTGCGGAGGCTACGCGCAATAAAATGAATTATTTATTGAATTATAGGTCTGAAATGATAAAGAATGAAGGTTATCAGTATCAATGTAAGGCATGGTAACGTCAGGATATGAGATTACCATAGTTCGAGAATACGCTTAAGCCAGTTTAGTCTTGAATTCGGAATACGCGGCTGTCAGTTGTTTTGCGGGCCTTGATCTGACAAGCATCCGTCAACAAAACTTGTCATTTACTTTTATTTTTCAGGCAAATGGCCATCGCGAAAGTTTTCTTGTTCTGTTGGGTCAGGTGATCATTTGCATCTATGGGCCGCACATCTATGAGTTTCGCGCCACCGCTGTGCTCAGTTGGCTAAGGTACTTGGTTGCTGAACCGCAGGCTGTGGAATCAAATCCTGGCTGCGGCAGCTGCATTTTCAATGGAGGCGAAATGTTGTAGGTCCTTGTGCTCAGATTTGAATGCACATCAAAGAATCCCAGGTAGTCAAAATTTCCGGAGCCCTCCACTACGGTGTTTCTTATGATGGTTTTGAGAATTCAAAAATATCGCTATCTCTCACTCACTCACTCACTTAATAAATGAATAAATAAATCTATCATCAATCGAGCAATCGATCTTTCAATAAATAAATAAATAGGTCTATCAATTATTATAAATGTGCATTCAGAGCACGAAGACAGAAGAAAGGAGACGAAGTGCCTGAATGACAGACTACGTAAGCACAGCTACAACGCGAGAAAGACTTTCAGCGTGAAGGTTTCTAGGAGCGCACTGCAAAAGAAGTCGCCTCTCCTCCACTATGTACAGGTGCATCAATATCACACGGTCCTAGAATCAGCTAACGCGTGAAATGAAAGAAGCTGTAGCAGGTATCAGAAACGTATGTGCCAGTTCGCCATCAATGGCTTTTACGGAAAAGGAAATAACGTATCTTGAAATGACATCGCGTGCACGTGAGTTCTGTGTTTTCGATCGTGTATAATATGGCTGTGGACGGCATGTGTCACGCGTATATGCTGATGCCTGGTTCGCTCGTCGGGCGTTGCGAAATGAACCATAGAGGCTGATGGTACTAAACGAAACTCCCACTTCTTCACCATAAAAATCACAAAACAAAACAACAACAAAAACACAAACACATTGTAAAACAAATAAAAGGAAATATCTTAATGACGCATGTTTCAAAGTCCGATACCGTTTGCGTTTTCTAGTTCTCGCGCTTGCAGTTGTGGCGTGGCCTCCGGTACGCTGAAAGTCCCTCTCACGCGTGATGACACGTCATATCGATGCTCAACGGTGGCGACTATGTTGAAGAACCACTACACTGGTAGCTCCAGTGGCTTCTCGCTGAGGCAGGTGCTCGGGCGGGATAGACTGCAGATCAGGGTCGGCTGTGGTTCCGGGGCTGCTCGCCGGGTCAGGTGCTCGGGCGGGAAACTGCAGCCCAGGATCAGCGGTTGCTCTATGAGCTGCTCGCCGAGTCAGGTGCTCGGGCGAGAACCATTGCCGTCCAGGGACAGCGGTACTTCCTTGCACTGCTCCCCGAGTCAGGTCCTCAGGCGGGAGCCTGGGGCGAGACCCAGTCCGAACTTCCGCAGCCCTTGGCCCCTTGAACGCCACGTCCCCACTCTCACGTTTCTCACTCGCCCCGCGCCCTCTAGGTCCAATCTCGCGTCCCCACGCGCTCTTTTCTCCTCTTCTTCTCCCTCATTTCAGCGTTTAAATTACCTAATCAAGGCAACTTCTTTCTCTTCTTTTATTCGTCATCTTGTCATTCTTAAGAATGGCCCCCTACTTTTTGAATTTTCGCTCCACGAAAACTGTCGTCTTCAATGGCACAATACACATCACTGTACCGCGCAACACTTCCCTGCACGACACAGCACTTCACTTCATTGCACATCTCGGAACTTCCCTTCATCGCACAACACTTCACCTCACGGCACATCACGTCACTGCACTGTTGTACTTCACTGTTGTACCACTGAACTTCCCTGTTGTACCACTGTTGTACCACTGTTGTACCAAATTCACTGTTGTACCACTGAACTTCCCTAACTAACGCGCACATCCATCTTCGTGAGCCACCGTCACACCTCACTGTCATGCCACATCAGCAATGAAACAACGATACTAGGTATGTGTCCGCACGGAGTTCCCTACTTCATCATTCTACGCATGAAATCTGTGCCAATATTGTCTCTCCCTTTTATGTACTGGACCGAGAAACTGCACTCCTGTAAGATAAGGCTCCACTTCATGACTTTAGGGTTATTATGCTTCACCCGGTTGAGGTACTCCAGCGGCTAATGATCCGTTTGCACCGCAAACTGGGTTCCATACAAATAAATGTAAAATTGTTTAACAGCCCATATTAAAACATAACATTCCTTCTCCACCGTAGTGTAGTTTCTTTTCCGGTCATTCAGCTTCCGACTTGCGTACAAGACTGGTGTAATGGTTAAGGACGTTCTTCACTATGTTTGTTTATAGCGGACGAGAAAGGGTTAACATGAATTATTTAAGCGAACAAAAGAAGCTTTATATTGTACATTAGAGAGAAAGTGATAGGAGAAAATAAAACTATATGTCCAACCCTATACGCCAAGCATCACGCAACATGCACGAGAGTCAGACCGCCATTAATATGCGCAGACTTCGCGGCTACGCTAACTCAGTGTCCAGCGCGTATAGTTCTCTGTTCGTAAGAAGAAACCGCTGTCTCACAGTTTGGGTCCCCGTCGTCCCGACATGATGCGGTCGTCGACGTGCGCGAGGGCAAAGGTGGCATGTCTGGAACGGCTGACGGCACACGGATGCCCTACCGTTTGCAGCGCCGTTGAGTCGGACGTCGCGGGCAACCCAGCAGTCAGGGTCGCTACTCCTGAGGTCCAGGATCAGGCCACGGCTCACGAGGACCACACCCGGTAGGCCTCGCCCACGAACCTGCTCCCGGCCCCATGGTCCTCCATACAGACGCCCGCGTCTCGCCCGGCAGAACGTCTCGCTCGTCCCTTGCCGATGAGCGACGCTCTGGTGACACCGGCGCTTGATGGCATGGGTGCGGCTACGGAGCAGTCAACCCGCATCGGAGACGCGATGCTCCGTGCGGGGAATGGCCAGCCCGTCCAGGAAAGAGCGTGCGCCGAGACAGACGCTCGGCGCAACCGTGACCATTAGCCAGGCCACGTTCATCGCTGTGCCGAACGGCTGACCGTGGAGACGCCTCGCCGAGATCCACGATGCCCTCGGTAAGGAAGAGGACAGCAGGCCAGGCCGCGCCCGGAGATGCAGTACTCGTGCCGGTAATGCCACCCCAGCTGGTGCTTGGACGGCAGCAGCGTGAATGGCCGCGTTCCCTGGCCGGAACCTGGATCCCCTGCGTCCGACGCTTTGGCCCGCTGTCTCCCGTCTGCCGCTGCTTCGGCTCATCCCAGCCACAAAGCTTACCGCCACGTAATGGTCACCCGTGGCCCAATCGTGGTACGCCACCTCTATGGGCCACCAGAGGTCATCAGCTGATTGGCTGACCTCACGCGCGCAGTTGGCTCAAAATCCCACGCGTTTCGCCCCGAACTTCCGTCGTTGTCGTTTTCGTCACTCATCACAACTGGATGCAAGATCCCATCAGATTCCTGCAAAAGTACATCTCCTACAGCCCTTTCTGATGCATCCTTTCGCAAAATAAACGTCCTACTGAGATCTGGTGCCATAAGAACCTGGGGCTCAGCCATAGACCTCTTCAGTTGCTCAAATGCATGCTCATGACATTCCGACCAAGACAATAAGTTAGGCGCATTTTTTGGTGAGATCGGTAAGGGGACTCACTATATCCGCGTAAAGAGAGATTAGTTCTCTATGGTAGCCTGTAAGGCCCAAGAAGGATCTCAACTGCTTCTTGTTCAATGGCCTCGGCACAGACTGTATCTTCTCAATTGTGTCAGGATGAGCTGGGATGTGTCGCATTCCGAGGGTGTGTCCAAGGAAGATAATCACTTGAAACCCAATTTGGAATTTTGTCGGTTTCACTGTGATCGTCGCCCCTCTCGTGCCTCGGCACGCTCTTCACGTAATTTTTTCTGTTCCTCATGATAGAGCGTCATTATAGCTTGAGCCGATAATCCCGCTGCACTACCGGCTGCCATCAAGCGTTCCAGATCCCTTTCACGGCTCCCGACAGACCTAGGCGTGTGATAAGGTTACATAAATCCTGGCAGGCTCGCCATGGTCACGCGTATATGCTGATGTCCGGTTCGCTCTTCGGGCGTTGCAAAATGAACCGTAGAGGCTGATGGTACCAAACGAAACTCCTACTTCATTACCATAAAAATAAAAAAAACAAAACAACAAAAGCACGTACACGTTGAAAAACAAAGAAAAGGAGATGCCTTAATGACTCGCGTTTGAACGTCCGATTCCGTTTGCGTTCTCTAGTTCTCGCGCTTACAGTTGTGGTGTGGCCTCCAGTCCGCTGGGGGTCCCTCTCAGGGGTGAGGACACGTCATATCGATGCTCAACGGTGGCGACGATGTTGAAGAACCACTACAGAGGTAGCTCCAGTGGTTTCTCGCCGATGCAAGTGCTCGGGCTGAATACACTGCAGACCATGGTCGGCGGTGGTTCCGGGGCTGCTCGCCGAGGTCGGTGCTCGGGCGGGAAACTGCAGCCCAGGATCAGCGGTTGCTCTGTGCGCTGCTCGCCGAGTCAGGTGCTCGGGCGAGAACCATTGCCGTCAAGACCCTAACAAGAAAATCAAGTGCGTGTCATGTATGACTACATGCCGCGCTCAGGATGCGCTTGCGGCCATTTCTTAGCGTCACATAGACCAAATTTGGTATTGCGGTACGTGAATGGATGACGAAGGTATGTAACTGGTGCAAACATGTTAATCATGAGATGCGTGTCATGTAACATTATGACTACATGCTACGCTCATGATGCGGTCGCGGCTGTTTCGCAGGGTTCATATGCAGCGAACTCGATGTTACGTGATGTGAACGAACGACATAGGTAAATGACACATCCAAACATGACAATCACGACATGCTTCTCATGTAACAACATGACTACATGCCACACTCATGATGCCTTCGAGGCTGTTTCGCTAGCTTGAAATATGCGAAATTTGGTATAACCTTACGCCAATGGAAGACAAAGGTATGTTTTTGGTGCAAGCATAATAATCATGAGATGCGTGTCAAGTGCGAACATGACTACAAGCCACAGTCAAGGCACCATTACATTTCGATATGGCGTGGTGCGCGTGCTTGCCAGCGTTCATTTCGTCGCGTCACGCCAGCGTTGCCACGCCGGGAGCCGGTCCTGCCATATGCTCGCAGGCGTGCGCCGCGCTGCGTTGCTTTGGCGCCTGTGCGTTTCAGCGCGTCCGGCGTCCCTCTGTCACGAAACGAGGGAGGCGCAGTGTTGTCTGGGTAACGCATCGGCATAGAGTTAGGTTACTCTAGGGTATCAGCGCGAAATGCAGCAAGTCGCATTTCGCACCGGTTGCCGTCGGGCAGTGCCGGCGGGCGCTGGTCGCTCCAGGCGTCAGACTATAAAATGCTCGCGTTTTGCTAACGTAACGTCGCTGTGCCCAGCGTACGCGCGCGTCCACTCTACATTGGAGTAAATTGTGCCCTTCATGATGTGCTGGTGGCCGTTTCACGAGCTCCATATATACGAAATTTGATGTTACGTGACGTCAATGGATGACATTATATATGAATGGTGCAAATATGATAATCCTGACATGCGTGTCATGTAGGAACATTACAGCATACCACGCTCGTAGCGTGCTCGCGGCCGTTTCGCCAGCTCCACATATACTAAAATTTGTTGTCACGTGATGTGAATAGATGACGAAGGTAAACGACCCATCCGACCTTGGTAATCATGACTCGGAAGTTATGTACGGCATCATTCACCTCCACCTCATAGCGTTGTGCTAATTTTAAAGCGAAATATATACAATTTTTTTTTCATGCTTCGCATATCAACGAATCCCACAGGACATGGAATCTGCCAATTTTTTTATGTACTCAACACTACCCATCCTTTATGTATACCCCAGATGAGGCCTTTGAGGTATTCAAAACAAGTAAATAAATAAATGAATAAATATTTTGATCGCGCATAAAGCCAGCATTGTTGAGTAAGTGCGACACGATAACTTCCATTAAAAGTTTCTCTTTTTCTTGTGGAGAAAGGCAATGTGATTACTCAACGACATAGGACAAACACCACTACTCAGAAGAGAGGAAAAAAAGAAAAAAATCTGAGTATTGAAAAGGCAGTTGCGCCTGCAGTGGAATCTTTCTTGTCTAGATAGAGGTAACGCCTTTCCAAAGTACAAGCATAAAACTTTACCGGCCGGAGTGTAACATGACCACAAAGCAAACACCGACAAACTTCCAAGTGACTTCGAACTCTAACTGGGGGAATGAAACGTCCAGCTGTCACGGAGGTTCCAACTGCGGCAATTTAGCGTTCGTGCATTGACCGAATGTTTGCCATCGATACGAAATTGAGTGCTTCGATAAACTTCACGACCTCGTAAATATATATAGTTCGGTACATTGAGACAGAGTGGCTTGTGCTTGCGAAGTTGCCCAGGCTAGGGTTGAGCGCACTTCTACTTTCCTCATGACCTCGTATTTGATCCTCTCGAGTTAGCAAGACGGCGTTTCCTGGCAACGAACAACGTCGCTAGATGTAGGCACATAGATGACGAAAAGTTCGAATTTTTCTGCTTAAGCTTCTTGCACGTAGAGATGGACGCATGGCGCCAAGTTTTCTTGTACATTAGAATGTCAACTCAGTGAACTGAGTTTTTTCCGTCGGGCCCATAGCGATGAAAGCGTGAACGCGTATTACTAAAACAGCTGATTTTACTTCATGATCTGTGTTGCGGTTGTCAAATATGCGTGGCTGGCACATGGGTGCGGTGAAAATAGATAGGTGTGGATAAGTTTCTAGTACAAGGTGCATTTTTTCATGAAAGCGTTCATCCTGTGTCCTTTCTGAGAGCTCTTATTTTTGGCGCTTGTTTCATTACGAACTTATGCCAGGATACCTAACCAGCAGTCATCCAATAAATGCTGTTGTGAAGCTATTTCTTTGATGAATGACATCTGTACACCTTTTCAACAATGCCTGTATTTTCGAAGCCGATAGCCTTTCTGTAAGATCATCTCCTATAAGATGATACTTAGACAATAGTACCACAATTTTTTCTACATTCATCTTTCTTTTATTGATATAACATATAAGGAGACGTTGGCACACAATTATGGCGCCGGCTGCTCCTTAGCGCTTGAGTGAAATTTTAACACGTATCTTGAAGTAAAACATATAAAGAATTGCATGGAAAATGTAACACTCGGGCACAGATATGCAAAGACACACTTATACGCACATATCACAACAAAATGATAAGGAAGTGTTCGAAAGTCAATGAATGAAATTTCTGATGATGTGCCTCGTTAATATTCTGTCCAACCAGCACACAACAGCAGAGCACACGTCTGGCTCTTTTTAAAATGTATTCGCTCGTGTGTACATAATAGTCGACACGTCATTCACTTCACTACACACACATGATGGGTGTCACATGATACGGCACATAATTAGTACATGTGTTATACAAATGAAAGTTTGTTATTTTTAGTACTTGTCGGCAATTCCGCTGTCTCGTAAAAAACGTGTTAATGATTTAAAGCGTGCGACTGTAAAACTTTAGTTGGCCACAGGCCTAGAAGTTTCTTCATGCTGAGCGGTCTGCGGTCTAATGCCAACAGTTCGGATTTAAGACGGCGTCTCGGCATCTCATTATGTGGACAGTCTATGAAAAGTTGACATACGTCGTCATTTATGAATCCACGTTCACATTCAGGAGTTTCAGCTCTGCCAATGTGTGTAAAAAAAGTTTTCTGTGTGCGGTGCCTAGCCTCACTTGGTGAATCGGTGAATGTGATATAAATCGCAGCTCTTTGTACTTTGGTCGAACCAAGCAGTTTTGCTCGTTCTGAAAGTCGTAGTTTTTATAACACCACGTAATTCATTTTTCGGAATTGGTAAAGAACTAGTAACTTCTTTAAGATGTGTTTGTCATGCTGCTTCATCGGCAGCTGTTTTTCCAGGAATGTTGCAATGGCCAGTTATCCACTGGAATTTATTCTCATGTGGCGCCTTGTTCGCTTTGGTGAGCTTTTTCAGCGTTTATTATGTCTTACTATCACTTAATACTGTCGTGTTTGTACTGGTGAGTGATCCTAATGCGGCGTATGAGTCACTGAAAAGTACCCATTTTCTCACGTGTGCTGTTGAGTTTATAAACTTTATAGCAGATAGAATAGCGAAGAGCACAGCTGTAGTAGATGACGTCAGGGGACATAATTTCATTGGTTCCTGAATATTGAGTTGTGGTATATTTAAATTCCGATGTTGAAGATGTTTGTTGAGCAGCTTGAATGAACATGTCTCTCTTTCTGATGTCATCCACTGAGAATTCAATGCTTGGTATTGCAAGCAGCCATGGAGGAGAGTCCATTTAAGAGATCCAAAATTAATTTCTTGGTGATATATGTACATTACTCTGTATTTCTTTATCAGCATTGCTTTTATCCCTTCGCAAAATCTCCAGTGCCAATGGGTGGCCCTTTTGTTGCGTCTGTAAGCGAATAAGATGGCGGCATGTTTCGATTGTTCTCATGACTGGAAAGGGTGATTGTCGAGTCTCTGCTATGACAAGGCTGCTGGAAATTGCTCGTGGAACACCTATGCAGACGCGCTGACCCTAGCTAATAATCTTTGAAGTTGCTCCTCTGAAGTGCCGGAAAGACCGTGTAACACTGTTGCAGCATACGCTACTTCTTGTCGTATTAAACCATTGTGGACAGTGAGAATTGATGATACAGATCCGCCCCATGATGTCCCAGCAATTCTGCGGACTATATTCACTAGCATATTCACCTCGTTATCGAGTTTGTTTATGTTTGGTGCCCATGGTAGCTGCCTAACAAGTATTACTCCAAGAAGCCGATGCTGTGTCACAACCATTATCAATCTTCTTCTAAATTTAGATTGAATTTTTTTTAACTTCTTACGGGTAAAGAGCAATACAGATGTCTTTGCGTGCAATAAAATCATTCCTTTTTCAGTTAAAAAGTTGTTGATAATATTCATGCCGTCTTGCAATGCAATCTGAATTACCTGTTTGTCCGTGCCAGATGCCCAAATGCCCGCATCATCTCCATATATGGAATATTTCAGCCTGGAAGGGATTCTTTTAGCTGAATCAGCCATAACGAAGTTGAAAATAAAAGGACTGAGTACGCTTTCTTGTGGCGCTCCCTGTGGGACGTCGTGTTCTGCAGTCTTTCCTTCGCTCGTCTGAACGAATATTTTGCGACCTGATAAAAATTTAGATATCCACCGCAAAGACCTGCCGGACAGTCTGAGTTCCAACATACTCAGCAAAACATGAATGTGACTGACCGTGTCGAATGCCCGATTGAAGTTCAAGAACACTGCGACCATCAAACTACCACAGGCACGTTCATCCTCCACATACGCTACTATGTGCAGTATTGCATCTATTGTGCATCTCTTTCCTAAAACCTGTTAAGTAGTTGGAGAATACACCAGTTCTGTTGCACAACCAATAAGGTCGCGCATCAATAATTTTTTTCATTACCTGAGATAGGCAGCTTGTCAGACTAATTGGCCGGAAGGATTTGAGGTTCAAGGGCATCTTAGCTGGTTTTGGATTGGAATGATGCGAGCACACTTCCAAGACACGGGTACAATTTCTTGCATTCATAGATTATTGTAAATATCTAAGAGAATAGTGGTGCCTGCGGGCCCAAGGCTCTTTATCTTACTCTACGTAATGCCGTCCGGTCCAGAGGCCGATTTTTAACGACATGATGCTAAAGAACAATGCATCTCACTTAACGTAAATACAGGATGCTGGGCCCAAAAGCAAGCATTATTTTCTGACTGGCTAACGCGACAGAATTATCAAATAAGGCTCATTGTCACGGACGGCCATTTTTGGCGACACCGCGTCACGGCAATTAACGGGCGCCGTACTCCCCGACTGACCGTGAGAAACGGCGGCGCACGAAAGGGAGCCGAGAAGAGCAGAATAGGGTGCTCTTAGAACGTAGCCGCCGACCGTCAATCCTTTTGTAACTGTGGCGGCGTCGGCAAGGTCGTAGAAGGCCGCGGTATACCCCGAACAAGGATTAGACTACGAGACGCCCGGCTGAGAGCTAAGTGGTTGACCGTTCCCACGGGGAAAAGCGTGGGAAACGCTCTGGGGGCCAAGCCGAATGACAACAACCCGGCAGGCTGTCACTCTCGCTAGTTGAGGTTTCTCTCCCAATTGAAAAGGGGTGGGGTCAAAATATTTTTGGGGCGGAGTTTCCCATCAATTAAACGTGCATGATTGGACCCAGGTAGAGGTCTCTTGTCCCCAAGGAAGAGAGCGAGGAGACACGAGGGGGATTTAAGCGCAGGTATTTGCCCTGCTAGGCAGACTAGTCGCTGACCAAGCTGGTGTAGAAACAGATCAACAAGCATCTTTTCCAGAAGTTTTTAGTGTGGCTCTGTATCGGCTGGCCACCTAAACTTAGCCGTTCGTCTAGTTGTGACGCGATATTAACGTCTGCAACGTAGACATCGGGACTTCGCCTCGAGTTAGCTGAACCTGCTCGAAGTCACCTGCAAGCACTAGCCTCCCGGAGCCACCAGCGTTGCAACACCGCCGACATCGCAGTCGTGCCAGAACTCTCTTCGACTTCTCGCATCCGATCGTCGGGGACACAACGCTGCCGGTCATCACACGTATGCCTTCACCTGTTTATATCTTCGAACTTTCTCCTCCGTCGTTCTATTCTTGTTAGTTGTGTAGTTTGTAATAGTTCTCTCTCGTAAGCTGATTTATTGCTTCTGTTATATATTTCTTTAGTTGTATCAAGTGTCGATGTATTTTGTCAGTTGTATTGAAGTGTTGTATTAGATCCCGTGTTGCTGCAATATCACTAGAGTAAAGTTTGTTTTGTTTTCCCACGTCTCTGATCTCTTCACTGTCTTTGCTTGCGTACGGAACGAACCAACCTGCTGTCATTCCCGTCGCCGACTTCGCGCTGGCGACGCTAGAGTGGCAGCTTATAACACTCATTGTGATGTGGCGGGCCTACTGATCAGTTGACAAAATTCATCAGCTACCAGATCTTCCCGTTTCTCCAATGCTGCAGCAAGAGCACGAAATGGGAAACTCTGTGATACAGGGCCACTAAATGCCTGAAAAACAAGCCAAATTTTGGAACAAGTGTGTGGGGAGAAAGCATGCCACAAAAATCATGCCAGCGTCGTCTACCTAAATTTTCTAGTCGTCTGCACGTTACGCTGTAGATTTTTGTGTATTTTCGTATTATTCTAAACTTCCGCTGTGTCGATATGCCCATCTGAACGTCGTCTAAAGGCTCTTAGATGTTCATACACTCCGTCGACTGCAGCCTAGTCTTTTGTAATCGGGACCTTCTTTGTAAATTTATTCGCACTATTTTGCAGGAATTCAGTAAAGCTTTCAACTGTCGTGAGTTCACTATTTTAGTTTGTTAGGCGGTACCGAAAAGCTTTCCAGTTCGTCAGTTTGCTGTAGGGCCTGATGTCGTCATTTCGCTAGTAGGGGAGATTTATAATAATCTGAAAATGCTTACTCCCCCGTGTTCGTACATCCGTTGTCCATCCCACTTCAATCACTAGATCTTGGAAACACATGGTTACATCGATGCAATTCGAGTAATTATGCCCTCTGAGAAACGTTGGGAAGCCGTCATTTATTATTGTCAAATTGAATTTGTCTGCGGCACACTGAACAACGTTCGCACGAGTATCACCTCGATCACTACACCAGATTATGTTGGGCGCATTGAAGTCTCCACATATTTATATATATATATATATATATATATATATATATATATATATATATACATATATATATGTGTGTGATTTTGAAATAATAAAGATATTTGCTAGCTCTTCCGCCGAAATGCGTCTTGAAGGTTGTAGATAAATATTGATCACTGTTATGCACTGCTCATCAAAGGATACGTTGCAAGTGAAGAATTCCGGGAAGTCAGAATCACTCGAGTGAAGTTCGTGGGAAAATAGGTCCTCTCTGACGCACAAATTTATTTATTTATCTATTTATTTAGATACCTCAATGACCCCTAAAATATGGGGTTGACATGAGGGGTGAGCATTTCTACAAAAACAACTCTTCCATGATGCGTTTGAAGATGGCTTGGTCGGAATGAAACACTGCCTTGGTGGGAAGGTCATTCCAGTCCCTTGATGTCTGGTTGAAGAATGAGGAGGCATGGGAGACATTGTGAGCTTGAGGGGAGTATACGGTCCTTTCGTCGTTGGTCCGGCTTGAGTGGCGGTGTGCGGGAGATTGGCTTGGGGTGACTTGTGAAAGAAGATATGAAAGAGGGAAAGGCGGGTGACTTGACTGCGTGAGACAAGGCTGGGAAGGTTGGCTTGGGGTTTGAGTTTCTATGAGCTAGAGTTGTAGAAAAAGTCTGAAAAAATGTAATGTACGACACAATTATGTATTGATTCAAGCATGGCAACGTGATTATTTTTGGTATGGGTCCCACAAGGCGCATGCATATTTGAGCTTCGGCTTTACTAAGCAGCAGTGCGTTAGAAGTTCGACTGAGGGGGTTGCTAATCGGATATTATGCTGCAGGTAACCAAGAACACCAGTAGCAGAATTTCTATGCTAGTTATGTGGGTGTGCCATGATAGGTCAGTAGTTAGGTTAATTCCTAAGTACTTGCAGGTGTTAACAGGGGATATTAACGAGCCACTTATTATATAATCGCGAGCCGGATATGACTTCTTTCTATGAAAAGTGAGAAGGGAGGATTTGATGCGTTTACTGACATAAGCCACTTGCGGCACCAATCTTCAATTTGACTGAGGTCAGATTGTAGGGATGAAACATCGTTATCGTAATTATTATGGCGGTATAGCTCGTAGTCGTCTGCAAACAATCGTATCGCGAAAGAAATGTTATTTGGAAGATCGTTAATGTATATGAGAAAGAGCAGGGGTCCGAGGACCGTTCCCAGAGGAACCCCGGATGTAACAGTTGTGAGGGAAGAGGAGCGTTCGTTAACGTAGACAAATTGCTGATGGTTACACAGAAAATCTCGTATCCAGTGAAAAACATAATGATGAAGGTTTAGGCGAGACAGTTTTAGGAATAGGCGGTTATGGGGTACTTTATCAAAAGCTTTTTCAAAGTCTGAAAATAGTGCGTCAACGGGATTGTTAGTATCTAGGCTAGAACTGACGTTATTAATGAAGAGAGCCAGTTGAGTGTCACAGGAAAGGCCCTTCTGGAAGCCATGCCTACTGGGATGAAAAAACTTAACAAAGCTAAGAAACATCGCAATATGTTAATGAAGAGTGTGCTCCAATAATTTAGAGCATACACTCGTTAGAGAGATGGGACGATAGCTTCTCGATGACGCTGGGTTACCTCTTTTGGGCACTGGGATGAACTTTCCCACCTTACAGTCATGTGGTAGGGTACTATTAGAAAGCGATTGCTAAATTAGGAAAGAGAGAATGACACTGGTGTTAGTACTTTTTAGTATTTTGGTGTTCATGCCATCTATGCCAGCTGATGATGTCATCTTTAGGCTGTTCGTTAAGGCAGCAATACCAGCAGCCTTAAAGGTGATTTCCTGCATTACCGGATATTCATTCAGGGACAAGTAGGGCGATTAGCTATCAGGCTCTTTGGCGAATACCGAACAAAAAACGCTGTTCAACACGCGTGCGGTAACATGTAGTGGAATGGGTTGATCATTTTCATCACAGAGTGATAACATTTCAGGTGCGCTTGGGTTGGTAAATTTCCGGAACTGCTTGGGAATAGTGTTTAGCACGTTCGGTAATGTTGAAGCTAAGAAGTTGCGTTTGGATTTCGTGGAAAGTGAATCGAACAGTTTATAATGGCGCGGTACTTTTCCCACGCTTGCACTGTGTTTTATAACATAGCAGACAGGTAATGCCGCTTCTTTTTATATTTAGGCGCTTTAGTGCCACACAAAACCATGGGGTCTGTGGTAGCTTTGTTACCATTACGGTGATGATATAAAAACGAATAAGATCGCGCAATTTGTTTTTGAAAAGACACCTGTTTGTTTCGACTGGGCGTTGTGAAATTGTTCACAAAACAAGCTGCAGAATGCTGCGAGTCTCTCATTAGTGGCCACGTAATTGCATTTATCTTAAAGTGCTAGTTTTTTCTTTACGCTTTTCGATCTTGGGGAGTGAAACTGAAGTGTAGTATTTATTGTAGCGTGGTAACTTAGCCCAGCCAGGTACGAGCCGGATAAAACTGTTTCTGGGTTCGATGTTAGCAAAAGGTCGAGGATGCTTGAAGACTGAGCAGTTTCTCTTGTATGGGAGTAAATGAGCTGTCAAAGCCTGAGATTAAGGCATGAATTAACGAACTTACTTTCCGCGCTACGTTTGGAAAAAGTTAACGACAAATCAGGCCAGGTTATTCCGGGAAAGTTGAAGTCTCCAAGTAGAATAATTGGGACGTTGTGATAAGAGCCACAAAGTGAATTCAAAACATCATGATATTCAGCAACAAACAACCGGTCTGCGTCAGGTTGGTGGTCGCACACACCGATAATGGCGGGGGGATAAAGTACTTTGCAGGATACAAACAGTACTTCTTAGTTTCTGGAAATTTCTTTATTATGACATAACAACCTGCTATGAGCCGCTATGAGCACACCACCTGCCCGCCTACCAATGCGGTCGCAACGAAAGATATCCAGGTAAAAGAGTGCCAACTTAGCATGAGAAATTGACTCATTCAACCAAGTTTCGGTTAGTACGATGGCAGCACATACGGTAGTTTTTATTGATTGATTGATTTGCGGGGTTTAACGTCCCAAAACCACCATATGAACATGAGAGACGCCGTAGTTGAGGGCTTCGGAAATTTCGACCACCTGGGGTTCTTTACCGTGCACACAAATCTGAATACACAGGCTACAACATTTCCGCCTCCATCGGAAATGCAGCCGCCACAGCCGATATTTGATCCCGCGACCTGCGGGTCAGCAGCCGAGTACCTTAGCCACTAGACCACCGTGGCGGGGCACGGTAGTTTCTATTATGTGTAGTAATTGGTCTCCCTTAGGTATGAGACTTCTTACATTGGTGTAAATGAGTTGAACGGGAAAAGTGTTAGCAGCAGAACGTAAAGGAGTGCAAGGCCCCCTTTATTCAGAAACCTGCTCGGAACCCTGCAGATCGTGACGTGAACTCGGGGTTAGCTACGATGGTCGCGGGATGACGCTTTACAAGATTTCGTTGTACACATACGTGATGCCATCGATGACTAGCTTGTTGTAACGAAGTTTTATCAGTTTATTCTTTTTTGGCAAACTCGGCCAATTTTTTTTCGTGCGAGGCGTTTGTCAAGTGAAAAATCTTCGCTGATGCTGTTTGCATACCCTCGGAAGTTTTTGGAGCATGATAGTACACGATCTTTGTCTTTCCAATTTGCAAAGCGTACGATTAGGGGTCTGGCCTTGGCAGGGTTGAAACGGCCTATTCTGTGAGCCCTTTCAATGTCTTTTGGTGCTGACAAGAACGCCAACGTTTTCACTGCATACGTCAATTGCTTTTTGCTCTGACTGAGCCCTATAGCGTTGTCCTTCACACCAAAAAATACAAGATTAGATCTGCGGGCGCGATTCTCAGAATCATCTACTCTTGCTGTAAGACTGGCAATTTCACGCGACTTATGCGTCACGATTGCCCGTACTTCCTTAATGTCATTCTTGGGGGAAAGGATGGATGCGCAGTCTATCTCAATTTTTCCAAGTCTTCCAGTGATAGTACCTAGCGTTTTTTGTTTTTGTGCCAGCTCATTAAGGAGAGACTTCATCTAAGTTAAAAGCGCAGCTTGACCTGTTTGGAGATCTCGCAAGGCTTGTAAAATGTCAGAGGTTGCTTTCGAAAGAGACGAACGAGTAAGGGGACCACGGTTTTCTTCAATGTCGCCAGCTAAAAGCAACAGTTCCAAGACAACAGACGCACATTCATAGGGAATTCTCGCACAACCAGTGGGGCTTGGCAGCACAATCATTGCCATATAACTAGTACGCGATTGAAACAAGGAATAGCGATTCTTTACCTGCACAAGAAACAGGTGGGGCGTGTAAGCGTTGGCCATCGAAGCGTTGCTGCCAAGCCCACTGGTGCGCGCGTGGTCGATGCAAGTGCTGGTCGGTAACGTAAGGATCAGCTGGGTGCCACGAGCTGGTGGACGGTGCGCAAAAAGTTGATAAGGTGGCTCGATTACGCTTGTCGTGTTGTCGTGACGACTGTTGAAGGGTGCAGAATCGGGGAACTGTGAAATGGCCTGGTCCGTGGTGAGACTGTCGACGCTGCATGGCATTTCTAAAGACAGCAGCACCACACTTTTGCCAGCAGCACACGGTTGACCAGCAGAACAGACGAGGAGATAGGCCATGTTGAGCATCTGCACAAAAAACAGGTGGGGCGTGTAAGCGTTGGCCATCAAAGCGTTGCTGCCAAGCCCACTGGACTCTGCTGCCAAGCCCAATGCACTCTGCTAGGACCACTTCGACGAGATGACTTGTATATCACGTAGATAGAGAGGCGGAAATCGTCATTTATTTCTGCCTCTTGGATGCAAAGTATTGGAAAGTTATATTGCAAAAGAAGTTTACGGAAGTAAGCACACTTCTTCCTTCAAAGACGATTGGCATTTCAATGGTATATAGAGACATTTTTATATCGCTTATTCATATGTTACTTGTCGGAGGTTTGACCCGGTTTGTTGACACAATAGTGCTTCCAGAGGCAGCATGGCTTTTACTTCTGGCAGGCTGTTTGCTTCCGGTAGAGGAGATAGGGTTGCCTTTAGTGCTGCGAAAAGAATTTGTAGAATCAATTGCATGAATGATGTAGAGACACGGTCCCCATTTAATGGTTCAGTTTCTGAGGCCTGTTGAGAGCAACGTGACGCTTCGATGTTGTAGCTGGGGCTAACACTGGCGCTGTCGCTTCTGCTACTTTGTGGCTGAGGTTGCGTGGGTGTTCGCAGCTTTGACGCGTAGGTTGGGTTACTTAAATGTACTTCTCGTAAGTGGTCTCTCGGGTGTGCTCTTGGTGGTTTTTTTGGCGGTTCTCTTGGCGTGTTTGTCGGCTGTTGTTTTTGTGTGCGCTGAATTAGATCACGTACAGGATGAACAATGTCAAGGTTTAGAGAGGGTTCATTGGGGCGCGGTTTTCTTTCATGGGTAAGCTCATGCCGACGCATTTTTGCAGCAGCTTTACTTTGCGGGCAGCCTGAATATGAGGCAGCATAATTACCTGCACAGTTTGCACACTTAGGCTGAAGAACTGACTTGCACTCCTTATGGGGGTGTTCTGAGCAGATCTTACACCGGCGAGTGTTACGGCAACTTTTTGCCATGTGTTCGTATCGCTGGCAGTTATTGCAAGGAAGTGCTAGACTAAGATATTCTTCCACTGGGTGACTGGGGAATCCTCAGTAGATTCTTCCTGGAATCGGGCGGTCACCTCGAAAAATCAGAATAACTGAGTGAAGTGGACGTGACGTTACTGCCCCATCTTCATGGTGGTATTACTTTATTTGCCACCGCTCTGATAAGACCCCTGAATTTCTCAAGTACTTTAGGAGTTGTTCTTCTAAATACTGGAGAGGAACATGCTTTACTTTCCCAACGGTCCGAGTGTTATGACTCGGGTATGAAAGGCTTAACTTTCAGGCCGCTTACATTCGAAAGCATCAAAAGACGCTTGGCTGAAGCTAAGGGAACAACGCGGACACTGAAGCTTCCATATCTGGTCGTTCTGCATGACTGCATTTTTTCTTCAGCAGCAAAAGCTACTTCGGCTGACACTCGATTGGGGTTCACTTTCCAGAAACTAGCACCTTAAGTTGTTGGACGAAAGACGGCTGGGATCCCCTCTACTCGTTTCTTCTTATACGCAACCAACGTGAACGGTTCATCTTCACCCATGCATTCTTCATCACTTACTTAATAATTGTCGTTTTATCGTCGAAAAGATTCTCTTCTAAGCGAAGCTTCTTGCTCTCAGCTCCATTGTCTTCATCGTTGCTGTTTTCGCTGGAGCCATTTCGTGGTTGTGAAAAAGGCAGAAGTGCCGACTTTATGATGTTTTGACACGCCTGTAAGCTTCCAAGCTTTTCATTGTGTCCTGCACTGTCATTCACGTGGCTTGATGCACTTGGACTAGCATAAGGCTCAAGGCGAAGGCTACAAACCACCGTAGTGGCTGCGTACAAGCCAAGTCTTTGATAAAGGAACCTCGTACCTTTTATGCGCCGAGCCCTCGAAGTCTTCCCCCGACGTCTTGTTGGCACACCGGGGAGAAATGGATTTCAGCGTAATAGTCCAAGAAAAGAGCAGATATTGAACACTGCACAAACACAGCGACCAAGTTTACATTCATCGTTTTGTCAATCCACTTAGGTAGCTTGGAACTTCAGTTGTTGCACTGGTAAGCTCTAAAGTGTCGGTACGACTTGTTCTATGACAACCGTTGAACTTAAATCAGAGAGAGTAGCAAAGGACATCAGTGTATTTATTTTCTCTGCAACTTATTTAGACCTTATTAATCGAAGGTAACTTGGAGTCCTCCTCTACGGCTTACCTTATAAGTATATTTTATTGGCAAGTAAAAAAAAATTGGCTCAGTATCTGCATCTGATCTGCAAATGGCGTAGAAAGACGATAGTCTTGCGTGTGGAGAGATTGAACAAAACATTTTTTTGATGTTCTGCGCAAGAAAGTTGGTGAATGGTATTCTGGAGGCACTGCGTTAGAGTGCCTCGTGCGTGCAGCGTAAGCGAACGAGCACATCAAGTCATGTCAAACGTGAGACATGAGTGCCAACTGGCAGTTTTTTTTTCTTTGGAAAAAAAGCGCGGGGCCCTCAGACGAGCACGCGCCCGTCTCAGAGGATATAAGGTGTAGAACGCAAGGCGGCTGATAGGAGCCACCACCGTGTCTCCTTATCAAACCGTTGGAAACACTCGCCTTTCCGTGCAAGCGTTACATGCTCAGTGCAGCGTGATAAGCGCTACAGTCCTTAGAATTACTTATGCATGCCTTCTATAGTAAAAGGCGAACATGCAGAATATATACGTGTGGTGATGGTGCCTCAGATATGCTCAATAATTGTATTTCAATTGACAATCTCGCACGTATGAACGCTGATTCTGGAGCAACATTTGTGGTCGCTGCGAATGGGGTTGGTCGTTCAGGGTATCGGCTGGTGCTGTTTAGAATAACCGGTTCACACTATTAGTGAACAAACAGACAAAAGTACAGACAGACAGACAGACAGACAGACAGACAGACAGACAGACAGACAGACATACAGACAGACAGACAGACAGGCAGGCAGGCAGAGATACTAAAGTGTCTGCGTCGAGAGTCCCTAAGAAAAACTATCGTCCTTAAAACAAGAAGGATTGATAATTTTGTAATTTTTGTCACTACAATATATATTTTTTTCTGTTTCAGGTTGTGGTAAATCTGTTTTTCACGTTCTGACAATCTGCCTAAGAGGTTTGTTGCTTGACAATCACTGAAAGTTGGAAAAAATCACATGTCAACCTATACAGCGTGATTTGAATTTTCCAAATTGACAGACTAAGAAGAGTTGAAATCCTGGTCAGTTGTCCCTTGGTACTTCAAGAAAGCCAGCAATAGCGCGAAGCATGAGGAAGAGGCAGACGCTAGCACCGCTGGAAAGAGGACTAACCCTTAATGTTAACACAAATATTTATATAACCACCGTTCAATGAGGATACTGTATTTTTAGGACGTCGCTTCAGAAGCGAAATGGTCGGAGGGGTTACGCATGGGTGTAAACTCAAGCAGTAACATTTTATGTAATGCCATAAAACACCACTTTATTCAGCACAATAATTGCCCAATCAAACAGCAGTCCGATATAAGAATAGCGGCAGGCTTTGAAAGACTGATTGGCTCCTCATATTCATTTTCATTTACATCTAGAAGCTACTTGGTGTGTGGCCGTGGAAATACTTTCTCATTCATGTCAAGATAAGAACTCTCAATCAAGAATTGTAGCTGCAGCGTAAGGAAACTGTAGCTGCGTAGGTGATGCCGTTATATTATAAGGAATTATAATAATAATATTGCAGCAATTATGGCTGTTTATTCATTCAACGCACCTACACACTAAAAAAATGACCTGAAATAACCTCAAACTGGGTAAACCATTTGTCCTCTGGCGCACTACATTTCCTGGGTTTTATTTACCACCTACTCTCGAGGTAAAAATTTACTCTCGTGCTAACTGAGTTTTTGAACGTAGGGAGAGTAGTAATTATTTACACCAGTGAGGTTTTGAGCGAGTATAGAGAGAGTAAATTTTTACTGCCTTCACAAGGTTTTTGAGGGGATTTCAGAGAGTTATTTCCTGTGGTAAAAAATAAAAATTGATGGGTGCATTCGCCCAGAGTTGACAAATTTATTACCAGGTTAAAGAACCCCAGGTGGTCCAAATTTCCGGAGCCCTCCAATTCGGCGTCTCTCATAATCAAAATGGTGGTTTTGGGATGTTAAATCAAGAAATTTATTAAACAGTAGAATTGATTGAATTTATTATACGGCAGAATTGGTGACACATTGATTCACATACAGACAGACAACCACACACAACAAATGCAGAATAAAACACCACTCGAACAGACTGCTCGCGTTGCTCAACTGCACTTTCACAATCCGGTATATATAGGCACGACTTTTTGACCGGCCCTGTAGGACCAATAGGAGAGCTCTTTTTTTGCATCGATAAACAAGAACAGTTGAAGGTGCAAGCGTAAACTTGAGGTGGGCTGCAGGGCACTAAATGTCACACCAACCTTTTATTGTAAATGTACCCAATCTCACCTTTTTGAGTAACCAATAATTACTTGGCACACCGGGCTCGTGCCCCCACGCGTGTTAGCACTGCTGATGCACAAGTCCATATAATATACCTAAATACGCACAAAGCATGGTAGCTCAACGATTTTCATTGAGCGACAGTGCACAAACACAAGATCAGCACGCATTCATCACAACGGGCGTAAAGGAGCGGTGCACGCCTGCACACAAGCTTCTTACCGACGGCGCACTGGGCTTTTTTGAGGAGCACGGCTATCTGATAAAACACAGCTGGCGATCACAGAACACATATCCTGTGCGAATTTCGTCGTCATTTCAGACACAAATGAGCACGTGACTACTATCTTACGGGGACGGGGCGGTGTATGCATACTTCCAACGAAAGACCACCGTCCGGGTTTTCTTCGTGCTCACCGGCAGCCGCTTGTTGGTTCCGTCTGCTTCGTATAGGCTTTGCGCTACATGTTTGAGAGCAGTTGGTGCATGAGGTGGGCAATTCGGGCAGCACTTTACTCATGCAGACATCGCCTACTGTGGAACAAAATATATGCGATGCTTCTTTCACCTGCCCCGGTGACACACTCCCACTGGTCACTGGCGGCCGTGGCTCGGTGCCGACGACAGAGTGAAGCATTTTGGTTATTGCTCCTCCAGTAGGCAAGCATGGACGATGACACCAGATTGATTTTGTTACCACTGGCAGATATTCGCGATTCGGCTCGGAAGCGAGATATCCGCGACGTGCAGGTTCGGAGGCGCTCGGAAGCGCACGGTCGTTTGACGATGTAGGAAACACGTGAGATACATCAGCCCAACCAGACACACAGATACCGAACTTCTTGCACCGTCTGTCTCCAAGGCCAATGCCGAGCAAAAGCCAACAATTTTCGAAAATATGCCGGACAAATTTCCTCAGCAGGTTTTCTTTTTTTTTCTTCTTTTGAGATCCCCCCCCGTTTTCTTTTTTCTTTTTCGTTCACACAATGCTGTTCTCGCTTGTTGTGCTTATGCTGCCCCCAGTTCCAGTGAAAGTGCGTTCACTCAAGGTCAGTCCCGAGGCACGGCGATGCCAAAAAAAAACTGTGGTCCTCGCGTACCTTCAGGAGAGCGTCACAATGGGGTCGAAGCAGCTACGCTTTGCAGTCACGTGGTAATAAACTCTGAAACGCAGGTCAAAAATCACGTGATAGAAAACTCCCTAAGTGGTAAAACTGGATTTCGACATCCTTTTACTACTTGCCTGAGAGGTGGTGGTAAAACTATGTCATGTACCATCTTTTACTCCTACACGAGGTAGTAATTTTAAACACAAGAGAGTTTTCAGAGGTCATGAGCCGCAAAAACCCCAAACTCGGATAGTTCTTGCTTACAATGTAGGAACAAGCAGCAAGTCTTCGTGCTCGCGCACGCAAGAAAACACATAAAACATATACACAAATTCCACCAGACACGAAAATGCAGTGGCACTGTCTTGGTAGGTGAAAGACGCTATGCGTACCGCAGTTTCTGCATGGTTTTCATCGGTCCATGTCTTGTTCACAGTCAAGCAACGAGGGAAAAAAAACGGTACGCCGACGAGCTGCGTCGCGGTTGGATGTGAGTCGCGTCTCAGAACTTAGTTTTGTTTGTTGGCCCACGTTGCAGCCCTCAGTGCTTATGGCTTTCACAACGCTTATGGTGTCTCACAACGTCGTTTTGTTGGCGCACATCGCAACCCTCAGCGCTTATGGCAAAAGTTACGTCGGACCTCGCTATACTTTTACCCATAAGGTCAACGTTAGCCTATCTGTGTTTGCAAACATGGAATGGGTCTATAGGACACAAGAGAGACAGTCTTAAGAAAAACATCTGGAAATAGAAAAAGCGAAAATTTGTCAAGAAAAAAATTAAGCCAACCGAGCAAGATTGCAATACACAAGAACTGACGATGGTTTTAAGGCCACAAGCGCTGCACGTCAAAAAAAAAAAAACTGGTGGTCACCTCATTTACGAGCTCCTAACATCGAAACTGAAAACACATTTTTAATTTTTCTTCAAGACTAATGAACCTCTTTGCTTCGTTTTTACAGAAAAGAAACGTGCGTAAAGTATGAAGTAATGTTTCATAGTTTTTATGCAGCTCTAAAGAAAATTTATATTAGTGTATTCTTCGAAATAAGGCAAGGTAACTGTGGAAAACCAGCGGGCTATTTTCTAAAGCTGTTGTTGTCCAACGATGCTATTAAGACACATCGGTGGACAAAACCGAATGTCATCAAGAGCCTATGTTTGTAAACCTTGAAAGGGTCTATTGAAGGACAAATGAAGATACTTATACAGAGCATATAAGCATTATAGATCTAATACATCGTTCGGAGGCTGTACTTTGGCACCCTCCCGGTAGCAAGTTGTCTTTTTATCATAATTATATTTTTCATTTTTCTATCCTGAATATATACAAAAGAACACTTAAAGGATAACAAACAACACATCCTGCACCTTTCCTGGTGTCATGGAATGTTGGTTTTCATTAAAAGTACAATAAAGGCATGTATGATGCCGATGTTGATCGCTGAGATAACGTTCCTGGAACCTCGTAGTGATACTTCTGTGCCAAGAAAATTGTTATTTTGAAATAAAATCATGTTTTAGTCCTCCATTTGCGTTAGCCCACTTCAAGTTATCCGCCTCAAGTGGAGCCTTTCCCACCACTGTTGCCGTGCACCGCGTTCC
This sequence comes from Rhipicephalus annulatus, assembly GCA_013436015.1. Taxonomy (NCBI): domain Eukaryota; kingdom Metazoa; phylum Arthropoda; class Arachnida; order Ixodida; family Ixodidae; genus Rhipicephalus; species Rhipicephalus annulatus. The sequence continues at coordinate 275,879 of WOVY01012421.1, forward strand.
TATGCTTTACTGCGTGGCCACCGACACAAGTAGCAGCAGAACAAAAGTGGTGGGTGCCACAGCAGTAACAGCGGCTGTTGAAAAAATTCATGCCATAACCTCCGAGATGTCAGGCGTGCTTGGTTCCACTGGGACCTGCTGGACGGCTCGACCTGTCCAGTTTATTCAGGCGAAAGTTGAACTTAGGCGTCACTCGCACCACTCCTTATAGCGTCGCCCGGTTTTTTTTTTCATGAATCAATGGCAAACGTTTGAGCAGCGCTTTACTACGTCACTTGATGCACGGAAAGTTCTTTATTTAGCTGAGCTACTTCGATTACTAGTGATTAAGAGTAGGCGGTGAGTCTAACGCCATCAGGATCATTTTGCGAATTTCCTACACGTTGCGCATGTGTTTTCGAGCACACACATTATTTTTTTGGTAAGTAGGGCACTACTATTTGTAATATTGATGTTTTAGACGTTGTATTACTTTGTTCTCTCACTCTGACTCAAATTGTTGCTGCACTTTAGTGTCATTTTAACATTGTATCTAACTGAAAAGACGAGTCCTTAAATTTTGTTTATTCGTGAGGTAGGCTGAAAGATGAAGAGGTCTTGTAAAATGACCGACACTATATATGATAGAACAGTACAAAGCGAGGACGAAAATAATGACTACTAAAAAAGACTGCATCATGAAAAAAAATATACATACGCCTATATGTCGGGCGCGTTTTCCTGATGTTGCAGGCTGGGTTCCTGCAAGCGCCAAGTTGTGTTTCCGTCCGGGTTACTTTATTCAGATCAGTATCACAGTCACTACAATTGGGTTATCTTTTACCATTTTCGGCTTGATTTTTTGTTGGTTGTCATTATTGCTATTACAAGGTGAGTCATTCATATTGTTTTGCACGTGAAAGCTCGAAAGGCTGTGCAATTTAGCAATATTCAGCAAGCGTGGTGGAATTTAGGGTTTCTCGTTAATATTTTTAGGTGTTTTCGAAAACATCCGTAAACAGAGATTGTGCTAGAGCCGATGTCTTGACAAGCGGTTTTGTCTTCCTCAGGGCTAGAACATACTTGTTCTAAGCTCGAAAACACAAGTCAACCTGTCGAAACGTCCACTCGGCACAAACCCTGCTTACGATTTTTTTTCTTCGCAAGCTTTCATCTCTCTCTTCTTCTCCTTCTTTGGATGTTGAGCCGTTCGCAGAGAGTTCATACGTTAAGAATCATAGAAGCGCACACAATTTGGGTAAGCTGCCAAAGTTTCATTCGATAATTTGGAGCGCGATACAAATAGGGAAGGAAAAAAAGAATATTCGATGAAATGGGAATGTGGTCTCTTTTATTCTGTATAAAGGGACACTAAAAAGGATTGTTTTAACGATGCAAAATCTGGTGCATGTAAGGCACAACTGTGGCATTCCTTCTTGTGCTTTGTCACTGTGAGGAACAGAGAGGCAGTTAAATTGTACCCATATGACGAGCTTTTCCTATGGAAAGTGCACAGGTTATCAGGAAACCCCGAAGCATCTGAATATTCATCTGATTTATAGTGCAAAGCTAGCAGTAACAGAATGAGCACGTGCTTTAAGAGGGCAGACTTTGTGCAATAAAAAGCTATGCTAATCTTAAAGTATTTGAGGGAGCTGATACCAGCGGGAAGAGTCGTTAAGTAGAACTAGAAAAACAATTACTCCAAGAAACCATGTGTACACATGACGCAGCTGGCGGTGTTGACGCTGGTGCTTATTAGGAGAAAAACACGAGGAAGCGCAAAGCACGTAGTAACGTATAGAATACTTGAACATGCCAATCGCTGCTAATGGGAAGTAAGAGACAGAAAAGTCCAATTATACGCAGCGACCCCACAGTCTGGTCTTGTTTAAGGCGCACGTTGTGAATTCTTATAGTTCAACAACGCAGAACATTTTCACTGGCACCACCTAGAATGTGAAGATCCAGTGCCTAAAATACACAGTGCAGAGCGAGCAGTCAACGGTTCTGCATAGCAAGGATTCGTTCTTTGTTTAATGATTAAACTGGCTAGCAGACGCTGCCTGCGTCGGCGTTGTGAGACGGGTGATGGCGACGGGGGGCGTAGGTGAGCAATGAGAGGTGGAGGTGACCCGCATGCGCATTGGGCGTGTAGATGCCGCGGAGATGAATGCTTAGAGGAGAGAGAGGTGAGAGCAAGCGTAGGCTATACTCTGCGACAACCTTTCTTGGCACTGAAGGAAAAGCTACAGAAATAGAACTTCTGCACTTGTAGCATTACGCGAAGTAATCATGACATGTATGTCATGAATGTCATGATCTACAATTCACGGTCCTGAGGCTCTTGTGGTGGCTTCGTTCACATGGCATGTTGCAGAACTAGTATGGCATGACATGATTGCATGACGAACACAAGCAACAGACCCTAACATGAAAATTGTGAAATACGTGTCATGTATCAACATGACTACGTTCCACGCTCATGATGCGCTCGCTGCCGTTTCGCTAGCATCCCATATACCAAATTTGGTATTATGGTACATGAATCGAAGGTGAAGGTATGATAGGTATGATAGTGGTGCAAACATGATAATCATGTCATGTTTGTCATGTAACAACATGACTACATTCCACACTCATGATGCGCTCGCGGCCGTTTCGCTAGCTTCACATATGCCAAATTTTGTATTACGTGAAGCCGATGGATGACGAAGGTATGTGAGTGGTGTAAACATGATAATCGTGAGATGCGCGTCATCTGAGAACATGACTACATGCCACAGCCAAGACGCCAATACATTTCGACGTAACGAGGTGCACGTGCTCGCTGGCGTTCATTTTGTCGCGTCACGTCAGTGTTGCCACGCCAGGCGCCGGCCCTGCCGTATACTCTATATATGTGAAAGCTGGCATAGATTTTTTTACCCTGTACGCAGATTCAATTGCGCGATACACACATGTTTTGTTTTTAAGATTTCTTTGCAGTTGCTGTATTATCATGATGGCTGTTTTTATTTCTAGAATTTGTACTTGATTTCTACATCTACGTACATTTATTTATTTATCTATTTGGTGTTGTTGTTATTGTTGTTGACTTGACATTGCTGATTCTTTGCCACTGCTGTCGTGTTAAAAGGTAGCTGTGGGCCTTTGTCAAGCTGCCTCTTTTGGAGAGCAGGTTTTACCTGCAGCTGTCCTTCATCAAACTATAGGTGAAAAATAAACATTATTATTAATATTAATATTACTACTCGCAGGCACGCGCCGCGCTGCGTTTTTTTAGTGGCGAAGCTCCTTATAGTGGCACCCGTTTGTCCTTCGTAGCCGTAGTAGTAGTCGTAGTGTGTAACCAGTATTACATTTTGACCTCAAAGTTGGTGCCAGTGTGATATTTCTTCTGTGCGTTGTTGAACAATAAAAGATTGTGCTCAATTAACATGCCAGTGGCTGCTAAGGGGGACTGGGGGACAGGAAAACCCGGCTTTTACTTAACGCGCACGCAGCGAATTTTTTATTGATCAACAACACACAGAACACAAAAAAGGGTTGCTACGTTATACTCGCTGGTCGTAACCTCCTAGGTTTTAGAAAGGTTTAGCGAGCGTTTGTCCGTAGTGCCATGAATACAGTGAACTAATATATACCATCAACTCGAAGTTGTTAAAGGTGGGATGTAGACACGAAGCACAAGCCGTAAAAAAGTGTGCGTGTGCCTCTTCTCGTTCAGTCAATGTAATGTCCGCTGGATGGCGGTGCTTTTATATGAGGAATATATGATGAAAGATGCGAGACAGTGGTACTTGGAGTGTTGAAAATGTGGGCGAACGGACACACAGACAGATGCATAGACGGACGCACGGATGGCTGCACGGACGGATGAACGCATGGATGGACGCAGGAGCGGATGCATGGACGAAAGCAGAGACGGACGCACAGAGGAACATGCGAACGCATGAACAGACGCACGCAAAGACGGGCGGATGGACGCACGGGCGGCCACACAGCCGCACGCATGGATGGGCGGAAGCAAGAACGAATGGACGGACGGATGCTACGCCCCACTATCCATCATTCACTCCATGGATATGCTGCCATTTTTTTTAACCGAGCACGCTAGCCTCTACAGCGGGAAACGCATAGCGTGTTTCCCGCGGCAGAAAAACGCCATGTGTGGCAAACGGCGCTATTGGCTGCACGGTGCAAGAAAAAAAACATTGTTCTTCTAACGCTCAGTTCTCACGTGCGAAACGCCGTTACGGACGCTTCTCAACGCATTGGCATTTCCTCCTGATTCCCTTCGGGAAGGTTGGGCATTTTTTCCGGAAGCTCATTCTAGAGTGAAGCGTAGATATCTAACACGGATATATAGGAACTGCAGTAAGACTCGACGCATCCGCACCGTTTGCAAAACTCCTAGTGAAGATTTTGTGAGATTCTGACTTGCATCGCTCTATCGTTTTCTGAATCACTTCTGCTGTCACGCTCTAGGAGCTTGAAGAAACGTTCAAAGAGACGCGACTGTTAAAATCTCATACACGAAGAAGGACGTTGCCACGTCCAGCTGCCACGAGTCATGCGTCTTCATCATTTTCGTTTACTGGCGCATGAACTGGCTCACTGTACACTGGTCCAAAACACCAGGCGGCATTACTCCTCCTCCCAAGAAAGCATCGACCCGATCCTCAAACAAAAGTGTACTAAGCATTGGGTTGAAGTAGGCAACAATAAACAAAACAGTAAGCAAACTAGCACACGAGAGAAGATGCGTTTTGGGGCTGGCAAACGGAAATAAACAGCATTCCCTGTTCCCATAAAGGGTTCACTGGCACACGAACAAAATTTTTATCGCTGCGTAAAGTATGGCTTTAGGCGGATGACTTTTACAGTCTTTTGAAGTGGTAACCTACGCTGGTATGATGGCGAGCCTCCATCAGGAACCACTTTTAGGAGCGAAGTTTCTTAAAGCAGCACCCGCTTGTCCATCGTCATAGTGGAAAACATGTCTTATGCTTTGACCTGCGAGGTGGTGTCGGTGGGAGATATCTCCTGTACGTAGTTGAACATTAAAAAATTCGACGCGTACGCATTAACTGAAAGCCGAATTCCCATGTTTCTCATTTCCCTTCACCGCCATTGGCATGCACACTGAGCACTATCTGAAAAGAAAAAGTTGCTACGTTATACTCGCTGGGCGTAACCTGCTTGGTTTTAAAAAAGTTTAGCGCGCATTGAGCCGCAGTGCCATAAATACTGAGAACTAGTGTATACCAAGAACTCGAAGTGGTTAAAGGTGGGAAGTAGACACGAAGCGCAAGCCATAGGAAAGAGTGCGTGTGCCACCTCTGGTTTTGTCCTTGGTATGCCCGCTGTATGGCAGTGCTTCTATATGCGGAATATATGACGAAAAGATGCGAGATGTTGGTACTTGGAGTGTTGACTAGAAGGACGACCGGACACACAGACAGATGCATGGACTGACGCATGAATGGCTGCACGGGCGGATGGACGCAGGGACAGACACACGGACGACCGCAGGGACGGGCGCAGAGATGGATGTGTGGACGCACGAACAGACGCACGCACGGACGGGAGGACAGACACACCGATGGTCACACAGACAGACGCGTGGACGGACGGAAGCAAGAACGAATGAACGGAAGGATGCTTCGTCTCACTCTCCATCATTCACCCTGTGGATATGCTGCCATTTTTTTATTCACGTCACTCACACATCTGAGCACTTTGTGAGGTCCAAAGTACTTCCTCAAGAGTTTCTCACTGACACATAGCTACCTAGCGGGTGTGTAATACGGAACTTGATCACCAGGTTCATAATCAACTTCTCGATGGTGGAAGTGGTACCGCCGTGCGTCTGCACACTGTTGAGTTCTGATGTACACATGGGCCAGTTGACGCACTTCCTCAGTGCGCTGTATCTACTCATTGATGTCTGGGTCTAATTGGTCGAGCTGGTTGATGTCCTATTACGGAATCATGGCGTCTAGCACAGTTCTGAAATATCGACAATAAACTAGCCGAAATGGCGTGAAGCATGTAGTTTCCTGCGTCAAAGTGTTATACGCAAATGTTACGTACGTCAGGATGTCGTCCCACGTTTTGTGCTGCACATCCACGTACATAGAGATCATGTCGGATAGCGTTTTGTTTAGCACTTTGTCAAACTATTGCTCTGAGAGGGATGTGCAGTGGTCTTTCGAAGGGTTGTGTACCTCAACCTGAAGATATCATCCGAGAGATTCACATTGAATGATGTCCCTCGATAAGATAAGACATAAGACGGGATGCCATGCCGTGGCACAATTTCATGCATAAAAGCACTAGCAACTTCTGAAGCAGTCCCTTGATATGTGCTCTTGACTTGCTTTAGGATGCCAGATACTCGGTTCAGAACTCGCAAAAGACATTCATTTTTGAAGTACTTGCTTTATATGGGTGTCGGTTGCTTAAAGAATAACAATAATAGGCAATGTCTATCTCGCAACATCTTTTATAAAGTACGCTACCCGTGCAGTTCTTTGATTAGTCTTTGAACCATGAAGTGTACCCAGATCGACTATGCGTGCTCTTATGAATGGTTTGAGAAGGTGCGTCCAGCACTGCTGGCTCGATCAACGCTGAAAAGCACAGACGTTAGAAGCAGAGATAGAATGCATACGCAAATCAGTTCTTTTCGCTGTATATAACAACTTGCATTGTACATACGCATTGATCACCATTGTCCATTTTTCTGTGTGCACATAAGCTATCTAAGATGTATCCGGAAATAAAATTCTCTTAAACCAGATCACCACCCTCCTGCGGCCCTTAGTGTCCCAGCATCATCATGATGAATAAACCGCCCATGGATATGGATAACTGCAGCTGTGTTGCCTGGCCATCTCCGTGACTGTTTGGCGGTTGGGCCAGGGCTTGCTTCCCACTCGAGATTGGTTGCATCAATGACAGGTAATACACACTTCCACTTGTGCAAACTGCGTGATGGTCAAGACCACTCGACATGCGGCGATCGAATGTGTGGTCACCCGCCTTTTAGGACCTTGCTTCTTTTTCTGGGGGTTGTTTCTCATTGCACCGGTGTGTACTGTAATGCGCATTCTTCCCTTTAGAGGCGCAGCTGTTGTCTTTGTTTCAAGAGCACTCACTAGATGGTGCGCTTCCGCTCAGGTTTCTCGGTTTGCGTGTGTGCTCGGTTCGCTCGGCGTGTGTGCATTCGCTCGCTGGTGTGTTTGGACCCGACATCTACGGCTGCCATCGGCTCCGGCAGCCATGGCTCGCATGTCTTCGACGCTGACCAGCGCGCGAACCCAGGGTGAGTGCGGACGAGGATTGTGATGTTGTGGCAGCAAGAGATTCTACGTCTTCGTACACTGCAGGCTTAGGCCTAGCTTTACGGCCATGTCGTATTGGATCCATCGTCAGTGACTGTTGACAAAGGGTGCCATCTGCGACCAAGGTAACCAAGTGTCGGGAAAAGTGCTTCTGACAGAACGCCATTAGGTGGCGTTACTGCTTCGAAAACAGGTTCCTCACAGCGTAGATGAGATCGGTGACTGTCAAGGTCCGGCGACACTCTGGGTGAGCAGCGCACGATTTCGCCACACCTGACCACAAGTCATGAGCAGCCGGGGACACCGCGGTGACCAAGCTCGCTTCCCACCGACACAGAGGTGTGAGTCAGTGCGACTATCAACGATAGGTGGCGCCGGCGGTATGGCAGTGGCTACACGAGTGTGATAGAGGGTTGGGGTGATGTAAACATGACCCCAGCTGCTCACCGCGCTAGGTCGGTGACTAGGACCATGTCTGAACTCCGTGTGTCGGACCTACGGAGCGAACTTGATAAGAGTTTGGACAAAACGGGTTTAAAAGCTGCGCTCATTGATCGACTCCTGCAAGCGATACAGGATAAAGGCGAGAACGCAGAGCTTACCAGCGTACAGTCCAAGTAGAACCAACATCAACAACCTCCGGGTCTGCAGAGACAGCAGCAGTAAACACAGACGCTGAGGAATATGGAGAACAGATGGCGAAGAAAGCGAAAGGCACTCGCAAGACATGGCCAGAAGAAGAGCCTATTCCCGGATGGGTGATGTTCAGTGAATGCGAAATCTGGATCCAGCTCGAACACATGCCTTTCGCGACAACCGATGAGGCAGAGGAAGCCGAGACCTATTTGTGCAAGCGCTGTGAAAGGTTCAGGCTCCTGAAGGAGGAGTTCTTGCTGATGACGAGAGAGATGGACAAGAGGTGGCGACTGGCCATGCAGTACATTGCAACCCGACTGACAGAACACATCGACAACACAGCGAAAGAGAGGCGTGCAGTAAGAGAAGAGCGTGCTGAGAAGAGAAACTGGTGGACAGCTCTGTGCGCACAGGTTGAAGAGCTTCGGAACGCTCCGATGTATGCGCGCTTAGAGGCAGCAGATCAATACTTAGTCCAGGAGAGCGCTGCAGCAGAGGAGAATGAGAGGCGAATATCTGGATGCGCAACAACAGGCGACAACACAGAATGCCAACCTAAGAGTAGCCCGGACTCAGACAAGAGAGACAAGGTGTTAAAAAGTGATCAGAATGTAGAGAAAGCAGGTCCGCATACTGGACAAGCATGGAAAGTTGCCTTAAGCAAGAAAGGCAAGAAGAAGAAAAAATCACAACAGATGCAAGAATTGACAACATCAGGAGGCTCCCCAGCTGCCACTCCACAAACACAAGAACATCTCAAGGACAGCAGGGGGTATCAAAAGGAAAGAGCGACAAGCATTCATCTACGGAGACGAGAGTACCGCCAGGATGAAACGCACAGTCCTACACACGGTAAAATTGAACAAGCTGGTTCACTACTGGGTAAGTGATGGTGCCTCTATCCAAGAAATCAGCGCTCAAGTGGATTCTGCACCAGATATTTGGAACAGACCTGAAGCCATGGTTGTCCTACACGCGGGTCTCACCAACCTGCAGAAATATGAGGTGCCAGGGGAGGGGGCCCAAACCCTAAAGGCCAACATACTGGCCTGGAAACCTAGAGGTAGTTACCACTTCTTCGTTATATACGGGATGCCAAAACTCTAAAAGGATAAGCAGGAGATGTGGCACGGCATAAAGGCTGGAACCAATGTCTTGATCGAATGTGTGCTGAGCTGGGAACAAGAATAGAGCTTTTTATTCCGGAGGAAGGAGGCCTGAAGGTGATCCACAGCAACCTTATAGACCACAAGAAGCAGGTAGTTGTCTAGGCCGCAGACTTTGCTCTTTTTTACACACATAACATAATTACCCCGATAATGGCTGCCATAGGGAAGGCACTCCTTCAGATGGCCAGAAAGCAGTAACCTCCCGGGCACAAAGTACGCCCACTAGACTCAAGCCAAAGAGAGTGCATGCGAGAGACAGACGCCAACATCGCACGATAGTTACTTCTGCAAAAGTAGGATTCCTAAATATAGGAGGCTTCTAAATAGTAGGCTTCCAAAAGTAGGCTTCCTAAATAAAAAGTAGGCTTCCTGAGGCCATAGAGCTATACGATGTAGCAGAGATGCATCTTCGCGAGCTAGAGGAGCCACCAGTTAATTCACAGTGGCAGTGGGCCTGTAACAACCGTGAAGGGGAAGTGCGCAAGGGTGGCGGAATAGGCTTCCTATGGCGGAATGAACAAGTGTCGGAAAAAATTAAGTGCCATTGTAGTGAACACATGTAAATCCATGAAACAATCTTAGGGATTTCTACAATAGCGTGTGTACTCTATCTCACAGTCACAAGTGGACAACACAACAGTAACGTCCGAACTATGCAGTGCATCAGCGATGACATCCAGCGGTGGGGGACGGGGAGTGAAGTGCTGATTCTGGGAGACTTCAATGGCCACATCCAAGAAATTGATGGATTCCTAGACTTCAATGGCGACCTCATGCAGCAGTGTACAAGAAAGCACAACCTAGAAGTGGCCAACCTCCGGCCAGACTGCGAAGGAGAATTTACATGGTGTGCAAGATACACTCGGACATGTATTGACTATGTACTTGTCTCATACCGACTGGCAAGTCAGGTCAACCACGTCTACATTGATGAGGTGGGGGGACTTCAGCATCGGGAGCGACCACAACAGGATCAGCCTAACAATCTGCTCCGCCATGTGGTTTAAAAAAAGCGAGAATGCCGGAAGTCTGCACAACTATTCTGGCCTGAACCGGCCTACGAAGGCATAGCCTAGGAGTTCGAGAACAGCCCACAGACCTCTAAACCTCTCAATTATAAAGAGTTTGTAGAGGAACGGCAACGCCTAATGCGGAAACACGAAGTCCCCTACAATTCACGAGGAGGGTTTCGACGAAAAGGATGGTGCAATCAAGAAGTGCACAAAGCCTTGGACGAGCGCAAAGAGGCAAACCGCCGGCACAGGAAAGCAGTGAAAACCCTTTCCGCAAGTGACGGTCTCCAAGCATGTCAGGAATACCTAAACTGCAAGCAGGCTATGTAGACAATACACCAAAACAAAATCACTGAGCACAACAGCCGACAACTCCAATTTTTCACAGCGGACGAACGCAATGGGGCCAGGAAGTTTTGGACCTATGTGTCGTCCCTGAGTGGGAAAGCCAAGGTACCCCAAATTCGGCATGAAGATAGAGGACTGCCAGTATCAGGCATGGACAAGCACCTCGCAGACCACATGCGTAAACTGAACGATTTCAGCAATGGCCATCCAGAGATCATATTAACTCACGATAAACCCATCAATGAATACTGCCTGAGCAACAAGATTAAATGGGAAGTGACCCGTCTAGCCCTGGACCAAGCGATTAAACGCATAGGAGCACACACCACCTGAGGGCTGGAAGGCACACCTGCGAGGCTGGTCAAATGCTTAGGAGGCCAGGCAGAAGCTGGCAGATGTCTTCTCAGGCATCATGACAGGAAAACCAATACCAGAGGATTGGCGATGTGGCCGAGTTATCCTAGCGCTGAAGAGAGAAGGAGATGCAGTGTTGCTACGTGAGTACAGACCCCTCACAGGAACCAGCGTGCTATACCGAACTTTCGCACAAATCTTATAGACGTGGATGGGTGGCTGGGCAGAACACGACAACCAATTGACGGAGCTGCAGGATGGTTTCCGCAGCGGACGGCGCCTCGAGGACAATGTATTTGTGCTCACCCAGGCTATCGAGATTGCACGAAAGGAGACCAGAGGACTGTACACGTATTTTCTCGACGTCGCGAAGGCATATGATAGCGTACCGCATGGACCTTTGTTTCACTGCATGACGCAGATTGGCATGCCGAGGACATGTGTTAAACTGCTGGGACGGCTGTACACGGACAATATGGTGGTGGCGTGTTTTGACGAAACCCAAGCCGAACCAGTGACGGTAAAGCGGGGTCGCAGACAGGAATGTCCATTGTCACTGCTGCTGTACATGCTGTATACGGCCAGCCTCGAGAGGGCGCTGCAGACGGATGGAGGGGATTTTCTCTTGCCCACTCATATGGTAGCGCATCAGTGTCCTGAAGGCTTCCAGGCCTGGTATGCGCGGATGATATTGTTCTGATGGCTGACAGTCTGGCTGACCTGCATCATCTCGTTTCATTATCGGCAAATTAACTAAGCAAACTTGGACTCTGCTTCAATGCCAAGAAATCAGCGGTGCTGGTATTTGCAGGAACAGATATAACTGCGGCAGTGTTGCTGCCGGAGGGTGGACAGATTTCATGGACGGAAGAGTACCTCGGTGTCTAACTCAGTAAATCAAGAAAAGTTCTACACACCCACGAGAAAAACATCTGCCAAACATCACGCAAAGCGGCGAATGTTATGCGCAAATGAATTCTTTGGGGCTGTAACCGACTTCTACTGGTTCGGGAAATCTGGACATAAAGGTTTGTTTGTAAATGAAATAGCCGATTCCTTAGCTAAGTCGTCAATAAGCCAACCAATTCTACCACTCTGTCCATCATCCGCTTATGTGAGTGCTGCTTGACTCCGCAGACGTACGCTTATGCAAGTCTTTAAAGGTTCAGAACTAACAAACTCTACAGAATATCGCCATTTATTATATCCCTGGCGAAGAGACGTTTGCCGCACTCGAAAACAAGAAGTAGCTATCACAAGGCTGCGTTGCCGAGTACCAAATCTAAATTTCTATAAACACAGGTCTGCTCAGGCACCTTCGCCACTGTGTGCATTCGGTGATGAACTGGAAACAATAGACCATTTCTTTTTGACCTGCAGGCGGTTTAACACATTATGAAAAACCCTATTTGAAATACCTTTACGTGGTATTGGTATGGACTTATCTCTGCCTGTCATTTTGTCTTTTGGAGCTTCCATTTCTGGTTTCTCTAATGCGACAGTATGCGCGGCCGTCCGGGACTATATTGATGAAACTAATAGGTTGACTAATTAACCAGTTTCATTATCCTAACAGGTTCATATAATTATATACGTAAAAATCTGATTATCGCTCTATCCTGAGAATCAATTCGTTTGTGTAAATATTTGTATGCATTACACATAGCACCACACTTTCCTAGGCTATCGGTAAACTTTCTGTTAAACCTCCATCATTCCAAATATGAACAGTAAATGTTGAAACCACTCGATTCTTGGCCGATCGCCTACAGTGGGCATGCGCCACTAACAATAGGAGAACAACAACAACAACAACAACAAATCTGGAAGTGCGTGCATGTCCCATGCTTGTCGTTTGCCAATGCTGTACTAACCTTCCAACCAAGAATCAGACAGTGGCTGGAACGAGGGCAGCGGGAGGTTGGTCGATTTGCCTTGGGAGGCCATGGAGGAGTTACTATTGTGGCAATTTAAGGAGACGTTGCATGGTCTTCGTATGAGGCCCAAGAAGCCAAGAGCCAGATAGCCCACGAGGGCCGCCTGTGTCTCATGAATGGCAACAGGTGGGCAAGACGCTTGTTCCGATACACCAGCCTGACTGGAATAACGACACAGTGGACTGCACGGATGTACACTCTGCGCCGGAAGTTTGGTTTCTTCGTGAAACCCGTGGAGGCGAGCACAGAGTCGGATGGGCCCGTGTCATCCAATAGCAGGTACGGGAGGAAGAGAATAAGCAGTGGCGGAGGGCGATGCGTTCCAAGGCAACCTTGACGGTATATGGAAGTTGCAAGAATGAAATAAAAAAAGAGCGCTGGTACGACAACAATGGTGGTAGTGGCCTTCTGTTTGAAGCGCGGGCTGGGAACTACGAAACCTTGTGTACCATCGCCGATTCGACGAGAATACTTATGACACGAGTGCGATCTGGTGGGTGTGCGGGCAGGAAGAAGAAACCATCCCCTATCTAGTGCTACGCTGTACGTGTTTGGGCCCACACCAACGAAAGGGCACCACACTGCCCGAGGCTCTGGAATTTGTTCACAAAGATGACCCAAGGCCACCCACAGGCGATGGAGCGGCTGGTACAGTGAACTATGCGGCAATACGCACCACCAAAACAAGGCTGGTGCAGTGATGGCGCACGACGCAGCGGTAATGATTTATGTGGAAAAAATTGAAGGTGTGCAGATGCGAGTGTGTACGCCTGTGGAGTGTTTTGTTAATTTACTTTTTTAATTGTTTTTTTGCTCTGGCTAGGGAAGAATAATCTGCCCTGCCCGATATAAAGGGATCAGCCTCAAATTATTATCATTATCATCAAACTATAGAACCTACACGACTGCCAAAGTTGTCATGTAGGCTCCCTACAGGTGACGCTCGCTAGCCCGAGCGCTGCGGGTGAGGATCCATACTGGGTCCACGCAGCGGGTGAGGACCACCATGGCTCTGCGTCGCTATGAGCAGCGAGCAAGGAAGAGACGTGCATTCTAAATGCTGGTGCTGGAAGTAGTGTAAACGCCATGGTTGTCGCTGAGCCAGGCATCGTGCGCTGCAGCTTCTTGAGCGCCGTCAATGGCGCTTCTGCCGATAGCGTAATATGTTTTCTACACAGAAGACGAGCCGCGCGATGCGCATATAACAGGCACAGTCCTCCATGATGTGGCGGCAAGACGACGAACGCGTAAAGTAACGACTTCCCCAGACTGCGGATGGTATCATGCTTGTATACTGGCACAAGGGCGCTTGGCATCGCTCTTCAAAACAGTCACAGCTTTGCCGCAAAGGTGAAATAATGAATGCGATAGCAACAAATTGTAAATACGCACGCTGAAGGGCAAGCAGATAGAAACGTGCCCCGAGTTTCTCACGCACAAAGGACGCATAAAACGTACTCACATGCACAGTGTAATGTGAACAATCGTATCAGTTGTTACTTCACTGTGTCTGAAAAGCCCGAACTTTTCGGAACCGGAGGCTGTGCAACGATCGCAGTGACATTTGCACGCCCGGTATAACTACAACATCATCTCTCCGACAAAACTCAAAGGCTAGTCAAGACGTACGATTCTCCCCACTGCAAGACAAGGGCACGCGATCAAGCGTAGACCCACTTATTCTCTACCTGGGGCAAAGTGCGCGTGAGAGATGAGAGCCGCCTAACGCTCACTGCACCATCTTGCTAATAATGCTGAAAACACAATACTTTCCTCCGGAGGTGCCCGCCAACATCGGTAAATAGTAGGTATCAATAGCTTGCCGTATGAACGGTGAAGGAGGTACCTCTCGGTGGCTCAGTGGTTAACGCCTCAAATTCACGACGCGGAGGCCACACGGTCGACTCCGCGCGCCGAAGTCTTATTTCGGGGATTTTTTTTTCTTTTTGCGTTTTCATATATAGCAATACGTATACATATACGGTGCGTAACATCGACGCCCTCGCTGATACCAGCGGCGAAATCCAGCTGAGTGTGTTCATATGTTTTGCTATCACAATAAAAAAAGCATTGCGTATTTAACGTGTATATACAATCAGAGCACAACTCTCGTGTCTCGTCTTTATATAATGATGATTTAGGGTATGTTTAGAGAATTCACGGTTTACAGGATTTAACGTCTTGTGCAAGCTGCTTCATCATCATTCACTCTGTAGATGAGCAGGTTTTTTTTTATCGTGCGGCCCATGTGGTTTTCTCGAACAGAGTATGTGGACATACGTGTTCGGCGGCCGCTTTCCGCGTGGTCACTTTTTGGCTTTTATAATTATTACGAGATGTTTAGCCCTTGGCAAAAACAATGCGAGGCCGTGGATAAAAATCGACGCCTGTGCTTTGTGGCTGATATTGGGGCGAAGGAGATGAGAGGTCCGCGCGTTCTTTTCTTAAGAGCTCGTCTTCCTAGGGTAGCGCGAGTTCCTGTGGCCTCGGCCGTGCCCCCCTTGTCACTGCTGAACAAGGAAAGGTATAACTAATTTGCGTACCAATATGGTGCTAAACAGCGACCGTTCAGTCGTCGTTCATACTTTTTTGTAGCCAATCGTTTTCATTGCATATATTGTATCATACTACACTTGTGTCGGTTGTATTATAGTATTCCATCGAGTTGTTTTTTATATGCATGCCACTTCTGCCATGTATATAATAGATTATAGATAGATATGTGGGGTTTTAACGTCCCAAAGCCACTATATGACTATGAGAGACGCCGTAGTGGGGGGCTCCGGAAATTTCGACCACCTGGGGTTCTTTAACGTGCACCCAAATCTGGGCAAACGGGCCTACAACATTTCCGCCTCCATCGGAAATGCAGCCGCCGCAGCCGCGATTCGAACCCGCGCCCTGCGGGTCAGCAGCCGAGTACCTTAGCCACTAGACCACCGCGGCGGGGCAATATAATAGATGATCATTCGTTCACTACAACCTAGTAATGTACATGTGTTTGGTCACCTTATTGCTGGAACGTTATGATTTTCTTGTTTCTTCTACATGGTGTAAATAAACATTTTCTAAAAAAGAAGAATGTAATCGCTCAAAATGTTCAGTAGCGCTGTCTCCGCTAGGACTCCTCCTATACCATGCGTCATCGTGAGCTCGTTCACGGCGTAATTTTTGTCGCCGCGACATCCTCAAGTGTGAGGCCCACGGGACAGCTCTATGCTGTCACATAGTAGAGTACCAAATACTCTAAATAGTTAACAACTTTTTCTAAACAAACTCGTAACATTCGAATACATATAAATAAATTATTTTTAGTGCTCATTTGTATGATGTATACAATGTTTTCACTTGTTTTTGTTGTATAGTTTGTAGATGTACAAGTGACGTGTAAAATCGCACTTCCCTTCTTCACTTGCCTTTATAGTCGTTTGCCCACCGGGACGGCTCACTGCCCTCCCATGCTTCAGTATTATTACTCTAAGTGATTTAACTTTTTTCTAAGCACCCAGTGGACAATCCTCTACAATTTTAGTTGTAATATCAGTGGGTGTCCTCATGAGGAAAGTAACAAAGCACCCTGGTTTTTAGACCACCCTAAATGAAGGTAAGTTCATCATCAGTGATCACAATAGACTTTCATTTTATTATTATCAGTGACAGCGTATGACTTCTTGGTGTTCTACTCAATGCTAACCTTAAATTTTTCCTCCATATTGCTCACAGTAGAAAAATGTCAGCATTCGAAATTAGCGCCTTACTTAAAGCTCGCTCACACTTTCTCACAAAGCTCTCCTTTCTCTTTACTTCGCTTTCATACATTGTCATATAACGCACGGTATTGCTTCATGTAGTAATTATTATCAGTGTCATCTTTTATCTTTGCAGTATTTACAAAGTAGAGCACTTCGCATTATTTTAACTGTGCTCGCGACAGTAACATCACTCACCTCCTGCCTTTTAATAACATCATACCTGTTAGCAACTTACTTAGATTCACTTTATTTGCGTTTCTGCATAAACAAACACACATAAACTTTCCAATAATTTCATTTATTCTGAACTTTTGCCTAATACTAACAATATGAGGTTTGCGGCTAGTAAAAACTTCCTGCTTTCTATTGTTCATGATAACTAGGTTAGATCATCTTCACACTTCTGTGTCATCTCATTATGAAACTCCTTACCCTCATCACTAAAGTATAAAATTTCTCTAATTTCATTCGAAAAGTCATGAAATCATTATTTGTAAACTTTATTGACTTCGTTTATTCAAGAGTACCACATTTTTCTGTATATATTGTACTAATGATGTGAATTTGAGGAACACGTCTTTTCGAGTGTTTTTCTAGTTTAGGCATTCTTTGTTTCTTCAGTGATAATTGGGGATTTCTGAAAAACAAATTTATCTCGGTCCTGTTTTTGAAGATGAATGAGCATTACTCCGCTCTCTTTTTGGTGCATACTTGAATAACGGGAAAAGAAAGGCGACGTGCTTTGCTGCCCTCACCGACGATCTTCCTGTTGAAATTCAGTACGTGGACCCTGTCAGGGCTCTCGGGCTGACCTTTGAAAACGAGATTTTTGCAAATAAGACAAGAGTAGACACCACAGCCCAAACGAGGGAGGTGACAAGTAGAGAATCGGCATAAAAGGTGTCACTCACTGCAAGGGCAGGTGGAATAAACACGCCGGCATGCGCGTGTGCTTACTAGCCCTACACACACAAATTGCGCTGTTGCCGAGCAGTTTTGCACATCACCTCAGGAGATTTATGGGCGCATTTATATGGGAACTTAAACCTGCCAAAGTGAAGAATAGTCGTCTTAGTTTGCCCGCGAAGTGATGTGATCTGGCTCTGCCAGATAATAAAATCAGCACTAGGACACTGGACTACCTGAAAAAAGAGTCTTGTTATGTACTGTTCAGGTACACTAAAGAATACATTTTACGAATGTGGAACACTGTGCACCACAAGCTGACAGACCACTACATTTTTTAAACACTGTGTGGAACTGTAGGCGCACAGTGGATAAAAAAAATGGAAGTGGAAGGGCTTGAAAAACTAGCGCTCGTAAGTTAAAGGTGCTTGCTTATAGAAGACGCACTAGAAGACAAAAATGAAAGAAAACAAAAACGAACCGAAGCAGACGGGAGACCTGGATAAAAACCTAACTCCTGAAGTGGTTCACGAATTTCACTGACTGAAAAAATGAAGCGTGCTACATCTACGCCGCGCAAAGTGGCATGGTGCCAAACGATAAGGGCGCTAACTGTGAACAATCCAAGATAACTCCACATGTGTTTTTTGAAAACGCTGCTACATAGAGTTTATGACACCTTGTTTGGCTCATCGTTGGAGTTAGGTAGAGTCACTTGTTGGGCGAGTTGGTTCATTCATACGATTTGGTTCATTCTTACTGCGTAGAGTGCGGCTGCACACCCTTGCTATCAGAAGCCAAGGTACTATCAAGATTTAAGTAGATGGTTGCGCGAGAAATAGAGGAAGCATTTTTTAAATCACAGATTAGGCTAGACGTGCGTAGTGAAGCTTTCTATCACGTTGTATGCCACAGAGATGAATTGCTTCAGTGCGTGCCACTCTTCGAATTTATTATATGTAAGTGTCACTCGTGACTGTGACTTTGTTCATATAATGTGTGCTTTGTTATTAAACCAGTTGATAGTTTGCCCTTGTTCGTCTCTCGTATTTTTTTGCGCCAAGTCTACCATAACTTTTGAGTTGAGGATAACACACTTTCCCAAGGTATTAAAGGTATCATAGCCCAGTTGGTACTCTTCGTCATAATTAACGCTATCTGGAAACGTTGATGCGAGGCGCAAGCTAGTCTACAGCCTCAGCAAGCGGAATTCCCGCTTTGACGCATAATTTATAAAATTGTTTTTGTTTACTTTGTTGACGAGCTTGATGTAGGTGGTGTCGATGCCTTTTTAAGGCGCTGTCACACTTGGTTTCTTCATATTATGAGTGGGAAACTTGGAATTTACGGCAGCAGCATGCGGGGTTGAGGAAAAGAAACGTCATTACCTACTGTATATGCTGGTAGACTCTCCCCCCCCCCCCTTTTAAACAAAAAAAATTGGCAGATACCACGTACAGTGGTAATTGATGATATGCGAAGAATGAATAAGAAATGTTCATATGTCGCTTTAAATCAGCACAACATTACGAGATGGAAGTAGTTGATGCCGTACCTGACTTCCATTTTATGGTTATCATGTTCGAATGTGTCGTTTACCTTCGTTATCTATTCACGTCACGTGATACCAAATTTAGTATATAGGAAGCTAGCAAAACGGCCACGAGCACGTTATGAGCGTAATTTGTTGTCATGTTCTTACATGACACGCGTGTCAGGATTATCACGTTTGCACTAGTAATATATTGCGTCATCCATTCACGTCACGAAACACGGAATTTGGTATATGGGGAGCTAGCAAAACGGCCATGAGCGCATCGCGAAGCGCCCAATATACTTCAATGTAGTGTTGACGCGCGTGCACTTTGGGCACAGCGACGCTACGTTAGCAAAACGCGAGCACTTTATAGTCTGACGCCAGACATGACGAGCGTCCGCGCCGCTCCGACGGACGCTGGTAGCGTCTGGCACGAAATGCGACATTCTGCATTTTGCAGCGATGCCACAGAGTAAAGACCAAACCTCCTAAACACGAAAATGCACGCGACAGCGACGAGTGATGCTACGAGCGACGAAACAGGGCGTTCGCGCGACGTGTCGCGGGGTAATTTTTGCGCGATCGCTCGGCTCTCCAGATTTGAAAACCGTCACCAATCGCCTGGAAGTGCTGTGCTCAAAGCATAGGAACAGGATATACATGACCGACGTACTGCCGGTTCTCTCGATGTGCCTCAAAATCACCACCTCCTCTCACTCTTCTCCCCACCCGAGTCACGCGTGCAAAACGAAGAAATATCGTAATGTTTATACATGCGCACAAAAGAAAAAGTGCTGCAAGGCATTAAAAAAACACACTCCGTTCCATTACAAAATATATCTTATTTTGGAATTGCATACCGCTCTCTACGCGGTTTTTTCGGTACGAATAGACGACCTCATGCAAGCAACGGTGGAGTTCGCTCGGCGAAGCCGTCGCGTGGATGAGGTTTGTCTGCGCTAGCGACTGTTCGCGCGAAGGTAATCTACGTCACGTCGCTCGTTACTGTCGCAAGCATTTCCGCGTTTATGAGGTTTTGCCTTAACACTACTCCATGCCGATGCGTTACCCAGGCAACACTGCGTCTCCCTTTTTTCGTGACGGAGAAACGCCGGAAGCACTGAAACGCGCATGCGTCAAAGCAACGCAGCGCGGCGCACGTCTGGGAGTATAAGGAAGGGCCGGTGCCTGGTGTGGCAACACCTGCGTGATGCGACGAAATGAACGCGGGCAAGCACGCACACCGTCACGTCGAAATGTATTATCACTTTGAATGCGTCTTGTAGTCATGTTTTCACAAGACACGCATCTCATGATTATCATGTTTGCACCAATCACATACTTTTGTCATCCAATGGCGTCACGTAATACCCAATACGGCATGTGTTAAGGTAGCAAAACGGCTGTGGGCGCATCATCAGTGTGGTCAAGTTGTTACATTTCAAGTTGTTACATGTAATCAAGTCAAGTTGTTACATTACACGCATGTCGTGATTATCTAGTTTGAATATGTCATTTACCTATGTCGTCGGTTCGCGTCGTGTAATACCGAGTTTGGTACATGTGAAGCTAGCCAAACGGCCGCGAGTGCATCATGAGCGTAGCATGCAGCCATGTTGTTACATGACACGCTTCCCATGTTTATCATGTTTGCACCGGTTTCAATCTTCGTCATCCATTCACGTACCGTAATACCAAATTTTGTATATGTGACGCTACCGAATTGGCCGCGAGCGCATCATGAGTGTGGCACGTAGTCATGTTGTTACTTGACACGCATGTCATGATTTTCATGTTAGGATCTGTCGCATGTGTTTGCCACGGAATCATGTCATACCACACCAGTTTTGCGACACGTATAATGTGAACGAAACCACCGCAAGAGCTGCAGGACCATGAATCGTAAATGATGACATTCATGACATTCATCTCATGATTTTCATGCTATGAATAGTGAGATATCTTCTTCATACAGTCATCTTATGTCATGCCAAGTAAGGTATCGATACCAGTATTGAAACGGCCCGGAGAGCTAAAAGTCGTAGGCGGCTAGATAGAAGGATAGATAGATAATTAGATAGATAGATAGATAGATAGATAGATAGATAGATAGATAGATAGATAGATAGATAGATAGATAGATAGATAGATAGATAGATACGCTCAAAGTCACTGAATTTCGCAATAAAAAAATGATAGTCTTTCTTGGGGACCTTCGACGCAAAACATTTGGTCTCTCTGTACACCTGTCTGTTTGTCCACCCTTAACAACACCTTAAAAGGCACCGTAGTGACCAGCCGATATTCCAAACAGCCAACCCCATCCGCAGCGCCCACCAATGTTGCTCAAGGTTCCGTGTTCATACTCGTGCGATTGTGAATAAAAAATCAATTATGGCGCATATCTGAGGCAGCATAACAACACGTGAATATTTTTTCTGTATATCTTTTACTTGACAAGGCACACATAAGCAATTCTAAGGACCTTAGCGTTTATTACGTTGCGCTGACCATGCAACGCTTCCACGAAAAGCAACTTTTTCTAACGCTTTGCTATGACGACCGGGTGGTGGCACCTACCCGTCACCTTGCGTTCTACACACTATTACTTCCAAGATGGGCACGCACGCCGCGCGCGCGCTTGTTTTTCCAAGATAACTGCCAGATGGCACTCATGTTTCACGTGTGACGTGACTTGATGCGCTCGCTCGCCTCCCCTGCACGCTCGAGGCCACGGAGGAAGGAAAGGTAAGGAGAGGCCCTGACGTCACTCGTTGTGAAGCCGCGATGACGCCGGAAGTCGGCCATATTGACTAGGCAAATTCTCCTCTCTTGTTTACATATGAATGCGAAGCCGAAGGCGCGACTCCCTTTCCGGCTCGGAAAGCACGTGGGCTGCGCAGCGCTTGTGTCGTGACGATCCGAAACTAATGGAACTGGGCTCATCACTCTGAGCCAGCGGGACACTTTCAGCGAAATCGCTTCGTCCGAGTAATAACAGGTAGTAACAGCTCGCCGACAACGAAGCAACTTCGAGAGAACGCGCGCTAGATGCACTGACAACGGCGAGTGCTTTCACGTCATTAATTCAGCAACTGTACAGACAACACGATCGGTCGTGCGCCTTCTACGGTTGCATTCCGCCACGCGGCTGACGCAGCGTCCTGCCACTGTGTCCGTGTTCCGCGTGAAACTCACCGGCGTCAGCATTCTGCGACCATGGTGACTTTGAGCACGGTGCTAGTGACAGTTGAACGTGGTTGCTGTTACGTTGAGATTACATGCAATGCTGGTGGAGAGTGTACCAAGCGGAACAGAAAAGGTGTTTTAATACGCACATGCAAGTTGTTACTGTACACACACAACACGAAACTACGTATGTGCACATGGTCCTCACGGCGGCTTGCTGGGCTCAACAGCGCCGTTCGTTGTCACAAGCAGGAGCACTGGTCAACCGCAATTGACCTGCAAGGCGTTCGTCGTCGTTGAGCTTCGTCATGGTGCCCAACGCAATTTCGCTGAATGCTAACTGCTTGATCCGCGTCATCCGCCGCACGACACATGGATATGCACTTGTTCTACGCACTGTTGAAACCCCGTAATGGACAAAGGGATTTGTAAACGTTGCCAAGAGTAATGTAACAGCCAGAAGAACATTGCGTAACCAATAACGCGGCGCAGAGCACAGATATTGTCCGCCACGGCTCAGCACGAGACCTGTGGAGGCACACATTCCGCCGCCAGCCGAAGCCGCTCACTGCTAGACCAGCTCCACTGCGCAACACGTAACCATAGCAACGCCGCCATTGTGCCTAGTGAATATGGCCGCCATGATGTCATTTCCGCCACACTTATTACGCCCTGCACCGGCTGGGCATGCCCTCTCCTTACCTTTTTCCTTCCTCCATGCTCGAGGCACTATAACGCAGCGCCTCCGGAATACCATTCACTAATTTTCTTGCGCAGAACATCAAAAAAACGTTTTGTTCACTCTCTCTGGATCTACGGCATTTGCAGTGTAACATGCAGATGCAGGCCATTTTTCTCCTTTCTCTTTCGCTTGTTCTTTGAAAAGTATTGTTTATTTTTTCACAGACTCTTAGGCCCAAACAACGAAACGTTCCTTTCCTTTGACCGCGTCCTCTCCTTACGTGAGGCTTCCTTACAACCAAGTACCGACGGAGGAAGCAAGCGTACTCTGAAAGCTCCCTTAACCCGTCCTCGCGGGAGGAATGGTTGCCGCACTCCTACGTTCGAGATTATCGAATATAAGCTTTGCTCACAAGCGTTTATTCTGTAAAAAAAAGTTGGGTCACCACATCACTTCCAAATTGAAGTGTTGATATAGAGACGCGTGTACGCTTTCTTCAAACTACGACTACTGAATGTGAAAAGCCACCGTAGTCGAGCGCAAAACGTGGTGCATTCTAGCAACACTGAAACGCCCCACGGAGGAAGGAAACAGGTTTCCTTCCCTTCCTCCGTGGTGCAGTGCACGCACGCTCGCCGCTCGTGTCTCCCCGCAGAGGTGGGGTGAGAGGGTTGCCTCGAAAACGAAAACATCACGTGGGCTAGCTGTGAGGCGAAGCGCTCGTTCAGGGCAAGGAGCGGACCTAAGGGCGCACGAAGGTAGCCCCAAAGCAACCTTAAGCTGAGGAAGCGCCAAGGAAGCCTTCACCGAGGGCTCCTCAGTGAGGAAGCTTTCAGAGTGACATAAGGCGGCCTCACAAAAATGAAGGCTTCCTTACTGAGGAAAGGAACGTTTCGTTGTTTGGCCCTTAGTAACGCTAGAGCATTATAGATGTCTGTGCAGAATTGCATCTAGAATTTGCATAAATTAAACTGACGTGATTTCGAAGTGTTTAGTGCATAAGTGTCGGCAAATGCTGGTTGAATAAACTTTCCTCAGACCTTGTTACTTGTGATCTCAATAACTGATATAATTTATTAGCCGAGGGCACGCCTGTTTCTCTCGAATATTTCAGGCCATTTACTTTAACCCGGTTGTCTGCCAATATTCAAAATGTACAAAGTGAATATGAGGTTTACGAAGGTTACATTAATAATCGTAGGTTCATCAGCAGCTTTAAATTGGTTCATATGACATTTACGAAGGTTACAATAATAATCGTAGGTTCATCAGCAGCTTTAAACTGGTTCATATCACGTTTACGAAGGTTATATTAATAATTGTAGGCTCTTCAGCAGCTTTAAACTGGTTCATACGTGTGCCCCACGATAGAGGTAATATAACAGGCTCGAGGTCTCACGTTCCGAGTCACGTCAGACCAAGCGGCCACCCAAACAGACCTTTCAGCGCCGGTGTGAGAATGGGACGATCGGCTCACTAAATGTATTGACATAATTCTACACCATCGACTGCAAAGGCGGGAGTACCCTCCGCCTCACCCCAAGCTAAATCGGGCCCAGTCTCTTCTGTGGCGGCAGCTACAAACACGCACATACACGAACCCTGTCGTCATGCACCACATATATCCCGACGTCTATAGTTCTAATCTATGCCAGTACTGTGCCACCAGAGCCATTCTTGACCATATCTTATGGGAATGTGCAACATTAGTTAAAAATTCCCTGGGGTCTCGGCCTCCAATTTAGACCTTCGGGCGCGTTGGCAGACTGCGCTGCTCAGTTAGGGCCTGGACAAGCAAGTTTGGGCAATCCAGCAGTCCAAAGAAGCTGCCGGAAGACACGGTCTCTCTGTTGGCCCCTAGGTGGGAGCCCATCCCAGCAATCTGCCGGAAAAATAAAGTCTACATCTCTCTCTCTCTTTCTCTGAAAGAAAAAAAGCCGCCTGCTTCTTTTTATAGAGAGGGGTAGGGGGGACTGGAGTAAATGTGTCACCTAATAGGGCGGAAGGGTATGGCGTGAATGTGGCGTAAGTGGGTATGGTTAGGGAATTATTAAATGTTCGTTCATCCTAATTATTCGTATTTATTGAGTGAAGGAGAAGCTTTTTCTTCAACGAGTTGTAGGACCCTGATGTTGGGTTGAGTTCCACTACTGGTTGCAGGTACTCTTGCTTCCCTCGCATCTACTCGAGCCAAGTAAACTGTCAGTTCAAATGAAATGCAAGTAGTAGCACCCTTCACTAAATTTCCAATGTGCGACCTAGTTCCATCGAATATGGGGTGGCACGTGAACTGTTGTGCAGTGCGATCTGTCAGTTTTTACTAGCACACGCTGCCTGCGTCCACCTTGCGAGGCTAGCAGAGGGGGGACAGTTGGCACAAGACGCGAGCACACGCAAGGCGGGGGGGGGGGGGGTGTCAATGGCGCCACCGACGCCGGATTCGCAACTAGATGCCACTATAAAACGCTCAAAATTTAAAACTAAGCCAATAGCTATAACTTGTTTAAAATATACTTGTGGGCTAGTTTTTTTATCCTATTTACGATAAACGGATGCGTACACCGGATTAATACACAAACTGGAAAAGGGCGACACAAACGTTAAACTTCCACTCGACTTCAAAGTTTTGTTTGTCGTGTTCGTGTTTTAACCCCGTCTGCACTGCGTTCCATTTATCGTTTTTTATGCAAGGAATAACATTTCAAAACCACACCTAGGAATTTTATCCCTTGGAAGGTAGTCCCCTTGCCGCGTGCAGTGAATGGTTCGGATGTTTATATGTGTTTTATGTGCATGCGCTCATGGACTGCAAAGCTTCGACCTAGTTCCTGGGGCGTTATTTCATGTGGATGCATTTCTAAGTCTGGCTATGTCAGGCATCTGTCGGGATTCATTCACCGCCCTCATCCATAGCAACAGATGCGAGCGCACGTGTAACCAGCAACTTGTCGTAACTTACGCACTCGTTACTTGCGCTGTCGTTACTTGCTCAGTCGTTACTGTCGTTACATGCGCAGTAAGCATCATGTAGCTGCATCTTCTACAAAACACAAGCATTTAACTACCCAGTAAGTAGCAATTGTGTCACAGCCATGACCAGACTCTTAAGAGTGTGAAATTCTCTGCACTTGATGTTGCCGGTTTTATATGTCCGATCGAAACAAGGATATCGAAACGCATACACGCGCACGCTTTTGGCAACGTCAAAATCGCGAAAATTTGTAGAACAACAAAGTTCTTCGGACGGCATTAGTGAGGGGCAGGAGAAGTTGAGTGAACTGTCGTCGTAACTGTATTTCATTGTTCTAACAATGTCGTATCGCTGACCAAGCCGGAGCATGTTTGCGGCCTGCGGCACTTTGTAATATCCATTCTTACTGGAATGCATTCAATGCACAAGAAAATGTATGCTTTTATTTTGAGATCGCTGAAAAATATTACACAATAAATACAATCAAAGCTGACTACGAGCGTGAAAAAAAAAACGTTAACGCACGACGGGACGTGAAGTGCAACTCGCTGCTTGTGAGCTAGCAGCTGATCGTTCATCGTCGCTGTCACTCTCAACGCGTTGACAACCATCTACGTCGAGTAAAAGATACTCGACTCAAGACGGTTTATTTGAATATAGACATGTGTATCAGCGCACACGTGAGATAGCCGAAGGTTTTTTTATTAAATTCAATAACAAGAGCATAAGTCATTCATCTATCACTATTCAAGATGAAGAATATAACTGACTGTTAAACGAGACATGAAGCGTGTTCTGCTATAACACTTGTGCCCTTGCGCACAGTTTCGATGACTAATTATTCATACATATGTTCCTTCTTTTTTTAAAATAAACTTCAGTTGAGAGTTCAGCACTGTGTCCCATCTCTGTCCGTTCTAAGCCGTTGCTCTGAAAAATAGTCCACGATGAACATCCACTAACTCACCCAATTCGCAATCCTGCTTCAGCATACTGAAAGTAATCTGAGGAATTCCCTCCGCCAAACGACTTCGATAGCACAAACAACGCGTCATTTAGCACGCATAACACACACATATGGCGTCACTCACCACGTTTGTCTGGTTTATCTGAAGGTGCGAAGGTAATGTTGCTCCGATACCCGGCCAGAAATGAATCGCTTGCAGTGCGCGGCCATCTATCAATTAACGTAAGAAACAAGTGGCGCAGCGTAGGCCATGGTTTAGAAATGGAAATCGTTAGCCTGCGCTACTTTCCACGTACAATTAATGTTATGGGATTCATGAACTACAAAAGCACTGACGAACGCTATACGCACGTAAAACAAGGGAAGTTTTCACTGGAATGGTCTGACGATAACATTTTATTATCCAAATTGGCTGCAGAAAGTCTCACGAAGCTGATATGTGTACTCAGCGAGATTTAACCTAAAGCGTGAGTTGCCACGTATTGGCACATAAACATTGCGTCTCCCAAGACCGAATCAGATATATCCTGTCACGGTCGGTCCGGTATATTCACTGATTCACGAAACATACAAAGTTGTTTGTGCTCGTTTCTTGCCAACGCGTTAACACTGCGGCTAGCACCACCGAACAAGGGATCATTGGGAGCGTCTGCCTACTGATAATTTTGGAGTGGACGCTCCTGAATTCCGCTAGACGGCGTGAGAGTCTACGAACGTTGCGAATAGAGCTGGGAACTCATACCGTGTTTCTCGTCACAGAAAAATGACACGACCGCGAACGGCGCTAACTTCTGCATGGTGTAAATAAAAAAGAAAACGAAAATTGGAGCACCCTTAAGCTTCACCTTTAAGGCCGCGTTTCCACTTAGAGTTGAAGAAAAACGAAAACGCCAGCGTGGTCTGAAAACCCTGACCGCGCACTTCGAGATGTTCACATTAGTTCTGCCCTATCCGGCTGCCGCTGCCGTCGATACCTTGCCAATTACCTGCTTTCTGAGCACTAAAGTTCGTACCGATTTCGAAATATTCACGCAAAGTAGTGAAAACAAACAGCTCGAACCTTTTCAAACGTTGTTTTGGGAGATAAGCCAGCAGAAACTACACGAGCGAACGCTCTGGCAGCGACAGCAGCGCATTCAGCTGGCTGTACACAAACGCAAGACACGTTGGGGCATGCCGGCTCGATGCCGCTGCACCGTCTACTTCCAGACCTCTCGGCGATCGTAACCTAAATCAGGCTCTCGATGAGTGCGTCCTCATTGAGGCTATCAAGCTTCGTCGTGCTGCACGGGCAGTTTTTGATTTGATTCGATGCAAGCTACCGCCGACGCCTGTGCTGCGATGTTGAATCTGCGGCAAGCTGGTTAGGTCACGAGGGTTGATCTAGCTCAGCCAAGGCTATGAAGCGGAAACCGGATGAGGTTTGGCGTGGCGGGAAAACGGCGCTCAGACCGATTTTTGAGCGCCGGCCACGCGGCGTGGTTTTGGGTTCACTTGGGCGATGAAACGAGCAAGTTTCCGGAAAGTTTCGCCGGTTTCGCTCTCTTCGAGGTCAAGTGTGAACGCGCCTTTCGAGTTGAACGCGATAACGAAATCTGGCCCCTAGCGCATTGTTCAACCGCTAAGTGCATATTTAATAATATTATTTTGTCACATACACAAGCACGCACACAAACACGCACAGAGTAGATTGGACCAGCACGCGCTATTATCGCCGAAGGGGCTCGTTTTTGTTGGGACACCTGTCGAACAAAATGCGGTAAACGGGCCCCGAAACACTTTTTCAAGTAACCATGGAATGAATTCACTGGAAGAGCCTATTTTCACACGAATTCAACCCCGAAATGTTTTTTAAAAATTCATCCAGTGTGAGTGGAGTTACAAAGAATTGTCGCATGCTGCAATTGCATTATCTGTTCTCTCGTCCCGACGAAAGCGCTGGAAACTAAGAAGGGAGGGGTGGCAGGGCGAAGAAACTACCACGCCTCGTGACCTTAAGCACTTATTTTTACTTCAAATGCGCGGCTTTTTCAGTGTGATCTTGAGAGCACACCTTGACAAGTAGTGGCCTCCCACGGCTATCTCGGTAACTTGATCTTTTAGTCACATACGCGCACACGATTTTTCGCGGAGAACCAGCGGAGCCGACATCGGTGGTGGGTTTTCTGTGACACAAGTTCTCTAATTATTTGGCGTTATTATACTTCTACAGCTCGGTTCCCACGTGCGAAAGGCCACTGTGGACGCCACGCAATGCATTCGCATTTCCTCGCAATTGTTTTCGAGGAGGGGGGTGGGGCATTTTCATAGTGGCGAAGCTCCTTAAGCTGTGGGTTGAGCTTCCCGTCGTAATTGTATGTAGCAACTTCTCGTTAGCTCTTGAACCGGCCACAGAGGGCGTTACTGGTACATATAACGAAATGCATATACGTTGAAAAATGTGGATGGTACGGTACTAGAGAATGTTACATCAAGTATGATAAATAATAAAATATATAGTATATTCATGGAGTGAATGATGATAAGTGGGGCGAAGCATCCGTCAGTCCGTCCGCGCTTTCGTTCATTCATTCGTTTTTCCTTCCGTTCATTCGTGCGTCCGTCATTGCATCTTTGTGTTCATCCATGCTTCCATCGGTCCATCTGTGCGTACGTCTATTCATGCATCTCTCCATGCGTCTATCCGACCGTCTCTTTATACTCTCGTGCGTCCATCCGTGCATTCATCTGTACGTCTGTCTCTGCGTTGATTCATGCGTGTGTCCGTGCAACCATGCATCCATCCGGTTATCCGTGCGTCCCTTCATTTGTGCATCCGTCTATGCATCTATCCATCCGTCCGTCCGTGCGTCCGTTGCTGCGTTCTTACATGCGTCCGTCCATCCACCCGTCTGTCCATGCGTTCATTCGTTCATTGGTGCGTCCTTCCAATCGTGCATTTGTTCATCCGTTCGTGCGTCCGTCCATCCGCTTCGCCCTACTCGTCATCATTCACTTCGTGGATATGCTGTGCTTTATTCTCGTCACGTGTACGTTTGTTCCTCCCCGGCTCAATTGTTCCTTGAGTACCTCGTACATCATACCAGCAGCTATCAAGAAATCTGTCTTTTGACACCCGGGTGCGTGGATGGCAGGGAAGATGACCATAACGTTATGGAAGCGGGTGCCGCAGTGCTGCCTGTCCAGTGCCAGTGACCGGGTCAATAACTACTGTCATTCAATGAGCAGTAGCTGCACATCCCGCAATACACTTTGGCAGGGCCCACTGAGGTAGCCCTTACCCATACTAGCTGCATTGACTTTTTCCTATTTATGTACAACATGGCAGAACTCTTAAGCGCTTGATGAAACAGCTCTTTAGAATTGCCAACGAACTGCTAACGACAAAAGAAAGCGTGTGCGTTGTATATAAAATCGACATAAAACAAGTACTTGTATATTAAACATTTCATATACTGACATTGCAATATTGAATCAAATCTCATTAAACACCTACTTATTGCTTCTTTCGATCTGGTTTCCTGTGCATTAAATTTATCTATATTGATGATTGTGTGACAATTTATATTTGAAGAAAACTTGGATTACAATTGAGGTTTGCCTTCAAGAGGAGAACGCTATTGCGTAATCAAGTTATTTGTGTTTCGCCATATCAGTTGCTAGCATCACTTCGGTTTTCGCTAGATGCTTCAACTATGCCGCAAAGAAACGACCGTTAGCAGGCGTAACATACGTTGTTTTAAATTATCGTCCAAAGCAAGTACAGTTGCGAAATGCCTGCCATATTTCTTTCGTTTGCAGATTAAGAAGGAGTTGATTACGCGTTCTTTAGGCAAACATAAACCTAATGAGCCGTTGACTAGGTCTGAGTACTTTGTAATGATTGGAGCTTTTAAACATGAACTCATTTAGCAAATAATATGTAGTGATGCCTGGCGTTATTGTACGCTTCCACCACGCAACACTTTATGCACCAAGGAGACAAGTCTAAATGCATATTTTTTTGGAAGCAGTGTCAAGCAATTACCTCACTGTTTGGTAGAACGCCAGCTGCTTGCCGCGTAAGAGGCTTGGGTTAAAATCGCACCCAAACTGCTTTTTATTATTTCTTTATTTGTAGTTATCTGGCAATTCCACTTACGGACATTTTTCAGAGCATTCGGCATGGAATCTAGAGGAGATGCGATTAGTGAACTTGCTTTCAGGAGCGGAGGGTCAGTCTTTCAAGGCCAAAGGCCACCGCCGGCATCGATCAGCGCGCAAGTGCCAACGGAGAGCAGCTTCTAACATACATTAAGGTATCGAGGAGAAGCACACGCTTCGCTTCAATTTCCGAGAGGTGGCAACGGGTGCTTTCTGCTAATGATATAATAAGCGCCATCACTTTGAAAGCAGTGGTGCAAGCTTAGGACATGAGTTTGAACAATGCCGCACAGCTCGTGCAGCGAGCTTCAGCTGCAGAGTTGGTGGAAACTAACTACCGAAGAAAAATAACTTTACTATATCTTTAAAATTTTTACACAAAAAAACACATATCATTCCTTGAATTTGGAATATTGTTATCTATTTTGAAAGTATTTTTAAGCGCCGCCAATATTATCCACACTTTATTCACCGCTGCTATTCACAAGACAAGATTTTGTATTGATTCAGTTATTTGTTTAAGCAGGTACAATACATATATTCTAACTACTTCTTTGTTGCAACAAATTAGAAAGGAATTAATAAAAACGTTCTCACTCATTCTTTTATGAAGAATTTAGTGAGTTCCTGCTGTATGTAGCGCCTTATTTAAGCACCAGCAGCAGTGCAGCACATCGTTCCTGGCCGACTCCGAGACATGTACCAAAGCGTTGCGCTAACAAAAACTGGTGCACTCAGTGTTCTTACGGTAACACCCACGCTTTGCTCTAGTGCGTTCATAGAGAGAGCGTTGGCCGCTTTAGCGAACATCCTTACGAAGAAAATGATCAAATCAAAGCTCGAGATACACTCTCTGCTGAAACTAAACAAGCATATCGGACAACGAAGAAACATAAAATGTATAAATAGAGAACACTTACTTTGAATGCACCGTAATCTAACTGGCGAAGCTGTGAGCAAATCGAGAAGATGCATGAATATTTTGCTAGTTTTTGTGCTACAATTATAGCGGACATGGTAGCGTGCTCTAATAAAATTTTATTTGAATAAAATGTCAGGTACATGCGTGCCAGTACTCAACGTTCTGACTCGATTTGCTAGAGTTGTAGCCAACTCTGCCGCAATTCGTTTGAATACATGTGCTATTGTAATGGAAAAAATGTTGATAAAGTAACGTGGCAAATAACAGGTTGCTCTATCGTCATCTTGTGATTTTTAAAGGCGATAGTTTTTTTTGGGGACCTTCGACGCAAAAATTTTGGTCTGTCTGTCTGTCTAACTGTTTATCTGTACATTTGTCTGTTTGTCCACTCTTAACAGTACCTGGTACTCTGCATGGCACCAGCCGATGCCCCTAACGACCGACCCCTTCCGCAGCGCCCACCGACGTTGCTCAAGATTCAGCGTTCATGCTGGTGCGATTGTCAGTCGAAAAGCAATTATTGCGCATATCTGAGGCACCTCAACAACATGTATATATTACGTATCTGCGTCTTCTATTACAAAAAGTCTACGTAAGTAATTCTAAAGACGGTAGCGTTTATCACGCTTCGCTGACCATGCAACACTTGCATGAAAAGGCGAGTGTTTCTAACGCTTTGCCAAGACGACTTGGTGACAGCACCTACCTGTCGCTTTGCGTTCTACACCTTATCACCTCTGAGACGGGCGCGCACGCCCGTCTCAATGCCATGCACTTTGTTTTCCAAGAAAACTGCCAGATAGCGCTTATGGCTCACGTGTGACGAGGCTGAATGCGCTCGTTCCCCTCCGCTGCATGCTCGAGGCGCTCTAACGCAGTACCTCCAGAATACCATTCAGCAATTTTCTTGAGCAGAACATCAAATAAATGTTTTGTTCACTCTCTCCACACGAAAGGTCGTCTGTCGACATTTGCAGGTTAACATGCGATTACGGGGCGAATTTTTTTACCGCTAATTTTGGCTGTAATTGGGTTTCTTTTTCTAATGAAACACTTATTTGTTCTAAATATATTTCTTGTAACGTGCACAACTCAAACCTAAGCTTGTACTGACTGACCTGTATTAACTTATCTTGCTTTGAAAGACTCTCCTCACCCTCAACAATCACGCTCACCCCAAAAATGTGATAAATAAACAAAGTAATTTTTTTCCGGGGCGATGATTTGTAGCTTGGTGCCCGTGGTGCGTTAGTGGGTGGTTTGAACACTAGGCCACGTGCCAACTCATTTATCATTTTTACGAAAAGTAATAATTGCGCTAAGACTGCAATATTAAGTAATAATGAGCTGCAGGTAGTTTTAAACAAGAAGGAAACACGGGAAAGCAGTTTAGAGCGTCACAGGATCTTTTATATATTCCGCGCACTTGAATTTCATTCAAAATAAAGCAGGGCATGCAAACATGGACTCAAGAACGAAGTTATGACATCACAATCGCAAAATTATTTGCTTCTGAAAAACGTTCTTTGTTGATCGTGGACGTTCAGCAAGTTTGTTATTCAGTCTTGCTTTCCGAAGCTTATGCAGACCAACGAAAAATATTGGGTCATAAGGTAATGTTATGCACCTTCTAACATAAAGGTACCTTTGCGTTACAAGGTACGTAGATGTTGCAGTGAAAGTTTGTTCAGTGCTCGTTACGGAACTTGCTCCAAAATACTGTACCTTACAACAATGAATAAAAGAAAGTGTGTTGGTCTTTTCCAACATCGTACGATATCATCTTCGACTTTCGCATGAGGTGGCCTCACATGTTTTGTATTTCGATCAGAAGCTCACTAGGTCAATGGGCTTCCTCTCCTTTTCGCTAAAATGCATACATTTAACTTGCCATTGTATATTTGAAACGCAAGATATCTATTGTCACCTTGTTTGGGGCACAAAAACACAAAACAGTTTTAAACGCTATTTCTAGCCTCCAGAAGAAGGTAATTAGATTCCTCTCTGGTGTTTCTTGCATAGCACATAGTGCAAATTCAGGTGATCACTATAAGACTGTATTCATACACGCTATTCATTAGGGTTGCTTGATCTACCGTCTTAAAATATTAGTGCAATGCCCACCCGATTTCATGAACCTCTTCGCTCGACTTCAATCTCGTGAACAATCTTTGTGCAGCAGAATAAAACGTGAAACTTCCCCGAATTAAGACTCATTGTGGTGACCAAAGCCCTCATTTCATTTTACCGCGTCCACAACATTACCAAAGCACGAACATACAAACTATTTTTACACTCCTTCGGAAAACTTTAAAGGGGCTATGTCACCCAATTTTCGAGCATAATGTTTGTTTCTGAGTTATTTTTTGTGCGTTTACAGAATAGTGATGGACTTTTAGCGCACTTGGCAGTGTACTTGAATGATTAGCGAATATTTTTATAAACACACAAGTGTCTAGAGAGTCGGGCAACTATGGCGCTTTGGCGAACAGCGATAAGAAAATCATTCCGCAATGCTTTTACTGCGCTATTGCAAGGACAACATACAAGGTATATACCGGCACGTGCGCATGAACTGTCTTTTGCATTCACTGTTGTCGTTCTATAAGCGCAGTAAATTTATTACGTTATGAACGTCAACCAATCAGCCCAACTTGGCGCTCTGCTATATCCAAGCAGCTTGTCTTGCTGAGGTCTACATTCCAGCGAACAATTTTGTTGCATAGTAAGCTGTGCATGCAATCGGAACGTTTCATTGTTGTTGAGCTCGGCATTAAATAATAAACAATTTGCAGCGTCTGAATCTTTGGAAAAAATGAAGACTTTGCTTATTGCAGCCAGTGACGTCACATACGCCTTGGCACAATAGCAGTCGCGGGTGGTGCACGGGCGTGATTTATACCCTGTTACTTGACCTAGCCTCACAGCTCATTGATGTGCAGGAGCCCTTGAGCTCTGTTGCTGAGCACTATTGATGTTTTGCCAAATCCAGTGCGTGGTACAGAAAGCTATATTAACTTGAATAGACATATGACTCAAAGCGCATGCGCATTCGTGATTGCTTAGTTATAGAAGAGCAAGTTGTGAGTCCACGTGTTTTTTCCGCGCAAAATGTTCTGTGATTCATACACTACAAAAGCGTTCACCAATGCTATATGCAAGTAAAACAAGGTGAGTTTAAAGTGAAAAAGTCACAGGATTAATTATACCTAACCTACGTGGCTTCAGAAAACCTCGCAAATCTTGATATCTGTATGCTGAAGGGTAAATATGATTGAAAGCTTGAGCTATCACTTATTTTCAGAAAAATTTCACCTACTGCAAGCAGTAATAAGATCTATCGTGCCGCGGAAGGCCGGTTTTTTCACTGATTCAGGGAACATGCATAGTCGTAGTGTTCTTTTTTCGCTAACGCGTAAACACTGAGGCTAGTACAGCCGAGCAAAAGAGTGGCTGCGTTGCACTGTCATTGTTTCATCTACTTCCCTCCTCGAGAGGATGTCACTGAATTCCAATCGGCGGCATGAAGTTCTGCTTCTGTACACGGAAATGTGTGTTTTACTCGGTGATGTTGGTCATTTCCAAAATCTGTTTTATCCTGTCGGTGATTCCGTTAACCTTAGTCGCGTAATGGCTGTGTCAGTGACACACTCCTAACTTCTACTCATCAGTGCTTTCCGTTATGGTAGGTATTGCCTAGGAAAAAATATAGCTGAATTTTACGTAGACCCGTGCAGACATCAACACAGCAAAACAGGACAATTCTGACGACTAATGTGACTGCTTCGAGGTAGTTTCTGTGCCTTATCTTAGGCCTAAAACTTAAATTGTTTTAGGTTGCTTCTTGATCGCTGTTAGGCTTTAGCTAAGGAAGGCTAGGTTGGTTGAACGTTGATGTCATCCCAGAGAGGTACGAATTAAACCACATACAGCCACTGACAAGACAAGGCCGTCCGAACTCGAGAGACAGGTACTCGCGCTAAAACTAAGCGTTTGCGCCTCTGTCTGCGTCGTTGGCGTATGCCTTCCATAAATTGAGGCCCTTCCAAATCTCTATGGTATTCTCCAGTAGAACGTACTCGGGCTCGTCAGCTCACACCGTCGCCCAGAATTCGTTTGCACTTGGGCCAACCGTAGCTTTCTACTGTTTTATAGGAGAGTAGTGTGATCTAGCGAATTATCCACACATTTATTAGGCTAACTGTTTTTTTATTTATTTGTGGTAAACGAGCGGTCAGGTTTACAGAAAATTTACGCGGTGCACGACCGTTTGTGGTGAGAGGTTTTTTTTGTGCATCGGTCAAAGAACAATTTACCAAAGAGCTTCGCAGCTAAAAGAAGCTCTGTTTAGATTGTGCAGCAAGCTGAAGGGTCCTACGTAATACAGATTTGCCCGCAGTTTCCCACAACAGCATGGCGCATCAGTGCAACGAGAATTTGTCAGTAAAACAACAGTAATTATTATTGCGTCATTGGTTATCTTTTTGAAGAAACACGAGTCTCACGACAAAACTAGCTAGCGATCGAGTATAAATGTACCGAAGTCCATGTGCCTACATGAATTGTATAAACTTGCCTTCAGATAAGAGTCTCACTCTATGACCACTGAGCACAAAACATGCTTTCTTTTCGGTTGACTACGGAAGCACGCGAAGGAAGCGGACACTTGCAAGGAATCTCCTGTAAGCATAAAATAAATATCCACAATACATTCATGCGCAGACAAGGTGTTCGTGCACGCTGAGCCTGAATTGATTACAATGCGGCATTGTCTAGTAAACATTGTCTGACCAAGCAGTGTTTCATTAGTATTTATTTAGCTCTTGGCCACTGGAGTAAAAAAATTCCGCCATATCCACGAAGTGAATGATGATGAGTGGGCGAAGCTCCGGAGGTAAACCTGGTAAACCATGAATCCTCTGTACATTTTGCCCACTCGATTTTATTACATCGCTCCCCCTAGCGTACGTCGCCGCACTAAATCGAACGATTGCCTTCAACCAATGACACGCGCCATATGTGACATCATTCATATTTTATAAGATCTCGCGTCTTTCATCAACTACAAGTACCGCTTTCTAGTTTATAACATCTTGCATCTTTTCATCATCAGCTACAAGTACCACCATCTAGTAAACACTACAAGAACTAAACGAGAGGTGGCTACATACAGGAGACAGTACCGCCATCTAGTGAACACTGCAAGAACTAAACTAAAGGTGGCTACATACAGTTGACGGTACCGCCATCTAGTGAACACTGCAACAACTAAACTAGAGGTGGCTACATACAGGGGACGCACAGCCCACGCCCTAAGGAGCTTCGCCCCTAAAAATATTGTTCCTTGCTGATTTACTATATTCCAAACATTATTGCAGTGTTTTTGCTGTCTTAGTTCTACGCACGATGTCTTTCTTCTGCAGTAAGCGAGGCTTGCTTTATGCGTTTGATAGCCCCGACGAAAGACAAAACATCACCCCAAGGTATACAAAACTTGACTTCTTCTATTTATATTGCATATTTGTACTTACCATTGATACCATCATATTCATGTAAAGCTAAGAGTAAAGAGCTTACATAAAACATCTTATACGAAAATTATTTATCGTAGGTTATTTAGTTCAGATAATTTCATTACACCTACCCAAAATATCTACCCAGAATAAACTTAAAAACCAAAATTGCTGAAATTGAGTTCGTAGCAGAATGTGTATTTGTTGTTGATTAGCAAATAAAAATATTTGTTCACCTCTGCACATTTCAAGTGTTACGTGAAAATGGCATTATGATTCCAGTTTTATATATATATATATATATATATATATATATATATAGGCTGGATTGATTTGGGGGCCTTAATTTACTAGCTGTTAAACAGATTGTTTGGGTAATATGCATTAAACGTACGACTTCAAGAATTTGTTGCCCGATTGCTTCAACATTTAACATGAAAAATTGCTCATCTCGAAGTTTTAACGTTCAAAGCGAAGGTTCGATCTTGGACAATACGCCTCAAAGAAAACCATGCTGATAAAGATTGCTGAGAATCATTCGCAAAAAATACGAACAGACCACTTGTATGCAAGCGTATACATACATAACTATGAAGACGTACCTGACCCTTTACTTGAATGTTCGTAGACTGTACTGGCAAAACTGTTAGACGTCCATAGCCCACTGTGCCAGAACTAAACACGGGCCACAATTCACTCAGGACCGGTGCTGTTGACGAGTTAAACGTGTTACTAGTGATTCATCTTAAAGTACGGCAACAATGCCTTTGCTGCTCGAAAAGGTGTATAAAGGTTCTGGCGCATGTGCATGCATGAACTATAAGCGCGACACGTACCTTATGGCTGAAATGAAAGCCGATGCGTTGAAAGAAGAATCACATTATTGACGATCGATGACTGTGGTCGCCTTTATTAACACGAAGGTATTTTATGTCGGGATTCACCACGGCTTCGCTGACGTATATTCACATGGATAGGGAAATTTAAAGTATCTAACAACAAACTGCAAAGTAAAAACGCCATTTCTGCGTGGTAGGTGCAGCTTAGTCACGGTGAAAGCTAGAAGACCGGCCTTTCAGAGCCTTTCCAAAACAATCATTGAGTAAATACTGCAAGAGCGCTTTCTTGGTACCCACTAGGACATTAATAATAAAGTTTTCGGAGGTAGACCGGCATTCATTATGCTTTTTTTCGTCATTCT
Organism: Rhipicephalus annulatus; assembly: GCA_013436015.1. Lineage (NCBI taxonomy): Eukaryota > Metazoa > Arthropoda > Arachnida > Ixodida > Ixodidae > Rhipicephalus > Rhipicephalus annulatus. The sequence continues at coordinate 314,450 of WOVY01012421.1, forward strand.
TCTGAGCAGCGTGGTATCCGCTAAACACTTGCATGAAATTTGGTGCCAATTGTCTATGCAGTGGCTGACGACGACGAGGAGTTATGGCTGTAACGGGTATGCGCCAAAATTAATAGAAGATGGTTTGACCGCTTCCTCAGCACACATTTTTGTTTTTGGTAGTATTATTTCAGGCTTCTTTTTCAGATTGGCTTCATTTTCAGTTTAGTTTCATTTAAGTATCCTGCCGCCCGGTTCTTGGCCCATCCCCCTTTGTGGGTAAGCGCCATCCATCAGAGGTCATCAACATCAACATCATCAAAATTAATAGGGAAACAAGAAGAAGCTTTTGTAATAGGTTGGAGCGTTCGACGGCCCACTCGTTATGCTAATCGCATTGTGCGACGACTGGTTGTTCTTCCGCTGTTTTAAAACAATTTACAAGTCGTAATAACGCGATTGCTTTCCCGACATCAAGCCTGCCTAAGGCAAGATTAACAAGTCACAAGCACTGGTGTAGCTCATGGTAGAATACTGAGCTGGCACCCAGCAAACCCGGGTTCGCGCCCCACTGTGCTATTGATACTAGGTCATGCCTGCCTAAGGCAAGGTTGATAAATAACAACCACCGTCGTAACTCAGTAGCAGATTAGTGGGCTGGCACCCAGTGGACACGAGTTCAAGCCCTACTGTGAAATCAGTGCAAGCTGCCTTTTTTTTATTTCGCGTGATGTGGTAACGGACACTGGCGGCAGGAGCGGCGGACAACATGCAACTGCGCGTGACCCGAACAGTGACTACGTGAAAGCTTTTGCTGTAAAAAAAAACTGATATGGTAAAGCTCTGTCTTGTGAAGTCAAACCAGTGACCCCCGAGCCGAAGCGCACGACGCTACCTCTACGCCACAAAGCGCAGGTTGTTACGAGGGCTATCGGGAAGCCATTTATATACACCATGTACCTTTTGGTGGTCCTCAGAGTTTCGTAGCGACAGCTCATCTCAGTTTTTAGCAGTGAGTTAGCGCGAAGAGCGAGCGTTAGGCCCACTCTATAGGCAGTTACTCCTTGTTTTTTGGAGAGCACCACCTGCATGGAGCCTGTCCTTCGCGCTTATGAGACTTGTTCGGGAGAGTGCGAAGGGCACCTCACTCACTGCCGTGGCCGCGTTCACGAAAGGAGCACGCTGATTACACATGAAATTGTAATAACTGTGACAGTTCACACTCTTCTGTGTATACTTGAGCGTTAGTTTCTTGCGCCTTTCTTTCTGTTTAAATAGTAGGCATTAAGTATCAAGCTGTGATAGCAGTTAGTCCGCGCTCGTCCTGTGTATGCTCATTTCGTGCGTCTTTTCTGCTTGAGGTGCGCACTGAAAATTTCGAGCTGCAGCTGCTTGCCCTTATTTTCGAGACTTTCTTACTTGTGGCTGTAGCGTTCATTACTTCGGCCTTGTGGCAATATAATGCCCAATAGACGCTTAAATACTTCTGTGAAGACACGTTCATTTTTCGTGTTATGCCAGTTCGTAGAAAGAGGGATCAGCCACATTTTTATTGTACTGTGTGTTATTGGCTAGTAGGTTTGGTTTCATATTAGTGGTTATATAGTGTACACTTCTTACGGCTTTGTCTGTTGAAGTCATCACCGTTGCAGCTACATCGCCGACGAACTTAAAGTGGTTAAGACTTTAGCATTGATACGCCAGCTTGTAAATGTTGATGATCTTCAACATGTGAGATGCCGTTTGGATGGAAGGTTGAATCTAAAAATAAATATGTAACTTTTCATTCAACTACAAGAAGCATCGGGCGAGCATCTTAGTGCTACGTTCTTCTGAGAAAGTGGAGCAATACTCTACGCCAACGCTGCGCACGCCGCTAGTGTAGACATAGAAGGTGATCATGTCGCGGGTTATGCTTTGGTGGCGCTGTGTGTCGTGGCTGACTGGGGTGCCTCGACGTCCCCCTCTCGAGCAGGGTGTAGACACTGCTTTTTTGAGCCCCATATTGATTCAAATGTTCCCGTTCGCTTGCATTTTCTGGCTCGCAGTGAGAAATAACTTTCTTAGAAATGTGCTGCAATTTCTTTCAACTTATTCCTTCTGGCGAGATGGCTTGTAGACATAATGTTGGTAACAAATAGATTAGGTACAAATTATTACGCACGAAGAACTTCATAGAGCAATACAGGTATTTAAAGCGTATATATCAGTTCATCTCACTGAATGCATAGCAGTAATGCGGCATGGTTGATCCCATTCCAGTCCAATTCCATACCGAAGAATTAGGACTTGTCGCAATTCTATTCCTTTTATTACCTCAAAATGAAAAGCTTCCCCAATTCCGACTCCGGGAAGGGCCGGCCAGTCCAACTCATTTTCTTTGAGTTCTCAATGTAGCATATGCATCTAGACAGTTTGTGAAACTAGAAGTGAAGGCCCCTATAAAGCTGGTGTCACGAGGGGCATTAAAGGGCCGCTCACCATGTCCCATAAGAAATTTTGAAAATGTTGAATGTCTGGTGAGGAACATGTTGCCACAAAAATATTGTGAATCGGTTCATCACGAGCGGAGAAAATGGGTTTCTTAAAGCGGCTCGATACAGGGATGAGAGGAGGCAAGCTCGAACCTTTCGCCGCTTCTACGCGTGGCCTACGCAAGCCAAACTTCTTCCTCATCCTCTCAGGCATCCTAACGTGCCTAACAAGTCCAACCCCCGAGCACGCGAGCGGCGTTGTTTTGTTGACCAGCGTTATTTTGTGGTCTTCTGCCTGTTTCTGCGTGATAGTTTGGAAACGCTGGTTTGGACGCGGTAGAATAGATGAGCACAATGAGTGCGCGACCACGTAAGAGCGTTCCAAGGTGGTTGTCTGCTCTATGCGCTGATCGCAGGTACACGAACGCATGTCAAACGCCCACACATAGCCCCACATCTCGTTGCAATTCACGGGAAACAAATGAAAAAAAAAAGACGCTCCATTTCTCTTATTGCGTCTAATTATTTATTTAGAGCTTAATAATCTCTTCAACCAGCAAATTACATAAAACTACTCACGCCATGTTAAATAATGTTCGCCTTGTCACGTGTCACTGTTTGCAACGTCAGAGCAGAGTCGTCTAGGTAGAGGAACAACGTCACAGCATTGCCGTGTACGTAGGGTCATCCATACGCACCCGTCATGCCCTCAATCTCTGGGCATGCACCGGCAAAATGGAGGGGGATAAGCGTTCGTCTTGAAATTTGACCCATTTTCGCGGAGCGTAGCGTTTCAAATTTTGGTAGGCGTGATAATGAACGCCGCGTCTACGCATTGCGCTTGTCAGCTCAAAATTGTCAAACCTGGTGAGTGGCCCTTTAACAGCCGAAAACGAGTGCAAAACACGTTACTAAGATTAAGGGCAGATGCAACTCGAAGGCACCTTTTGTTTATTCACCCCAGAGCAATGACACTTGAGCTGTTTATAAAGCTTATTATGCAAATTTCAAATAAATAAATAATTTTACGCAACTCACATACATTTAGCTCTGCAACATGGCAATACAATAACCTTAAGCCTGTTGACCCCCTCTTTTCATCCACTAACTTCCATAATTGGTTACGGTACTTGGGTCATAATGTTCCAAATAAAATGTGTGATGCAAGCAACTAATTAGGAAGTGCTTACAAAATATTTATTAGATGTGAAAAGTAATATACGTGAAAAAGTACATATTTTTCTTACTCTTGTAAAGATTTGTATATAACTTTCAATACAAAATAAAATTATGAGATTTAAATGAGATAACTTCATTTGTCATGCATTTCGAAAAAGTTATTTGGGCAAAACTTCATGCAGATCCGAGCACCGGCAGTCCACGAAAAAGGAGGGGCACATTAAAAAATATGGCGAAGTTTGTGTTTTAATAAAACTGAGCTTTAAAAATAAAAATGAATTTTTATTTACAAAAGGCGTCGCTAAGGACAATGAAATTTGCATACCAAAAACAACAATCCTTCTTGTAGTGGCCACAGGCACTGAAAGGCGCCAGAACCGTAAGTTTGTCCCTGACGGCTTCTTCGAGTTGACTCCCCACACACATAGCCATGAAACGCTTTCAGACTTCTTCCGCTCAATCTCGAAGAGCCTTGTGCTGACTGCAAGCTAGGGAGAGGTCAAAAGGCTTAAGGTTATCGCATTGTATTGTTGCGGAGCGAGAAGTGTGTGACTGACTTGCAAAAAAACTAATTATATATTTGAAATCAGCAGAAAAAGTTCTATAAACAGTTCATGGGTCATTGCTCTAGGGTGAATAATTAAAGAAGGGTCTTCGGGTAGCATGTGCCCTCGGCCTTGGTAACGTGTTTTGCGTTCGTTTCATTTGTTCATGCACCTAGTCACACCAGCTTTATAGGGAGGTTCACTTTTAGTTTGACAGATCATCAAGATGCATATCATACATCGAAGGAGTAAAAGAATTGACTTAGACTGCCCGGCCATTGCCGGAGTAAGAATAGGGGAAGTTTTTCATCCGACCAATTCAAAGGAATACAATATGCGACAAGTCCTAATTCCTCGGTATGGAATTCGAATGGAGGGGGGGGGGCAGTGGAAAACATGTATGCACCTGTACCGATCCAGACATATTGCCATGTCAAGCCAGCTGTCCTTACCTTACAAGTCTCCACAATTGATGTCATAAAGCTGTTGCCAAAAATTCAGAGTAGTGCCCCAAATTCTGTCATTGCAGTGTTCAAGAGTGTACCTATAATGCACTTGTGAAATAACCTGTTTTCAAATTAATTATACACAAGCAGTAAAGCTACCGTTTCCAACACGTACACCTGACACACCTTCGGCCACATTTTTTTTACCTGTTGTGCTTGTATGTGCCTGTTGATTCATAGAATCCCGAGAAATTCAAGCAATGAAAGACCATGTCATGCCACAAGCAGCTATATAAGCGTAGTGGCTGAGGTATTTTGCAGCCATGCATGAGTTGACAGTTTCAATTTTGCATGTTGCTCCCGCATTTCAGTGAAGGAAAAAATCTGAAAAGGGAGTGGTACTTAGGCTCATGACAAGGTATCAAAGGTGTCTGAGTATCACTCTCGAGCTATGCACTACAGTGTGTTGTGCAGCCTGAATGTTGCAATGGAAGCTGAGACAGTGGATTTTTCAAACCACCTGCACACAGCACTCTAACATCCAGTTGGTACGCAGCAGTGAGTACCATTAGAATAGCGCTAATAGCTTTATGATTAATTGGGTCTGTAGCACTTGGTCATTGTGACGAGAAACGTATTAGAAATTGATTAGAAATTTTGTGCGCATTTTAATGGCTGTTTCTAAGTTACCGCTTTCACTTTGCACTTGCTGCTCAGTGAAAATGTGCAAAGCAGTGAGTGAAAGCGCTTCACATACAGAAACCATGTAAAGTAGTTGCGTATATCACGTGCAATTATTTTTAGGCTATGAAAGAGATGGCAAAGTCAAGCACGGTAGCATTTTAGAAGACTCGGCACTCGTCCTCTATTGGTATTCTGCTTCCTAATTAAGACCGTTGAACTATAGTCTACACTCGGAAACAAATACTTGGCTGTGTTCATGTTCTATGAAGTTCCTGTGTGTTTCTTATTATTCTACCTAAGTAATGATTATTTCAAGCAGCTGCAATGAATGAAGAAATGCACTATCTGGGCAAATTCAGCATGCAGTTGTAGCATGATATTGACTTGCTCCTAGGGCACACAAAGTCTACAAGATCTGTTTTGGTAGCAGGTTGACGACAAGAATTACATTGTTATTTGGTGTGTTTCATCCACTGTGCCTAACATATTCTGAAATTATGATAATAATGTCGACAGGCTGCGTACAACTACGACTCAGCTGGAGCACAAACTATTATAAGAGAACCATCATGCAGCAAATCGCTTGGCAAAAATGTTTGTTTAAAAGAGCGAAGTGTTCTATTTAGGCATAGCGTTACGCGATTATGTATTATTCAATTGTTCTAGATTTGAAATTTGGCCCCGACAAGGGCGCCTCTTCTAAAAAGTGCAATAGCGCAAATGGCAGTAGTCATGCAATAGTATGGCAGTGGTCATTAGGTACTGCGGGGGTTTGAAGCTGGAAAGCCCGGCGGTAAATTTTTTTCGGCCTCCACTGTGGTTTGTAGAAATTGAGAGTTTGCGGGGCCTGGTAGCACTCTAAGGGAGACCTAGTGTGCTGTCCAACAGTTTCACGCTGGGCTAGCTGAAGAAGAGGTGAAGGCTGCGCCTTTCGATGAGCAGTGTGTTGTCTCACTACAAGAGACAGCCTTGAATACAGTATAGAAAATAGAATTGGCAGAGCTCTCGAAGTTGAATAATAAGCGTTAGGTATCTGATATAACAAGGTATAACATGAAGAGAATGCAACACGCTCTAAAGAACAGAGGAAGTGTCTAAGCAGGGATAGGCAAAAACCAGGTGTATGCACTAAGGGACCAGGAAGGCAAAGTAACTACCAATATCGATAGGATAGTTAGAATAGCTAAGAAGTTTACAGAGACAACCACGACCTTAATGTAGGAACTAGCAGTACCTCCGATGGCATCCTACCAGTGATATTAGAACGAGCCAGAGAAGCTTCAGAGGGATTGCGAAAAGGCAAAGCTGCCAGTGAGGATCAGGTAACAAAGATCTGCTGAAAGACGAAGGACAGATTGTGTTAGAAATACTAGCCGCTCTGATTGATGAGTGTCTTCTGACGGTAAGAGCACCAAATCTTGGTAAAATGTTAACGTCATCCTAATACACAAGAAAGGAGATGACAAGGACTTGAATAATGACACGCCGATCAGCTCGCTTTCCATTGTAAACAAGCTATTTTTGAAGTTAACTTCTAACAGAATAATGACTACAGTAGAATTCAATCAACCAAAGTAACAAGCAGGATTTTAAACAAACTACTAAATAATCGAGCACATTCATACTTATGATCAGGAAATAGAGAAATGCTCAGAATACAGCCAACCACTGTACATAGCCTTCATTGGTTACGAGAAGGCATTTGAATCAGTGAAAATATCAACAATCATGCAGACACTGCGGAACCAGAGCGTCGACGAAGCATATTCAAACATCCAGGAAGAAATCTTTAGAGGATCAACAGCAACCATAGTGGTCCATAAAATAGCAATAGAATACCAATCAAGAAGAGTGTAATACAGACGGACATGATCTCCCCGATAATATTTACTGCGTGCTTACAGGAAGTTTTCAGAGGTCTAGAATGGGAAGAATTACGGATAAGAGTCATTGAAGAGTAGCTAGTATTGCATTGCTGATTAACTCATCGGACGAATTGGAACTCATAATTATGAATTCGAACAAGCAGAGCAGAAATGATGGTCTTGAAATTATTCTGAAGAAAACAACAGTAGTGTACAGCAACCTCGGAAGAGAACAGCATTTCCAGATGGGTAACAGTTCACTTGAAGTTGTAAAAGACATTTACTTACGACTGGTAATAAGCACGGAGCTGAACCACGAGATTTAATTTACTAGATTAAGAATGAGGTGGAGCACACTTGGCAAGCACTCTGAATTCATGACTGGTCGATTGACACTATTCCTCAAGTGGAACGTATATAACAGCTGCATCTTGCCGGTACTAACCTGCGGAGGAGAAACTTGGAGACTTGCAAAGAGTGCTCAGCTTAAATTGAGGAAGACGCAGTGAGCGATGGAAAGAAAAACGATGGGTAAAACCTTAGGAGACAAGAAGAGAGCAGAGTGGATACGTGAACAATCCAGTGTTAAGGCCATCAAAGTTGAAATTAAGAAGAGAAATGGAGATGGGCTGGGCATGTAGCGCGTAGGCAGGATAACCGCTGGTCATTAGGGGAACAGACTGGATTCGTAGAGAAAGCAAGCATGTTAGGGGAGACTGAAAGTTGGTTGGGCAGATGAGATTAAGACGTTTGCAGATATGAAGTGGCAGCAGCGAGCACAAGGCTGTGTTGACAGGTGGAACACTGGAGAGGTTTTGTCCTGCAGTGGACGTAGTCTGGCTCATGATGATGATGATGATGATGTGTCTCCTCAAAGGTGTGCAAAGGTGAGCAGTCAGACAGTGCCGTCCTACGCACCGAAAATGTCGCAAGTGGATTTATATGTCCATACAAGTCCTGATGACTTGAGGCGTAAGTTTGACGAAAAATATTTCAGTATCTAATCCTCAAACAGGTGGTTGAAACACGTGGCCCACTTGTAACAGTCTCCATGTAAATTTTTTTTTCATTTTCCTAATATGTATATTCGTGGAGTAGACAGGCACGACTGGTCTAAAGCATTGGTCTCGTGAGGCACTTCAAGTAGTGGCAATGTGTTGAACCCAACCAATGCATAAAAACTGATTTAGGAATCAACATGTAACTATAATAGTTGATATAGTGTTGCATTTGAGAAACGATCTGTGCTTTAGAACTATATATTTGATATATGGGGCACGTTTTCTCTAAATTTTAACGTTTCTGACAACCTGTCCCAACTCCGCCCCCACCCTTCCCAATTTTATCTTTCCAATCTCAGCACTCGCGACACTGCAGACGGCTGGCTGAGGTTAGTTTGAGACCTCTGCATAAACACGAAGAAAATCAAGTGGGTCATGAAGAAACGATTGTCAAGGGCGTCTTGATCAAAATTTAGAAGAATAAATGGTAATGTGTAGCGAACGTAACCCGCCTTAAAGACAACCGCTGGTCGGTAGCAGTCGCCTAATAGACTGGATTACAAGAGAATGCAAACAAGCGACACAGAGAGTGATAGGTCGATGAGCAGATGCGGGGAAAATATGTGCTGGTAAAACGCGGACTCAGCAAGCACAGCAAGGCTAGTTGATTGCCAGAACATGAGAGAGGCCTTTGTTCCGCAGTAGGGGCAGGCAGGCTAATGGCGATGGTGTTGGTGATGACGATCATCTTACATGTGCAAGAAGAATCGGCGAGTGGATGCAACCTGCTGCTATTTAAATTTGTAAGAAACAATGTGGTAAGTCTCCAAAAAATTGCTATGATGAGGTTACGCAATGCAGCTAAAGCGACAGCCAATGACATATCTCTTGGAACCTGTAAGGGCGTACGTGGTACGACTTTACCAAGGTTCTTGTTTTCGTGGTGCCACGTTTATTAGGTGGCTCTCGCCAAATAGTTAGCCGACATGCTGTTGCTACGATTCATGAAAACTACTGTCGCCTTGTGAATAATAATTTTACTCTCGTTATTGGAGAACACGTCCATATGAGTTTGTTGTCCATATGAGTTTGTTGATATGAGTTTTGTCGTGCAGCACCGGCAGCATACCACTGCATCGATGGGAACCACAGCCTACTCCACAGTCGCGATATTTAGTTGGCGGTCGAATTTTTACACCATGACCTATTGTGCTCATGACCTTTGCAGCGAGCACAACGTCAGCACACATATGCTGGCTCTTTTTGGCTGCGTTGGAGATGAGGGGTCAGCTCGGCTTTTCCGTACATGTTATACCAGCCATAGAGTTTCCTAAAATTAACCAGAGGAAACTCTGCAGCAGCGATTATTCAGTGACCATGGGAATAATGGGTAGTACACTGATTTGTCTAGTATTCGTACATATGGGCGACGCATCGTACTTGCAGCTTCGTTTATTGCTGATTTTGGTGTTGTTTGAAGGAAACAATTCACCCTTTTGAACTCCGTGACCTAATTTGAGTTGGTAAGCTTGAATGAATAAGATGGTGAAGCTCAACCACAGAGCATTTGTCAATATTTGTTTCGTGAGAAAACAGCTTCCAGTCACACAAACACACACGGAGCCAAAAGCAGGCCAGAAATAGAAGATTAGACAAACCTGTGTGTTACCCATCATCCCCGTGCTGACTGAAGCAGCATGCGTTGCAGGCAGCATAGACACTAGCGCCAGATTTCTCTGTAGAGTATATTAGAAGACTCCATGATACCACCCACGCAGGCGCTCCATGGTCATTCGCTTAATTAAGCAGATTTTAGATGATTGCTCGAGTATACACCTTGGTAAGGGAAATAAAATTTAGTAAAAGGCATTCTTTGTGTAAACCTTGAAATAGCAGGGCTATATAGTTTCGAAAGACGGGTGCGCGTGAGAAAATAAGCAAGGCAATTTTGGTAAAAGGGGAGGCTGCTCTTAAATAGCTTATGGTAGACATGCGAAACTATACATATTATGCTAGCGAGGTTAACTCATTCATTTTTCATTCTCCAGCATTTGTTAATTTGGCCATCAGTGTTTAGGTCAATTACCATTTTGCAACTGACACTACAAAGAGCTTGATTACTCACAGTTCAGGTAGTTAGGCCATATTGGGCCAATCGACTCTTCTGTAAAGAGGCTCTGAAATCTTATAGCAGTAATTGCAAAATGCGCCCAAAGATATAAGTACTGCGAAAAAATTGGCAGCTGATCCCACGTGCAGTGGGGATCGATGGCATGCGAAGCACTAATCAGATACGTTGATATGTCGCATTAAAATCAGCACAACGTTATGAGGTGGGGGTAAGCGATTTCGTACTTGACTTTCGTGTTATGATTATCACCAAATTTAGTATATCTGGAGCAAACAAAACGGCCATGAGCACGCTATGATGATGATGATGATATATGGTGTTTTTTGGCGCAAGGGCCATTTGATGGCCAAAGAGCGCCAGTTCATGAGACAGGAATGTGGACAATGGTTGTGATTAGCGGCTGTATAGGGGCCAAAAAATTCCTCGCAGTAAAGCGGGTAAAAACATACAAGTAATAAAATCATGACTATGCCAGGAAAAGTTTGCATGGTGTGAATAGGTGACAAAAGTTGGTGATAATGAAAAACGATGGTGGACATGTATGGCATTAGCACAATTACCTCACTTGTTAGTACCCTTGCGTGCAAGGGCCGTGAGGCAAGTGCTTTCCTGTGTAGCCACCGCAGCAAAAACCTCTCTAGAGAGGTCGTGCTACGGGATGCCCGGATAAATGACATGAAAATTACGAATTTCTTTTAAAAACGCTAACAACGATTTATGACTAAAAAGCGGTTCCCTACCAACGAACATTGCAGGGTGTAAAGGTATATGTTGTCGGTAGGGTAATGGAAAATGCTGTTTTCTTATAGTTTCTAAATGTTTACACTGGATTAACACGTGAAGGACGGTTAATGGCTCACCACATCTGTCACACAATGGTGGATCGCCACCAGACAAAAGATATGTCTGTGTCGTGTATATGTGTCCTATCCTGAGTCTCGTTAGTATAACCTCTGTATGACGCGATTTCGATACTGGCAGACAATGACCAAGGTGTGGCTTAATAACGTGTAGTTTGTTTTGTGTGTGTGTATCCCACTTGCTCTGCCAGTAGTCCGTGAGGTTTCGTTTGAGAGAGTGCTTCAGATCAAGGGCCGGGATTGATATGGGTGTAGGGGCAGTGCTTTTGTGGACGGATGCAGCGAGCTGGTCCGCCCTCACATTGCCTTGAATCTCACGGTGCCCTGGCACCCAGCACACTTCAACATGTTGGTTGAGTGTGTAGAGTGTGCATAAAATGGAGTAAAGTGAAACGAGGACAGGGTTTTTTTTGTTTTTTAAGACTGTGCAGAGCCGTTACCACACTGAGGGAGTCTGTATAAATTACTGCTTTTTGTATTTGTGATTGTTTGATGTGTTTAGCTGCCACGAGTATCGCGTAAGCTTCCGCCGTGAAGATACTTGTGCCTGGATGTAGAGGGCCAGCATCCGAAAAGGAAGGGCCAACAGCAGCGTAAGACACAGAGGAGTTAGACTTAGAGGCATCTGTAAAAAACTCAGGACGTGTGTATTTGTGTTGAAGTTCCAAGAAGTATGTTCGAATATGGGGAATAGGCGCATGTTTAGTAACTTCTTGGAAAGACACATCACAATCTATAGTCTGCCACTGCCATGGTGGCGGGTATGCTACAGGAGCCATTAAACTGTGTTCGAGTGACACTCCAGTGTCCTCAGCTAGACCCTTCAGGCGAACTGAGAAGGGCTGCCTCATTGAAGGCCTGTTTTGAAAAAAATGGAGCTCGACAAGTCAATAATAGTAGAGTATGAGGGGTGCCTCTTGTCTGCTTTCACCTTAAGGAAATAAACAAAGGACACGTAAGTTCTTTGCAGATGAAGCGACCACTCATTTGACTCTACGTAAAGGCTTTCTACGGGGCTGGTGCGAAAAGCACCCGTAGAAAGGCGGATGCCCGAATGGTGCACGGGATCCAACATCTTCAAAGCACTTTGAGTCGCACTCTGATAAACAATGGCCCCATAATCTAAGCGGGTGCGAATAAGGCTTCTATACAGGTTCATGAGGCATTTCCTGTCACTACCCCACGTAGTACGTGACAACACTTTTATAACGTTTAAGGCTTTTAAACATTTTGTTTTTAAATACTTTATGTGGGGTACGAAGGTCAACTTGTTGTGAAAGATTAAGCCTAAGAATTTATGCTCCGCTTTGACGGACAGACGTTGCCCGTTCAGTCGAATGTCAGGTTCCGAGTGCATGCCTCTCTTTCGAGAGAACAAGACACACGTGCTTTTTTGTGGGTTAAGTCGAAATCCGTTTTCATCTGCCCATTTGGAGGCCTTATTTAAACCCAGCTGTACCTGCCGCTCACACATGGCCAGGTTGCATGACTTGAAGCCAAGCTGAACGTCGTCGACATATGTACAATAGAACATATTGTGGGGAATGGACAAGTGCAAAGAATTCATTTTAATAATAAAAAGTGTGCAACTAAGCACACCACCTTGTGGCACGCCTGTTTCCTGGACAAATGTTTGGGAGAGCACACTGCCCAGACGGACACGGAATGTCCGGTTTGACAGGTAACTTTCGATTATGTGAAACATTCTTCCGCGCACACCAAGGTGGGACAGGTCTCTTAGAATTCCGAAACGCCATGTTGTATCATAAGCTTTTTCGATATTGAGGAACACAGAGAGAAAATATTGTTTATGGACGAAGGCGTCTCTGATCTGTGCCTCGATACGAACAAGGTGGTCTGTGGTGGATCTACTTTCTCGAAACCCGCACTGAAATGGGTCGAGCAAATTGTTTGTTTCAAGGATATGTATGAGTCGGCAGTTTATCATTTTTTCGAAGACTTTGCACAAGCAGCTTGTAAGTGCAATAGGTCCATAGCTTGAAGCTAAAGAAGGATCCTTGCCCTCTTTCAAAATGGGAATAATAATAGCCTCTTTCCAGGAGGTAGGGATAGTGCCAGAAAACCAGATAGCATTGTATAAACTAAGTAAGGTTTTTCGTGTTTCGGCTGGTAGGTTTTTTAACATTTCATACATCACACGGTCAGAACCTGGGGCAGAAGTACTGCAGGAGTTTAGAGATGTTCGGAGCTCAGCTAGACTGAAAGCTTGGTTATACGCCTCGTATCTAGTGGATTTGTGTTCGAGTTTCTGCATTTCTATTCTTGTTCTGTACTTTTGGAAAGTGTCGGTATAGTGGGACGAGCTGGATATCCTTTCAAAGTGTGCACCGAGGAAGTTTGCCTGATCTTCCAAGGTTTCACCCTGAGTGTTTACGAGTGGGAGTGAATGTACTTTTCTTCCTGCTACACTACGAACCATGTTCCAGACTTTGGCCTCTTGTGTATACGAATTTATCCCTGATAAAAAATTGTGCCAACTTTCTCTCCTGGCCTGCCGACGCGTTCTCCTGCCTCGAGATTTTATTTTCTTAAAGCTCTCAAGGTTTTCCGCTGTCGGCGAGTTCCGCAGCAACCTCCATGCCCTGTTCTGTTCCTTTCGCGCGTTGCGACAGTCTGTGTTCCACCATGGGACGTGTCGTTTGCCGGGCATTCCAGATGTTTGCGGTATGCACTTGGCTGCTGCGTCAGTTAGAAAAGCTGTGAAATACTGCACAGCTTCATTTATGTTTAACCTACATATGTCTGTCCAGCTCAAACGTGTAGTGTTATGGAACTGTTCCCAGTCTGCTTTGTTTATCAGCCATTTGGGAACGTGTAGAGGACTTTCATATGTTGTTTGTGAACTCAACACTACAAGAAAATGGTCACTACCATATAGATTATTTATGATTTTCCATTTGAGTAGGGGTAGGAGTGAAGGTGATACGATGCTGAGGTCGATAGACGAGTAAGTTTTGTTGGCAACATTATAGTATGTTGGCTCTTTCCTATTCAACAAACAGGCACCGGAAGAGAAGAGAAATTGTTCAATGAGACGACCTCGTGCATCACAGCGAGAATCGCCCCACAGTCCACTATGTGCATTTAGGTCCCCAAGAAGCAAATAAGGTTCTGGCAGTTCATCTATTAAAGACTGAAATTCACGTCTTTCAAGACGGTGGTGGGGAGGTACATACAAAGAGCAGATGGTGACGAGTTTGTTTAACAGTACTGCTCGAACAGCCACCGCCTCAAGAGATGTCTGGAGTGGTAAATGTGTACACGCTACTCCTTGGTTAATAATAATGGCTACGCCACCGGATGACGCCACAGCATCATCTCGGTCCTTTCGGTATATGACGTAAGCACGTAAAAAATTTGTATTGGAGGATTTCAGGTGTGTTTCCTGTACACACAGCACTTGAGGTGAGTATTTGTATAAAAGCTCTTGTACGTCGTCGAGGTTTTTAAGCAGTCCTCTGACGTTCCAATGTATAATTTGTGTGTCCATATTGAAAGTAAAGTAGTGCTGTGTGTACGTTAAGCGAGTGAGTTGTTTAAGCTGGAAGGTCGAGCTCAAGTACCAGGGCCATTGTCAGGCCCTGTTATGAGCTTTTTAGTTTTCTTAGCGCGCTCCAGAGAGCCGCGCCGTTCTTTTGGCACCAGGGGTGCCGCCGTATCCATTGCCTCCTCGGAGGCACTGGATGCCCGCTCATGCGAGCTGGTTTTTCGAAGCTTGGGCCTCGCCTGGCGAGGTGAGGCCTTGAGACCCGAGGACCCTGGGGTCTCTGGTCTCTGTTCAATAGTAGGCGGAGTAGATTCAACTACTGCCGCCTTGGGGGCAGGCGCCACAGCCAATGGCTCGCTCTGCGCAGGCCGAAGGAGTGGCGAGGGCTGGTGCGACACTGCCCCCTGGCGCGCCGCATCAGCATATGTGGGGCCATAAAATGGCGAGACTCTTTTTCTTGCTTCTTAAATGTAATGTTTTCTTTTATCTTTAAAGTGATAATCTCTTTTTCTTTTTTCCAGTAAGAACATGAACGTGAGTACGCGGCATGATTTCCGCCACAGTTCACACAGTGTGATGGTTCTTCGCAATTGTCAGAATTGTGGCCTGACACTCCGCATTGTGCACAAGTTTGGTGACCACGACAGCTTTGTGAGCCGTGGCCATACTTTTGGCATTTAAAACAACGACGCGGGTTAGGTATGTATGGTCTGATCGACGTCTTTGTGTACCCTGTTTGAATACTTTCTGGCAGATTACTGGAAGCGAACGTGAGTATCAGGTGTTTCGTTGGTGTTCCCTTGTTGTCTCTTCTAATGGTGATTCTTTGTACATTGGTCACATTCTGACTCTTCCACCCCTCCAGAAGTTCCTCTTCAGTCAAGCCGAGCAAATCAGCATCAGATACTACTCCACGGGTTGTGTTCATCGATCTGTGTGCCGTTACTGTGATGGGAGTGTCACCAAAAGTTGATAGATTCTGTAGCTTTTCAAACTGTTCTTTTTCTCGAACTTCAAGGAGGAGGTCTCCGCTGGCCATTTTGGTAACTTTGTACCCGGCTCCAAGAGTTTCTGTGAGACATCTGGCTACTACAAAGGGTGATACGGTTCTGGCTTGCTTGCTGCTTATCTCACTATGTATAACATGAAAATGGGGGAAGTTTTCACTTGATCGTTTGAAAAAGCCTAAGTCTTCGGTGCGTACACGCTTTAAGGCGGTACGATCACTTAATAGGGGAAATGCTCTATGCATGCCAGTTTAATTTTCTTCAGAAGCATTGGCGGCCACCCACCACGGAGCCCAACGAGGGGACGCTACAAGTTTGTGGATGCTAAAACCTGCAGACGCCAGCCGTACAACGCAACTATAACCCAATGCGCCTAGGCCAAGGTAGGCTGTTTGCACAGGGTTAACCCTTGCCGCCAGGAAAATTGGAAGTAAACAGAAGAGAGTAGAAGACAGGACAGATTTAAAGACGAGAAAAGACTAAGATGTAGGAAGAGAGAGATAGGAAAAGGCGACTGCCGATTTCCCCTGGGTGGGTCAGCCCAGGGGTGCCGTCTACGTGAAGCCGGGGCCAAAGAGGTGTGTTGCCTCTGCCGGGGGGCCTTAAAGGTCCAATCACCCAGCGTCGGCTCAACCCCCAGGATCCCCTTTTCCCCGGACACGGCAAAGCCACGCACGGCTAGGCGTGGGAGGGAGTCAAAACTCCCCCGTTAGCTCGGGTCCGTGGTGTCGCTACACACCAAACGCCTGCTTGCGCAGGCGCCCCTGCGGGTCACGCTATGAACGGGGTCTGTTGTCACATGACCGGCGTGTCAGGATTATCATGTTTGCACCAGTCGTATGTTTCGTCATCCATTGACGTCACGTAACACCAAGTTTGGTATATGTGAAGCTATAAAAACTGCCGCGAGCGCATCATGAAGAACCAAACACAGTCCAATAAAGCGTTGACGCACGCGTACACGCTGGGCACAGTGACGCTACGTTAGCAAAAAGCGAGCACTAGGCGCGACTATCGTCCGTCGGCGCCGCCCAACGAAAACCAGCGCGAAATGCTAGTCGTTTCTCAGAAGTCTTCACCGAGCAAGGTGTTCTAACAACTGCACAAGAAAATTTATATAACGTAATGATAAATGCCCTAAATATGAGTCTGCGCGAAAAAATGCGCTGCAATTTACTGCAAGAAAACAGCAGTGGTCGGTGTGAAACATTAAGGAGGTCGACATGCCTGCTGCGAATAAAATAATACTTTAGTGGTGGCTAAGAAACAAAAGATGGTTTCAGAGGATCTCGGCGCCTCTCATTAGGGACAATAAGAGAGAGCCCCGGCTGAAGCACCTCATTTTATATGCGCTCATTTAAATGACTACAGTGTCATGAGAGAATGGTTGATGTCACAACGCAGGGGCGCGCTGGCGGCGCTAATTGCACTGCCATTCAGTACGAACACACACGAAATGACGAAAAGCGCAGCCACAAACGTCCAAGCTACCTTCTTCGGAATGTCCGCCTGCTTTTGTTTGGAGTAATCATGTCTTTTTTAGACGTTTACGTTCTCTTTATCCTTCGAAACACAACTGCTCCAGTGAGCACATTGCAGCCGGACCTCCCAACCGAAATAATATTATCTGAGTTACGCAAAGCTTTATTGTTCGCGGACCATACCCCACATCGTTGCAGTGTAAACTACGTTTGCAGAGCATCACATGCAACGTAAGTGCGCCATGCTCTAGTATGTCTGGACATGAAGCGAGTATGCGGACAGTAAGCTTATGTCACTCAGAAATGAAATATGCATTGTCTGCACAAAAATAAACCATTTTTGCGAAGTGAGCTCTCAAAAAAAACGGAATGTTTTGCTGCTTCCGGGAATTGTGAAAAGCGGTTTTGTTGCAATGACAGCGTACACCTGACGCTTCTCTACCGATTAATGGAGTTACCCTAGCGCGAAAGTGGGCACTCATAAGCATCTTCTTCATGCGCCGCTACAAAAACAACCATGTGTTGTTTGACATAGGGTCATCAAGCTCGGGTGGATATTTGTATGAAAAATGCAAATGTGCGTTCTCTCAATTGTTTAGGCACGTCATCTCAGGCTTCATGCTCGCCTTCTATGTGGTGTGGATTTTGGTCACCGACAAAGCGCTTGCCTTTGTAAAAAATGCGCCTTTGTTTCAGCGGCTTAACAGCTAGGTAGCCTGCGTCAAAGCATTTGCAAATTCACACTGTCCATGATATTGCCATAGAAAATTGCCATTGCTTCGCGCGACGCGCACGTCGGGAACAAAGAGAAACGCCAACGGCACGGCTAAAAGTAATGAAGCCAGCCGCAATGCACGAGCCGGCCCTGCATGCGCAGGGTACCCCACCTTATAGCCAACGCGCTTGAAGTAGAAGAGAACGAGGGTGCTCGGGGCAGAGGCTCACGAGGACTACCGACGCAAGCTCAGCAACAACAAAGGGGGTTGCGAAGAAATACATTGGTAAATGTCGATAAAATGTACATGCGCCCTATCATTGAATTCGGCTGTATCTTATTTTCGGGCATTGCGACTTATAAAGTGATACCGCTAATACTAATAGAAAGGAAAGCTTTACGACTGTGCCTTGGACTGCCCAAGTTTTTTGCTAACAATGTGCTATACACAGAAGCGCGTCTACCGTCATTATTGATTAGATTCAAAATGCTTACTATTCAAACATTTTTAAAACTATACACTTTGCCCCAGAGAGAATCGTTTTATGCTTTTATTAAAGAGCAAGCTTATTTTTTGAAACTTGGTGGTCGTGATTCCCTTGCCCTAAGATCATATTCGTTCAAGCGCTGCTGGAACCACTTAACGTCAAAATCAAACATATTTTCTCAACAAGTAACTCTTATTTAGATCTTCAGATGAGAATTAGAGAATATTTATCCCTCTAACGCAAAGCAAATGCCATTTCAATATTCAAGTGATCGGCTTCAGGGTTATTTGGCACACATGAACATGAAAACCATAATTGCGATTGATGCATCTGTATCGAATGAAAAGGCTGGGGCAGGTATCTTCTCACGTTCCCTTGACTGGTCCTTTTCGATTAAACTCCCAGATTAGAGACCAATATTCATAGCAGAATTTTTCGCTATTGTACTGGCACTACGGAAACTTCCTTTGGGCGAATCGAAAGCAGTCGTAATTACAGACCTTTTTTCAGTATGTGCTGCTCTGTCTTCAGGAGCCAACTCAACACTTATGCACACCTTTCGACAACTCATACCAACAAACTTTCAAAAACTGTAGCTCTTATGGGTACCAGGTCATCGTGGCATATTTCTCAATGAGATAGCGGACGCACTAGCAACAGTATCTCTTAGTGGCCCCCTTATCCCGATTTTCCTTGATACGGCTTACGCGACAGCAATAAGGTTTAAAAACCTCTGTTTGCATGAATCCAACTGCTACTCATTGGACAAATTTCGAGATTTTGCACATATAAGATGCTGCAGGAATAGACAGTGGTGCGCAACACGGCAATTGGAAGTTACTTATACAAGATTGCGTTGCAGAATCCTGCAACTAAATTATTATTTGCATATAGTTTGTCTGAAGGCGTCACCTTCATGTCATAATTGCGAACAATCGGAAACGATAGATCATATCTTTTTGTTCTGTCGCCGATATTCTTATCAGCGGAAAAGATACTTGGTAGCTCCATTTGAAAAATTAGGATTAGAGTTAAATGTGGCTGTAATTTTATTGTTTGGCAGCACTAAGTTTAGTTACAGCCACAGGGACGCCTGCTCTGCGGTATTTGAGAAAGCCATTGCCATGTTAAACTGTATATATATATATATATATATATATATATATATATATATATATATGTGTGTGTGTGTGTGTGTGTGTATGGTATGGTATATAGGTATGGGGTATGACACAACGGGAGCGTTGTCAACAAGGATAAATATATTTAGTTCCCAAGAGTTTCGGGAGGGGTCCTTCCTTCTTCAGGGGATGAGTTATACTGACATGAAGTTCCAAACTTCGTTGCTGCCGCGTCCCTCTCGCCTTGAAAGATGTTTGCGAGAGTGAGAGGGAACTAAAAAAAGAAAAAAAACAAAAAAGGGGAAGAACAAAGACAAAAAAAGAAAAAGAAAGAAAAGGTTAAGAAAAAAGAGAAAGAAAGTAAAAAAGAGGAAGATCCACTGTCAACATTGAGAACGAAACCAACTCTCCGTGTACGTCCACATAAGGTTCTTATTACGTGCTGTTCAGTTCTCCACGTGTGTGGGGCCCCCCAAGATTGTCGCCGCGGTGGCGGGAGGGTCCGTGACGGCCACGTAAAGAAAGGGTTTCCCCTTAATGGGTCGGTCGGCGTGTGGCGTGCGTAAAGAAAGGGTTTCCCCTTAATGGGTCGGTTGGCTCTTTACCTTTAATCTTCGTCCGTTTCCCTTCAATGGTCATCGAGTGGTAGGCGAACGTAAACACTTTGTATGTGCATGTGTAAAAAAGAAAAAAAGGGGAGAAAAAGGGAAAGAAAAAAGAAGAAACACAAAAACAAAAAAAACAAGAAAGGACAGTGTACACGTACGAGTCAGTCAGAAAAAAAGCATGGTCCCAGCTATCAATCTTAGTCACCAATTTCCTCCTGGGCGCCACCGCGGTGGTCTAGTGGCTAAGGTACTGGGCTACTGACCCGCAGTTCGCGGGATCGAATCCCGGCTGCGGCGGCTGCATTTCCGATGGAGGCGGAAATGTTGTAGGCCTGTGTGCTCAGATTTGGGTGCATGTTAAAGAACCCCAGGTGGTTGCCCCGCCGCGGTGGTCCAGTGGCTAAGGTACTCGGCTGCTGACCCGCAGGGCGCGGGTTCGAATCCCGGCTGCGGCGGCTGTATTTCCGATGGAGGCGGAAATGTTGTAGGCCCGTGTGCTCAGATTTGGGTGCACGCTAAAGAACCCCAGGTGGTCTAAATTTCCGGAGCCCTCTATTACGGCGTCTCTCATAATCATATAGTGGTTTTGGGACGTTAAACCCCATATATCAACCCCAGGTGGTCGAAATTTCCGGAGCCCTCCACCACGGCGTCTCTCATAATCATATGGTGGTTTTGGGACGTTAAACCCCACAGATGATGATGATGAATTTCCTCCTGGCTTACTTCTCGGAGGCAGTTGAGTTTTCCGCGGTCCTCGTTGATGCCGGCTACTAATGTTCGAAATTTGAAAATAAAATATGCCTCACGCTGTTCGCGCTCGCGCCTTTTTGAGAAACCGGACTGCAAAAGAGTCACGCAGATATTTTCAAAACTCTGGTTAGGCAGGCGCAGATGTCTAGATAAAAGTAGCTTCGGCAGTGAAGTGGCGTGGTACCGGTGATTATTGAACCGCAGCCGAAATGGCGTGTCTGTTTGGCCGATATATTGTCACGGTGTCGTGACGTGGCCGAAGACAGGAGACTTCGTGTTGGTATTACCTGTTTATTTGGGCGTACCTGTGCCCGGTAAACGGAAAGTCCAATTACAGCAGCAGTCTTGCACAGATAGCAGTCTCGGACTGATAGCGGCGAACGGAGCGTCGGCCTTCAATCAACAACCGACAAGCGGCGAAGCGCGTCGGCATTTATACTCTTGCCGTCGAATGTTCTAGCGTTATCGCTGGCGGTGGCGTAGGTTCCAGAACAATCTGTACCATTCGCACAGTGGGCGTTATCTTATCGAAATGATCTACTACAGTCCGGAACCTTCTAGAAAACTGCAGGCGCGGTTTGCGCTGAGAATCGTGTGGTGTTTTGGGACGATAACAAAAACTTGGGAAATGGAACGTGGCATTGCACCCCTCAGAAGAAAGGCATCGTTCCGATGCTTTAACTAAAGATGAAAGTACAATAATATTGCAAGAAAGTACAATGAATAAATTACGATACAACAATAATACAAAAAACGCTGGTTCAGTTTGTTAACGCGTATGAAACGGCTTGAGGCGCGCGACATGGACGACTTCAGGTCGCGATCGGCGTCGTTGAGAGTTCGTGATGCCGTCGGGGACAACCTCATAATACAGTGGGCCGAGACGTCGAACCACCCTGTACGGTCCGAAGTACCGTCGCAAAAGCTTTTCACTTAGTCCACGTCGGCCTATCGGCGTCCACACCCAAACACGTTCACAGGGCTGGTATTCCACGAAGCGTCGTCGAACGTTGTAACGGTGGCTGTCGGTCGTCTGTTGATTCTTGATACGGAAACGCGCAAGTTGTCGGGCTTCTTCGGCGCGTTGAAGGTACTCGCTCACATCGAGGTTTTCTTCGTCGGTGACGTTGGGTAACATGGCATCGAGCGTCGTTGCCGGGCTCCTTCCGTAGACCAATTTGTATGGAGATATCTGCGTCGTCTCCTGCACTGCCGTGTTGTATGCGAAGGTCACATACGGAAGAATGGCGTCCCACGTCTTGTGTTCGACCTCGACGTACAATGACAGCATGTCGGCGACCGTCTTGTTAAGACGCACGGTGAGGCCGCTGGTCTGTGGGTGGTACGCTGTTTTCCGGCGGTGGTTTGTTTGGCTGTATGCCAAGATCGCTTGAGTTAAGTCGGCAGTGAATGCCGTTCCTCTGTCGGTGATAAGGACCTCCGGGGCGCCGTGACGTAGGACGATATTTTCGACGAAGAACTTAGCTACCTCGGATGCACTGCCTTATGGCAGGGCTTTTGTCTCGGCGTAGCGGGTGAGGTAGTCGGTAGCTACCACGATCCACTTGTTTCCGAAAGCCGACGTCGGGAACGGCCCCAGTAGGTCCATACCAATCTGCTGGAAAGGTCGGCAAGGTGGATCAATTGGCTGCAGGAGTCCCGCTGGCCTTGTCAGCGGTGTCTTGCGTCACTGACAGTCCCGGCATGTCCTCACATATCGAGTGACGTCGGTGGTGAGACGTGGCCAGTAGTACCTTTCATGTATCCTCGCAAGCGTGCGAGAAACACCGAGGTGCCCTGCCGTCGGATCGTCGTGCAGGGCCTGCAGGAGTTCTGGTCGCAGAGCTGAAGGAACCACAAGGAGGTACTTAGCTCGAAGCGTTGAAAAGTTTTTTTTGTAGAAGACCGTTTCGTAGAAAGAACGACGCAAGTGCGTGCTTGAATACCTTCGGGACTTCGGCGGTCCTGCCTTCGAGGTATTCTATTAGGGCCTTAAGTTCCGGGTCGGCCCTCTGTCGTTCGGCGAAGTCGTCGGTAGTTATCGTTCCTAAGAAGTAGTCGTCATCCGGGTCGTCGGGTAGCGGTTGGTCGACAGGCGCACGATAGAGACAGTCAGCGTCGGAGTGTTTTTTGCCGGACTTGTAAATGACAGTAATGTCATATTCTTGAAGTCTCAGGCTCCATCATGCGACGTGACCTGAAGGGTCCTTCAAAGTGGCTAGCCAACACAATGCGTGGTGGTCGCTCACAACTTTGAAGCACCTGCCGTAGAGGTATGGGTGAAATTTCGACGTAGCCCAGATGATGGCGAGGCACTCCTTTTCTGTTGTGGAATAATTTGCTTCTGCTTTGGATAGCGATCGGCTGGCGTAACTAATAACCCTTTCAAGTCCGTCAGCCCTCTGCACAAGAATGGCGCCAAGACTGACGCTGCTTGCGTCAGTATGTATTTCTGTCTCGGCGAATTCGTCGAAATGGGCAAGTAACAGAGGCGTCTGGAGACGATGTTTAAGCTCCTGGAAAGCGTGTTCCTGCGGCGTTTCCCACTTAAATTCCACGTCGGCCTTGGTAAGGTTAGTGAGAGGATCGGCGATGCGGGTGAAGTTTTTCACGAACCGCCTATAATAGACACACAGGCCTAGAAATCGGCGCACGGCTTTCTTGTCAGTGGGCGGCGGGAAGTCGGCGATGGCGGCTGTTTTCCGTGGATCGGGACGAACTCCAGATTTGCTGATAACGTGCCCCAGAAACAAGAGCTCCTCATACGCAAATCTGCACTTTTCTGGCTTCAGTGTGAGTCCGGAAGTCTTGATGGCTTGAAGTACAGCTTCAAGGCGCCGAAGATGCACGTCGAAACTCGAGGAAAACACGACGACGTCGTCCAAGTACACAAGGCAAGTCTGCCACTTCAATTTTGCCAGTACTGTATCCATAACGCGTTGAAAAGTTGCAGGCGCTGACCAAAGGCCGAAGGACATCTTAATCTCGAAGAGGCCGTCCGGTGTTATAAACGCCGTCTTCTCTCGGTCTCTTTCGTCGACTTCGATTCGCCAATAGCCAGTCTTGAGGTCCATTGACGAAACGTACTTGGCATTATGGAGCCGATAAAGTGCGTCGTCTATTTGTGGGAGAGGATACACGTCCTTTCTTGTGATTTTGTTCAAGCGGCGATAATCGACGCAGAAACGTAGGGTCCCATCCTTTTTCTTCACTAACACCACGGAGGATGCCCATGGACCCTTGGACGGCTGGATAATGTCATCCCGCAGCACTTCATCAACTTGTCTCTTCATGGCCTCACGTTCTCGCGTCGAAACCCTGTACGGACTCTGACGGAGTGGTCTGATAATTTCTTCTGTTATGATGCGATGTTTCGTGATTGGGGTCTGCCGAATTTTCGATGACGACGAAAAGCAATCTTCGTATTGCAGGAGCAGGGCCTTGAGCTGTTCTTGCTTATCGTTCGGAAGTCTGGGATTGACGTCAAAAACTGTGGGAGGGGCGTGGTTCCTCTGAGCAGGTTCCGCAGACACGGCGAGGGGAAAGCACTGGTGGCTTCGACAATTTCTTCGATGTATGCGACCGTTGTTCCTTTGTTCACATGTTTGTACTCATTGCTGAAATTCGTGAGCATAACCGTTGCTTTGCCTCCCCGCAGCTCTGCAATTCCTCTTGCGACGCAAATATTTCGGGTGACCAACAGATGCTGACTGCCTTCAACGACGCCTTCCTAGTCAGGTGATTCAGGAGCGCCGACTGAAATAATGACGCTTGAGTTAGGCGAAATGGTGACTTGTTCTTCCAGCACATTCAAGGCACGGTCTTCTGACGGCGTGCGCGGTGGTAGTGCTTCTTCTGTGGATAACGTTATCGGCTTTGTTTTTAGGTTGATGACAGCACCATGGAGGCATAAGAAGTCCATGCCAAGGATGACATCTCTCGAGCAACGCTGTAGGACTACGAAGTCTGTAGGATAAATACGGCCGTTAATGGTGACTCTCGCTGTGCAGATTCCTGCAGGCGTTACGAGATGACCTCCGGCTGTGCGGATTTCAGGGTCTTTCCAATCTGTCCTAACCTTCTTTAACTTCGCGGCGAACAACCCATTGATGACAGAATAGTAGGCTTCAGTATCGACGAGAGCAGTCACACTGTGGCCGTCGATAAGAACGTCGAGGTCGCTAGTTCGCCATCTCGCATTACAGTTAGGGCGTGTTGTCGGGTCATGGCTGCGTCGGCTTATTCCGCTGCTTCCTAGTTGCGTCCGGCCACTTTCATTAAGTGACCTTTTGCCGTTAGGGCTTTGCCTGGTTGGCATTGTGTTCGGAAAGCTCCGTCACGGTGGCGTCGTCGTCGGAGGATCTTCGGTAGTTCGTCGCACAGCAACCGTACCTCCCTCGGTTGCTGCCCTTAGTTTCCCGGATACGGGCTAGGAGACCAGCCCCGCGTTGGGTCAGAGTACCGCCGGGGGTGCGGTGACATGCGGCGGCTGGGCGACAGCAAACGGGAAGGACTTCGTGGTGTCCATTGAGTTCCTGCCAGGTAGTCGGCAATGTCACGTGGTCGATCTCCTGGCTGCGGACGCGGTGCATTGACGGCGAAGCCACGCAGTCCCATCTGTCGGTACTGGCAACGGCGGTATGTGTGCCCGGCCTCACCGCAGTGGTAGCAGAGCGGGCGGTTGTCAGGTGCACGCCAAACGTCCGTTTTCCTCGGCGCACTGCGCTGGCCCGATGGGGAACGGTAGGACGTCGGTGGGGGTGGTGGCGGCGGTGGCGTTTGGCGACGGAAGTGCGACGGAACGGCGTTTCGGCGTGGACGAGGAAGGGCGTTGTGGCGCACTGCAGCGGCGTAGCTCATAGTTTCTGGCTCGGGCAGCGGTGTTTGGGGAATTCGAAGCGATTGCCGGACTTCTTCTCGCACAATGTCGGCGATCGAATCCACTTGAGGCTGCGCCGAAGGCAACAGTTTGCGCAGCTCTTCCCGCACGATTGCTTGGATCGTTTCACGCAGGTCTTCGGAGTCACTGGCTTGAGCAGCAGCGCATTCTGGAGTCAGGCGACGATTATACTGTCTGGTGCGCATGTCCAGAGTTTTTTCGATGGCGGTCACCTCGGATACAAATTCTTGGACGGTGTTCGGTGGATTCCTCATTAGTCCCGCGAAGAGCTCCTGTTTGAACCCTCGCATGAGGAAAACGAACTTTCTTCTGCTCGGGGATGTCTGGGTAAGCGTGACGGAATAGGCGGGTCATCTCCTCTGTGAAAATTCCAACCTTTTCATTTGGTAGCTGAACCCGGGTCTCAAGTAGAGCAGCGGCCCTCTCTTTGCGAGCGAGGCTCGCGAACGTTTGCAGAAATGCGCCGCAGAAGACATCCCACGTTCGGAGCGTGGACTCCCGATTCTCTAGCCAGGTCCTTGCGGTGTCTTCCACGTAGAAGTACACACGACGGAGTTTTCTTCGTTGTCCCAGTGGTTGAGGGCGGCCACACGGTTGTATGTTTATAGCCAGGTTTCCGCGTCTTCAAACGATGACCCATAAAACGTTGGTGGTTTCCTGGGTTGATGAATGACGATCGCGGGCTGGGACGCTCCGGTTGTCATTGTCGCTGCCGTCGAGGTCGTGGCCTTGGTCTTCCGTGCCTTGTCTTGTAGAGAGAGGTACTCCAGTGGGAGACCTTGCTGTCGGCGGCTTGTTCGTTGCTCTTGGTTGGCTTCGGTGTCTTCTCCGCGACGTGGGCTGGGTAAACGGCTTGACGGAGGCGTCCGGTACATGGAAGAAACAGCACCTCCACCAGATGTCACGGTGTCGTGACGTGGCCGAAGACAGGAGACTTCGTGTTGGTATTTAACTGTTTATTTTGGGCGTAGCTGTGCCCGGTAAACGGAAAGTCCAATTACAGCAGCAGTCTTGCACAGATAGCAGTCTCGGACTGATAGCGGCGAACGGAGCGTTGGCCTTCGATCAACAACTGACAAGCGGCGAAGCGCGTCGGCATTTATACTCTTGCCGTCGAATGTTCTAGCGTTATCGCTGGCGGTGGCGTAGGTTCCAGAACAATCTGTACCGTTCGCACAGTGGGCGTGATCTTATCTAAATGATCTACTACAGTCCGGAGCCTTCTAGAAAACAGCAGGCGCGGTTTGCGCTGAGAATCGTGTGGTGTTTTGGAACGATAACAAAAACTTGGGAAATGGAACGTGGCAATACTCTTGTCCGCAGATGTAGCAATGTAGCATGTATATTACGTTACTGGAGTCACAAATAAGGCTTTCAGTTATGAAGAATTTGAAATCCGAGAAGTTCGCTTTGGATTCACGTGTTGTGACCATCTGTGGGCATACCTTGCATCGAGCGTTTCAGCAGGGATGGCACCCTGATTGAAATTCGGGGTTTTTTTTTTCTCTGACAAGAATGTCCTTGAGATTTTTATCCCTGCGGTATACCACGTGTGGTGGCTTCGCGAAATAGAAGTTAGTCATTTGCTTTGCCTGATTATGTTCAAATGGCGGGAAAGTATGTTGTTGATTCGTGGCGCTGATGAGGAGTACGTTAGTACAAGGTTCGTTTGGGAAGTCGTTTTAGATATTCTGTTTGGTCCCTTAATTATATCATTCCTGTTCACGTTGCGAGCACGTAGTATGGCATCGTCAATAATGTCTTCCGGATAATTTTGTTTCAATAAGAAATGCTTCAGGTGTTCTGCGTGTCTGTCAAATTCCCGCATATCGGTGCATATTCTTCGGTACAGGTATGCCTAAAAATATGAAATACCCGTTTTAAATGCTTTGGGTGGCTGCTGTTAAAATGTAGGTACATTTGACGGTCTGTAGGATTTTTGTAAAAGTTTGTTGACAAGCGGTCATTTTTGGCCGTGACAGTGACGTCCAAAAAGTTAATGCTAGTTTTGGAAATTTTGTGCGTGAATTTTATTGACGGGTGGCACTTGTTAAAATCCTCTATGAAGCGGAAAAGACTTCCCTCATCATGGTTCCATATCATAAAAATATCGTCTAAGTATCTTCTGTAGTAGAAAGATTTCAATGTGCGTCCCTCAATGAATGGGATTTACAGTGAAGCCATAAAGGTGCTCGCGAAGTTTGGGGCCATTTTCGTGCCCATTACAGTGCCACTGACCTGAAGGAAATGCTTGCCATTGAACTCAAAATGGTTATAATTTAGTACAAGTTCAAGAAGTGTAAACAGTACCTCGCCACTTACACTAGTTGATGAGTCAGCTTTTACATATTCAGAAACCATAGCCGCTATTCCGTCATGAAGAGGTAGGTTGGTGTACAGTGAGCAGACGTCCATGGTCACCAGAAAACTGCCGCCTGAGATGTCGAGACTTGAAGTTTCGCAGATGAAGTGGTTTGTGTCCTTAAGGTAATAGGGAAAATTTGGGGGTATGTTTTTTATTAAGAAATTGATGAATTCTGAGATATTTTCTGCTGATGTGCTGTTACGGGATACTATCGGACGTCCCGGATATCTTGCCTTGTGTATTTTGGGGAGCAAATCGAATTGACCGGGAACAGAATGGGCCGGTAACATTGCTTTTAACATTTTGCCGGTAATTTTCTTGTCGCGGCGGAGATTGTTTAGTGTTACTTTTATCTCTCTTTTCAATTCGGGAGTCGGGTCCGTTGGAAGGTCTTTGTAGAATTTTGTCTCTGATAGTTGTCATTCCGCTTCCTTTAAGTAGTCCGACGTGTTTAGAATTCCTATGCAGCCTCCTTTATCAGCCGGTTTGATAGTAATTCCAGTGTTTTTTCGTAGTTAATCAAGTGCCCTTCGTTCTGACTTTGATATGTTGTTTCGAAATGGCCGATTTTTTTCATACGCTCTGATGATATCTTTTTGAACTGCTGATATATACATTTCGAACTGTTCGTCACTCTGCTCACCTAGACACCAAGATTTGTCACCTCCAATCAATCTGTTCTCGTCCGTACAGTCCTTGCGATCATGAAAGTATTCACGGAGGCGGAGATTACGCGCAAAGCTATCGAGGTCTTGGTACAGTTCAAATTCATTGAATCTACCGGATGAAGAACAAACAGTTAAGCCTCTCGACAAAAGTTGAAGCTGAGCGGGTGTGAGTGTTGCGTTTGACAGATTAAGGACTTTTTTCTCATAGGTTTTTGGCTGCTCTTGGCTATCACGTGGCACGGGAGTGTCAGCGTCATATTCGAGAGTAAGGATGTTTTGATTAGAATTGAACTGTAGTTTCGAGTTCCCATTTTTTCTCATCAAAGTTAGGTTCTGGTACGGGTGGTCCCTGGCGTTCTTGTACGGCTTTATTCCTATTTTCCTGTTGCAGAGCAGTGGAGCTTCTGCAGTCCCGCTTGAATTTTCTATTTTTACTACTGAAATTTCGCCTCTCTTTTTTAATTCATATCTTTCCAGTTCTTTTGCTCATGCTCTCCGAGATTAGATGCAAATTTCTGCGTGGCCTCCGTGACACTGTACTCGGCGGCCTTACGCTCACTATGGTCTGCAATGGCCCGAGTCAGTTGCAAGGACGCTTCTAGTAATATTTTTTCCCACTTCTGCCTCTCTGCTTCACTTAGTGTAGACATTGATGGGTTGCAGGCTAGGCGGAAGCCCTTAGGTGCAATTTCGTGAGATAGATATTTGGTTAGTTGTTCCGCGTGTTTTTCGTATTGCACCCGCTTTTCAATGATTTTCCTAATCGATAGAAATGTGTGGGACCATGCGTGTTTAAGACTGCCCGTACCTTTTTTCCCCGTGTCATTTGGAAGCCGCCGTCTTGGTCTTCGCCGCATTCATCCGCCTGGTGTTTTCAAGCCTCGCTGGTGGGAGTGGCGACGTCGTCATTGCTGGGACCCTGGATGGCTCTTTGTGTCCCTCGGCTCCTTGTTGTTGAGTGGGTTTGGCACTGGAGTTTGCCGTGCAAGACGTTGCCGCCGATCTCTGACTCACTGGTGGGACTCGCTGGCTCGCTGGCCTCGCCGATGGTAGTGGCGACATCGCTGGCCTCACTGGTGGTAGTGGCGACATCGTCACTGCTGGTGCTCTGGATGGATCTGGATATCACTCGGCTCCTCGTTGTTGAGGGGGCTTGACACTAAAGTTGTCCCTGCAAGCGATTGCCGCCGATCTCCATGCCGCCGACGTCCATCGCAGCTGCACCCTCGTGTGGTGTGCCAGCAGCGCGACTCCCTCGAAACTTGCATGTAAGCCGTCAGCAGCCAGGAAGCGCCCCAGCGGGAGTGTTGAAAAACCATGTTCGACGTAATAGACGCCTGCTCCCAACAACTCGTAGTGGCAGAGATGGCGGGCCTCTCTGCTGAATTGTTGTACCTCCATATTAAACCGATTCATTGATCGCCAGTTTGAGTCCTGCCGTCGGCGATTGGATGCACGAGGTAGTGGCAGACTAAGATGCAGTGTCTTGTTGTTCGGGCGCATCTGCCTCTATTGCTTCAATGCCTCCCTAACGAATCCAGTGATCTTGAAGAGCTCGTCTTCAGAATGTTCGTGGTGCCCACATGCAGAAACATCGTGTCCACCCGGTAAGGTTGGTACTCAAGTAGCGCCGGAATGTCCGAAAACATAGCAGCACCATAGGAGATGAAGGATGGCGTCGATGAGTCGTTCGGGCTGAAGTGCGTGTGGACACAAGTGCGTGTGGACACAGCAGCGCGAGGGTGCGTCTGCACCCTCGCGCTGCTGGCACATCACACGAGGGTGCAGCTGCGATGAACGTCGGCGGCATGGAGATCGGCGGCAATCGCTTGCACGGAAAACTCCAGTGCCAAGCCCTTCAACAACAAGGAGCCGAGCGACACACAGAGCCATCCAGGGCACCAGCAGTGACGATGTCGCCACTACCACCAGCGAGGCCAGCGATGTCGCCACAACCACCAGCGAGGCCAGCGAGCCAGCGAGTCCCACCAGTGAGTCAGAGATCAGCGGCAACGGCTTGCACGGCAAACTTCAGTGCCAAACCCACTCAACAACAGGGAGCCGAGGGACACAAAAAGCCATCCAGGGTCCCAGCAGTGACGACGTCGCCACTCCCACCAGCGAGGCCTTACAACACCAGGCGGACGAATGCGGCGAAAACCAAGACGGTGGCTTCCAAATGACACGGGGAAACAAAACGTACGGGCAGTCTTAAACACGCATGGTCGCACTCATTTCTATTGATTAGGAAAATCATTGAAAAGCGGGTGCAATACGAAAAACACGCGGAACAACTGACCAAATATCTATCTCACGAAATTGCACCTAAGGGCCTCCTCCTAGCCTTCAACCCTTCAATGTCTACACTAAGGGAAGCAAAAGGGGGAAGTGGGAAAAATATTACTAGAAGCGTCCTTGCAACTGACTCGGGTCATTGCAGATCACAGTGAGCGTAAGGCTGCCGAATACAGTGTCACGGAGGCCACGCAGAAATTGGTATCCAATCTCGGAGAGCATGAGGCAAGAGAACTGGAAAGATATGAACTAAAAAAGAGAGGCGAAATTTCAGTAGTAAAAGATAGAAAATTCAAGCGGGACTGCAGAAGCTCCACTGCTCTGCAACAGGAAAATAGGAATGAGGCCGTACAAGAACGCCAGGGACCACCCGTACCAGAACCTACCTTTGAGGAGAAAAACGGGAACTCGAAACTACAGTGCACTCCTAATCAAAACATCCTTACTCTCGAATATGACGCTGACACTCCCGTGCCACGTGATAGCCAAGAGCAGCCGAAACTTATGAGAAAAAAGTCCTTAATCTGTCAAACACAACACTCATACCCGCTCAGCTTCAACCTTATTCGAGAGGCTTAACCTTTTGTCTATCATCCGGTAGATTCAATGAGTTTGAACTGTGCCAAGACCTCGGTAACTTTGCACGTACTCTCAAACTCCGTGAATACTTTCATGATAGCAAGGACTGTACGGACGAGAATAGATTGATTGGTGGTGACTAATCATGGTGTCCAGGTAAGCAGAGGGACATACACCTCGATATGTATATATCAGCACTTCAAAAAGATATCATCAGAGTGCATGAAAGAAATCGGTCATTTCAAAACAACATATCGAAGTCAGAACGAAGGGCACTCGATTAACTATGAAAAAACACTGGAATTACTATCAAACCGGCTGATAAAGGGGGCTGCATAGTAATTATAAACACGTCGGAGTACTTAAAGGAAGGGGAACGACAACTATCAGACACAAAACTCTACAAAGAACTTCCAACGAACCCGACTCCCGAGTTTGCAAGGGAGATAAAAGTAACCCTAAACAATCTCCGCCAGGACGAGAAAATTACCGGCAAAGTGTTAAAAGCAATGTTACCGGCCCATTCTGTTCCTGGTCGATTCTATTTGCTCCCCAAATACACAAGGCAGGCAATCCGGGACGTCCGATAGTATCCAGTAACAGCACATCAACAGAAAATATATCAGAATTCATCAATTCATCAATTTGACAGACACGCAGAACACCTGAAGCATTCCTTATTGAAACAAAATTATCCGGAAGACATTATTGACGATGCCATACTACGTGCTCGCAACGTGAACAGGAATGATATAATTAAGAGACCAAACAGAATATCTAAAACGACTTCCCAAACGAACCTTGTACTAACGTACTCCTCATCAGCGCCACGAATCAACAACATACTTTCCCTCCATTTGAACATAATCAGGCAAAGCAAATGACTAACTTCTATTTCGCGAAGCCACCACACGTGGTGTACCGCAGGGATAAAAATCTCAAAGACATTCTTGTCAGAGCAAAAACAAACACCCCCGAATTTCAATCAGGGTGCCATCCCTGCTGAAACGCTCGATGCAAGGTATGCCCACAGATGGTCACAACACGTGAATCCAAAGCGAACTTCTCGGATTTCAAATTCTGCATAACTGAAAGCCCTAACTGTGACTCCTGTAACGTAATATACATGCTACATTACAACATCTGCGGACAAGAATATATCGGCCAAACAGACACGCCATTTCGGCTGTGGTTCAATAATAACCGGTACCACGCCACTTCACTGTCGAAGCTACTTTTATCTAGACATCTGCGCCTGCAAAACCACAGTTTTGAAAATATCAGCGTAACTGTTTTGCAGGTCGGTTTCTCGAAGAGACGCGAGCGCGAACAGCGGTAGGCATAATTTATTTTCAAATTTCGAACATTAGTAGCCGGCATCAACGAGGACCCCGGAAAACTCAACTGCCTCCGAGAAGTAAGCCAGGAGGACAATGGTGACAAAGATTGTTAGCTGGAGACCATTCTTGTTTTTTTTTTTGACTGACTCGTACGTGTATACTGTTCTTTCTTGTTTTTTGTTTTTCTTCTTTTTTGTTCCTTTTTTTCTTTTTTCCACAAGCACATACAAAGTGTTTACGTTCGCCTACCACTGGATGACCATTGAAGGAAGAAGGAGCAATGAGAAGACCGATTCGGGGCACGTCAGATCTTCAGGCACCGTCTGTTCGAAATGGAAACACTAAATTTCCGCGCTAGGACAGTAGCTGCAATCATCACTAAACTTGTCTCTGGTAACTTCAGACTTGTTGGCACAGATCAGTTCCGCATTGGATGATGTCGTCAATTTGTTTTTTGCGCATCAGAAGAGGCACGTGAGCTATGTTTACACCATGGCCAGCCATGAAGGTGTAACAAATTTTCTGGCGCCATCAGATACCGATTTCGTGATGCCAATGGATACAATTTCATCACATTATTGGATGCCCGCCATGAAGGACGGAGCAGCACTATGTTTCTCGTTCTGTTTCAACTCATTGTTCATTGCCAAATAAAATAACCGACGAGTGCAAAATGACAAACCATAGCTGGTGCAGGACTGTTAATAATATTTGAAAATGGTGTTGTGTCAGCATAGTCAAAAATGTCCCGGCGTTTCCTTTTAAGGAAAAACGCAAAGTTACCAACCTGCTTTTTTGTTGATGTTCTTGAAGCAGTATATGATCAACGATCTCTAAGCGTTTTGTAATTTCTGGGTCCTCAAAGCACCCCATTGTTGCACAATGCACGTGTTTTGATGCTTGGCTTGATTATATGCTTCCGCTACCCAATATTTTACCAGTTAGGAAGATTCTATATTCCTACATGACAATAATATACAGATAAACGAGTAGATGCAAAACTTCATTGTTAGTCCTACTTTTTGTCTTTTTGCAATGCAATTTCAAAGGATAACGTAGCTCGAACCGTAGGACACGACCTTGCTACGCAAATGGCCTGGATTCAAGTGTCACTTCAACCAAGCTTTTTTATTACTCGTTCCATTTTCATCTCTCTCAATTTTTGGTGACGCACAAAGTGATGATTTTTTTTGCTCAAAACAAACAAAACGGACACTGGACATTCTGCGATACCCGCTGCTAAATTAAAGAGTTTGAATAAGTAAAAAATGAACCTTGAAAAATAAACAAATATTTTTGACAGATGTGGTAAGTCACTTAGTGCCAGAAGTCTTCTTAACGCGTGAAATATTGCAGGGCAGAAGCGTAGGATTGCAAAAGTCATCAAAGCTATTGAATCGTTAGGACGCTGAACTTGTTCACATGCGCTGCACATTTTCGCACAAGTGCAGCGCATAGCCCCCCCCCCATTCTGAAGTCCTAAAGGAGAACCCTGCGCACGCCAATGGTGAGAATTTGCAACTATACTTGCAGTGTAGGCATCCTATGATGTGTAAAAACGGCCAGCATTGCACAAACACACCTGCTTTTCTTTGCAGCGAGGTTGAGGTCTGCCAAAAGAAGGGAAGGTAGTCAATTACAGACAAACGCAAGTATAGTGTCACACACACGCGCAAGGTCACACAACAGTCACACACAAACGCATACACACTCACACACGGACACGTTCACACACATACACACACAAACACACTCACAAACACACACTCACACACAAACACGCAGGCGCCTAAACAAACACACGCTCACGCACACACAGTAAACACACTCCTCAAAGTGGCGTCTGTCTAAGCAGGCGTTTGGTAAGTGGCGTCACCTTGGACCCAAGCCAACATCGAGGTTTCGACCTCCTGCCACGCTTTACCGTGTGAGACTTAGCTATCCGAGGAAAAAGGGGATCCTGGGGGTTGAGCCGACTCCAGGTTTTCATGCCTTTAAGACAACCCTGCCGAGGCAACACACCCATTTGGCCCCGGCTTCACATAGACAGCACTCCTTGGCTGACCCCTCCCGGGAAAAGTGGCAGTCACCTTTTTCCTATCTCTTTTCGCACTATTTTTGTCTTTCTAACACACTTTTATCTGTCCTGCAATATTCTACTTTTTGTTTTCTTCCGAAGTGCCTAGCAGCGAGGGTTGACCTGGTGTAGCTATGCGAACTCAGGTAATTATAGCAGCTTATAGAGGCGATGCATGGCTGGCGACTCCAAGTGTTTGTTATTCAACCTTTAAACGTCCTATTGTTGGGCTCGGCAGTGGGTGGCCACTGTCACAGCCGCTCTTTATAGTCTTCATATGGCAAAAGCTTTCTTCCCTTCTTGATCTCCCCCTGAAAAGGTGGTGCATCGAAGACTCATTCATGCTGTAGCGACGAGAGAAGAGAGACGTGAGACGGCGTCGAAGGCGGCCGATGGGGCCGTGCCGATCTCGCCACTTTATTCCACGCCTGAAGCGGAGCCACGTCGGCTACCAGCGTCCGCCACGCCAGGCGTGTCAGCTCGTTTTCCTCCTCGCTGATGCGCGAGAGGCGCGGCGCGGTAATTAAGAAATGATGATGGTGATGATGGCGCTACCGGGCTCCCCCCCTAGCGCTTTGCGCGATTTGAAGGCATATGAAAAAGAAAAAGAGCGACAAATGCTATATACATGAACGGCAATCCATAAAGTATTCATTTGGCAAGTCCAGGTTGTCAACGTTTATGGGCCATCAGTAGGCAGTGTGTCTCCGGTGGGCGACTCTGGGAGAAGCGCAAGAGACGAAGAAAGAAGTGCCGGGTCGCTGTGTTCATAGACACGTCCATCCCACAATTACGCGGTGGACAATTCGAATGCGCACCCGCCGTTTCGAATAGACGCGGCTGACAAACGTGCCCACAGCTGGAACTGTGGACAGGCGCTGAAGAGCTCGCGCCGGCAATGTGGGCGAAATAGTGTGAAGGATCGGAACGCACCCGTGATGACCGAGCACTGAAGTTTCACAGCCACAGCGGGGTCTCGGACAGCGCACAGGGTGCCGAGCATGCTGTCGACAAGGAGCAGCGTCGCGGTCGTGCTGGTGCGGATGTCTCTGTCGATGAAACACCGGCCTCCGCGTAGCACTGCGACCGGCATGCCGGGGCGTGTGGCCGAGTCGACGGATGCGGAAACGCCGTGCATTGCGGCTAGTCATGTGCACGGCAAGTGGTTGGCCCTTGCGTCGGGAAAACCGCGTATGTGCTTGCGCCGTCTTGAAGGCCAAGGCTGCAACACATGACTGTTTTGCAAGAAGCTTGAAAAAGGGCCTCTCTGTATTATGCCGAACGTGATGATTTTGTTGGCATACCCTCAAGGGCGGCAGATATGCAGTTGGAACGCACGTCGTCGCTGTTGTTACCAACGAGCCTGTGTGGCGGACTGCATCCGGCGCCAAATGCTCTGGGGAATAGTTGTGAAGCTCAGAAGACGTGAGCTTTGATGGAGGATCGGGTGGCACACCTGAAAGACCATCGGTTCTCCGCGCATGAGGGTTGGTGTGCAGGTCTGCATGATCGATGACAACCTCTACAGCATGTGTGGCATATGTAGTCTGGAGTGCCGTAGGCGCGCCAGGTACGTCGTCCTCAGCTGCGTCAGTCATAGTCGCAGCCTCTCGAAAGTTTGGCTGTGGTTGACGGCTTATGACTTTAACTTCGGCTGCGGGAGACTGCGGGACTGAAGATGGTCGCTGCTGGCAGGATGCAGAGAGCGTCGAGGTGGCGGGGAGGCGCCTTCGGACATCGTCGAAGCTGAAGTCTGCGCGACCAAAGGGCGAATAGTGAGCGTGAGGATATCCGTAGTCTTGGCAGACTCCGGGGCATGCGGCGATGAAGCCGTCGTGGAGTCTGACATGTCTGAGAAATCGTGGTCTGTGTAGGCCAGAGAAGACATGCGGGTGGCGAAAGTGCCCGAGGGACAATCGGCCGAGGACTTCGAAAAAATGCACCTCGTGGCGACCTGGTCGTTGGCTACAGGAACGTATTGAAGAAGCTCGTCGGATTTCGTGGCTGACTGGTCGTGTGCAGCACGAATGTTCTGAACCTCGTCGGATGGGCATTCGTACGCGGGACTCGCGTTGATAGTGGCCGGACGAGATGTTGTAGTAGACGTAGTCGGGGAAGTTAGGTCCCGGTCAGTGAAGACTTTCGGGCCGGAGGGTACCGCACGCTGCGACGCAGACGAAACCTGTAAGTCGCGGGTGAACGGCAGCGGGTGGTAGGTGAGGCCATATCTGGCAAGCACCGCCGAGCAGAGGTCATCGTAAGGCTGCTGGCTGGAGGTTGAAGTGCCAGAGAGATGACGCAACTCTACCGGAAGGGCGTCTTGAAGAATGGCGTGCATCAGTGGCTGGTCCGTGACGCCATTCAACGCCAGAACAGCATCGAGCTGTATGAACCATACCTTGGGGTAGGTCGATTGGAACGGCGGCACTGGCGGGCAGAGTTGCGGGAACATGGCAGCAGGCCGCTCGGCGAAGGGCGTGTTCTCCGGGTCACCAATGTAGCGACGAGAGAAGAGAGACGTGAGACGGCGTCGAAGGCGGCCGATGGGGCCGTGCTGATCTCGCCACTTTATTCCAGGCCTGAAGCGAAGCCACGTCGGCTACCAGCGTCCGCCACGCCAGGCGTGTCAGCTCGTTCTCCTCCTCGCGCAGCTCGAGCTAGCATCAGCTGCGCGAGAGGCGCGGCGCGGTGATTAAGAAATGATGATGGTGATGATGGCGCTACAATGCTATACGTACCGAACCTGGCCTACGCGATGTTCCACGTTATCCACAACCAGGACGAACAGAAGAAAATCCGAGCATTGTCACCTTTTCTCGTGTCGAAAACTCCCACAGAAGCAACAGGTCCAGGTTATACAGTACCAAAGATGGAAAGTGGCAACCTTCTTCTGGATGTTAATGACAGAGATTTGGATGTTCATGACAGAAATATAATATGGGAACTTGCAGCGCTTGGATCGACCCTTGTTTCGGTGGGCCCTGTAACGTTTGCAGTGCTCGCCCTCTTTCTACGTCGGGGCTTTCTGATAACATTGCCCGATTGCTGTTATCTTGCTGTTTTCTTTTCTTTCATGCCAACCTGCGATTGGCTGCGTAGCGCTTAAAAACGCGCCGCAAGGTGAATAAACTGGGATTGTCTTCCTGGCACTGCTTGAGTCGTCTCTTTCCTGGGCCGGCTGTCGTCCAGCCGCCGAATACGTAACAGCTGGTGGCAGCGGTGGCGGCGGTATGGAGCGCACGTCGGGGGCGGCCTTGGCGTCCGGTTTGGTGAGAGCACGGCTTGCTTGACTTCATTGGGAGCATTAGCAGCATTTACTTGGTAGTCGAGGTTCTTTTGTATTTGTTGTTGACTTTGCTAAATAGTAGTACACATAACGAGGTAGCACTTGTTAACAGCAGTCATGATCCTCACGTCGTTAACGAAACCCAACCTAGTGCTGCTAGCTGAAGAGCTCGGTATCCCTGTACAGAAGTCTATGCGGAAGCCTGCAATTATCGAAGCGATATCCAAATGCGGAGCAAACGACGACGAAGTCGAGGAGTGTTGGAGGGCAGTCTCGGAAAGGCTCAAAGAACGAGAAGTAGAACTGAAGTTAAAAGAGATGCAACTGCATAACCTTGAACGCAATGACAGTTTCGATATGCGAGGATACATGCAACCTTTCAAGGCTGGCAGTGACATCACTTTGTATCTCGTCAACTTTGAGAGGACGTGTACAAGAGCTGCACTTGCAAAAGAGACATGGTCACAACGCCTGTTGACATTACTTCCAAATGAGGCAGCCGATGTAATCGCGAGAATGCCAGATGAAGATGCTTATGATTACGAAAAAGTGAAACTTCATTTGAGGCGAAGGTACAGCTTGTCAACAGAAGCCTTGAGGATGAAGTTCCGTAACACGAGGCGTGGCCAAGGGGAGTCATTTTCAGAATTCGCCTACAAATCCATGAGCTTGTTAGAGGAATGGCTTAAGAGTGCCAACGCATACGAGAACAAGCAACGTCTGATTGAACTGTTTGCGCTCGAGCAGTTTTATGCGTCCATTCCGGACCAAATGCGGCTGTGGATTCAGGACAAGCCAAACGTAGAGACTTTGCAAACGGCAGCCAGCTTGGCGGACGAGTACCGTTCCCGTAGAATGGAAAGTTCAGAAGAACAAAGAAAGAAGCCGTCAGGAGCGTTCAAGAAATTTCAGAAAGGAACGAAAGAAACTAACCAAGGGAAACCAGGCGACAGTGTTCCAGCCCAAGGGCATGCAGCCAACGCGAGTGAACCGAAAAGTTCCAAGTTCGAAGAAAAACAACCGCTGGTCTGCTATAAATGCCAACAACCGGGTCACATCGCAGTCGGTTGCCGACAGCCAGCAGTTTCCGTCAATTTGCTAACCGAAGAGAGCGATTTACTCTTGCCCTACACATATGACATGAAGGTGAATGGCATCAGTTGCAACGTTCTGCGCGACACAGGAGCAACATTTGATATCGTCCACCCGTCATTTGTTAAGCCCGAGAACTTAACAGGTTCATGTGTATGGGTACGCCAGGCACTAGAGCCAGACATGAAGTGTTTGCCGGTAGCCAGAGTCGAAATGAAGGGCGCCTTCGGCACATTCGAAACTGATGCTGCGGTTTCCGATAAACTTCCTCAGAAAATTCCCTACATTTTTTCTAACCGATCAATGAGGGACTTCCAAAATGCAGGACTGGAACTTAATGCTAACCCTGTAATGGTCGTCACGAGGTCCCAAACAAGAGCTCAAGCTACCAGCGCTACCCGTAACACGGAAATTACAGACCAGAGTGAACCGACACAAGCTACTGCACCAAGCGAAACTGTTCCTGTCGACGCCAATTGTGTCGCGCCAGCCATTGATAGCAGCACTCCCGTCGGTAATGCGCTCTCAGGTGAAGCGATAAACCCAGTCAGTGAAAATTTTCAGCTTCTAGCAAAGTTAGACAAAAGCGCTCTCAAAATGGAGCAGGCAAACGACGAGTCGCTGAAGACGTGCTGGGAAAAATCAAAACGGAAACAAAAAGGAGCCGTATCGTTCATAGTCAAAGAAGGCATTTTGTACAGAACATTCAAAAACAAGAAAGGCAGAACCTTTGAACAGCTTGTCGTTCCCAAAAAGTATCGAGTCGCACTTTTGGGTTTGGTTCACAGCGATAGCTGGGCTGGCCATTTAGGTATCAACAAGACCAAGAGCAGGTTATTGAACGACTACTACTGGCCGATGTGCTTCAAAGAATCGGAGAACTGGGTACGTTCCTGCAACGTTTGCCAAAGGACGGGGCGGCCAAACGAAAAACTCAAAGCACCTTTGGTCCAAGTGCCTTTGATTGGCGAATCCTTTCGCAGATTAGTTGTCGACATTGTAGGTCCATTACCAGTAACAGCGGCGGGCAACAAATACTTGCTAACACTCATTTGCCCTGCTACGAAGTTCCCGGAAGCAGTGGTGTTACCCGAATTAAGCTCCACTGCAGTTGTAAACGCGCTACTCGGCGTCTTTGCAAGAATTGGATTTCCTAGTGAAATCCAATGCGACCAAGGTTCTGTGTTCACAAGCGCGCTCACCACGACGTTCTTGAAGAAATGCGGCATATCCGTTCACCACAGCTCAGTCTACCATCCGCAAAGTAATTCAGTCGAGAAACTTCACTCTGTAATGAAGCGCATTCTGCGTGCACTCTGTTTCGAGAAAGGCGCCGACTGGGACGAAGCTGTTCCCGCGATGCTCTTTGCTCTGCGCTCCGTCACTCACGAAGCGACTGGGTTCACGCCGGCGGAACTTGTTTACGGTCGAGCGCTTCGCTCCCCGCTAACGTTGTTGAAAGAAAAGTGGGAAGACAAGTTCGTAGACAAATCAGTTGTCGAGTACGTGCTGACCTTGTTGAAGCGCCTACGTGAATCGCAAGAACTGGCGCAGATAAACATGGCAGAAGCGCAGCAACGCTCAAAGGTGTACTACGACAGATCCGCACGCACACGAACCTTCAAGGAAGGCGATAAAGTGCTGATTCTGCGGTCGTCAAAGGCAAATAAACTGGAAGTAGCATGGGATGGGCCGGTCACGATTAAACAAAAGCTCTCCGACACCAATTACTTGGTAACGACGCCCGGTAAACGCCATGATGTGACGATATATCACTGCAATCTAATGAAGCCTTTTATCGAACGCAGTGAGACGTTGAGCATTGTCCTTAACGAGCCTGAAGAGATCAACGTTCCTCTACCCCAAGTGCCAAGGCCCTGCTCTTCCCCATCAACAGAAGAGATAGTCCAATCTGTCACTAAACAAGCTTCTCTAACTGACAAGCAAAGAAAGGAGTTAGAACTGCTTGTGCGCAACTTCAGAGACTTGTTTAGTCCCACTCCCGGCAGGACAAATCTCGTGGAGCACGACATTGAGTTAACATCCAACCAACCTTTCCGAACCAGGATGCACAGATTTTCCCCCCGTCACGAGAAGATCCTGAACGATTGTGTTCAAAACATGTTGACACTGGGTCTAATCGTGCCAGGAGAAAGCGAGTATGTGTCACCTATGTTTATTGTAGAAAGTCCAGGCAAGGAACCGCGACCCTGCATCGATTATCGAAAATTGAATGCGATAACAAAAACAAAGATGTTTCCCATTCCAAACGTTGAGGGCTTGATCGAGAAAGTGTCCGCGGCACGGTACGTTTCTACGTTAGATTTGGTACGCGGTTTCTGGCAAGTGCCACTAACGGAAAACGCCAGTAAGCTCGCCACTTTCATGACACCGACAGGCACATATCGCCCTCTTGTGCTCACTTTTGGCCTCAAGAATGCACCCTTCGCATTTTCAAGGTTAATGCATGAAGTGCTCAAAGGAGCCGAGTCGTTCGCTGTTCCGTACCTTGACGACATAGCTGTTTTTTCGAGCACCTGGCAACAGCATTTGGAACATCTGCAGCAGGTATTCCTTCGAATACACGAGGCAGGCTTGACTCTCAAACTCGCCAAATGTCGTCTTGCGAGCTCTGAAGTCCACTACTTGGGGCATGTTGTTGGCCAAGGGAAGCGACGTCCTTCCGAAATAAAAGTTGAAGCAATCACTAGCTTTCCTTTGCCGAAAACAAAGACTAACTTGCGTTCCTTTTTGGGTTTAGCCGACTACTACAGAAGCTACATTCCCAACTTCGCAAATATCGCTAGTCCTCTCACAGACGCACTGCGCAAAACTGAGCCAACTATTGTAAGTTGGAATAAGGCTCGTAAAGATGCTTTTGCTGAGATCAAAAAGATTCTTGTCAGCAAACCGGTCCTCGCGGCACCAGATTACTCTCTCCCCTTCTTAGTTCAGTGTGACGCCAGTGACCGCGGAATGGGCGTTGTTCTAAGTCAAGTGAACAAAAAGGGCGAGGAACATCCTCTTGTCTACGCCAGTCGAAAACTAACATCACGCGAGCAAGCCTACAGTACAACTGAAAAAGAATGTGCTTGCTTGGTCTGGGCTCTCGAAAAGCTGTCGTGTTACCTTAAAGGCTCCTCATTTGTTTTTGAAACTGATCACTCACCTTTAGTGTGGTTAAATCAAATGTCGAACAAGAACAGCCGCTTGATGCGTTGGAGTCTAGCACTTCAGCAATTTGATTTCTCAGTGCGGCACAAGAAAGGCAAACACCATGCTAATGCGGACTGCCTTAGCCGAACCTATTGAGTGTTCCTTGTTTCTTTTGTGTGCATGCAACTTGGCGCAAGTATATATATATTTTTTTCCCTATCGTGTTCGGCTTTCACGTTATCTGCTCCCAGTGAAATCAACTGTCGGGCTTTTCTAAGCTTGGGCGCCAGGTTGCTTTTGACGTGGTTTCTGCGTTTCTACCGCTCGTCCACTCAGCCATTTCAGATCCTGTCGTACCAGATGGCGAAATCAACCCTGCTCCAGGCGCCTGCAGCCAACTCCCGAGCTGCAGCCAATCGACACTCGGCGAGTGGTGCCCGTTCTGAACATTGCCTGTTCTCGACATTGCCTCCTCTTGGCCTTTAATGCCAACCTTCGCGGGCGTGTTCCAGCCAGACGACGCGCAATGCCATTTCCATTTCCTTCTGCGGTGGCTACTTCAACGACCAGTGCCACCATGCACCTCAGGGTCTTCGCCCACGCTGTGCACAAAGACAACATGACCGTGCGAAACGTGTCAGTGCTGTGCTTGGAGACCTGCCCACGTGTTGGCTACCTGTTACCACCTCCAGCCGTTCATGAAGCGTCATCCTCTTGAACGCCTTCCGCTAGGGGTAGCTTTGGCCGAGTTGTAACGTTTGCAGTGCTCGCCCTCTTTCTACGTCGGGGCTTTCTGATAACATTGCCCGATTGCTGTTATCTTGCTGTTTTCTTTTCTTTCATGCCAACCTGCGATTGGCTGCGTAGCGCTTAAAAACGCGCCGCAAGGTGAATAAACTGGGATTGTCTTCCTGGCACTGCTTGAGTCGTCTCTTTCCTGGGCCGGCTGTCGTCCAGCCGCCGAATACGTAACAGCCCACACAGTTTAACGAACAAAGTTCGCGGCACAATTCCCGATGATAACCTCCCTAAACTTTCTGAAAGTGAACTGCTCGTAGGTTGACAGGCCGATGATAACCTCCCTAAACTTTCTGAAATTGAACTGCTCGTAGGTTGGCAGGACTAGAACGTGATAAACGTTCAACGAATAAAAATATGACGCTACAACAAACAGATGCATACAAAACACATAGTAATTAGCTTTAGAACCAGTGACTTATCAGAATCAATGAAAATCGGCCAATGTAAGCTCCATGTAAGACCATATATTAGCAATCCTCGCCAGTGTTTCGAGTACCGACTCTTCGGGTACGGATTGCATAGTTACAGGGGGCAATCTACTTGCGCAACGTGTGGATCCATCGAACACATATCCGACAACTGCACCTCAGAAGTTTATTGTCAGAACTGTGAAAGAAATCATCGTGCCTTCTCACGATCATGCCACTCATGCAAAAAGTTGAATTAAAACAAAACTGCAGGTCACATTCAACCTGTAATTCCAAGAGGCACGTAAGCGCTTTTCCCTCAATAATCAGTAGTCTTCTTCCTTCACAGATGTGATACGCCAGGACACCACGCCCGATTTCTCAGCGTCCGTGAGAGTCGCACGGTGTGTTACCACGGTCGTGCCATCTGCCCCCAAGGCTGAAGTAGCCAGCGCTGCTCCGTCCCCAGTAAAACAGGGCAAGCAGGCTTCGTAGTCTGCCAGACCACGGACCACTGCAACAACAGCTAGGTCCGAAACCGCTGTAAAATTCTCTCCGACCACGCACTGTCCGCCACTTTCGAAGAGGTGATGGACACAAGCCACACTACTCCGGCGCCTAAGATGCTAAAGAATAGGTGGAGCATTCCAGGAACGTGCCCAAAATGTCCACCCCGCAATACAGGGCCCCCAAAGGGTCATGGGACCTAAGGCAACACATTTGTACACACAGTACTACACAACTTTATAATGACACAAGTACTACAGTGGAATACCAAAGGACTGCTCAGTAACCTCGACAATATCCAAGAAATATTACATAAACATACCCCAAAAAGTTCTGCAT
Organism: Rhipicephalus annulatus; assembly: GCA_013436015.1. Taxonomy (NCBI): domain Eukaryota; kingdom Metazoa; phylum Arthropoda; class Arachnida; order Ixodida; family Ixodidae; genus Rhipicephalus; species Rhipicephalus annulatus. The sequence continues at coordinate 359,107 of WOVY01012421.1, forward strand.
GTGCAACACACTTAAAGTATAAACACACTAACTTACTACGCAAGACATTATTTCGCAAAAAACCGAAATACCCCGTTCTCAAGTGTTGTTGCCAAATTAGTCATTCAATGAACAGCCTGCACACACATACGGCTTCAGATGTCTCTAAAGGCAGTAGCTGTTCGAGCAGTTATACTCATCAAACTAGTGCGATTTGCTGTATTTTCATACATCCACACCATCAACTGAATACACACGAATTCCAGCATCTAACTAATGAATTTCCAGAGCCGTATCTTCTCCTGGAAACTTCTACACGCATGGTAGTTTATGGGGAGACTCCTGCCGCGATGTGCGATGTTGTCTATTCGAACAATTCCTTTTCTCTTCTGGAGCGGGTCTCTCGAAGCACAAAGCTCCAACATATAACAATATCGGTAGGAATACATACTCGTTCAAATACCTTGCATAACATTTCCATCGCTTTTCGCGCTACTGAAATGAAAAGTAATGAAAAAATTATATGAAAGTGATCAGTTTTTTTATTTCTACTTTTATTAGTTACTATCATTTCTCTTTTTTCATTTATTGCAATCAGTTCTCAGTGCCTCAATTGCAATGAAGTCCTCCAGGGTTCCCAAGTGGCTTACCCACAAAGACAATCGGGAACAGTTTCGGAAAGTTAATCTCCCAACCTGGGGTTAGATGAGTGCATTAGGTATAGAGGCTGCGGTGGACTACACTGTTTTTTGGTTGACGCTGCAACCAAGTGTATTCCGCAAACAAGCGGGCGTTCCGGCAAACGACATGTCTCATGGGGGAATAATGAATGTCATAATGCGCGAAAAAACACAACATGGCATGGAAGTTTCTTCGAGACTCAGCGTCTTAGTATTTTATAAACTTGATAACATCAAGTTCCAAGGCAGGAGGACGCGACGACAAGCTCGAAAAAAAGTTGGCATAAATTCTTATCAGGCAATACCCCAAATACGCACGAGGGCAAAGTATAGAACAGGGTGAGAGGAGTATATAGAAAACAAAAATATCTACTCCCTCTAGTGAATACACAAAGCGACACTTCGAAGACCAGCTGAACTACTTTGGCGCACAAGTCCAGCAAGTTTTCTCTTCTTCACACATTTCTCAAGAGTTCCAACGCTACAAGTTAAGAGAGGAGAAACAGAAATTAAAGAGTAAATGTACAAAATACAACGCATAGAGTCAACCATGCTGTTTAGCTTAGCTACAGGCATCTCTTAATTGCTCCAGCGATTGCGCCCCAAAATCTGAACGTCTAGTCTATGAGATACTGAAAACCTGCATCTCGAAACGCAAAAAAAATCATTTTCTTTGTACAATGCTCAGTGGTTTTACGTCTACATTCCTCCTTTTTGGAAACAGGCCATCTTCAATTCATCTTTGAAACAGGGTAAGGTTCTATTTTTTCGTTGTGAGTTACAGGCTTATAGCAATAGCAAGTCGCCTTTGTAAATTCTTTGAAAACATTATAAATTGCCAACTTATACAGTTCATCAAAACAATGCACTTGACCGGAACCAGTGCGGTTTTCGAGAAGGCAGCTCCACCACTGTCCACCTGGTACGTACTAAGGCACAGATCCGAGACGCTTTCATCCACAAAAACTCTTCCTCTCTGTGTTCCTAGATATTGAAAGGCATATGACTTGAAGTGGCACTTCGGTATACTGTGAGACCTCTCAGATGTAGGTATACGGAGTGGAATTCTGACTACTATTTCAAGTTGCCTTTTCAATCTAACATTCTCGGTTTGAATAGACACTGCCGTGTGCCGAGTATTTGTCGAGGTGACGGAGGTGCTTGTGGATGGTGTCTAGAGCTGTACTTTTTTTATTAACGAAAAGAATTCGTTGCAACCCCCCGCAACATGTTTTACTGGACTTATGTGCACAATCTGCAGCTTTCCTTATCAGTCTCTCAACCTAGAAACATGTCAGCGGTAGGCTAGGCTGCGTTTGAACATGATTTTAAAGTGGACACATGACAACGGACTCCGTGTGTATTCACAAAAAAGAGCGCGCGCCTTATTCTCCAGAAACAGGCACATCCATTCCAAACCTGACATTGAACTACATGGCCAGCGTCTTTCTGTAAACACTGAACATATTTTCTTAGTCCTAATCTCGAACATCATCATCATCATCATCAGCCTGACTACGTCCACTGCAGGACAAAGGCCTCTCCCATGTTCCACCAGTTAACCTGGTCCTGTGCTTGCTGCTCCCAATTTATACCCGCAAACTTGTTAATCTCATCTGCCCACCTAACCTTCTGTCTCCCCCTAACCCGCTTGCCTTCTCTGGGAATCCATTTAGTTACCCTTAATGGCCAGCGGTTATACTGTCTACGTGCTACATGCCCGGCGCATGTCCATTTCTTCTTCTTGATTTCAGCTATGATATCCTTAACCCCCGTTTGATCCCTAATTCACTCTGCTCTCTGCTTGAATATCAAGCTAACCTTTATACCGCATATAAAGTGTTTCAAAACAATAAGTACTTAAGAACAATGAACATTCCCTACGCGTTGTATAGAACTACGTGGGGTACTAAAGAAGTGCCTTCTCAGCCTTCATAAAAGCCTCATTCGCACTCGTCTAGACTACGCATGCGTTGTTTATTAGTCTGCGACACCAAAAGCTTTGAAGATGCCCGACCCTGTGCACCATTTGGGTATTCGCTTTTCTACGGGAGCTTTCGCACTAGCCCCGTTGAAAGCCTGTCGGTGGAATCGAATGAATGGCCGTTCTACCTACAGAGATGTTACGTGTCCTTTACGTACTTTCTGAAAGTGAAAGCGGATGAGACAGACTCCTCACTTTCCACCAATGAGAACATGCCCGGTTCTGCTCTGTTTTAAAACCGACCTTTGTCGAGACAACCCTGCTCAATTCACGTGCAGGGCCTCTCTGAGGAAACAGGTGTGCCGCTTCTCGAACGCAGTTTCATCGCTCCTGCAGCATTCTGCCTCCATATTTCCTTGAACTGCGTCAGAGACCATGCCGCTTTTCGCCTTCACTGAGTGAACATTTTTCACACAATGCGCTTAGAATCCTTTATTTTTTGTGTGTACGTACACTCTAAGGCAAAAGGGTGTTAGAAGGGTGTGTGGTTCGTCTTTTTTAGGACAATTGGGGCTGCCACAAGCATTATTTCCTTTAAGGACTAACGGCACCGGGTCTAATAGTTAGTCTCCACAGACGAGCTCAGAGGCCTAACATTCAGTCCTCACTTTTACATCTTAGTGAGTAACCGTTAGTGCCACAATTCACCTCGAAAGACTAACATTTAGTCCCTGCATTCGCACCTTATAGAGAAAATGTTAATCTCCACATTTACATCTTACCGAGCAACCATTGGTCCTCACAGTTGCACCTTGCCGGACGAGCGGTTGATCTACTTAAATACTCCAATCGGATGAACTTTTTGTCCCCAGTTCAAACATTGTTTTTTGTTAATTTTTCACCAAGCCTAATACTTTCTTGGCCTTTTTTTCTGTGCAGTCAGCAACAAATTGCACAGAAAAGAACATGCGAAAAATTGGTTAGCCACCTAGGTGTCACTGCTTTCGCACTCACGGAAACAACGAAAGACAAAAGTGAGACATCGAAATCTTTCATTTTTCTACATACACATGAAGTTTCTCCAATCTTTTAAGTGGATTCGTGGTGAAGTGCACAAGTCCAGTCTCATTGTCAAATCTTGTTCACTCCTTGGGAAACTCCTCCGATGAAAGCGATAGATGACAGGCATTGCAGACGCCAGCGCACGCAGCCTTCGGCCTGTTGTGTTCCCACGGCCGCAAGTACAATAATATAGTAAAAATAGTTAGACACACGTGACATAAGATGAAGACGCACGCACATCACAAGTACGTGCACGTAATATAAAAACAAGCGTTAAAATATGACACACAAATAACTTTACCTTCATATCTCGCACAGTCTTTCTGAAGCTGCTCTGAGGAAAAATATGGATGACAGACATTGCAGACGCTTGCGCGTACGTTCCTCAGCACAGTTTGTGCCCACGGCTGCACAATAAGTATGTAAAATAGTGAGTCACTCGTGACAGAGGATAAATACATATGCATATGAGAAATACGTGCAAGGTGAAATGAAAACATACGTGAGATATGACATGTTAATAGTTTCTCCGTGATGTCACACACCGTCAAAGACTCATTTCGATCCCCGTAGCGCAACAGCTTAGGGGCGGCGGCGGCAGCCACGACTCCGCGAACCACCGTACAGCTAAAAGGTCGGCAAGTCCTAAGTGAGCAACGTCGTTCATCTCGAGCAAGCGAACGCGAGACCAAACACGGCGCTGCACGTGGAGTGTCTGCCGCCAGCGAACTTTGAACAGGAGAGCGAGCATACGCTTGGCCGCCACCACGAACAGCGCCGAGCTGGTTTGGAGCTAGCGCCGAAGAAATCGACGGTAATGCAGCCCTTTTCAACAAACTCAAGTGGGTGCAGCGCGCAAACGTGAGTCTGCCGCAGCGGCCATCGCACGCTGCCGAGCTGCTTGCGACCGACTGACGGGAAAGCCAGCGGTAATGGCGACCAATTTTCAGTGAGTTCTGACGCTAGCGAAAGCCCCGCCAGCCCGTGCTCGTGCATTTACAGAGTGTGACATACTACAACCAAGCTCTTTACGAGAACCTGCAGCGTGTTTTTGACTACTCCTCACACAGCGACGAGGTCTCAGCCCGATATCGTCAGACCGGAGCTCAATGCAGCGGCGAAGACGGGCGAGCGCTCGATGAGCAAGCGTGCGGGAGGCCGACGGCAATGGCGGCCAATTTCCAAACGGTCGTAAAGCACAGGTGAACTGCAGGCGCCTAAGCTGACCTTCACGATGCATTTCGTGCATGCGATATACAACACGACCGAGCCCATTGCCGGCAAGCGCGATCCGTATCGCACACGTGACAAGTAGAGTAGAATAAAGAATAACTTACTTGCCTTAGAATCCAGCGCTGTTTTCTGCCCTGAGTCGGACTGAAGTATATATCCGAAAGGCCTGTTGTCTTCTCGGCCGCCATATTGGCATTCCCAATTGTTGCTGTCGTGTGTTGGTCATGGCTATCCTGAAGCCAGAGTTATACAGCGCGGCATGGTGACGTGTCGAGACTTGCTCCAGACTTTATGGGTGCGGCGAAACGCAAAAGCAGCAGCCCACGCTCATTCAAGCGTACACACAAGCACCACGTCGTAATTCTTAGATCATAGAATCCAGGCGGCTGTCGTCATGCCCTCCGAGCGTAACGCAACGCGAGCCATCGCTGGCAAAATACGGAGCAAGACTGAGCCAGCAGAGGAGGAGAAGGAGGGCTGGTAACCTCGGCAACGCTTTTCACGCTGCCTGCAATCCCCGGGCATTTCATCTCTTTAGAGCGTGTTTTGAGACTAAGTGGTTTCGCGAAGCACACTTCCTTCTGTGGTTGCTCTTCAACGGTCTATACGTTCATCGCACGCGCCTATTGGGCTCCGTTACTCCTTTTTCGGGTAATTTGCCTTAGAGTGTATGTGCGTATGTGGAAGGTTGCTCTACATTCTGATTACTTTTGTCTTTTAATAGCAGTTACACAAGCTTCTATTTTTATTTTTTGGTGTATAAATGACGCATTTGCTTTTGACTGTAATGTATTATGTACTCTAACTGCAATCTATATTTTACTCTTGCGCAGAATTTTCTCTAATGTCGCGAACTTCCGTTGTTACGCATATCTAAGGAGTTGTATTCCACTGTATGCTCCCCTAAACTTATGCCTGTTCAAGGGCCTGTGAAATAATAAATAAATAAACAAATAAATAAATACAGATGTCCTCGGTTTTTTTACCGATATCTCAAAGTCTAATACTTTTGTGTCGCATGCAGCGGTAGACCCATTCTTTTCCGATTTTGGCATCCTGCATTCTGCAGGAGAAGCTTATGCGATACGGGCGTCGTTAAACACAATGAACTTGTAAACCTAAGAAAGCCATAATTTACACAGATTCTGGAAGTGTGTAAAAAGCTCAGCTCACTTCCAAAAGCACAAAAGCGCTGTTGTTGTTTCTGTTTACTCACTTTTTTCGCACAGTGTACACATCCAAACAGAATGTCGTTGTCTGCTGAGTGCCAGGGCACCATGAGATACAAGGAAACGTTATGGTGGACCACGTCGCTGCATCCACCGAAAAAACTGCTGCCAGGACAAAAATACCAATCCCTACACTTGACCTGAAACCCTATCTTGAAACAACATGCAGAGATTATTATTTTGCTAAGGCACGTTGCCGGGCTAGTTGGTTGAGATTGGTTGAGCGCTGTGTGTGTGTGCACCTCTCCTTTGTGTGTATCCTTGTCGTGGTGCACTATACCAGTGAAAATGAAGAGATTATTAGCAGTAAATATGCGGACAGGCAAACACAGAACAAACTTTATCTTGCAAAGCCGGATCTAGGCAATTGGCTGACAGTATCGAGGTCACACCACACAGTAGTCACAATTACCAGATGTAGAATTAGACACACACACTGAAAACTCACACCTTTTGTCCGGTGGCGAACTACCATTGTGTAAAAGGTGTGGGGAACCACTTGGAGTTTTCCACATCCTCGTGCAATGCAATGACCTATATGCTCTTAGAAAGAAGCACTTTTTTGTACCCTACAGACAGCAACTCACACTACATCTTGTCATGCTCATCGCTAGAGATCCGTTTTTCAATGCGAAGCATTTCTTAGGGAACTTTGGTTACTTTGACCATATTTGTCTCTATCTATCTAACCACCAAAGAATATTAGCTCTCCTAGCCGTTTCGTTCGTGGTATCTATAGCAAAATTGGTCTGGGAGGACATGGCCGTATGACGAGCATAGGTGACCACTAAAGTTATGAAAATCATAACATATGTGTCATGAATTTTGTGATTTACACTTCATGGTCTTGCCGCTCTTCAGGTGGTTTTGTTTACATAACATATTTCAAAACTGGTATGTTATGAAATGACTGCATAGCGAACATAAGTTAGAAACCCTAAAGTGGTAATCATGAAATGCGTGTGGTGTAAAACATGACTATATGCTACGTTCATAGTGCACTCGAGGCTGTTTTGCTAGCTTCGCATTTACCAAACTTCGCGTTACGTGACGTGAATGAAGGTGTATTACTAGTGCAAATATGATGAGTCTGACTGCGTGTCATGTAAGAACATGACAACGTACCATGAACATAATGCACTCGCAGTCATTTCACTAGCTTCACATATACCAAATTCGGTATTACGAGATGAGAAGAGAAGACAAAGTAAATGACAAGTCTAAACATGATAATCAAGTCATGCGTGCCGTTTAAAACAAGAACACTCACTAAACTCGTCGCACGCTCGTCGCCGCTTTACCAGCTCCACTCTTAACGAATTTGATAAGACGTGACATGAATAGACCAAGAAGGTAAATGTTTCGTCGAAACATGATTATCATGATAGACGAGTCAGGTAAAACTTCACAACCTGCTATGCTCATTGCGTGCTCGCGGCCGTTTCTTTAGCTCCACATATAGCAGATTTCGTATCACGTAACAAGAATAGACAGGAAAGGTATATGACACATCGAAACATGGTAAACATCACATCTGTATCATTTAAATTATGAATACGTGCTACCCTCGTAGTGTGCTAGCGGCCGTTTCGCTGGCTTCACATAAACGAAATTTGGTAATACGTAACGTGAATGGATCACGAAGGTATATGACTAATGCAAACATGATAATCAGGTTATGTGACTCATGTAAGAACATGACAACATACTATGCTCAAGGTGCGCTCGCGGCTGTTTTGCTAGCTTCACATACCGCAAATTTGTTATTACGTATTGTGAACGGAAGACGAAGTTAAATGACGCGTCTAAGCATCATAATCATTACATTGCTGTCATTTAAATCATGACGACTTGCTAGCTCATAGCGCGCTGGCGGTCGCTTCACTAGCACCGCATATACCAAACATGGTATCATGTGACGTGAATAGACGACGAAGGTAAGTTATACGTCCAAATATGACAATCACGGCATGCGCTTCGTGTAAAACATGACTACTTGATATGCCTATAGCGTGCTCGTGGCTATTTCGATGGTTTTAAATATACAAAATTTAGTATTACGTGACACAAATGGATAACGAACACAAATGCTAGGCTCAAACGTGATAACTGTGACATGAAAGACATGCACGGCTTAATTTACGTCCATGTCACAATGTTGTGCTGATATTAAAGTGGCATATCAACATTCCACATTCGTGCTTCTCATATCATCGATTCACATGGTACCTCGGATCTGACAAGTTTTTTTTTAGATTTGAATCAATGTTTACGTTGATAATTGATGTACCTAGCTTTCACACCATATACCGACTGAGCTGGTTCGTAGCACATCCTCTGTACTGAGGTCATGGTTGTGGTAGTTACACTCCCATAATGTCTTTTTATCAAGACATTTCGTCATTCACTCTCACTGCTCATACTTGTCGTCAATGTCATAAATTTTCTGCTTTTAATATTTTACCCTCGTTCCCGCAAGGAAGTTTAAGGCCCCTATACAAGCCACGTACGATAACATTGTTCACATCCCTTGTTTACTGAAATGGCGCTCTGTGCCCATCACTTGACTCTTGCTCACTCACAGACACACACACACACACACATACAAACACTTATACACTCACACACGCACAAACACTCATACGCACACGCACTCACACCCAAACACTCAAACACACACTCACACACATGCGCTCACACACACACACACACTCACAAACACACTAACACACACTCGCACCTATACTCAGAGATACACCCAACACACACACAGAGACAGAGTTCGGTACAGTTGTCATTATCTCTATCACGAATAATTGGTGTGAATAAAAGGCAAGCGTGCTAAACAAGAGTGCATATGCAGTGAAGAACTGGGAGCATGTGTTTCTGCGTGTTTTCAAGCTTTCAGCTCTGCGACTAGTGCAAATTATGGGCACCGCTGCCACTGACGAATGAACAAAAACAACCATGCGAAGGCTCGACTTGAATATCAGAAAATGGTGATCCATTTGACTTCTCTGCGTGATAGCTCCTGTCGTAGGATCCGTGAAATTGTGACGAGTTACTTCCTAAGCAAGACTGTCCCTCCCTTAACGAGCGTGGCTGAGTTGAAGTTCGAAGATAAATGGACAGTACCCGCATTAGTGTGTTCGGGAGGCTGGTGACAGTTGAAAGCTTCTCTCGGCATAATGGCTGATCCCATGCGTGAAAGCGAACAGACTACAGGAAGCAGAGAGTCGTTTTCAGGCACTTAATGGGGTGCTATCACGCGTGTCGCGGCTACTGTGATGTCTCTTCACTTGGCGCTCGCACGTCGCTATCATTTTGCGAGTCAAATGCACATGAATCTGCTTAAACGGACGGCTCGATATGTTGTCACCTAAGCTAGAAGTCAGCTTTTATGTTTTATGTGTGTTCTGACGGAATTTGTTATCAGTGAAGTACATTGAACGGTCTCACTGTAATGAGTTAACAGTCCCTCTGGTCATTAGGATGGTGCTGTACGTAAAGCACTGTTCAGTCAAAATAATGCGGTTAATTTTTTAATAAACTAATGTTTATTTTATTGCTGAACAATACACTCGCATTGAGTACCGCGAAAGTCCTCATCAACGCCGCCTTTTGGTCGTCCTCAACTACAGCCTTCTAGAATTGTAATACTAGATTTTAACGCTTGCCATTTGGTAAGAAAAAAGCCTGCTATCGCTAGTAGCTGATCGACAAAGATCTAGTTTTTTTTGTGATGGCAGCAGAGGTTTTCACTCACCGCCCCAAAAGAGTGCTGGAGTAGAGGCTTGTCTCGTTTTCCATCTCCTTTAAGGAATACTCGGAACTGTCTGCCGCACACAGTAGGCAAACTCTCTCGATACAGTGCCGCTATTGTGTTTTTTTTTACTTTGGATTCAAAGTGGAATGGGCATGCACAGGAACTAAGAAGAAAGGCAGCACCCAAATTACGCTTCTTCACTGAAATTTCCGAAAATAAATATTATCTTGAAAGAACGGCTGTATTTCACACACGTACGGTCGATACATGAGTGCGCATGTGTCAGCTGGGAGCCCCATTCTCAACAGTTGTCAACAGTATCAGCTGCGATCCACCTACTCATACTCAACTCACTAGAAAAAATTCAGAATGAGGCTGTTCGACTTGTTTTGGGAAATTAGGACAAATACCTGAGTGTTTATGGAGGTAAGCGTGCACTTCAATGGCATGACCTAAAGGACAGGCGGAAAGCACTGAGAATCAATTCTTTTCACAGCCTTTTCATTGAAAAACTGGCATTGGGAGAAACAAATATATCGCACACAATCATATATTTCTCCTGGAGAGGACCATGCTTTGAAAGTTCTTGAATTTTCTTTTATAGGGGACACTTTGCGTTTTTAATTTTCTTTGTAGGACTGTGGGCCAGTGAAATGCCTTTTTGTCAAATACTGCAGAAATTCAAGGTATTGGTGATTTTTGCCAAGCTTTGTGTGTAGAAATGAATTACAATTACTTAGTGGTGTATATACCCTCCCGCGCTGCTGAATGCCTGCAAAGACAATGCAGGTAATACATAAAAATATTTTTTATTTAGGTATTTAATTAATTATTTAAATAAATAATTGAATAAATAAATAAATAAATAAATCAGCTCCACAGGCATACTTGTTGTCGTTGTATGGGTATTTCAAAATGCTGGTTGTGTGTGACGAAGCAGTCAGTCTGACTTTCATTACGCCCTGCAATGTGGCCAATTGACAAAACTGAAGGAAAAGAACACACTTAACAATAAAGTGGCTTGAAGAGATGAAGAAAAGTGCAGAGATGGTAATGGCGTGGCAGTGAAATCTTTATGGGGTCTGGTGCGCACAAAAAACAGTATGAAAAGAAGTAACGCCAATCGACAGACAAAGCGATTCGTCTCGATATCTGTTCCTTCTTGGGCTCCTTCACTTTGTGCGCATCAGTCTCCTAAAGATGATTGACAAAGAAGCCCAAGTTGAACCCCTCTAAAGTTCACGTTAGTAAAACTGAGAAAGTGTCTAAAAAGTGTCACACTGCTGCCAGCATTATCTTCAGTCAATATCGATCGAATGTGCACCTGTTTGACAGCATTTAAGGCCGATGCGTTAGTCTGCATGGTCGAATTATCACCTGCGTGCTGTAAGAAGAGAAGTCAAAACCACGACACAAAGAACGAGACAAAAATGCAACAGTGCGCTGACGAGGACATGAGAAAATAACCTCGACTAGGCTTCAGCTTGCCCTTGAACAGTAAAAGACGGTAATTTAATCAAGTCCCACGCTCGTCGCCTTGAACCATGCAACAACAAAGGAACGCTTGAGAGTGTAACATTAGCCGCCGCAAACAGCCCCACAATTCCTATACCCCAAAATGAGTTTTGAATTGCGCAATACACTATAATTCTTGGATCTGCAAATTCGCGAAGTACGCACTACGAATCCATATCGTGCCACATGAATCTGAGGAGCTGTAATATTGTAATACCTGGTAGGTGGGAAGCTTTGAACAAACCACTCGTTCAGTGATTCGCACGTTTTGTCGCGTTGTTCTAATCTACAATTTTTCCACGCTATCAGACTTCCGTTAAGCAGACTCCTCTCACTACTTGTCAATACTTTCGCGTTTTTCATTATCGGAGCTGTTTACGGCGATCGTGACAACGTTGATTTCTGCAGAAAACCATGTATGCACAACAGGAATTCGGCAAGCCCCACTACCTCGTACAGGAGCTGCGAGTGTAACAAGAAAACTCTGCTTGTTGAAATCGAGCAGGCAGACTGTTGACAGGAATAAGAAACGAGATAAAAGTAAGAAGAAAACTGCACCAGAGAGAGTGAGAAAAGGATAGATAAATAGAAAAAAACGTGGCTGATACCCCTGTTTAGGTAGTATTGGTATAACACGAAAGTGAAACGTGTCTTCACAGAGCTGGTTGAGCGTACTGCAAGCGCTTATGTATTATATTTGCGTATTTGTCTATTTATCTGTTTAGTCGCTTAGGTCTTGGTGCTCTCGTCATCACCCCTTTACCTATGATTGTACGAAAATTATTGTGGAGGGTAAAATGGTTAGAAGAACATGACGCGCTGATCAAGATATGAATAATGTCAGAATCTTGTTGCGTACGTCATGAAACACTGGCGAACAGTGTCACATACCCGAGGTTGGGTATGTGCCACCGGTATGCACGCATGTGCTACAGGTAATTCACAATTAGTATCTACCCAGGTACGAGGGCAACACCTAACGCGTCAGCTTCCAGACAAAGTTCATATCCGCAGCGTTGAACTGACGAATGTAAAGAATAAATGCCAGGATCCCAGTAGAAATTGAACCCAAGCATTCCGTGAGGCAATCAAGTTTCTCCCACAGAGCGACGCCAAGTCTCGCAACTATTTTTTCAAATAAATCGCAATCGCAATAAATGCAACCCCAACGGAGGTTTTGCAATGCGAAACGTCCGTTGGGGTTGCAGTGCTCGCTATCCAATTTTATATACTTTACATATGTATTTTTATAATATAGCGATCACTTAGGGTAGCGTAAATCAAAGTTAGGTGCCATGCATCAAAGTTGATTATGTAGCAGTGTCCAGGGCTACCATCCTCGCGAGCTCCAGGGCTTCATATCAGCTTATTGCTTCTAGTGTTGCGAAGATTTGTTTTCCTGCTGTCAATGTTGCACAAGTGCGGACAACTGTATATAAACATTTGCAGCTCTTAAGTATTCTTTGCTTGCAACATTTGTCCATGTGTTTAGCGTTCTTTTATTGATAAGATGTGACCTACTAGAAAAATTGCAGCACAAACACATTCTCCGCGCAAGCTTCGCATAACGCCGATTCACAGGTACTTTGCAATTGCTGAATTTTTTATCTAGCTGCTTCTGCCGGGCTGTTCTAGGAATCACCCTCTTAACTTGGGGTAACTCCAAATTAATATGCAGAATGACAGTTCAACAAGTAGGACTCGCCCGTCATGACATAAATAATGTCACAACCCCGTCTCACTCCTCGCAAGAATAGAGAGTGGCAAGCTCCGGAAACAAAAGCTGTCGAAGCTATCATCAAAAAAAGTGTCAAGCGAGGACAAGATGCCGAACCAAATACCCTCCAACAAGTAAAAAAGGTGGCATGAACCGAAAAAAAATGCCCCGCGTACGGTCAACAATGCAGAAAATGTGGCCAAAAATATTATTTTGCAGTAGCCTCTAGAACGAAGAAAGCGGTAGACGATGTCGAAGAGACGCGCAGCAACTCGTCGAAAGTGCAGTATGAAGTGTTTAAAGTTTATTCCAGATACAGTTCGAAATGGATGACAAACACAACCATGAAAAACGGCAAACTGAAGCTTACAGTAGGCACATGATCACGGATAAACTTGATCCCTTTGCGTTCGCTCAAGAGTTTTTGATGCTAGACATACGAGATTCGAAAGAACAAGGTGACGCTACGTATAGTTACAGCGGTCAAGCCATCAAGCATCTTGAAACAGTTGTGCTCCCAGTTACTTACCAAGGGCAAGACTGTAAGCCTGAAATTTTTTGTGGTGTTAAGAAGATGTGTCCTACTTGGACTTGCTGCGTGTGAGGACTTTGACCTCGTGCGTTGTACCGCGGAGGTATCAGCTCTGCTGTCTGAAGCTGGACCGTGGGAAAGGCAACGCTTCGGGAAAGCGTCATGAATGACTACACGAACTTGTTTCACGGCTTGGGATGCGTTCGAACGCAATACAAGAAAGTTCTTCGACAAGGAACAGGTCCAGTTATTTAAAAGCCGCGTCGAGTGCCCCATTTTCTGAAGCAGCTGCTTAAGGATGAGTTGCAGCGCATGTGCTACAACGGCATCATCGAAGGGCTGATCAAGCGACTGAATTTGTGAGTCCTTTGTCATAGTTCAAAAAAGTGGCACTCTGAGAGTTTGTATGGATCCACGGAACATAAATAACCCCTCAAGCGTGAGCACTTTGAAATGTCCAAGCGCAAAGACATTGAAGCCGACCTGACAGGCGCGCGTGTCTTTTCAAGATTAGAGGCCAACTCTGGTTTCTATTAGATTCCTTTAAACGAAGAGAGCTCTCGTATTTGTACATTCAGCCCGCCATTCGAGTGTTTCAGAAGTTGCGAAGAATGAATTGTCGACTCGTGCACAGTCTTTCACGGAGTCCTACATCAGTTATATTCAGGCTGTCCTCTCACTAAGCCGCCAAGCTGACGAAAGCATGCCCGAGCCTGATCAAGTTGCGCATATTCTAAAAGGTATCGCCGACGATGTGTTCAACCTGCTGTTATGCAACAATGTGTCATCTGTTGATGCGATTATTCAAGAATGTCGCCGCTTCTAACAAGCTAAAAGCAGGCGCATCTCCCATCAGTTCCAGTGCCTTTCGAACACCCCTGCGACGTCCTCGTGTCTCGACAGATACTATCCATCAGGCACTTCTGATAACTTGACGCGGCTCATCAGGCGAGAACTTGAAGTGGCTGCTCCAGCTAAGGTGGGACAAACGTCCCCTGACACCTCTCCTCCAAATACGTTGCCCCTCATTCAAGCAGTCCTCCGGCAGGAAATCACCAGCTTGGGAATTCACTCTATTTCACCGCCTCCCCGCACCGACTTCCAGCCCCAATGCACGCCTGCACGTCCCTTCCTGACCGCTCTCCCTGAGCGTTCCGTAATTCGTCCACATGGCGAACACACGATGACAAGCCGTTCTGCTTCTCGTGTCAGCGAATCGGGCACATTTGTCGCCGTTGCAGAAGGCGCTAGGGTCCTCCTGCACAAGCTTCTTCACGTACTTTCCATGCACGTCCCGCATATCGTCATGAGACCAGCCACGACCATTTTGCACATGAACCCGCTACTGACACCGCTACTACCGCTCTCCATCCCCCCAACGTCGCTAGTCTTGTTCTTCACAGCCCCGCCGGCCGTCTTCCCCCGCCGTTCCACGAGGTTCTTCGATGGAACTAAGTGTTGCAGCCCCAGAGGTGGCACTGCATCGCTCGGACTAACAGAAAATCCTCTCTTGACAATACGAACAAAACGGAATCTTATAGACCTTCAAGTAGACGGCGTACATGTCACTGCTCTTGTCGACACTGGCACTCATCTTTCCGGGATGACGAGTGGTTTTTGCCGCAAGCACAACATTGTTCTTACACCTGTTACCACTCAATTCGTCTTTGTTGCGATTGGCGGAATAGCATCTATCATTGGAATGTGCTCCGCTCGTGTAAAGCATTGCGGATCGACACACAGTTGTTCTCTTCACCGTCTTTGATAGATAGCCCCACGATGTAATCTTAGGCCTCGACTTCCTGTCCGCGCATTCTGCCCTCATATACTTTTCAACCAGTATGCTCTGTCTACACTTGCCCACAACAGAACCACTTGCACAACGGCCGAGTCGCCTCTGCATAACGGGACAAGCGCGCCTCCCTCCACAGACACTAACCTACGTAGAGCTCGTCCTAATACCACCAGTTCCCGTTGATGACTATGTTTTGACCCCTATCACCGATGTCTTCATAAACCATGGCATTGCATTACCGCACTCCATTCTGTCCGTCACAGGAAATTCCAGCTGTCTCCCAGTTGTCAACTTTAGCTTGACACCTCAAGTGCTGCCCCAAGATATGTCTTTGGCGTCGCTTTGCACCTTAGAAGACAATGCGGTTGATATTTTCACGATGCCCGCTCCTTCTTACCCCCACCCTCAACATCAATCTGAAACTTGCTCTGACAGCGGTATTGCGTCGGTGATCGCTTCCAACATAACGCTGCAGCAGACTGACGAGCTCCACCGGGCTCGGCTGTCCTTCATCGACGTTTTTGACCCCAGCAGTCATTCGTTGGGGAAAGGTACTGCTATGACCCACAGCATAAACACTGGTAATGAGCATCCTAATCATAGGCGTCTATATCGGGTGTCGGCAGCCCAGCGTCACATTATCCAACGTGAGATCGACAAAATGCTTGTCAAGGACATAATTGAGCCATTCTGCAGTCCTTCGGCTCATCCTGTAGTTCTAGTCCGCAAGAAAGACGGCGCATGGCGTTTCTGCGTTGATTATCGACACCTAAACAAAATTACCAAAAAAGACGTGTACCCTCTGCCATGAATAAATGATGCGCTTGATTGCCTCTATGAGTCCCGCTAATTTTACTCCATAGACCTTCGTTCCGGCTACTGGCAGAGAGAGGTATATGAAATAGACCGTGAAAAGACGGCATTCACCACCCCTAATAGCCTATATCAGTTCAAGGTTCAAGGTGGCTGGAGTGCAAAGCTCCAGCCATCTTCGAACGAATGATGGACTCCCTGCTCAGAGGAATCAAATGGTATACCTGTTTATACTACTTGGATGATGTCATCGTCTTTTCACCAACATTTTAAACTCATATAGAGCGCCTCTCAGCCATCTTAGGCATCTTCCGTCGTGCTGGCCAGCAGCTCAACTCTTCCAAGTGTCACTTTGAACGCCATGGAATTACAGTACTTGGCAATGTAGTAGTCGCCAATGGTATATAACCAGACCCGGCAAAAAAACAGTGCCATCAAAATTTTTTTGTACCGCGATCTGCGAAAGACGGACGCAACTTTAGAGGACTATGTTCCTACTTTCGACGCTTGGTGAAACATTTTGCGCACATAGCGAGGCCGCTTACGCAGCTCCTCAAAAAAGACGCCCCGTTTTTATGGGGCTTCGAAGAAGCTTCTGCGTTCTCTACTCTCATCGCTCTTCTCTCTACTCTTCCGATTCTGGCACACTTCAACCCTGCTGCCCCTACGGAAATTCGTATAGATGCAAGTGGACATGGCATTGGTGCAGTGCTCGCTCAGACACAACATGGCCATGATTGCGTTATTGCATATGCCAGCCGTCTCCTATCCGCACCTGAACGTAAGTATTCGATCGCAGAGCGTGAGTGCTTGGCTCTTTTTTGAGCGGTGGAGAAATTCCGACCTTATTTATACGGACGCCCATATTCGGTAGTTACCGACTACCACGCACTCTGCTCGCTTAGTTCTCTGAAAGATCCATCAGGCCGCCTTGGTCGCTGGGCCTTGCGCCTGCAAGAGTTTTCTCATTCGGTGGTCTACAAATCTGGCCGTCTACACCATGATGCCGATTGCCTCTCCCTGTATCCTGTCAACGATCCTGAGGACACTGACCAGCCCACGGAGAACCCCATATTGTCAGTGTCCAACTTCCTTAACAATTGGGAAGAATGGAAGCGTTATTCAGTGCTGCTTGACATCATCATCGTACGGAATCCTTTCTAATTGATACTTTCATCCGCCAATTTTTCATTCAGAAGGTGTGCTATACCGCTGCAATTTACGACCAGACGAGCCTGATCTTCTCATTGTTGCGCCTAAGCATTTTAGCCGCTGTGTTCTCACCGAACTGCATGACGCTTCCACGGCTGGACACCTTGGCGTATCCCACACGTGCGAGTACGTCTAGCGCGGTTTCTTCTGGCCAGGCCTTGCTCGCTTGGTACGCCAATACGTCGCCACGTGCGACCAACGCCAACGTCGTAAAACACCGTCGCTGCTACCCGCTAGCCATGCAATACGAATCGACATACCCGCGGAACCGTTTTATCGTGTTGGGTTAAGCCTGCTTGGTCTTTTTCCCACATCAACATTGGGACATTGGGAATCAAATGGATAGCCGTGGTTAGAGACTACGCTACACGCTACGCTATTACGCGAGCTATACCGACCAGCTGTGCAACCGAAGTCACTGACTTCTTGTTACGCGACGTTATATTGATTCACGGTGCTCCGAGACAACTCCTCGCAGACCGTGGCCGTAAATTTCTATCCCAACTAAGTCATAACCGACATTCTGCGTTGTCGTTTCACGCAACAAACACTGACATCCGCTTACCACCCTATAACAAACGGCCTCATGGAACGATTTCATCATCATCATCATCATCATCAGCCTGACTACGTCCACTGCAGGACAAAGGCCTCTCCCAAGTTCTGCCAGTTAACCCGGTCCTGTGCTTGCTGCTGCCAATTTATACCCGCAAACTTCTTAATCTCATCTGCCCACCTAACCTTCTGTCTCCCCCTAACCCGCTTCCCTTCTCTGGGAATCCAGTCAGTTACCCTTAATGACCAGCGGTTATCCTGTCTACGCGCTAAATGCCCTGCCCATGTCCATTTCTTCTTCTTGATTTCAGCTATGATATCCTTCACCCCCGTTTGTTCCCTAATCCACTCTGCTCTCGTCTTGTCTCTTAAGGTTACACCTACAATATTTCTTTCCATTGCTCGCTGCGTCGTCCTCAATTTAAGCTGAACCCTCTTTGTAAGTCTCCAGGTTTCTGCTCCGTAGCTAAGTACCGGCAAGATACAGCTGTTATATACCTTCCTCTTGAGAGATAGTGGCAATCTACCTGTCATAATTTAAGAGTGCTTGCCGAACGTGCTCCACCCCATTCTTATTCTTCTAGTTACCTCAATCTCGTGGTTCGGCTCTGCGGTTATTACCTGCCCTAAGTAGACATAGTCTTTTACAACTTCAAGTGCACTATTACCTATCTCAAAGCGCTGCTCCTTGCCGAGGTTGTTGTACATTACTTTCGTTTTCTGCAGATTAATTTTAAGACCCACCTTTCTGCTCTCCTTGTCTAACTCCGTAATCATGAGTTTCAATTCGTCCCCCGAGTTACTCAGCAATGCAATGTCATCGGCGAAGCGCAGGTTACTAAGGTATTCTCCATTGACTCTTATCCCTAACTGTTCCCATTCTAGGCTTCTGAAAACCTCCTGTAAGCATGCGGTAAATAGCATTGGGGAAATTGTGTCCCCCTGCCTTACACCCTTCTTGATTGGTATTCTGTTGCTTTCTTTATGAAGCACTATGGTAGCAGTTGATCCCCTGTAGATTTTTTCCAGAATGTTTATATATACTTCATCTACGCCCTGATTCCGCAGTGTTTGCATGACGGTTGATATTTCTACTGAATCAAACGCCTTCTCGTAATCTATGAAGGCTATGTATAGTGGTTGGTTATAGTCTGAGCATTTCTCTATTACCTGATTGATAGTATGAATGTGGTCAATTGTTGAGTAGCGTGTTCGAAATCCTGCTTGTTCTTTTGGTTGATTGAATTCTAATGTTTTCTTTACTCTGTTAGCAATTTCCTTTGTAAATAGCTTGTATACTACAGAGAGCAAGCTGATCGGCCTGTAATTCTTCAAGTCCTTGTCATCTCCTTTCTTATGTATTAAGGTGATGTTAGCGTTCTTCCAAGATTCTGGTACTCTTCTTGTCAGGAGACACCTCGTAAACAGGGTGGCTAGTTTTTCTAACACAATCTGTCCTCCATCTTTCAGCAGATCTGATGTTACCTGATCCTCACCAGCAGTTTTGCCCCTTTGCATGTTCTCCAAAGCTTTTTTGACTTCTTTTATCATTACTGGTGGGGTGTAATCTGGGTTACTGCTAGTTCTTATAGTATTAAGGTCGTGGTTGTCTCGACTACTGTACAGATCTCTGTAAAACTCCTCCGCTATTTCAACTATCCTATCCATATTAGTAGTTATTTTGCCTTCTTTGTCCCTTAGTGCATACATCCGACTTTTGCCTATCCCAAGTTTCCTCTTCAATGTTTTGACACTTCCTCCGTTTTTCAGAGCGTGTTCAATTCTCTCCATGTTATACCTTCTTACATCGCATACCTTACGTCTATTAATCAACTTCGAAAGCTCTGCCAGTTCTATTTTGTCTGTTGTACTTGACACTTTCATGATTTGACGCTTCTTAATTAGGTTCTTCGTTTCCTGGGAAAGCTTGCCAGTGTCCTGTCTAACTACCCTGCCTCCAACTTCCACTGCACACTCCGTGATTATACTCGTCAGATTATCATTCATTGTATCTACGCTAAGGTTGGTTTCCTCACTAAGAGCCGAGTACCTGTTCTGCAGCGACACTCTGAATTCCTGTACTTTCCCTCTCAGTGCTAGCTGATGAATTGGCTTCTTGCGTATCAGTTTCTGTCGTTCCTTCTTCAAGTCTAGGCGAATTCGAGACCGCACCATTCTATGGTCACTGTGTCGTACCTTGCCAATCACTTCCACATTCTGCACGATTCCAGGGTGTGCTCTCATTATAAAGTCTATTTCGTTCTTATTTTCGCCATTAGGGCTCCTCCATGTCCACTTGCGGTTTTCTCGTTTTCGGTAGAAGGTAATCAAAATCCGTAAATTATTGCGCTCTGCGAATTCTACTAGTAGCTCTCCTCTGGCGTTTCTAGTACCGATGCCATAATCTCCTACTGCCTGGTCTCCAGCCTGCTTCTTCCCTATCTTTGCATTAAAGTCGCCCATCACTATAGTATACGGTGTTTTTACCTTACTCATTGCCGATTCCACGTCTTCATAGAAGCTTTCAACTGAAGCGTCATCCATGGCTGGATGTAGGCGCGTAAGCCTGTACTACGTTCATCTTGTATCTTTTATTCAGTTTAATTACAATAGCTACCACTCTTTCATTAATGCTATAGTATTCCTCTATGTTGCCAGCTATGTTTCTGTGAATTAGGAGCCCCACTCCCAGTTCTCTTCTGTCTGCCAAGCCCCTGTAGCAAAGGACGTGCACATTCTGTAGCACCGTATAGGCCTCATCTGTCCTCCTAACCTCACCGAGCCCTATTATATCCCATTTAACACCCTCTAGGTCCTCGAATAGTACAGCTAGACTTCCCTCACTAGATAAGGTTTTAGCGTTAAACGTTGCCAAGTTCAGGCTCCAATGGCGGCCTGTCCGGATCCAGAGATTCTTAGCACCCTCTGCTGCGTTGCAGATCTGACCGCCGCCGTGGTCAGTTGCTTCGCAGCTGCTGGGGACTGAGGGCCGTGAGGTATTTGACGTAAGCATGTGGGAGGTAGTGGCCAGATACTGCACCAGGGTGGCCAACCCTTCTCTGGTGAGGGAGTGCGTTCTCGGCGGTGTTTGCTGGTGAGGCCGCACCCCAGGCCTCTTAATGCAGTTCTATCAACACGCGGATTTTTTTTTAATCCGGTTGGGAACTGCGCGGTACCGGGATTTGAACCACGGACCTCTTGCATGCGAGGCGGATGCTCTAACCACTACGCTATCGCCGCCACGGAACGATTTAACCGTACTCTAACAATTATTCTTGCTATGTACGTGTGGCCCGACTACTGAGACTGGGATTCTGCCTTACCCTACGCAACTTTCGCACATAATTCATCCCGTCATGACACAGCGGGCTTTTCGCCGTTCTACTTATTGTACGGAAGAGAGCCAACTTTACCAACGGACACAGTCATCTTAGCTCACACCTCGTCTAACTGCGACCACGCCCGCGACGTGATTGCGTGAGCCAATCATGCCCGTCAGCTCACTCGCACTCGGCTGATGGCGTCACAATCCAAATGATGCTGCCGGTATGATGCGGAACATATAGACGTACATTTTTCTCTCGGTATCCTTGTTTTACTGTGGTCCCCTCATCATCGGCTTGGCCTATCAGAAAAACGTTTGTCAAATTACACGGGACCCTACCCTATATTGCGCCTAGGAACACTTGTCACCTACGAGTTCAGCCCCATCTATCCATCATCATCTGCTGTGCGGTCCAGTGATATTGTACACGTATCGTGGATGAAGACCTACAAGAATGCGTCAGATAACAACCTTTGATGCGTCGGAACAGTGCCTTCGCCGCCGAGGGTCATTGCTACGTGGCAGTGGATGGGGACGAAGAAGAAAAGCGTATAGACAGGCACAATCTAATCTCTGTGGCCGGTGCTGCTCGCTTAACCGGCAGAAAATAGATCTGTGACTACCCCTCCGAGCCAGTCTCCTTTCCGTAACAATGTAATATATTTGTAGTCATTGCTGGCTGTCTCATGTACGCAGTGCTAACCACGCAGTCTTATTTTTGCAATTAGAAGAACCACTACAAAATACACCCACATTAGGTGGAAAAATGGCAGACACGTTAGTTTTAGTGTAAATAAGTTGTATGCGAGCCGAAACTGTCGAGTAAAACGAACACGTCTCCTGCAAATGTGATGTATGATGGCTATTTTCGCGCAATATACACTTGGATGAGGAGAGACACACAAAGGGTGCCATTTTTTGCGCCACGCAATAAAAAGCCACAGCATATCGACGGAGAGAATGATGATGTGTGTGGCGAAGCGTTCATCCGTGCGTGCGTTTGTCCATGCGTATGTTGGAATTTCCAACCATGCACCCATTCGTCCGTCCATCCACCTGCCCGCGCTTGCGTGCTATTGTGCGTCCTTCTGTGCATCCATCTGTGCGTCCGTCCGCGCAACCGTTCTCCTGTTCATCCATCCGCGCTTGCGTGCGTGTGTGTGTTTTTCCGTCGTCTGTCTGTCTGGCAATCTATGCATCCGTGCGTCCGTTCGTTCCAGTGCACACAGTTCTATTTCACCAACACCATCTAGGAACTCAATAGAGAATTGGTGACGAAAAGCGTCATCTAGCGTACTAATCAGGGGAATTAGCCCGTTACGCCCGACGAAGGACAATGTTAGACTAAGAGGATCTTCGCCCCTAAAAACATCCTCTACCTCGTTCTGGGAGGTATACACAAAGCGGGGCAGCATTACAAATATTAAAGCGGTCGTGTTGACTCCTCGGCTGTCTTCAAGGTATATTATTTGTTCAAGCTTAAAACAAGAATGTTATTTTCCCCATCTTCCTTTTCTAATCGCCCCCACTGCACTTTTGTATTCTGTGGACGCCAATTAGCAAGCATGCCATCGCCTTCGTTTTGAGAGCGAATCTCTTTAGGGTGCGGATCGTTCCCTCCTTTCAAGTAGTAGTAGAAGTAGTAGAATTAGTAATAGTAGCAGTATTTAGCCACCTCTAGTTTCTGAATTTTCTAATAGATGGGATTGTATGAGTAAGCCCTTAGAAGTAATAACACTAGATGGCGTTAGTTGTTTTTGTATAGTTGACAGACAGACCGACAGACGCTTGGATGGACGGACGGATGAATAGACGAATGCCTCGGCTCACTCATCATATTCGTTCTGTAGATATGCTGCGAATGTTTACCCTGAAAATGCTCATCGTGTCGTCTTCTTGTGACGGCTTTCAATCTTTGAAAGTATTATGTTTCTATGGCATAATCTCTCTGCACCCTTTATTGGCACTCAGCACAGTGCCATCCACAACATGGCATACGTAGCAACAGTCCAAAAACGAAAACGCTTCTGCCCCACTACCCTTCTTCGTCTCTTCACTCCGTGTCACGCTCAAGGTTTCAACCTTCACGCAGATACTTTCACTATTATTTTTTCAATATTACCCGCAAGCAGCAATTTTACACTTAGTATCATCCTTCCACAAATCTTCCCCCCAACAAATAATGCTCAACTACAATTTTGACAATATCTTCAAGAGCGCAGACAAGTCCTAAAACAACGTGTGTTCAAAGGTGCGTTAGCCCTAATGCCACTTTTAATATGTGCAGTGCGCTAACATGCACACGTTTAACGATGACAATGTACACTTTCACGGTGTTACGAGGCGACGACGCCAACACGGTCCTGAAGGCGCCACTGCTCCGAAACTCACCGCCAGGGTCAGCAGCCGTTTGGTAGCGTGTGTTTACCAGCTCGCGGCTGCTTCTGCGCAGAGCTGATAGACGAGAGGACAAGACGACGGTGAGTTAAGGCGAGGTTTATGTACAGCATAGATACACAGGCGTTACAAATTCGGCACTGGGGCCGTCAGCTTAGGCACTCGAAGAGCCGATATGTCTTCTCTCTGACGAATACATCGGCTGCACTTTGGCGCATAGGTCAGCTGCTGGCAACGCGCCGCTTGGCATTTTTTATACGCACCGGGTGGAGCATTGTGCCCACAACATCCAACAAGAAGCGCGGTTGGGCGTGCTTTCAGAATTTTTCAATGCGGACCCACCGCAGGGCTGCGTCATGATCATCAAATCCGGAGCCGCTGAACTGGGTTGCACCCAAGGACGAGTGATGTTGCCACGCATTGCATAAGACTCGCCAGACTGGAAGGTGCCGATTGCTTCAAGGGGCTCGTGGGCTGAGGGAACTTGCTGTGCATTGCGTAAGACAGACTGTCGCCGCCGCTTGGTGACGTCGTTGAGTTGACCGCACCACGCGGACTCAATCACTTGCCTTGACACAGATTTACTTTGTAGAGGCATTGACGTTTCGTGTGGAATCCCAGGCGTAACAGCACCTCCGCCGTCAGACAATGCGCCGAAAAGACGAGCTGCTTCCACCGGGCTTGGATGTCGGGCGAGCTTGTTCGCCAGGTCCGTCGAGGTTTGCAGCCAGGGCAACGGAGATAATGTAGCTCCAGGCTCAGTTTTTTGAACACATCTCATTCTTGAGGGCGGATCCCAGCTCCACTAGCTTATCGCCGCGACTTGTTGACCAGCTTCGCTCGTCTCTTCTGACGACTTTCAGTCTCAGCACTTGTCGATAGTTCTGCAACTCCTCAAGAGTGGTTCGACAACATAAAAAAAGACACAAGCAAGTGCTTTCGGTTACCCGACAGAACACCAGACAAAGCCTAAGACAACATATACCTAGGTACGTATCTATTAGAATTCCGTTCACTCTACATCAAGAGGCACATGTGGGACACAAGACTCCTAAACTGAGAACTCAAATTTCTAAACGTACAACAACACCATGAAATAGAATAGAACATAAAGTTGGCCCCTTGAGATCACTCTGGACGAGAGCACTCAGCTAAGGCTATGATGAGGACAAAGTTTTGCCCCGACTTGCCAGCAAAAGTCTGAAAGGTGGAGAAGGTACTAACTAAAACACACGGCTCAATGCGTCTGCATTAGCATTTAGCTTTCCTTTTTTTGTAGCGAACTTCAAAATTGTGCTGTTGGAGTATCATGCTCCACCTCATTAGGCCACTTTTAGGCGACGATACCTATGTGGTACCAGGAGCTGCTCATACTTTCGACGTTGCACATTTGTGTAACAACAATACAGTAGTCCTGATTTCTAATGCATTAAAAGAAACATTGTTTTTCTTGGTTCCCAACTTTACGCTTTCTATTAGCGCTTTAATCGAGAGGTCCTCACACCGCTCTAGAATGAGCGTTTCTCGATACACCCTCGACAGCTCACTACAACTTTCCGCAACAGGCGAGAGCGTTGCACCCCCCTCGCTCAAATGCGCCATGCCGTTTCCTCCACCGACAGAAACCATGCCAGTCGCTTCGGCGACGACGGGCCGCTGGAGTGACTGCTCAAATGAGTCACACGGAGCATTTCCTGTGTGAGGTTTCGTCGACTCTCCGTCAAGTTCACACAGATCAGTAGCTTTTACAGGTGGTGTTTTGCCACATTGTACAAGATCAAGTTCCTGCGAAAGCTTCCGCGCTTGTGATCGCGTGAGGGCCATGTGCGCTAAATTGGAGAAGAACGATTTACCCTGCTCTTTCATAAGCTGCTCAGAGTTATTAGGAAAAAACGAGAAGGAATCGGGAAGCGCGGAAGACACAGCCGCTTTGGAGCGAAGCTTACCAAACGGGCCTTCATTGACAACTGTAGCGATTGGTAAGCAACACTCTGCTCCTGGGCGACTTGCCTGATCCACGCGCATTCTCCTGTAAAGTCTTCCGGAGACACAAGCAAAGAATGAGCAACATACATGGTTGGCGCTGAGTCTCGCAGTGTTGGACACGTTTTCCCATTCACACTGATTTCCTGGAGATACTAATCTCACAACGGCATGTTCTTTTCCGATTGTTGAATTCTTGCGAAAGCAAACTTTTGCTTACAGCTTACCGCGATGTGCTCTTCCTTTTTGCAATTGTAGCAGATTAGCGGCTTCCGTGATTCAAACGCCCGTGTGTTACAGTGCTTTGTTTAGGAACCTCACTCGATTTCTCCGCTTACGTTTGCCCTTCCCCTACAGTGTCCTTCGTAAGACACGGGTCCTTCCTGAAATTATGGTGCGGAGTGGGTTTTCATTGATCAGGTTTCTTTGAAAAGCTTTCTTTCCATTCATTCATTTCAACGCGAAATGTCCTGCTTTGCAACTTTCAGCGAGTATAAATGCTCTCTCCTCAGGTAACTTTGCTGTCTTGTTAAGCTGACTTTCGACAAGTTTTTCCTGCAGCCAAAGCTTGACATCATCCTCGATGAAGCGGTAGAATTGCTCCAATGCAATTCACTTCACTACTTTATCGTGATCGTCATAAACACCTTCGCTCTTGAGCCATTCAATTAAATTGGCTTTAAGAAATTGCGAAGTCTACGTGTGACTCATTGCCCTTCTAGGCGTGAAGCTCTTTAACGCGGCACCCGTTCGTCCCTCGTCGTAGTCGTAGTGCGTAACCAGTCTTACGCTTTGACTTGCAAGGTGGTGCCACTTGGAGATTTCTCCTGTGCGTTGTTGAACAATAAAAAAATCACAGCATGCGCGCTACCTAAAAACCGAATTCTCCTGTCTCTCATTTCCAATTAGACCGAATTGGCATGCACATTGAGCACAATCTGAGAAGAAAGGGTTGCTAGGTTATACTCGCTGGGCATAGCCTCGTTTGATTTATAAAGGTTTAGCGAGCGTTGGGCCGCAATGCCGTGAATACAGTGAACTAAATATACCATGAACTCGAGGTGGTTGAAGGCGGGAAGTGCCACCCTTCGTTTAGTCCTTGGAATGTCCGCTGGATGGCGGTGCTTCTATATGCGGAATACATGATGAAAATATGCGAGACGGTGCTACTTGGAGCGTCGACTAGATGGACGAACAGACTCACAGACAGATGCATGGACGGACACACAGGTGGCTGTACGGACGGATGGATGCATGAATGGACGCAGGGGCAGATGCATGGACAAACGCAGGGACGGACGCACGGATTGACGTGTGGGCGAAAGAACAGAAGCACGCACGGACGGTAACACAGACGGACGCGTATATGATGAAAAAATGCGAGATGGTGGTACTCCGAGTGTTGGCTAGATAGACGAACGGACACACAGACAGATGCTTGGATGGATGCATGGATGGCTGCACGTACGGATGGACACATGGCAGAGGCAGGGGCGGATGCATGGACGAGCGCAGGGATGGAGGCACGGATGAACGTGTGCATGCACGAACAGGTGTACGGACGGATGGGCGAATGGACGCATGGATGGTCACACAGACGAACGCATGGACGGACGGATGCTTCGCCTCACTCTCCTTCATCCACTGCATGGATATGCTGTTTTTTGCGTACAGGAACTTTTGCCGGAAAGCCTAGGGTGACAACTTATAACGCCTCAAGACCACTTCCTTAACCTCGTCATAGCTCTCAAACGCTTCCCGCGACAAGCACGTTAAAACGTCTGACACTTCGCCGGGAAGAAGAGCTAACAGGTTCTGCGCAGAAAGGCACCACCACAAGGCATTTCGCTCACATACGTGTTCGAACTGACGAGATACTTCGCCATGTCCTCACCGACTACGAACGGCGGCAGTTGGTCCCGATTTCCATGACCACTGACGTTAACTGTCACAGAAGCTACGCTAGGCGCCTGCGAGCACTCTAGGATTGCCAATTCTGTTCGTTTCAACTTAAGGCGCTCCTGTCTCTCGGGCTCCTCACGACGTTCTCGCCTTTCAGCTTCTTCGCGTTCACGAAATTCTCCCCCTACAGCCTCCTCGCGGCGTTCTTTGATATCCGCCCAGTCCTCATCGACTTCCTCAGTCGTCACCCCTGCATCCCTCATGATCTCAAGAATCGCTAGCTTTCGTTTCGCAAGGCCCAAAGTAAGGCCAAGTTCCTCACAAATTTCAATGAGTTCCTTCACTTAAAGTTCTCCATCGTTCTCCCTAGCCTCTTGCTGTTAGCCGCTGTTAAGAATCTACTTGCCGTACCGACTGTAAGTCTACTAGCAAGACGCGCAAGCAATTTTTAATACTGCCGTGTTTACACCCTCCGCATTAACTTTGGTTTCAAAGTGATCTGACTTGACCTGAAACGATCAAAGCTCACCCACTAATGCTTCACAGAGCCCTTCTATAAACTACTATAACCTGTGCTAGAGTAGTCTGGCGAAGTGAGGGGGAAACATCAGGCACTCGCCGCATTGATGTCGCTGACAACGGCCGATCCCACCACTGCCATCTCTGTTACGAGGCGATGACGCCAACACGGTCCCGAAAGTGCCACAGCTCCGAAACTCACCACCAAGGTTATCAGCCATTTGGTAGCCTGTGTTTCTCAGTTCGCGGCTGCTTCTGCGCAGAGCTGATAGGCTTGCGGACAAGACAAAGTTGAGTTAAGATGAGGTTTATGTGCAGCGTAGAAATAAAGGCGTTACAAATTCGGCACTGGGACCGACCGCTTAGGGACTCGAAGAGCCAATATGTATTCTCTCTGACAAATACATCGGCTGCTCTCTGACGCATAGGTCAGCTGCTGGAAACGCGTCGCTTGGCTTTTTTAATAGGCAACGGGTGGACCTTTGCGTCACCAACGTCCAACTAGAAGCACCGCTGGCCATGATCTCAGGATCCTCCATTGGGGAGCTGCTGTTAGGCTGCGTCATGATCATCAAATTCGGAGCCGCTGCTCTGAGTTGCACCAAAGGACGATTGATGTCACGCATTGCGTAGGACTCGCCAGACTGGAAGGCGCCGATTGCTTCATCGGGCTCGTGGGCTGAGGGAGCTTGCTGTGCGTTGCGTAAGACAGACCGTCGCCGCCGCTTGATGACATCGTTGAGTTGATCACGTCAGGTAGGCTCGATCGCTGGCCTTGACACAGATTGCCTTTGCAGAGGCATTGACGTTTGGAGTGGACTCCCAGGCGTACCAACGTTAAACTCTCCTCGCAGCCAGAGGCACAAAGACTGTAGACACTGTCGACTTGAAGCAGCTTCGATCGGGTCACACCGTCTTTCGGGAAAGTGTGGTGGCTGGTAAGTGAGGAAATCCGTACTGATTTTTTAGAAAAATAAGTCTGTTGCCAAAAAATTCTTCCTGGTCCACGGTTAAAACGCGGTCGTCCCAATCAGGGTTGTGGACTCCAGAACAGGACAAATTTTTTGGCTTTTAAGAGGCATTTCTTTGTCAGAAAGCCGTAGAAATTTCCTGGCAGCTTCGCGCTACAAACGGTGGTTTTCTTCGTTCTTTTTTGTTAACGCTTTTTCCAACTTGCGGGCTTCCGGAGAACTCAAAATATTTCATTAGCTGTTGAGCGAGCAGTGAGCAAAAACCGCCCCCATGCATCATATTTACCACGCGCTTGTTTACACGCAGATGTCGTCTTAGTGACCACAACTGTTCAAATATCGACGGCATCTATGCAGGTAACTCGAACTGAGGTGTGTACATTGCTGATAAGGCGACAGCAATTCAGGCCATTTGCCATATTGGGATGTCGTCACGTTGTCGAAGGGAGAGCTGACACCAAGAGTGTCTATCTTCGGTTCCCTCTTCAAGTTAGACATTGAGGGGTACTCTTCTGCTTCATTCGAAGTTGCGACAGACACAACCGGGATTCTCTTTGTATACGTTTCGCGCATTACTTCTGACATTTTATTAGTGGCGATTTTCTCCACATGTCTGTTTTTGATGCGAAAAAGCGTAAGGCGGAGCTCAGTCCGATGTGCGGAGTGAGCACACTTATGGCGCATGCGCGTCCGCTCCTCCTTTCCCTCCTCGGAACGCCGACGCAGCCACCGTCTGCTAGCGAGTTTTTATTGTGATTGCAATTATATGAACACTCGGCTAGATTTTGTCACCGGCGTCGGCGTCGATGTTATGCACCGTATATGTGTATGTATCTATATATGAGAAAATGCAAGAAAGAATAAAATCCAGAAAAAAAACACTCCGGCTGCGGAGTCTAACTTCGTACATCTGTGTCGTGAAAGCGAGGCGTTAACCAGTGAGCCATTCTGAAAGAGGTATTTCAACGTTCAAACGGCAAGCTATTCACCGTTCCAACGGCATCCGTACCTGTGAGTACGTTTCGTGCGTAATTTGTGCGCGAGAAATGCGGGGCACCTTTCGATCTGCTTTTCATTCTGGGCGTAACCTTTCAGATTGTTGCTATCACGTTCATTGCTTTGCCTTTGCGGCAAAGCTGTGCCTTTTTTTAATTAAAAAATACCGGCTGGTTCCGCGGCACAACCTTTTACCAGCCACACCGATGGTTGCACAAGGTTAAACTGTTCCATAATTCAAAGAAATGACAACACTGCCATGGTCCTTCGCTTATGCCACTGGTATATACTTTGTGCCTGTTTCGGAAACTGATGGGCTTTTTAAAGTTATATCATGTCTAGCTACAGGAATGTCTTTCCGGGTATACCAATTGTATGGGGCTCATAAACCCGTTGTGATAAATAAGAGAAATCCCCCTCATAAACGCAGGACGCAGCTATGACTTCTAGCATAATGTCAAACTTCCTCCTCACCAGATGATCGTCCTTGGAGAGTCGAATGATAATTAACGCTCTGCTATCTGACACCCAAAGGACCTGGCTATTATTTGGGATTGCTTTTCACAATCGGTACGTTCATATTACAAGACTTATTTCGGGTTCACAGGTGGCGCTTGGGAAAACAACTTCAACTGCCAAATGATTCACCTGCCGGATTGGATTGTGTAAAAAGTGAACTGATTAATTTATTTATTGCTGCTGTGAATATTGTTTAGAGACTTTTTTAGATGCCTTCGGCCAAAGTGAAGGGAACGCCACAGCCGTCATGCGGATACGTTCTTTTTGTAATTTCTTCAAACACCCAGTATATAACACCCGCGCCTAATACGGGCCTGCCCCAGGCCCAGACATGACCCGAGCTTGGCCCGGACCCAATCCAACAGTGCCTTACCCGGCCCCGCCTGACTTGCGGGCCGGGTTAGGCCGAGCTCTCGTGGCAGCCCGGAATAATGCAGTGCTCAAGGCAGCCAACTCTTGTTCAGCTGCCATCTCTTCATGACAGTTGAACATAACAAAAGTAACCTACACTGTCAACGTTCAACGCTACATACATACCCTTAGTAATGTTTACTGGGAGGTTAGGTTGTTATACGTAGTTCACATGTATGGACAGCAGCACGCATCTAACAAAAAACGAAGACCTGGTAGAATGCAGTGTATCCTATTTTTTGTTATGTTTTCACTGTTAAACTGACAAATGATTCTTTAAGACATTATGCCACCTTCGCGAGCTGAGTGAGTGCTTGTTTGCCAAAGTATGTGTCTGCTGCGTCACTTTGTGTATAAGAATCCCGGCTTTTTTGTGTACTGTAGGTTGTGATTAATACCATCACTCACCAAATCTTTTCAAGTGACAAAAAAACAAAAGAGGGCTCGTGAGTGTACACAATGTTTTACATTGAGCACTCACGCAGAATATATTTACGGAAACTAGAGAGCCGAGTAAAGATAGGTGCGAAGGAAAAGACAAAAAAGCAAGTGCACGTACACTAATTAGGCATTAAAAGATGGTCAGAAAGGTATCGGTTCAATTGATGCACGAGCAACGCTTAGCTCTGGCTGCGATATGTAATTGCTTGTCTTGTGGAGCATCCATCCATCTCGTAATCACTCAATCCCAGTCGACATGGAGACGTTCCTTCCCGTGGCAGCTATGATTGATGTGAAGCAACCCTTGCTTGGTCATCCGAAACAGTAACTAGGATATCCTGACACACACCCGCGATTATAGCTCCACAGTGACTGTACCATTGACAGACATGACTAAGAGCGCTGCGGGCTTCATAAGTATCACGTAAATAGAATCAGCAGTAAAGTGATTGTCGATAATAAAGGATGTCTTTTCATGCAGAAGGAAACTTGCTACGATGTTTACCAACAAAATACAGAAGAAAAGTGTGATCCGAAAGTGGGATCAGTCATAGTTATTTCTGTAGTGAGGTGAAACTTGAGCACGGTGGTCGAACCTCTATATCAATCTCAAAGAAAGGGACAGCAGTGTGAAGATTGGTTGCTGAGATGTAGAGGAGGTCAACAAGGCATAGTAATCAAAAGTAACTGCTCAGTTACCAGTGGTTACGCTAGGTTGCGATATTTGCCATTAGGAGGCCGAGTTTGTTTACATAGATAAGGGAGTTGTATCGTCATAAATTCTCCACTCGTAATGTTTATATGTTATCAGGCCAATAAGCTGCATTGCTTGTGGGTCAATAAATCTTCCTACAAGTGCCTGCACTAATCTAATTGTGTCTCCTTCCTTCATTCCCTCTTCCTGGTCTGTTATTCTATGGATCATTGTGCAAGTTGTTTCGTGGCTGATTTTGATATGTTTATTGTATGGATCGCTCTACCACATTTCGTGGGGATGTCTAAAACGACTATCAAATTTAGATACCTTTTCAGGTCAGTACAAGCTTTGTAGTACTTTCGAGCAATGGGAGGCACAGTTCGCCAGCTCTGACCAAGAGGTGCAGCTTGCGCTTCTGCGTCAAGTCAGGCAGGCGGCGGCTACCAGTGGGGCCTTGCACTTGGGGCCCCACCCATCAAGCTCATGACCCCTGTCCCTAACCTTTGCAAATAAAGTTTTTCCTTCCTTCCTTCCTTCAGGCTGACTATTGTGGATGTCGCTGAGAGGCCACTTGACTGTGGAAGAAGGAAGATGGACAGTACCCTCGTTAACACAATAAACAAAGTTCATCATGATAAACATGGCCAATTTAAATCAAAGTGCGCATACCGTATCACCTACTGCTACGAACTACAGCGTTGAGACAAAGAAATCAAACCGATGTGAGTTGGTGACAAGGAGGCAGAAAGAGCGATTGATTGAGTGAAAAAGTGAAAAGATTGACCGAAGCACCACACCTAAAGATGAAAACAGGAAAAGTAAACACAAAATTGAAAGAAACAAGAATATACTCACTGATCCGAACGAAATGTTCGAAAACTGATACAACATACGAAACACCACTCAAGTGATGTGTGTTCCAACTTTCCGTGCTATCTTGAACGCTTTATATTGTAAGCATAGCTACCAGTGCATACACATTCGTTGTATCAGTTAGGCTTCGTAAAACATCTTCTTTAGTTATTAGTTCATTAAGTAAAACCTCAAAGCCGCAGCGTATTACGAACAAGGGCTGGCGCTAAGATTTCCTTAGTGTTCTGTGTTCCGAGTTATTGTGCCGTGCTTAGTTTCTTTTCTCTCGCAAGTGCTAATGAACTTGAATGTAAACAGCGATAGTTACGTCAGACAGGCTGGCTGATATTTAGATAGGTAAAACTCTATGTGGTGAAGCTGCAATGTCATCCATAGCGAGATTGTTTAAAGGAGCGTGAGTGGCAAACATCTTGTCAACGCGGCAGTGTTGCGACACCAACCGTTTTTACCACTAACACGCTAAGGATGGCAATGTAAATTTACACATATATTTTCACCCGTGTGTACGTAATCCGGCATGTGAGGCACCTTTTTTACCACTAACACGCCAAGGATGGCAATGTATATTTACACGCATATTTTCACCCGTGTGTACGTAAGCCGGCCTGTGAGGCACCTATTACTCTTTTATTCAGCCTAATTAGGCCAGCTGCGGTGCAATGGACCCCATCTTCTTTTGAAAAACATGTGCAGTTCAATATCGCTGAAAGAGGATCGAAACGATGCGATCCCGATGACTGGCCTAATAATTGTATGTAGTACACAGCACCTATTTAATTGCAGACTCTGCAACGCAGGGCTGATGGCTTGTTTCAGAACAAGGGAAGCAACAAGAACGCGAGGTAACATAACAGGTTAAGCCACGAGTTGTTTGTCAGTTCACTTGATAATAAATGGCATGCGTCACTTGATAAGCATTTCTGTTGGATAAAGAAAGTTAACCAGTGTAGATTTTTGTCGGTATATAGCTGTGCCGCCACACACTCTGTAAATAACTTACCCACAACGCTGGCATCATTTTTCAATTTGTTTCGCTCCATCAACAGCTGTCGTACAGAACATTGCTCGCCATGTTTATAATTGTGTTAAATATACCTGAAAGCTGCCTGTTCGAGAACACAAGGAAACGTAGATAACTTTAACACAAGGTAACTCGATTAATTCTTGAAATTCAAGATTCACATCAACTTGTTGAAGAAAAAACCACATACAGTGTCAGCGTCCTTTTAAAGGCTAGACACGACTTTCAAAGGTACTCTTTGGTATTATACTATGCCTTTATCTTCAGTCATGAAAATTGCTGTATAGTATCATGGGGCCTAACATATCACTGTCATATAGCCCCTTTGCAACACATCCAAAATAATGCTGCTTGCATTATCACTTCGGTTCCATACAACGCTCATGTTACCTCCATTTTCACCGAGTTCAATCTGCTCACTTGAAGTAAGCTTATCCGCTACAATCACGGTATTTTCATTTATCGCATGCTCAAGAATCAGCAATTACTTTAGGTCTTGTGTCGAAACAGTGTTGCTAATCCAAATAATACTAGATTTTTATCAAAAAAGTCACATCTTTGCCGGAAATACGAAGCAATGAAGGCGATAGCAACAAATTGAAAAGTCATGCGCAGGATTAAAAGCAGATCAAACATGCCTCGCATTCCCCATGCAGAAATGGCGCACGAAACGTGCTCACAAGTACGGACGCACGCTAATACGCACCTCATTTGTTAGTTTGTTGTGTCTGAAAAGCGCGCGATTTTCACAAACGGAGACTGCAATGATTGCAGTAACCTTTTTACACCAGTTAACTAGAGCAGAATCGTTCCAGGTAAAGCCCGAGGCGAGCCGAGGCGTACGACCTTCCCCACCTCACCGCCGCAAGTTAAGGGCACCTCGTCGCTTCCTCACGCTTAATTCGCCGGGTGAAGTACGCGTAGAAGATTAAAGCGGGTGCCGCCACGTGATGTGGTGACGCGCACTTTTTGCGCCATCTTGCTGGTAATGCTAAAAACGCACCCCCCCCCCCCCGAGATACTCGTGAACAGCGGCAAGTGGCAGATATAGGTGGCTTGCTGTTTGAACGGTGAATAATGTGCTCCGGGGTGGCTCGCTTTCACGCCGCAGAGGTACCAGGTTCGATTCCGTGCACCGGGGTGTTTTTTTCTGTTTTTTTTTCTTTCTTGCGTTTTGGTGTATATACATACGTATAAATATACAGTGCACGACATTGACACCCATGCCCACGTCTAGGCTGACGCCGGTGGCAAAATTCAGCTGATAGTGTGCATATGATTGCTATCGCATTAATACCATTTTACTTCAGAAATCGTGAAGCAACTACGGAAACAAACTGTCGGTTTTGCAAGCATCAAACTGTGGATTGATCTACTAGTTCTTTTAAAATCCCCACCTTCGCATTCTTAATATCACTTATCAGTGAAAGCTTATTTTGTTTCTTTGTGAATACTACTGATTATTTATTTTCAGTGAACGTGAACTATTTATTTGTTTTTTCATTCCTTATTTGTAAACGCTTTTTTTCAGTGTATTTTCAATGTTGTTTCAGTGTAGGGCGATCTCGCTCACGTCCTGCGTGGATAAAGTCATAAAACACGCTGTCCTGACTCGCGTTACTGATTACCTCGAAGACGCTGACGTCTTCTCCCCCACGAAGGTCGGATTTCGCGGCAACCGCTCCGCACAGAACGTGATGCTGCAGCTGAAACATCACATTGTAGGTGATGCTGCAGCAGAAACATCACATTGTAGACAGCACTTCTAGTTCCACCAAGGCAATTCTCAGTATTGATCTGAAAAAAAAGCTTTTAACGGCGTCATGCATGAGACGATTTTCGACCGTGTCCGATCGCTGAGATTAGGCCAAAAATTTTATAACTATATACGCGACATCCTCACTGGCAGGCATGCGAGCGTCGTTGTCGGCAACGCTGAATCACCGGAATTCCAAACGGGTCCTACGGGTATGCCAAAGGGCTCCATCGTGTGGCCCATGTTCTTTAACCTCGTCCTCTTTGGGCTAGCCGAGAAACTAGCGACAATAGAGGGTCTGCATCACAGCCTTTACGCTGACGTCATCACTTTCTGGGTGCCCGGAGGAGGATGTGATGGCCGCGCTGACTGAGTGAAAGAGTGAGTGAGTGAGTGAGAACACCTTTATTATGGTCCAGTGCAGACACTGGGGTTGCCACGCGTGATCCGGCTACTCCCACGTGGGGACCGGCACGTCTAGCCTGACAGCCCTGTCGCGGGCACACGACGGCCAGGATTCGGTCCTGAAGTTTTGGGCTGTGCAGAAGCGCATCCCACTCGTGTTTGCAATAAGTCGGTCCAAGTGACCCGCACTCCCAGATCATGTGTGCTAATTTAGCGGTCTGCCCGCAAGCGGCGCAGGTGGCATGGGGAAATTTGTGAGGATAAATTGCATTTAGGTACGCTAACGACGGGTATGAATGGGTTTGAAGTAAGCGCAACGAGATGGCCTGTGCTCTATTGAGTTTTGAATGCGGCATTGGGAATGTCCGCCTCAACATGTAATAATATTTCGTAATCTCTTTATGTGTAGTAGGTGTGTCTTTATGTCCCACATCGTCGGCACTGGAGCCGTCGTCCAGGTCGAGAGCAGCGCGGTCAGTGAGCGAGCGCGCTGCTGTGTGGGCCGACTCGTTCGGGTGGAGTGCAACGCCGTTTACGTAGCCGACATGCGTGGGGAACCAATGTATGGTGTGAGGAAATATCGTATCACTGGTGAAGCTGTTCAAAAGCCTGGCTGCCTGCGTTGATATGCGGCCCTTTTGAAAGGCTCTGACTGCGGATTTGGAATCGCTGTACACCTCTTCGCACCGACCATTTTGCAGAGTGAGTGCGATGGCCACTTGTTCTGCCACCTGGGGGTTCGTTATGCGTACCGTGGCGCAGTTCGTAGTCGAGCCCGTCTGGTACACGGCCACCGCTGCGAATTTTTCGCCGTCTCGATATGCTGCAGCGTCCACGAAACTTGCATTTACGCCACCTTTTCCCAGTTGCTTCAGTAGAGCCGTCGCCCTTGCCCGACGACGTCCAACGGCGGCTAATTCCGAGCTATTGATTTAGATACCGACGGGAAGGGGCCGCAAAACTGTCCTTACCGGTGGAAGGAGATCAGAAATCAGACTAATAACAGCGGACGGCGTTTTCATACTGAGCGTAGAGAACATAAGAATATTGGGACTACATCTGCAGGCCGTCGGTCACAACGGTGTGACAGCTTGAAGATTTAAACGTTCGGTAGAGGACACTGATTCCACTCTTACGCCACATAACGAACAGACGCAGCGGTATGCGGGAAAGCTGTGCGATCCGCCTCGTACAGGCGTACGCGATCAGTCACATAACGTTCGTTGCCCCTTATCTAAAAAGGCTGGTGTCCGAACGAAACAAGGTCAACTGCATGATTCGCAAGGCGTTCAAGAGGGCGGTTGGCATACCTGTCAACACGAGCACCGACATGTTCTTCGAGCTGGGCATGAACAACACCCTGGACGAACTGATCGAGGCGCACAACATTGCGCAATACGAGCGATTGTCCAAGTCCCAGACGGGCAGGTGCATCCTCAAATCTTTAGGTAAAACCATAGTCTCTCAATACTTTTGTCTGTTCACGAAAATTCGGGCAAAGTTTGATATATTGACAGAGCCTCCCGCCAGGGGCCTTACTGCAGATAAGGGGGCGTTAATCGCGGCCGCCTAAACGGCGTTTTTGGCGCGTCAAGAAGTTTTTGTGGCGGAAACTGGCTCTGGCGACTTCAAGTACATATTTCCGTGGGTTTTTATATACTCATCACCCATAGCGTATAGGCGGCGTACTCGTACCTGCACGTAGCGGCCATAAATGTCCGTTTGGTGTTCTATTCATTTCGATCGCGGCGAAATAGGCGTGCAGACACGCCCTGCCCATTCATTTAGCAAAGACTGCTTGGTCATGCCTCTTCGACGCTTTTTATTTTCCTCGATGCTGTAGCTGACCGTGAGCGGAAAAACTGCGACCAACATCGCAAAATCACAGCAGTACGGGCGACGGGTGTGAATTCCGATTCTTCGCGCATAAACGTACTGACGCGCGAAAATTACGCGATCATACTCTCTCCCGGTGATTTATCTACGTTTTGAAAAAAGACTTAGTTAAAATTTTTCTGAATACACATGACCGAGTTAATTATCTTACTTTATGGTGAAATTCTGTGCGCCACCGACGCTCGACGTAGGAAATACCACGTTAGAGAAGAAAAAAGATTGTAGCTTGCCCGTGCGTCGCTAAGTTCTGTCTCGGGCAGACTGCACGCACAAGACGCTGAATTGAGTATCACAAAATTATTGTAATATTACGAGTGAAAACCTAATAAAACTCTTTTAACAGTCTCGGTGGCTAAGCAGCTATGGTGTGTTGCTAAACATGCTTGGTGAAGCGCTCGCATTCCAGGGATATGAGGCACAAGATGTGTACTTGGATTTACAAGCGCATTGAAGAGCTATACATGAGGTACTTTTTTTTCCTTGCGAAGTGTCTAAGGGCTCTCGCACTCTGCAATGTGCCAAGCTATTGTATAATGTATTTTCCCAGCAATGCTCTACAGCAGCTCCTTTCACTTGGATGAAAGGTGAACAGAGGTTTTGTGCAGCTGTTGATCTACAAGAATTATTCAATACATTTAGCACCTTATTAAAGGGTGAGAGCCAGTGGGCTTCATCTAGTCTATATATTCATAACAAACAGTAAATTGCTGGCTATAAGCATTTTATTTTGAAAAGAGAAAGTCAGTGCAAACAACTTCCAAAGTATTAATGTATAGAGTAAGGTTTTAATTTCAGCAGATATATTTTCGAGGATACGCAAACTAGGCATGGGACACTAGCATCCTAACAGCACACAGTAAAATGCTCATGCAAGTGACAGTACAGGGCTCGTAAAGATCACACATGTAATGAAAAAATGCATATCAGTGCTAACGACTACACAAGCGAGAAGACGGGCCTGCTTAACATGAATGCCCACCAAACATTGTCATTGCAATTCTGGAAGTAAGCCGAAACCTCCTGTCGTAATCCTCAGACTGATACAAGCAGTCTCTGGACGCTCATTCACTTGGTTTTTTTCCCTCCAGATGCAGGGCATATTGAACGCATGGCTGCTCTGGAAGCCTTATTTTTTTCCTAGTGAAAAAATGCAACCGGCACCTCAAAAAAAGTAGACAATTTCAGCTGTTGTAGCTACAAAATGTGATTGGCACCCCACACTTGTATGCACAGTCCGATCATCACTAAGTATACTGTCTACGATGTCTATGTACGCAGTTGCGGATGAAACCTTCTCCACAGTAAATCTCTCCACGTGGTCTCCAACAACCTGCAAAAGTCTAAGAAGGCGGGCTGAAGGGAATTGCAAGTAGTCTTTAGACTTTGTAGCGGTCAAGTCAGTTGGCAGTCTTGATGATGTCTTCAACGTTTCGACGCAGGCAGCGCACGTCTGTGTCGAAACCTTCTTTACAACATAGCCACCAAGGTAGTCTAAGATGCTCTGCTTTGTTGTCAAGGGCTGGAAAGTGGCCATGGTAACTTCATTCTCTCTGCAGGCTCCAAAAGTATCTCATCAAACAGCACCGCAAGGATGTCAGCCTGAAATGTACAAAGATCACAGTGCAAATGAGACTCACAAAATACAGAATAGAAGAGATAATTGAGTTTACTTGATTTGCTATTGGTGAATTTTTGCAAGAAATGTCCTGCAACTTCAGAAGTATGTTCAAACTTTCGCAATCTACTGAAGCTCGTTTTGGTGGCTGAACAATGCTGTTTACTGAATACATATGATAAATGAATATAAATGGATGCACAGTTGGCTGCCCTTTATCTCCAGTGACAGGCCTGGTAATGCAAAAAAACCTCTGAAAAAAAGGTCAGTGTTTATTACCACTCTAAAAGAAATTGGAACATAATTTTTACCTCCAAGGGGTCTTGTTCGAAGTGTCCGACGAGAACGTACTGAAAAGCAGACTTCAGGAGATCGCTAATAAGTGCAACCACACTGTGTATTGTCAACCTCAAGGTTTCACTGGTCGGCCTGCTTAGAAAGCAGATTAGCTGCTGCTTTGGAAGGGTATGAATGCATTCGTACCACCTGTCTAGCCATTTAATGTTTTTTCTTTAGCTTCTAAAAAGCATACACGTATTTTTAGACATGGCAACATTGACAAAAGATATTTTCTTTCTTAAGCCAGTAGAGATGGCCACTCACACGAATGTGCTGTGCTTCGTTGTACTGCACTTGCTGAGGCCGCTTAGTGTTAAGAAGGTCAAATAACTCGTTCATTCTTCTGGTGAATCGTAGAGTTGCAGCAGACGTGTGCAGTTTTTTATATTCATCTCTTTTGCATTGCATTCCCTTTCCGAGGTAGTGCTTTCACTGAACAGCTGTAAAAAAGACGAATTCGTTAGGTTCAAGTCATTGCTCGTGCCACTTGCACAAAAAAGCTAGTTCTAATACTTATCTTTTCGGTAAACATGTGTTTTGTGCTTGAACTGAAAGCTTAACACTGAGCTTCTGAAATGGATTCGGACTGGCATGTGCTTTCGTCAGCTTTGATACTGCACGAAGTCCTGCCTGTTGTTCCTCATACTCCAACAGAGCGGAATAATGTAAATGAAATATTCCTTGGTCACTAGGCAGCTAGCGGGAGCAAAAAAATAGTCCTTACAAAACAGTTTAGTTTGCAACATGAACATGAAGGCAAAGTTGCTTACCAGAAATTTTCTGACTTTCAAAAGGTTGTTTCGGATGCATTTGAAAATATGAGGCGGGTCAATCACCGTGTGCACTACTAGAGGCGGATCACAAGGATGTGGAAAGGAAGTGCTGAGGCTAATGATGTCCCCGTTGATGCCTGAACGAAATTGCGATGGTACAATCAGTATTGTCGAAAACCATGAGTCATAGATGACACACACTAATATGACTGAGGTGCTTAAAAAATTGTACCCCAGGAGCGGAAATCTGATCTATTGGTTGTACAATTGTCACATATGACAACATCTACTAATGCACCAGCATTGAAGCCCCGCCGCGGTGGTCTAGTGGCTAAGGTACTCGGCTGCTGACCCGCAGGGCGCGGGTTCGAATCGCGGCTGCGGCGGCTGCATTTCCGATGGAGGCGGAAATGTTGTAGGCCCGTGTGCTCAGATTTGGGTGCACGTTAAAGAACCCCAGGTGGTCAAAATTTCCGGAGCCCTCCACTACGGCGTCTCTCATAATAATATAGTGGTTTTGGGACGTTAAACCCCACATATCAATCAAATCACCAGCATTGAAAAAGTGCGCTATGCATTTCAGTGACAGCTTTGCTAAGATTTGCCCTGGGGCAGCACCCGAAGCACAAAAAGTGCCAACAGTTTGCGACCATTCCGCAAAGAAAGGCCGAAACAAAAAACTAGTACAAGGTCTCCATCTTCAATTTGATCTGACGATCTTGTATGCTCGCCGAAGTCGACTTTTCTAAGTAGGGCCATGTCTGGTTCACGTATGTGGACACTCTTTCTCACACTCATTTCACCAAACATCAAAACTCCTAAGAATAAGAAAATAAAAAATTGAAAAGTTGTTTCCCAGTATTTTCATGGTGGAAACTGGTCCACAAACTATATGCATTAAAATTTATCGTGCTGTCATAGCTTCAAACTTCACCTTCACGTTCCATCGCACGCATTCCTTGAAGTTTTTGTTTCATTATAAGAAACAAAGTCTCATCGAAACCAAATTCTGCTTTCAAGTTTCTCGTAAAAGTTTACAGTGTCCGAGGGTGTGGTAAGGGCAGATAACCATTCTCATGAAGAAATGTGTAAACACACGTTGACTTGTCTTCAGCAGCAAGCAGTCGTACAACCATTCTTTTTTGTACCTGGTAGTGTAATGCAAATGCTTCAATTACTGGTATAGACAACTGCATACGGAACATGCGATTAGCCTTGAAGCACAGATAACATCAGGCAATGCTCAAACGCACATTCTCCAGTCAGGCTGTTTTGTCAAGCACACGCACGTTACTGTCCTGTTCACAACTCACCGCACAGCTTTCGAAATCCTTGCATTAGCTTTCATGACACATTGGTCAAGGATCAGCTTCTCGCGGTCAGAGAGCTTTTTAAACGTTCCCTTGAAGTAGCTGCTCTTTTTTTTTCGCGCAGCGTTGCTTTTGCCAGCTTCATCTGGCAGTCTTCAATTCCTTGTTGTACGTGGCGGAGCTGTGCCTTAACTTTCTACAGTTCCGAAGCGCTGCACACAGCCTCTTCTATTTGACAAGCTTTTTCTTTACTCTTGTTTGCTGCCGGCACACTTTTTGCACAACAAGTGGCTAAACACAAAGGTTTGGAAAATCCATCAAGTTTCTTCAACTTGCGGTATAATCAGCGTGCCAAAGAACACAGAAGAGCAAGCTGCGTAAAACTGCAATATTTACCGTCATTTACTGCAACCAATTCATCGAAGACGTCCACGGGGATCCTCTGTGCATCATTTTCCCCATCTGTAATCCTCCGAAGACCCCCAAAGACGCTTGACCGGCTGCCTTGTGGCAAGAGCCGAGGTGCCGGCTTCTTCTTGATTAAGTAAGCCGAGAGATCTTCAAATAATTGAGGTATAGTGCTGGCCCTCAGCTTCACTCTTTCGCGTGGCAACCTAACAACAGTGCCTTCTATAACGCTTTCGTCTTCGCGAAGAATGTCTTCGTTATAGAAATGTTTTTTGCATACTCGAACGTTCTGTGAACTGAACGAGATTGTGCCCGTTTTTTTGCCTGGTATTGCCCGCTTCGGGTCGCTGGGGAACACAAACAGCGACACTTTGCAGTGGTTTCTCTATAGCCGGAGCCACAGTGCGGCGCACAGCATGTCGTTGGCATCGTTCGCGAAGCGGCCGCTAGCTGTCTGTCGCATACAAAAATGGTCACAGGCACACACCGCACCCACCGCACACACGCGATAAAACGAAACAAACAAAGCAAACACAGCACGCCGTCGCCACTCTAGCCTCGACGAGTGCCTTGTACACTGGAGAGATCGTGTGGCACGCAGGACGTCTTCTGCATCGTTCGTTACGCTGCCACCAACTATTCGTCACGTTTGCATATGACGCATAGAAAGCACCGCACACACGTCGATACATCACAATTCACAAAAACAACCACGCCACACTGTGACGCCGTCGCCTCACTGACTGCTTCGACGAGTGCCGGGGGCTCCCTTAACACTGGTGGCGCAGCCCCACTGTCAAAGTTCGCGACACACAAAGCTCTCCCATAGAGTGACGCAAAAGTTTCGTGACCAGTAAAAAGTATTGAGGGTCAATGGTATAACGCTCCACATGGAATGCGGGGAGAAGACTAGGGTTCCTTTCGCGGACCGTGACCGTCTCATCGTCCCACCGCTCCCCAGGAACATGCACTTGACACACCACACCAGACGCTGCAACAAAAGAGCAAGTGACCTCCAAATAATGTATTGCTACAGCGACGAAGCGGTGTACGAAGATGCCGCGTGATACCCAGAGGGAAGGCGTGTTCACGTTATCGCCGTTGTGAATCGC
Source organism: Rhipicephalus annulatus (assembly GCA_013436015.1). Lineage (NCBI taxonomy): Eukaryota > Metazoa > Arthropoda > Arachnida > Ixodida > Ixodidae > Rhipicephalus > Rhipicephalus annulatus. The sequence continues at coordinate 402,788 of WOVY01012421.1, forward strand.
ACAGGCAAAGGCCTCGTGAGCGCCACGGTGCGTATGGAACACACAAATGTAGCCAAAGAGGTGGCAATTGCTCTTGCAAAGGTTGCAGCACCGCCGGCTGTGGTCATGATCAGCGACACGCAAGCCGCTGTCCGTGGCTTTGCGCGCGGTCGCATCTCGTGTCTGGCGGCCTGGATACTACAACCAAGTAATGGCGACAAGGACGGTGGCGAGCTTTGAGAAGCGATGGCCTCGGCGTCGTCGTCCTCGTATCTCAAAACTTAAAATGCGAATGTCTTCCTTCTGTGGACCCTGGCTCACACCAGCGTCCCGCTCGCAGGTAAACAGGCAGCCGACATCGCAGCCCGAGATCTCACTCACCGAGTCGCAGCGGAGGCACTATCCATACAACAACAACTGCAATGGTCATGCGGTGATCGCCTGACCACATTCAACGACATTACACAACATTACAGACTAAACTGACGTCAATACCCACCACCACACAAGAAACTGGACAAAAAACAGGCCGTTACTCTGAGGTTATTCTATACAAATACGTACCCCAGCACGGTGATCCTACGCCTGGGTTACCCTCACCTATACATGACGGACGCTGTAAAGCGTGCGGGGAAAGGGCCACACTGCAGCACATGCTTTGGGAGTGTGCTGAAAAAGCTAACGTCACTGCCGCCACTTCCTTTGCGACGCATATTAGGCAGGGACGAAATCCGAGGCCAATTGCTGCTGCCACCAACGCGCCAGGGCAGGGCCGGCCACCGCCGCGGCTGTGGTCACAGTTGGCGGTGGGAGGCATCTGCTGCGCTGCTGCTGCGAGGCGGCACTCGCAAGCGACAAGCTGGTCGACCAGCTTTGGGCCGTCCGGCAAGCTGAAGATGCCGCCCGGGTGCGAGGACTTCGAGTGGCCACCTGAGGCACCGCCATCAAAATCAACGGAGAGTGGGAAGGGACAAGGATTAATCCCCTCTTCCCCCTCCTCGCCAGGTGAAACTGCCGGACTTTAAATAAAGTCTACTTATTCATTCATTCATTCATTCATTGTGTTATATGCAATAAGATCTTGTGCTACGACGTGCACCTTTATCATTTCAAGCAATAAGTAGATTTCGTATATATTTTTGCTCGCAACCGTTTCAAACTTATTCTTGTTCTGTAATTGATAAGAAGATGTCCCACTACGGTTCTTTAAATGTGGGACCTCTTTCCGCATACTTTCATTGTTTTGTATTATCTTGAGAAAGATTAAACTTGAACTTAAACTTGAACTTAAAAAGCATTCTAGGACGAGGTACATCAAATTGCTGGGTTCGGAAGAACAGTAGATATGACGCATACTACTCGCATCCTTTCCGAGTGTAGTAGTGCATCTGACTGAGATAATATAGTTCCTCAAAGCCCTCCAAGCACGCTTATGATTCACCATTCTTCACTATTCTGCTTTGGCGTGGTTTTTTTGCTTTCCTTATAATTTATCTCAATGAAACCCAAACGCTTTCCTCGCTCTCCTTCGTTCTTTGTGTGTGCATTTATTGCCACTAACTCCCTTTTCTTTACATGTTTTCTCTTCTAGTACACTTCGACGCTGACAACAACGAACGTAGCCTATGTCACGGTCACTACCATTCTCAGGCTAGCGCATAAATAGCTTGCTGCGTTGTTTTGAGGTTAGACAACGGAATGCTGCGGAAACAGATGCATTCCGTAGCAGAAGGCGTAAGTTACACAAGTAAAGGGCACAAAGACAAGTTGATAATTTTGTGTTTACTCGGTTGTAACGTGACCGCAATTGTATTGCAATTGGTGACTTTTCTTAGCCTGTAGAAAAAATCAAGTAAAGCCTGAAACGTAACATGAGTGACATAATTTTGTTGCGTCAAACAGTATATATATATATATATATATACATATATATATATATATATATATATATATATATGTATATATATATATATATATGTTCAGTGTTCATCTTATAATAATATATTACGAGTATATTTTTTGCGGAGAACCAAACAGCGCGTTCGTGGCCGTTCGCTAACCACTCATCGCAAGAACGTCATGTTCCTGTGAAAAATGGTCGCGCCAGAAAGGTGGTGCTTTCCAAGAAGAAAGTCACAGCTTTGCCGCAAAGGCAAAGCAATGAACGTGATAGCAACAATTTGAAAGGACACGCGCAGAATAGAATGCAGATCAAAACGTGCCCCACATTTCTCCCGCGCAAATTACGCAAAAAAACCTACTCACAGGTACCGATGCACGCAAACAGGCATCTCAGTTGTTACTTCGCTGTGTCTGCAGAGCGTGCGCTTTTCGAAAACTGACATTCGGAATGATTGTAGTGACCTTGGTGCACCCGGTAATTACAACAAAATCCTTTTAGGTAAAGCCCAAGGCCAGCCAAGGCATACAATTCTCCCCACTGCGAGATAAGGGCGCACGAGGGGGCATCATTGCTCCCCTTCTCTAAGCGGGGCGAAGTACGCAAAAAAGATGAGAGCGTGCGCCACCGCGCGATGTGGCGATGTGCGCTCATTGCACCATCTTGCTAGCAATGCTGAAGACACAATAATTTTTCACGGGATGCCCATCAGTAGTGGTAAGTGGTAGATATAGATAGTGTTGTTTGAATGTTGAAGGACGTGCTCCTCGGTGGCTCAGTGATTAGCACCTCGCACTCGTGATGCAGAGGACCCAAGTTCGATTCCGCGCGCCTTGTCTTTTTTGGGATTTTTTCTTTCTTGCATCTTCATATATATAGATACTTATACAAATATGGTGAGTGATGGCAACGCCAACGCCGGCGGAAAAATTCAGCCGAAAGTGTCTATATAATTGCTATCACAATAATATAAAAAAACGAAGGAATTTATGCAAAGTGAACAATAACTGGTTTTTACCAACTACTTTTCACAAGTGCTTGAGTCTCATAATAATTAAAGCTGTATATATTTCAGCAGTCGAATGCTCTACCACTGAGCTATACCCCAGCCACAAAAGTTTGCGGACCATGCGAGCAAGTACCAAACTGCCAGTCCGCGGCACCTAGCGGTGTACCACTTACCATCGACCGAAGCTCGAGGCCTGAAACGGGTCTTCTTGTTATTCACTAGTCTTTCCATTTTCTACTGCCACGTAGCGCATTGTTAGTTCTTTGCTTTCACGTAAAGCGGTTATCCGCTGTATGAGCATCACACTTCTAGTTTTATAGCAGAATCGAAGTTCCGACTGCGTGCTTCTAACAGTGTGCCGTTGGGTGCAGGGTACCAGTTTGTGAAGATTGCGACTGATAAGTCATGCAGACAGACCACTCTCGAGGCAGAATAACGCAGACGCTAAAGATGCTGAAGAGCACGCCACGTTAGAATACGAAAGGAGGAAGATATTCATGCCCAGTGAAAAAAAAGATAACAATAAAAATAGACATGCCTTCGATAAAGGAAACGACGCGTCTTGGGCGTTGAGCTGCTGTCGATCGCCGCTTCGGTAGTGGGAATATCCCCAAGAAGACCTTTACCATGTGCTCTCGTGGTGCGTAAACATTTGTGGTCGATTGTACACTACGACTGGCTTCACTTGTGAACGTATCGCCTGGTTTGCGGCGCTTGCAGTGCACAGAGTGCTGTGCGCAGCACTCAAGCGCTGAAAGTTCTAATGCGATAGCGTTAAAGAGCTCGTGTCGCAGAAGACCCGCCGCCGGCGTCGGCCCAGTTGGTTGTATGCGAAAAATCGTTTGTGCGTCTGTGACCGAAAATCAAGTTAGTGAGATAGCCGTGGGAGGCCGCTACTTGTCCACGCTTGCGCGCGCGATCACACCAAAAAAGCCACGCATTCGAAGAAAAAAAAGTGTTCAAGGTCCTGAGGCGCTTTAGTTTCTTTGCCCTGCGCCCTCTCCCTGCTTAGCTTCAGGCGCTTTCGTCGGGAGGAGAGAAGAGATAATGTAATTGCAGCACGCGACAAACCTTTGTAACTTCACTCGCACTGGACGGATTCTTGACATTTTTGCGTCATTGAATTCGTGAGGTGATAGGCTCTTCTAGTGAATTCATTCCATGGTTACATGAAAACGTGTTTCAGGGCCCCCTTAACGTATTTCGTTGGACGGGTGTCACGACGACAACGATCCCATTCGGCGGTAATAGCGCACGCTGGTTCAATATACTGTGTGCGTGCTTGTGTGCGTGCGTGTGTGTGTAACAAAACATATAAATAAGTACGCACTCAGCGGTTAAAGGGTGCACTAGGGGCCGGATTTCGCTATCTCGTTGAACTGCTAAAGGCGAAGCTTGAGGGTCCCCCATTTGTTTTGTGGCAGCATATATTTAAGGGTCATTTCTTGTCAAGTGCCCCAGACGCGACGCTGCAACATGGCTGATTCTGCCGATACAATTTGCACCTTTTGCGCATACCACATGGACTAGTGCAGTTAAAAATTTTAGCTCGAAAAAGATTTCCAAGAACGTGGCGCTTGCGCGAATTTCATTTGCTTTTGCCAAAGTGTGCACAATAGAAAATTTTATATGAAATTGATATTTGTTTACGAAACTTCTGAACAGCGCTTGAGCTACTGAAGAAGTGTGGCAGCTTGGGCTAGTTGGTATGGCATGACGATGGTTGTGGCGCGGGAGCGTAGCGACGACGCAGAGACAAGAAGGACACGTAGCGCTCGTGTCTTTCGTGTCCTTGTCTCTGTGTCGTCGTTTTGTTCTCGCGCTATAACTGTCGTCAGGCTACTGAAGAAGTTGTGTTTAGTTGTGCTACTGAACCATTCCCAAATTATTGAGATTACCTAGCAGCTATAGGCCTTTTCAAAAACCGTAAAAAGCTAACGGTGGAGTTTCGACTCCCTCCCACGCCTAGCCGTGCGTGGCTTTGCCGTGTCCGAGGAAAAGGGGATCCTGGGGGTTGAGCCGACGCTGGGTGATTGAACTGTTAAGGCCCCCCGGCAGAGGCAACACACCCCTTTGGCCCCGGCTTCACGTAGACGGCACCCCCTAGCTGACCACCCAGGGGAATTGGCAGTCGCTTTTTCCTATCTCTCTCTCCCTACATCTTCGTCTTTATCTCTTACTATTTATTTGTCCTGTCTTCTACTCTCTTTCATTTACTTCCAAACTTCCTGGCGGCTAGGGTTAACCCTGTGCAAATAGCCTACCTTGGTCTAGGCGCATTGGGTTATAGTGGCGTTGTACGGCTGGCGTCTGCAGGTTTCAGCATTTGTAAACTTGTAGCGTCCCCTCGTTGGGCTCCGTGGTGGGTGGCCGCCAACGCTGCTGAACAACAATAAGGAAGACATGCATGGAGCATTCCCACTACTGTCTGATCGTACAGGCTTAAAGCCGGTACGCACCAATGATCTCACCAGAGAAGTATTGGCCACCCTGGTGCAGTATCTGGCCACCCCCTCCCGTAGGCATTCGTCAATTATCTCACGGCCCTCAGTCCCCACCAGCTGCGGAGCAACTGACCACGGCGGCGGTCAAATCTGCAAAGCAGCAGAGGGTGCTAGGAATCTCTGGATACGGACAGGCCACCATTGGAACTTGAACTTAGCAACATTTAACGTTAGAACGTTATCTAGCGAGGGAAGTCTGGCTGTATTATTCGAGGAGCTAGAAGGCATTAAATGGGATATAATAGGGCTGAGTGAGGTTAGGAGGACAGATGAGGCCTATACTGTGCTACAGAATGGGCACATCATTTGCTATCGGGGCTTGACAGACAGAAGAGAACTGGGAGTAGGGTTCCTAATTCACAGAAACATAGCTGGCAACATAGAGGATTACTATGGCATTAATGAAAGGGTGGTAGGCATTGTAATTAAACTGAATAAAAGATACAAAATGAAGGTAGTACAGGCTTACGCGCCTACATCTAGCCATGATGACGCTTCAGTTGAAAGCTTCTATGAAGACGTGGAATCGGCAATGAGTAAGGTGAAAACACAGTATACTATAGTAATGGGCGACTTTAATGCAATGGTAGGGAAGAAGCAGGCTGGAGACCAGGCAGTAGGAGATTATGGCATCGGCACTAGAAACGCCAGAGGAGAGCTACTAGTAGAATTCGCAGAACGCAATAATCTGCGTATTTTGAATACCTTCTACCGAAAACGAGAAAACCGCAAGTGGACATGGAGGAGCCCTAATGGCGTAAATAAGAACGAAATAGACTTTATAATGACTGCACACCCAGGAGTCGTGCAGGATGTGGAAGTGGTTGGCAAGGTAAGATGCAGTGACCATAGAATGGTACGGGCTCGAATCCGCCTAGACTTCAAGAAGGAACGACAGAAACTTATACGCAAGAAGCCAATCAATGAGCTAGCACTGAGAGGGAAAGTACAGGAATTCAGAGTGTCACTGCAGAACAGGTACTCTGCTCTTAGCGAGGAAACCAACCTTAGCGTAGATACAATGAATGATAATCTGACGAGTATCATAACGGAGTGTGCAGTGGAAGTTGGAGGCAGGGTAGCTAGACAGGACACCGGCAAGCTTTCCCAGGAAACGAAGAACCTGATTAAGAAGCGTCAAATCATGGAAGTGTCAAGTACAACAGACAAAATAGAACTGGCAGAGCTTTCGAAGTTGATTATTAGACGTAAAGTATGCGATGTAAGAAGGTATAGCATGGAGAGAATTGAGCACGCTCTGAAAAACGGAGGAAGCGTCAAAGCAGTGAATAGCAATCTTGGGATAGGCAAAAGGCGGATGTATGCACTAAGGGACAAAGAAGGCAAAATAACTACCAATATGGATAGGATAGTTAAAATAGCGGAGGAGTTTTACAGAGATCTGTACAGTAGCCGAGACAACAACGACCTTAATACTATAAGAACTAGCACTAACCCAGACGACACCCCACCGGTAATGATAGAAGAAGTCAGAAAAGCTTTGGAGAGCATGCACAGAGGCAAAGCAGCTGGTGAGGATCGGGTAACATCAGATCTGCTGAAAGATGGAGGACAGATTGTGTTAGAAAAACTATCCACTCTATTTACGAAGTGTCTCCTGACGGGAAATGTACCAGAGTCTTGGAAGAACGCTAACATCATCTTAATACATAAGAAAGAAGATGACAAGGACTTGAAGAATTACAGGCGGATCAGCTTGCTCTCTGTAGTATACAAGCTATTTACAAAGGTAATTGCTAGCAGAGTAAAGAAAACAGAATTCAATCAACCAAAGGAACAAGCAGGATTTAGAACAGGCTACTCAACAATTGACCACATTCATACTATCAATCAGGTAATAGAGAAATGCTCAGAGTATAACCAACCACTATACATAGCCTTCATAGATTACGAGAAGGCGTTTGATTCAGTAGAATCAACAGCCGTCATGCAGACACTGCGGAATCAGGGCGTAGATGAAATATATATATAAACATTCTGGAAGAAATCTACAGGGGATCAACTGCTACCATAGTGCTTCAAGAAGAAAGCAAAAGAATACCAATAAAGAAGGGTGTAAGGCAGGGGGACACAATCTCCCCAATGCTATTCACTGCGTGCTTACAGGACGTTTTCAGAAGCCTAGAATGGGAACAGTTAGGGATAAAAGTTAATGGAGAGTACCTCAGTAACCTGCGCTTCGCCGATGACATTGCATTGCTGAGTAACTCAGGGGACGAATTGCAACTCATGATTACGGAGTCAGACAAGGAGAGCAGAAAGGTGGGTCTTAAAAGTAATCTGCAGAAAACGAAAGTAATGTACAACCACCTCGGAAAGGAGCAGCGCTTTGCGATAGGTAATAGTGCGCTTTAAGTTGTAAAAGACTATGTCTGCTTAGGGCAGGTAATAACCGCAGAGCTGAACCACGAGATTGAAGTAACTAGAAGAATAAGAATGGGGTGGAGCACATTCGGCAGGCACTCTCAAATTATGACAAGTAGATTTCCACTGTCCCTCAAGAGGAAGGTATATAACAGCTGTATCTTGCCGGTACTTAGCTACAGAGCAGAAACCTGGAGACTCACAAAGAGGGTTCAACTTAAATTGAGGACGACGCAGCGAGCAATGGAAAGAAAAATGGTAGGTGTAACCTTAAGAGACAAGAAGAGAGCAGAGTGGATTAGGGGACAAACGGGAGTTAAGGATATCATAGCTGCAATAAAGAAGAGGAAATGGACATGGGCCGGGCATGTAGCACGTAGACAGGATAACCGCTGGTCACTAAGGGTCACCAACTGGATTCCCAGAGAAGGGAAGCGGGGTAGGGGGAGACAGAAGGTTAGGTGGGCAGATGAGATTAAGAAGTTTGCGGGTATAAATTGGCAACAGCAAGCACAGGACCGGGTTAACTGGCGGAACATGGGAGAGGCCTTTGTCCTGCAGTGGACGTAGACAGGCTGATGATATATATATACATACGAGATGTAACATACAAAATTGCAAGGAAGGTATAGGGGAAGTTATTAGGCCAATTGTAATGTAAATGAGAAAAAAGAAAAGTGGGTGAAAAGATAACTTGCCGTGGGCGCAGCCTGCCCACGGCGAGTTATCTTTTCACCCACTTTTATATTAATCACCCACTGATATATATATATATATATATATATATATATATATATATATATATATATATATATATATATATATATATATATATGCCCTGACGAAGCTGGTCCCCGGCCGTAATCTTGGCAATAAAGCATCGTTTTTTGTTTGCTCAATCGCTTCTTCTGGTGACTTATAACTCAACCCGAATCCAGGAAGACTTTCAAGAAGTATATATATATATATATATATATATATATATATATCCTGTTTCTAGATATGAACCTTTTTGATGGATGAAAAAATGCTGTATGTCCATGTGCTCAGATTAGATCTGTGAGGAAGTTAAAGAACTCCAGGTGGTGGTCAAAATTTCTGGAACCTTCCACTACAGCGTTTCTCAAAATCACATGATAGTTTTGCGACATGAAACGCCGCATACAAATCAATGAACTCACGACCGCTCAGTCAGCATGTGCGTACTGCGAACTTCAACCTCTACACCACACCACATAATAGAAGACCGTCTGAAGGGAAAGAGGCTTGTGTAGACACTGATGAGTCATTTGCACACGGTGCGAACATTCCTGAAGTTATTCCAAAGAATGGGTGCTTTACTCCACAAGGAAAACAGTGCCCCTCCTTGCGGTGCCTTGTGCAATCACTTGCGCAAATTTCGTCATTTAGAGGAGCGAAGAGCCAATTTCGTGATAACTGCGCAAAGAAAACTATTTAGAGTGTGCGCGGGTACATCTCTGCGAGCTCATCCTTGCTTAGAGAGAGAACTAAACAGTGTAGCCCGTGTGTATTTCCTTTCTGTACCAGTTGTATTTAAAACTGTAAAAGACAACTCAAGTTGGATGAAAACTAACCAGTTCGACTCCTAATTAGGCCTTCATCGTGCAAAAAAAAAGAAAAAAATGGTCTTTCACCTTGCCCCTGTTCCGGTGGGTCAAGCTGCGGCGTAAGCTCAGAAGCTGAGCTTGCCACTTTACTCGAGTTCACTGCTTTATTATTAGCCACTTTGCAAACTTCTGCTATCGCTCCTAGCTACCGTAAGCAAGGGGGATCCGATAGTTCAGAAACTAAAGCGCAAACGTTTTTGTTGCGCTTTTAATACGGCAGAACCAAAGCATTTAAAAAGATTCGTCGCAATCATTGGCTCACAGCAGCTTCGATAAAGCAGCGATGACGCTGTTCCTTTTTATGAAAACTAAACAATTTTCCTGAAGCAGCAAATGCTCTGACTAGTCCATAAAACAATTGCTTCTAACCCGCCATAACAAAGCAAGTACAAAACGCTTTCGCGTCTTGTACTGTAGCCCGCTTTGCAATGCTACAGTAGCAGGCGCGAAGGAGTCGTATAGGGGGCCCGCACCGCGAGGAACACTCAAGGACAATCGTTATACGCAGAACTTTAGAAAAAAATTGGTTTACTAAAACATTTCCTAGTAACATTTCCGTTTTATTGTAACAATATATTTGAGTCAGTATTGTGGAGAAGGAAAAATTAGCCTTATTGTTGGTTTCTCGGGCGTGCAGCTGACAGCGACCACTGTTAAAAGTGGGTGGGGGCAGCCCCCCCAACTTTTCTCAGTGGGGAATATTGCGCCCTTCTCCCCCCCCCCACACCACTTATACGTCTTTGAGCAGAATCGTTCCACGTAAAGCCCGAGGCCAGCCAAGGCATACGATCCTCCCCTCCTTGCCACCGCGAGATAAGGGCGCGCAAGGGAGCGTCGCTTCTCTTCTGTAAGCTGGGCAAAGTACGCGTAGGTGATTAGAGCAGGTGGCGCTGCCTGATGTGGCCACTTGCGTTCATTGCGCAATCTTTTTGGTAATGCCGAAAACACAGCAGCCGTAAGTGGTAGATATAAATAGCCTGCCGTTTGAACGGTAAAGAACGTTCTCTGGGGTGGTTCAGTGCTTAACGCCTCGCTTTCTCTACGCAGTGGTCCCACGTTCGAATCCGCGCATCAGATTGCTTTATTCTGGATTTTTTGCGTGTTCATATATATAGATACGTATACATATACTGTGCATGACATCGACGCCGATGCTGGCGGCAAAATCCACCTAAGAGCGTCCATATAATTGATATCGCAATAAAACGCAATAAAATCACATTTATTTGTGACGACTGTCTCAAAACGCGGCATTTAGCACCAACCTTGGTAACGAGCCTGAACTTTGTTAACGAGTGTCTGCCGAGCACCTTCACTCATTTCCAACAGTATAAGTTAAACAGTGACCACTATAGGACAAATAAACTGTTCTATGACGTAATCAGCAACACAATGTTCCACCTAAATGTGGCAATCATGTTCGCGCCTGAATAGAAACCGCTGCCTGAGCCACCACTTATAACTAAATACCTCAATAGCGTCGAGGCTACAAGCAGCAGCTGATTTGTTCAATTTTCAAAGGAACACTCCTCTTGAAACGACCGTCATACTGATAACCACACGTTCGCACCGCAAATGGAGCAGAAGGAAGTGGAAACATCTCAGGGCCATGCACGTCACAAACTGCCACACGTGACAACTCAACAACAAATGCAGAGCGTATGCTGTCACAAAATGAAAACGAGGCGAATGGGTAATAGCTTTTATTGAATCCAAATGACATTCCCGTGCTACATATTGCCAGCATAAATCGTAAAATATTGAAAATCGTAGTGATTAGGAGGGATGTCAATTTCGGTATTCAATTACGACGCGATATCCCACTTCAGGGAGCACAACAAGCTGGTGTTACATACGAGTAAATATGGTAGCGCGATTCTACCATCAGTAAGCCAGCACCAACAGCAGTCAGGCGCAACAGTGCAACGTCAGCAAAAGACAACTAACATTTTTCTACAACTTTCAGCTCTTAGCCGAAATTAGGCACTCCTAGCGAACATTATACGCACCGTTACACAACACTAACCAACACTGTTAAAGATGTGGACATTTTATTAGCAGAAACAGCTCGTATTCTTTATTGTAAGTTACGTTTTTTTCATGCATTTTGATGCTACCCTTCTTTTTAGACTATATTCACCCAATCTCATGCATGTAAAATCTCTACATGGAATGCAAGGCATGGCATTTTTTATTTGTAATGCAATTTATATGTTGATGTGCTAATTATTTCTACGTGTTTATTACACATTCTGGCATAATATACAGTATCCGACATTACGTCAACTGTATGGCTTTTCCTAATGGACAATAGATGTCTTGAGATGAGCGGGGAGTCATTTTTCTTAAGGTATGCATATTGATGTATACGAACCGAAGGAATTATTATTATTAAAGTTGTGAGTTGTATAATTTAGAAGTACAATGAACTGGGATAGTTGGCCCTAGTTTAATAGGTTACAGCGCGATGACACCAAGTAACAGACAGACTTATTCGTGGGAGCCATATTAATTCATTCAAATTTGTAAAATTTGCAAGCATTAGGGTCGCAGTTGGCTATGCGCAGCAGGAAAATCTTCACCCTCCGTGTTTATATAAACAGCTCTCTTGAGTTAAAAAGAAAGATGTTGCTACTCAGTGCTCGTTCCAGTCGTACGTATGCTAATGTAGTTTTTCTTTTTTCGACAGACTGGAACATAAAAATTGTTATATTTTGGATGTTATGCCACCCGTGACGTTTATGTCACATGATTGATCAATGTGTAGAGAGGAAGAAGATTATGTGCCGCAGTGGGTTACACCTTTGGCAGGAGGAGCCAAGCGCGAGCGTTGGCCCCGATTGCTGTGATTCCTGAGTCCGTTGCTGCCACCCGCTTTCAGCGTCAATAGACCTACTGTTCAAGTGCTACTTGTGCCAATAAACCCCGTTCCAGAGTGGTGGAGGTGCTGGGTAGTTTCTTCAGTCATTTCTGGGATGGCAGGTAGTTTCCTGTTGCGGAGTTCCAGGTGAAGTACCCAGCGACTACCGACGAAACTCTCGCGGCATTGACCCTAGGTGGAGACAACAACACAATCATGTCGGAAATCAAACGATATGTGCGCGAGGAGGTGGCCCGACAACTTTCGAGTCTGTCGTATCAACCGGCAACGGAACCCTCTTCTGAGCGTCTCGCGCCCGCCATCAGACAGGTAATACAGGCACAGGTCTCTGAGGCACTGCCGCCCGTCTGTCAGACAACACCTGTCACCGCGCCATCGACTTACGCTGCTGTTGCTGCTACTCCACCACGACCTCCACTTCGGCCGACTCCCCAGCCTCTACGAGTACCAACGACGCCAGTTCCAGCAACACAACAGCGCTATCACGGAAACCCTTGGCGCACAGTTGACAATCGTCCAATCTGTTATGCATGCGGATATCCAGGTCACGTGGCACGCTTCTGTCGCCGGCGCTTCGCAACGGGCCCGGCTGCAGCTCCGAGGTACTCTGACGACTCTTTCCCGGCCCCGTACAACGCGCAACGAGAAATTCCCCGTCAATACGACCGACACTCAGTGCAACGTGACCCGTCCCCATCCGAAATAGACCACCACCCTGCTGCCGACTACCGATCCTTCGGTCCCCGTCGCTCATCCTCACCACGCCGCTACCGTTCTCCGTCCCCGCTGCGTCACCGACCGAACCCCGCAGAGACGGAAAACTGACTGCCGCAGTTCCAGAGGCACGAGCTGCGAAATCGTCGCATTGTAGAAGTCCTCGCCCGTCCCCCACAAACGTTCTGGAACTGTTTGTTGAAGGTCTACGAACTCTTGCGCTTGTTGACACGGGTGCCACCGTATCTGTGATGAGTCAAAAACTCTGCCGTTCAATACGAAAAGTAACGACGCCGCCTTCCGACGTATTGCTGAATACCGCGAGCTCGCAACCTATTCGACCAGTCGGAGCATGTACAGCGAGAGTAATCATTCAGGACGTCCTGTACCACATCGAGTTTCTCGTGTTGACCACTTGTGCCCACGACGTGATACTAGGATGGGATTTTTTGTCACGGCACCACGCCGTAATTGACTGCGCTCGCGCGCAGGTAGAATTATCTGTGTTTTCAGATGCGCCATCTACTGACAATGAGCGCACTCACCTGGGCAAGCTTCTTGTTGCTTCCGACGTTGATGTTCCTCCTTTTAGTGCCATCGTTGTCCCCGTCAATCGCACTGAATTGTCCGGCTCTACCGTTGTGTTCTCCCCATCTGACGTTTTCAGTCGCCGCCACGGTACGTCTCTGCCATACGCCGTTCTGCCACCTCATCAAGATACTTCCGGAATTGTCGTTTGCAATCCTAGCTCATGCCCTCTCACCTTAAGAGCTCACGAAACACTGGGCTATGTTCATCTTGTTGACGACAACGTTATTGTGCCTATTGAGTCCCACGACCCTGGCCAGCAACTTCAGCTGAACGCCGTTACTCCTCTTTTTACGCGGGATGACTACTCCTCGGATATCTTCAATCGTTCCATCGACAGCAATCTTCCTTCGGATCAACAGGACCAGCTAATAGCCCTTCTGCATGAATTCCGAGATTCATTTGACCTTCCTCAAAAGGCACTGAGTCAAACTAACACCGTCGCTCACACAATCTACACCGGAACGCACCCTCCTTTGCGGCAACGCCCCTACCGCGTATCACCCAAGGAACGAAGTGTAATTGCAGAGCAGGTGGATGATATGCTTCAGCGCGGTGTCATCAAACCATCTTCTAGCCCCTGGTCTTCACCTGTTGTGATAGTGAAGAAAAAAGACGGTTCGATTAGATTTTGTGTCGACTACCGGCGACTGAACAAAATTACACGGAAAGACGTATACCCTCTTCCCCGCATCGACGACGCTATCGATTGCCTACAAGTTGCCGAATTCTTTTTTTCGCTGGACTTACGTTCAGGTTACTGGCAGGTGCCGATGGCAGAGTGTGACCGTCCCAAAACAGCGTTCGTTACGCCGGATGGCCTATACGAATTTATGGTCATGCCATTCGGTCTGTGCAATGCACCTGCAACGTTTGAGCGAATGATGGACAGCATTTTACGCGGCCTTAAATGGCAGATATGCCTATGTTACCTCGATGATGTTATCGTATTTTCGCCTGATTTCCCTACCCACGTCGACCGTCTGCGCACCATTCTTCAGTGTCTTACCAAGGCAAACCTCCAACTTAACCTAAAGAAGTGCCGCTTTGGGGCTCGCCAACTTACTATACTTGGTCACGTTGTGTCAAAGGATGGAATTTGCCCCGACCCAGACAAACTTCGAGCCGTAGCCGACTTTCCGAAGCCGACTTCACTCAAAGAACTTAGGAGCTTCATCGGCTTGTGCTCGTATTTTTGTCGTTTCGTCCACAACTTTGCAACAATATTAGCCCCACTTACACAACTACTGAACGGTCCAGCAAATCTTTCTAACTGGACCCCAGCATGCGACGAAGCTTTCCTTACACTGCGCCGCCTACTTACGTCCCCACCAATTTTACGCCATTACGACCCAAGTGCCCCCATTGAAGTGCACACAGATGCCAGTGGCGTTGGTCTGGGAGCAGTACTCGCGCAACGAAAGCCAGGTGTTCCAGAGTACGTCGTCGCATACGCAAGCCGCGCACTCACGAAAGCGGAGATGAACTACTCCGTAACTGAAAAAGAATGCCTCGCAATCGTTTGGGCGTTAAGCAAGTTTCGTCCTTACTTATACGGACAGAGTTTCGACGTTGTGACCGATCACCACGCACTTTGTTGGTTGGCGTCGCTAAAAGATCATTCAGGTCCCCTTGGACGTTGGGCTCTTCGCCTACAAGAATGTGACATTCGTGTCGTCTACCGCTCAGGACGAAAACACTCTGATGCGGACGCCCTCTCACGATCACCAGTGATATCCACCGCAGACCTGCATTCGGACACCAACTTCTCCATCGCTCCCATTTCCGTCACAAGCATGTCGTCTGAACAGCGGAAAGACCCATGGATAACATCTCTCCTTAACATTCTTTCTGACTCTTCAACGTCTGCATACCCACGCGCTCTTCGCCGACAAGCCACACATTTCGCGATACGGGACGCGCAACTATACCGCAGAAACTACCACGCGGATGGTCGTAAATGGCTCTTGGTTATACCACACCACATGCGATCTGATGTCTGTGCGTATTTCCATGCCGACCCACAACATGCTCACGCTGGTGTGTTAAAAACATATCAGCGGATGCGCCAGCGTTACTATTGGCGTGGTATGTACACTTTTGTACGAAAATACATTCGGTCTTGTTCATTATGCCAACGACGAAAGACAGCTGCCCATTCACCAGAATTATTACAGCCTCTACCGTGTCCGGCGCGCCCTTTCGACCGCATTGGTATCGATCTATATGGTCCCCTTCCTTACACTGCCACTGGAAATCGATGGATCATTGTCACCGTCGACCATCTGACGAGGTATGCTGAAACAGCTCCACTACCTACGGCAGGTGCACGTGACGTAGCCAATTTCGTTTTGCGACGCTTCGTACTGCGTCACGGGGCACCACGTGAACAACTAAGTGATCGAGGGCGTGTCTTTTTATCCGAAGTTGTAAAACAACTCCTTCGGGCATGCCGCATGGTGCACCGCACCTCTACAGCCTACCACCCGCAGACCAACGGTCTGACTGAGCGCTTCAACCGAACGCTAGGAGACATGCTCGCCATGTATGTCAATTCCGACCAATCAAACTGGGATGTCATTCTCCCATTTGTGACCTATGCGTACAACACCGCGACGCAGTCAACCACAGGCTTCTCGCCTTTCTTTCTTCTATATGGGCGTGAGCCATGCTCTACCCTTGACACCATTTTGCCGTATCGTCCCGACGTCTCAGAGTTCAGCCCTCTTTCTGAAATTTTGCAGCACGCTGAAGAGTGTCGTCAGTTGGCCCGATCATTCACCTCGGACAAGCAAGCATTCGAAAAAGACCGCCACGACCGCGACCAGCAAGTCGAGACTTTTTCCGTGGGCTCGCTTGTCTGGCTCCGACTGCCATTTCACTCCCCAGGTCTGTCCGCTAAGTTTGCCCCCAAGTTTCACGGTCCTTATTGCGTCGTCGAACGTCGATCTCCTGTCACATACGTGATCGAGCCGATCACGCCATCTACAGACAGGCGATGCCTTGGTCGTGAGACCGTTCACGTGAGTCGTCTCGAGCCATATCACGACCCACTCCTAATCTCGTCACCTTGACTTGCCAGGATGGCTCGTCTTCGTCGCCGGGGTATTGTAGAGAGGAAGAAGATTATGTGCCGCAGTGGGTTACACCTTTGGCAGGAGGAGCCAAGCGCGAGCGTTGGCCCCGATTGCTGTGATTCCTGAGTCCGTTGCTGCCGCCCGCTTTCAGCGTCAATAGACCTACTGTTCAAGTGCTACTTGTGCCAATAAACCCCGTTCCAAATGTAATGTGCTCGAACACCTTTGATTTTATTGTCCTCTTAAGTGTGGCATAATTTTGACGCAAGCACACACACTTCGATGTATACCGGGTGAATTGAAAAGACCATAGTGCACTATTCGTGCTAGCTTGAGATCATCTGCGTCACTTAGGGAAATAATTCGCTCATGAATGCCTTGAGGATCTGTATTGTTAGCTGTTATTCATCTTTGTCATCTAGGCACGTCGTGTAAGGCACAGACATTAAGCACGACTCGATGAGAGATAATTAAGGGCTAAACATTTGGCCGAAGACGTAGCAATTATTTCGATAACTCTTAGTCATTTGACGGTAACAAGCTAGATTCCAAGAAAAGGCAAAACGAGAGAGGAATACAGGAAATGAGTTGAACAGATCACATTTGGAAGTTTGCATGTTAAATTTGGCAGCAGCATCTACGGAACCGGGTTGATTGTCAAAACAAGGGAGAGTTCTTTGCCATGCAGTGGGCGCAGTAGGAATGATAATGACGATGAAGGCACATACTTTCATTTTTATCGTCTCGTGTTTGTCACACCAGTGTAAGTTTCATTCGAACTCATAGATTAGTGGAAACAATATGTTTTGACAACAGTTTTGTCGCGACACAATACGGTCATTACGAAAACTTTGACATATGAGTTGTTATACCAAAAAACTGATCTTTCCTTTGAATTCATGAGTGCTGTACATAATTTGTCAAAATGGTTGATTGGGCGAGTTGGTGATACATGACTAATTATGAAATGGAAGCGCACAACGTAGATGCAGACGGAAAGACAGGGACAAGCGCTAACTACCAACTGAAAGTTTATTCGGAAAAAATATGAAATATATACTAAAAGATGATACAGTGTCATATGATACAGCGCTTATATGATGTGTCATATGATACAGCGCATCTGATACAGATGATACAGCGCTTGTCCCTGTCTTTCCGTCTGCATCTACGTTGTGCGCTTCCATTTCATAATTAGGCTGTACATAATTCTGTACAGCAAAGTTCAGCGACGACAAAGAGATCTGCTCCATGCAATAATGTTGTACGTGCAGTAATTTTCACGACATACATATCATAGTATTCATGATTGTGAAGAATCCTTACAAATTCACATCGATCTTGTTGTATAACTAATCAACAATGGTTTTACGTAAACAAAAAAGTAGGTAGATTGATAGATATCTTAATATGTGAGGTTTAACGTCCCAAAACCATCATATGAATATTTCAGAGGCGCCACAATGGAGGGCTCAAGAAATTTCTACATAGATAGAGTGGAGCGCACCTACACGTTGTCCGTGACTGAGCTACTCATAACAAAATTCTCTACTGAGCAAAATTTTGAAAACGAAATGTGCTGGCTGGTGACCACCAAAACAAACACACATTGATAACATTAGCACAATTCTCGCAAGTAGAGCTTTAGTCTCAAGCAACAGATACGACTCCTGACAGATAGTAAAAAAATGACATGTTTATGCATTTGGAGAATCAAGGCCAAATTCTTCTTCTGTAGTTCTTGCGAAGGTCTGTGAATATACCGAAGCTGTTTCCTACAAAATGCGCTGCTTTAGTTACTAAAAAGAGAGTCGGTTTAAGACCCTTGTTTACCTTGCCGATTTAATAAAGCCAGCAGCTTGTAAACTGATTATGACAGCTGCATATGCCATGGGAAAGGTTCAACGGACGTCAGTTACATTAAATTCAGCAGATTCTTTTTTTGTGTTCTCAAACACCATAAGACATGTTCCACAAAGATAGCCCCTCAGGAGAATTCGACGGTAATGAAAAAAAGCGAATTGATTTTGCTATCAAAACGGCCCGCTAAAATTCAGAACAACGTTCTTTGCTTTGTCTTGAAACAGGCGGCTTCAGACTAAAGCAGACTTATTGCAGCCTTCAGTTTCACATCCTAAAAATAATTTTCCATGTCTCATAAAAATTCTTCGTTTTTTATATTAATGGCGTGCGGATCAAGTCTGCACTATAATTTACTAGAGCCGGAGAAGTTTATAGGATTAGATTTGTTGCGCACTATATTTATTAACACTAACAGTACCGTCTGAAATGCAACGGAAACGTTCTTTTTCCTGGGCTAATCTAGCTATACTGTGCAACAGGCCTGAACACTTCAACAGGTTCGGGTTAGGCTTGAATAAGTATTCCAAGTCTAAGGCTACGGTTACGCAGTCCGCGAGAACTGTTCCGAGGATCAGCAGGTTACTTAAAGGTTAAATAGTAGGAAACCTTTTGCGCTAATACAGTGAATCCCGTTGAGTTTAAGCTTCCACAAAGCACAGGGTTTTACAACAGAGATACAAATAGATCTTGATTTACACGACAGACTTGTTTTTCAGATAGGTTGTTCCATTCGGCTACACACTTCGGACAAAAAAGAATTCGAAACATGCACGTTCTGGACCGGTATTCACGAATTTTGTGTTTGTGATCATTACGCCCGAAAGCATAAAAACGCGTATTTAAATAATTATTTTTATTTATGCCTACCTTGTTATATTATTGAACAAAACAATTTTAGCTTTAACTTCCGACTTCGTGAAGACAACAATTCCCAATTATCATAACTGTGAAACTGTCTATTCTACAGCACAAGCCCAGGACAAACCTGGCTGCTCTGTTTTGGATATCTTCTATTGGAGAAAGGAAACTGTCTTCCGATAGATTCCATAGTTGGCAGACATACGATAATATCGGTCTAACACATGTAGTCAATGCATTTCGTTTTAATTGAACTTCACGACACCTTAGGTTTAGTTGAACAAAGTTCAGCGCCTGTTCAGCCTTACCAACTGTCTCGCTGATGTGCGCATTCCATGAGCAGTCAGCAGAAAACTTGACGCCTAGGTACTTAGAGGCATCTAACTGTGATAAGAACCTGCTTTTTTGTAGAATAGTTATTTATCAGTGGTTTTTGTTTTGTAATAAAACACATGAATGCACTTTTTGTGCTTAAACACGTGTTCCACTGTTCACACCAATCATATATTCAGTTCAAGTCACCCTGTATCGCTGTCCCATCTTCGTCATAAGATATACTTCGGTACACCAAGCAGTCATCTGCGAACAGTCGCAAGGAGGACGCAATACCCAAATTTATATCATTTATGTATTTAAAAACTATTATAGGTCCCAATATTTAGCCCTGACGAACTCCTGAGTTAACGTTTACGTAACTCGATTTTTCGCTATTAATAACAACATACTGCCTGCGCCCAATAAGAAATTTTTAATCCATTTGACAACATCTCTATGTGACATTTGACATTTGATAATCCATTTGACAACACCTCTATGTCGTAGTTTGTAAATGAGAAGCGAATGCGTAACCGTGTCGAAAGTTTTTCCAAAATCTAAAAACAATCTACCTGGCCTTCAGCATCAATGTCACTCTATAAATTGTGATAGAATTCTACAAGTTGTGTAGTGCAGGACAAACTCTTGCGGAAACCATGCTGTACTTTAATTAGGATATTGTTCTCGGTGAGGTGACTCATAATGGCTGAGTAAATTATATCACCCATTAATTTGCATAAAAGTCAGGGAGACGGGCCTATAATTCTGCGTAATTTTTTTACTTGTGTGAGTTAATTTAGTGTATTCACCAAGTCATCATACTGGTTATCTTGACAATTATAAAAAGCAGTGTTACAAAGCGAGCTTTGAAGCACTATTGGTTGACCGTAACGTGCCGGCGGAACTCAGTGGAAGCAATAGAACCAGTCCTTCCGGTATGCCTGGTGTCATGATTGAAGACCTTGTTCTGTAAAACGGCCGCCCTACTCACATCATCTTCGCCGTCTCACGCAGCTTTTGCTTTCCTTTCTTACTTTGCTCTGCTTACTTGCTTTAATCAATCCTTTCGTTGCTCATTTTCACTACAAATGGAAGATAGAGTTGAGGAGGAAACGTTGTCACAGGTCCCGTCTTTTAGGGAGGCAATCGCCGGGCTAATTCCAAAGGCCGACGTATCAGCCCCCGTAACTGCACCACGAAAGCACGGGCAAGCCAGATTGAGCTCTGTAGAGCACGCCTTGTTATGTCTGCGAGTCGACAGCGAACGTCCATGCCTCTGAAAAAGGCAATCTGTGTCAAGGCCAGCCCGCAAGTCCGCCTGACGCGAACAACTCAACGGCGTCAACAGACGACGGCGCCTTTATGGCGTGCACGTGCAGTGAGTCACCTCAGTAAGCGAGCCCGTCGAGTAAACAACCGGCGTCTTCCTGTCTGGGGGTCTTACGCAATGCGCGGCGACGTCACTCGTCCTTGGGTGCAGCCACCTGCAGCGCAGCCTCTCCAGATTCGGTGAGAAAGAATGACGTGGCCCAGCGGCGACCCCCATTGGAGGAGTCTGACCTGACGACCAGCGGCGCTTCTGGTTGGACATTTGGGTTGGACCCGGTGCATATAAAAAAAGCCCTGCGGCGCGTCGCGAGCAGGAGACCTGTTGGAGAGCCCACATGTGTGTCGTAGCAGTCCTATTTGAGAGCAGACCTACGTGTTAGAGAGGAGAGCTCGGCTCTTCGAGTCTCTGTCAGCCCCAGTGCCGAATTTGTAACGCCTCTGTATATATGCTGTACATAAACCTTGTTTAACTCACCGTCGTTTCGTCCGCTCGTCTATCAGCTCTGCGCAGAAGCAGTCGCGAGCTGAGAAACCTACGCTACCAAATGGCTGCTGACCTTCCCGGCGGAGTTCGAAGCAGTGGCGCCTTCGGGACCGTGTTGGCGTCGCCGTCTTTCGCAACAGTGGTTGCAGCGGTGAGATTCGTAGTGCCCTTCGTAACGTCGTCGGAGGCGCACGTCGCAACAGTGGTTGGCAGCTGCGGGATCGGCCGGCGTCAGCGACACCGATGCGGTGAGTGCCTGATGTTTTCCCCTCAGTTCACCAGACTACTCTAGCTCAGTTTGTAGTAGTTTAGAGAAGGGCTGTGTGAAGCATTGAAGTGAGCTTTGATCGTTTCAAGCCAAGTCGAAGCGCTTTGAAACCAAAGTTAATGCGGAGGGGGTAAATACGGGAGTGTGAAAAATTGCTTGCGCGTCTTGCTAGTTGACTTATAGTGGGTACGGCAAGTAAATTGTTAACAGGGGCAAACAGCAAGAGGCTAGTGTGAACGATGGAGAACCTTAAAGTGAAGGAACTCATCGAAATTTGTGAGAAACACGGCATTACTTTGGGCCATGCGAAACGAAAACAAGCGATCCTTGAGATCATGAAGGATGAGGGAGTGTCGGCTGAAGAAGTCGATGAGGCCTGGTTGGATATCAAAGCACGCCGCGAGGAGGCCGAAAGGCGAGAAGTTCGTGAACGTGAGGTAGTCGAGAGACAGGAGCGCCTCGAGTTGAAACGAATAGAATTGGCCAATCTACAGTGTTCGCAGGCGCCTAGCGTAGCTTCTCCGACGATTCAGTTCAGCGGTTTTAGAATTCGGAACCAACTGCCACCGTTCGTAGTAGGCGAGGACATGGCGAAGTATCTCGTCAAGTTTGAACACGTCTGTGAGCGAAATGCTTTGGAGCGGTCTCTTTGGGCGCAGAACCTGTTAGCTCTTCTTCCCGGCGAAGTGTCCGACGTGATAACTTGCTTGTCGAGGGAAGCGTTTGAGAGCTATGACAAGGTCAAGGAAGTGCTCTTGAGACGTTATAAGTTGTCACCCCAGGCTTTCAGGCAAAGGTTCCGGTATGCTAAAAAGGGGAATGAGTTACACGTTGACTTCGCGTTTCGTCTTGAAGCCGATTTAATTGAATGGCTCAAGGGCGAAGGTGTTTATGACGACCGCGATAAAGTGGTGGAATGCGTTGCATTGGAGCAATTCTACCGCTGCATCGAGGAGGATGTCAAACTTTGGCTACAGAACAGACTTGGTGAAGTACAGCTAAACAAGGCAGCAGTGTTAGCTGAGGAGTATTATACTCACCGAAAGTTGTATAGCAGGGCAGTGCGCGTTGAAAAGGATGAAAGGAAAGAGGGCTTTTCTAAAAACCTGATCAAAGGAAACCCGCTCCGCACCGTAATTTCAAGAAGGACCCGTCTCTTACGAATGACACTCTAGGGGAAGGGCAAACGGAAGCGGAGAAATCGAGTGAGGTTTCTACCACACGGGCGTTTGAATCACGGAAGCCGCTAATCTGCTACAACTGCAAAAAGGAAGGGCACATGGCGATAAACTGTCAGAAAAAGTTGGCGTTCGCAACAATCCGAGAATCAGAAAAAAAACATGCGGTTGTTGGAGCCGTATCTCCAAAAATTAGGGTGAATGGGAAAACGTGCCGAGCACTTGGAGACTCAGCGGCAACCATGGATGTTGTCCATCCTTCATTGGTGTGTCCGGATGACTTTACAGGAGAATTCGCGTGGATCAGGCAAGTCGCCGAGGAGCAGAGTGTTTGCTTACCAATCGCCACGGTTGTCATTGAAGGCCCATTCGGTAAGCTTCGCACCTACGCGGCTGTGTCTGCCGCGCTAAACGATCGTTTTCGTTATCTTTTCTCTAACAACTCGGAGCAGCTTCTCAAAGAGCAGGGTAAATCGTTCTTCCCCAACTGAGCGTACATGGCCATCACACGATCGCAAGCGCGGAAGCTGTCGCAGGAGCTTGATCTTTTTCACTGCGGTGAACTCTCAAGTGACCTTGTCGGCGGGTCGACGAAACCTCAGAGAGGAAATTTTCCGCGTGAGTCATGTGAGCACACCCGCGAGCGGCCCGTCGCCGAAGCGACCGGCGCGGTTTCTGTAGCAAGGGGAGACGACATGGCGCCATTGAATCAGAGCGAGAGGGGCGCAACGCTCTCGCCTCTAGCGGAAAGTAGGAGTAAGCTGTCGAGGGTTGATCCAGAGACGCTCATTCGAGAGCAGCGTGAGGACCTCTCGATTGAAGCGCTAGTGGAAAGCCACAAAAACGCGGCACAAGTGCTGTCGAAGGAGCACTACGAGAAATCGGGGAAGAAGCGCGCTTTTGAAGTAGGAAGTCAGGTAATGCTGCTGCAGCCGTCCAAAAGGAACAAGCTTGAGGTTCATTGGGAAGGGCCCGCCAAAGTATTATCGAAGCTTTCCGACACGAATTATGAACTGAAATTAGGAAGGCGGCCGAACAAAATTTACAACTTGCTAAAACCATACGTTAAAGGTCAAGCGGTCGTAAATCAGCTGTTGAATGCTTCAGATGAAGAGGAAGCAGAAATTTTTAGTTCTTGTGAGGTAATCGAAGGGGGATCGAAAGTAATCTGGGAGCAGCTAAACCTAGAGCCTGGGTTAAGTGAAGTCTGGAAGGAGGACATGAGAAGAATTGTTTCCGAGTTTGGAGACGTGTTTTCGGACCGCCCCGGAAACACGAGGGTGATCGAACATGGTATCGTGCTAACTGGTGAGGAGTCAATCCGTAGCAAGCCATATCGTTTTCCCCCTGTGCAACGTCGGAAGTGTGAGCCGCTCTTAGTACCGCATAGGTATCGTCGCCTAAAAATGGCCGGTTACTGAGATGGAGCATGATACTCCAATTGCACAACTTTGACGTTCGCTAAAATAAAGGAAAGCTAAACGCTAATGCAGACGCATTGAGCCGTGCGTTTAGTTGGTACCTTCTCCACCTTTCGGTTTCTCGCAGGCGATTCGGGGCAAAATTTTGACCTCATCACGACCTTTGCTGAGCGCTCTCGTTCCGAGAGATCTCAACGAGCGAACTTTATGTTGTATTCTAATTCGTTACGTTGTTGTACGTGTAAACAATTGAGTTGTCAATTTAAGAGTCTTGTGTCCCACATGTGCCTCTTGATGTAGAGGGAACGAAATTCCGATAGACACGTAGCTAGGTATATGTTGCACTATACTTTGTCTGGTGTTCTGTCGGGTGACCGAGGGCGCTTGCTTGTGTTGTCTGTTGTCGAACCGTTCTTGACAAGTTGCAGAACCATCGACAAGTGCTGAAACCAAGGATCCTCAAAAGAGACGAACGAAGCTGGCCGGCAAGTTGTGGCGACAAGCCAGTGGAGCTGGGATCCGTCCTGAAGAATGGGATGTGTTTCCGGAACGGAGTCTGAAGCTGCATTCTCCCCATGGCCCTGGAGGCGAACCTGGAGGGACCTGGCGAACGAGCGCGCCTGACATACGAGCCCCATGGAAGCAGCTCGTCTTTTCGGCGCATTGTCTGGCGGCGGGGGTGCTGTTATGCCTGCGAGTCGACAGCGAACGTCCGTGGCTCTGAAAAAGGCAATCTGTGTCAATGTCAGCCCGCAAGTCCGCCTGACGCGAACAACTCAACGGCGTCAACAGGCGACGGCGCCTTTCTGGCGTGCACGTGCAGTGAGTCACCTCAGTAAGCGAGCCCGTCGAGTAAACAACCGGCGTCTTCCTGCTGGGGGGTCTGAAGCAATGCGCGGCGACGTCACTCGTCCTTGGGTGCAGCAACCTGCAGCGCAGCCTCTCCAGATTCGGTGAGAAAGAATGACGTGGCCTAGCGGCGACCCCCATTGGAGGAGTCTCACCTGACGACCAGCGGCGCTTCTGGTTGGACATTTGGGTTGGACCCGGTGCATATAAAAGAAGCCCTGCGGCGTGTCGCGAGCAGGAGACCTGTTGGAGAGCCCACATGTGTGTCGTAGCAGTCCTATTTGAGAGCAGACCTATGTGTTAGAGAGGAGAGCTCGGCTCTTCGAGTCTCTGTCGGCCCCAGTGCCCAATTTGTAACGCCTCTGTATATATGCTGTACATAAACCTTGTTTAACTCACCGTCGCCTCGTCCGCTCGTCTATCAGCTCTGCGCAGAAGCAGTCGCGAGCTGAGAAACCTACGCTACCAAACGGCTGGTGACCTTCCCGGCGGAGTCCGAAGCAGTGGCGCCTTCGGGACCGTGTTGGCGTCACAGTGGTTGCAGCGGTGAGATTCGTAGCGCCCTTCGTAACGTCGTCGAAGGCGCGCGTCGCAACAGCCTGCAAATGCCCGATGCAGTCCAAAGAACGAGTCAATGCCGAGAGTTACTAGAACAAAAATATGTCCTTAAGTACAGCAAAGCAAACAACAGAAAAATATGGAAACTTGACAATAATCTGATACACTGCGTCACCATTCAAACAACGGGCTATACAATAGACTCAGATACATTCAAAAGAATGTACACAGAAAACACCACGTGCTACAATGCAATGTCTAGCATTAACCAACCAAGGCACTTATAAACTCTGATGTCAGAATTCAGTCCAAAGTTTTTTTAAACAACACTTGAATGCTTTTTTTCAATGAAATACTCATTCAAAGTGCAGCGCTGATTGTCACCCCGCTGAGGTTGCTCCTCCAGAAAACTCTCACGACTTCAACTGTCCGCACTTCAATAACAAAAAGCTCTTCGCTCGTGCCACATCGGCCTTTTACGCGCTGCGACTGCAGAACACGTTTTCACCCACTGGCCGAAAAAACACACTTTTCTTCTGCGTGTACCAGAAGCGTTTACACGCTGGCGGAAAGACTCTCTTCATCTCCTGCTTTGTCGCTGAAGACACAAGGACTTCACCTGATGGCGGCAAAATCTCTACATTTCCTGATCACCACCACCTACTGCTCGCCTATATATCTTCGTTCTGTGTTTCGGAAACTGTTGGCGCGCCAGGCAGCCCAAGCTCTGTTAGGGGCGATCCTTTCCTTAAACTCTCTCCGACACGTGATGCAACCATGGTGTGACTCACGCCTTCCTTCTCGAAGCTTCCGGAATTCGCTCGGCAATAGATGCGAGGAGGTTGGCCAGTGTAGCGCGGTGCCTTCGAGGGGGAGATGCAGCGCACCCGAGGACTCCCTTGTTGCTTACTTTTTTTTCCTTCTCACCGGCTTCTGTCGCGTCACTGTGGTGCCTGTATTTCACGTAGCAGTTAAAATTCGGAAGCGCGCGTTTTTTTAGTGTTCGTTTGTGACAGAAGTCGGGAAGAAAAGTGCTGAAATAAGTCAGTCCACACTGTAGGCGAATTGCTATCAGGTTGACAAAGCCAGCTTAGGGCCTTCCGAGAGAAACTTTCGTTGATGTCTCGGCCTGCATGTACACCTGTAAGTGATGCAGACATATCGGCAGTCCAATGAAGCTGAGACCTTATCGAGCTATTGACGGCGAAAACGCTATTCAAAACGCTCTAAGTAGCATTGTTCGTAATACAATCACTAGTGTCATAGTCAGTGCGAAATAAACCGCGTGAACGTACTTCAGCTTAAACATTGTTCCCCTAGCGTGAGGGACATGGAGAAGGAGCAAGCTTGGTAGAGAAGAAGGAAGCGGTTACTCAACCTTTTCGGACGCCTCCCGCTGCTTGTGTAAAGCTTTCTTGCTAGACCCTTGATGTTTTGTAGCAACAGCAGTATTACCATATTACGCTAATTTATGCGTGTAATGACAATTACTGCTATAGAAACTGTAATTATATATTTCTTGTTTAGTCAGTCATGCTTTCATCTGGCAGTAGAGAACAAAATTTCATGTTTGGATTGTTCAAATACATTCTAAGTTATTTTCATTTTTAGCGAAAAAAATATTTGTTTCGCCGAGGCACGTGGAAAGCGCTACGTCGAAGAACTAGTCGATCATGATAGGGCCTTAAGCGAAGTTATCTTTGTACCTGTTCCCTGCAAAGTGAAGTTATA
Organism: Rhipicephalus annulatus; assembly: GCA_013436015.1. Taxonomy (NCBI): domain Eukaryota; kingdom Metazoa; phylum Arthropoda; class Arachnida; order Ixodida; family Ixodidae; genus Rhipicephalus; species Rhipicephalus annulatus. Next base: position 430,307 of record WOVY01012421.1, read on the forward strand.
TGAAGAGAGAGTTATTATGGAGACTCAAACGATCTAAAGTTCAATGTATCTCTCTCTTTCTAAAACCTTATTCTATGCAAACAGTGAGAAGGAGGGTTGTACAGTACTGTGCACAAAGCATCTGATAAGGGTAAGGCCTCACGACGCTACTCGGGACTTATTTTGCATTTAGTATTTTTTGAAAGTATACTTTTTGGAAACAAGTTTTGTCAGTTTAAAAACCTATTTATTTAGTTATTATAAGATTTATTGTTTCACACAGTGCGGCTTCTTCAATAAGAAATTTTGTTACGTTCTCTTAAAAAATCGCCTGTTTTTAAACCAACTGAGTATACCTAAGAGACTATTGTGATTACGCTAGAAATATCAGTGGTCAACAGCGTATGGCATGAATTCGCGGTAAACATAAGTGGCAGACCTCAACTTCGAAACCATGAGATGAATGTCATGTGGGTCATGACTACACGCCATACGCTCATGATGCGCTTGGTCCCTTTTTGCTGACCTCACATATACCAAAGTCGGCATTACGTGACGCGAACGAATAACGAAGGTAAATGACGGTATTGAAAATTGCACGTGGGCCTCGTCACGGTGGTCTTTTGGCTAAGGTAATCGGCTGCTGACCCGCAGGTCGCGGGATTGAACCCTGACTGCGGCAGCTGCAATTCCGATAGAGGCGAAAATGCTGTAGGCCCGTGTGCTGAGATTCAGGTGCACGTTAAAGAACCCCAGGTGGTCAAAATTTCCTTGTCTTCCATCGACTCAGCACTACGACTAGGCGCTATGGCGTCTGTCATAATTATACGGCGTTTGTGCAACGTTAAACCTCACACATCAAATTGTGTGCGGAAGCGACATGAAAATGAAGAAGAAGGGTAGTGGGGTCGAAGCAGGGCGAGTGGACTGAGTTTGAACAAGCAAAAGAAGAAGTCGACAGTGGGACGTTATCCATGGTGACGGCGGGTCGTCCTTTTCTGCACATCGTATTGGTGCCGAAACCCGGGAACTAGAGACCTTAATATATAGCGTTGATCTGTTGTTATAGTGTACTTATTATGTATTGTAGTGTATTTATTTTGACTCATAAGTGTGTGGCAAAAAGACACTTCTGCCGGGCTTATTGACGCGGAGCCCTAAGCCGTCCAAAAATATAGCGATGAAACTGGTCACAAGCAAACCACCCACTCTCACTGCACGTTCACTTCACTCTTCGTCGTCGTCGTTTAGGCACTGCGCGAGCACGATTTCCTACATCCTCCACGGCCAACAATATCACTTGATCGGTTCCAGAGGACAAAGAAGTAGAATCGGTCTAATGTGCTCCATGCTCTCTGCGAGTTTGACTTTGCATGTTCTGACGTTCTCAACATTACCCTTTAAGGTTTAAGCAACTCTAGCTCATTTCATAAACGTAACAGGCACTTTGTTATCTCAAATTATGACAATTTCACCACATAATAAAGTGTTCCTAGCTTCTGGGTCCTGCTGTGTGCGTTTCTTAGTGTCAGCGTGTATTTGTTATTCCAGCGTTGCCAAAATTTATTTAGTCTTTGTTGTCTACGTCTCCAGACATGCAGCTTCTCTGTGCGGCCTCCCGTGTTATCACTATCTTGTGCTTGCGAAAAGGTCATGAGGCGTCTACTTGGCAAAAATTGTGATGGATTCAGTGTCTGTGCTTCGACAGTATCAGAAACATATGTTATTAGCCTGGGACTTATCACTGCCTTAACTTCTTTTAGTAAAGTGTCAAGCTGCTCGAAGCCTAAGCATCCTTTTCCGAAAGTTTTCCTTAGGCAGTTTTTAGCAAATCGAATCATTCGCTCCGAGATGCCTCCCCAGCATGAAGCGCGTCCAGCAATATATTTTCACGCGATATTGCCTAATGCACAAAAGTTCTGTGCCTGCTCATCATGTACAAGTCCACACGACAGCCTAAGTTCGCGACTGGCTGACTTGGACGTTTAAGCATTATCAGAACAAATGACACTTCACAAGCCTCGACGTGAAATAAAAGGACAAAAAGCCAATAAAAAGAATTCACAGTCATGTCACTGAATTTACACTCTTGTCACTGACATGACTGTGAATTCTTTTTATTGGCTTTTTGTACTATTGCACAGGTAAACACCACAATGAATGTTTTCGCCAAAACTGCCTACCTTTACAAAAAGTGGACCAGCAAAGTCGATGGAGAGCCGATGGAGGACCTTCTCTTACGTACGGACAGACGGAAGCATGGACGGACAGACACATGAAGAGACGCATGAACTGACGCATTGATCAATACACGGACAGACACACGGATGCGCGGAAGCACATATTGATGGGTGGACAGAAGCACTAATGGATGTACAGACGCTTCGCCCCACTCAGCATTCTTCACTCCGTGAACATTCCCTGATTTTTTGCCGACCTCTGCCTGCATCACCTATTGATACATTGTGTTATGAGTTGGTCTATACGTGAAGTCGTAAGTCGGCAAATTTACTCATGAGTCGTCTTTTCCGGACAGACTCAGACTCAAATCGGATATAAAGACTAGTTCACATGCAGGGATGGCAGCGAAAAAAATCGTTCAGTTCGCTTCATTCGCACTGTTCGCAACTGCCGCTAATGGCGGTTTTATTTCACATGAACCATGACTGGTCCGCGATTTTTGCTCTGCGACTGAAGCGGCGACTAAGGTTGCTTGCTGACGTTGTGGGTGACAGACATGATGTAAATTTTAAAACTCAATGTAAATCTTTGCGCACTAGGCTAAAGTTGCAATTTGAAGAAAAACTTGAACGGCCATGCTTGTTGTGAATTTCGTGAGCGTTTGTCATGAAAAAAAAAAGCGAAAAGCGCAACAACGGCTTTTGCAATTCAATACAAGAAGGAATGGCGGCGTGAATGATGGTCGTTGATACCCCTCTATGTTGACATCTGGGTATAGACTTTCATACAAAAGCTATTGTATAAAATTCTGTGGCTGTGTGCGTAGTGTGCGAACTGAAAAAGTTTCTGTGTTTGCACGTTTTCTTTCCTCCATGCGTGCTCGCGTGGGATGATAACATTGCTTATATGCGGAAAGCTTAAATGGAATGGTGTGTGTGCGTATCACCATATTCCAAATAAACAATGCCTACTACCAGATGCATTCTTGACGAACATTGCAGCCTGCGTGGAATTCAAAGCTGGCGTCTGTGAAGTCACAAATGTGATGCGTGTTTTTTTTGTGTGTGTGGATAGAAAGTGTGGAATGCAATGTGATCGTGATTGTCAACCGTAGCGATAGCCTCGGTTCGCCATCCTGAAATGTGTTAGGTGAAACTTACATTCTTTTCGAAGACATTAGAACATGACGAATTCACGAGGCGCTGCAGTAGCGTGTGTGCAGGTGTCGTTATTTTTTGATTGCGCTTTTTATTTAGAAGCGCTGTTTAGGACAACATTACGGCCTGAAGCATTAAAATACCAGCTGAAACATCAGGTCAATAATAAGAATTCCCATGTATTTCGAAATCTGACTGTGATTTTGGGAGTGATCTTTTATATCTTCGGCACGTTCCCGAACAAAAAGTGTCCATGAGCGTGAAGAAAGAGAACACGATTCGTGGATACCATTTTATAGCAGCGAAATGGCTGTCTCTAGATGTATGCATGCAATAGTTAATGGAGTGCGGTGATTGTATGATGAAACCTAACTTGATAAGGTAAATATCCTATCTAACTTGTTATGAAAGTATGCAACTACAAAGAATGAAGTTTAGGCAAAAATAGTTGACTGAAAGGAAGTGGTGTACTGAAGTATACACATGTAATACTCAATGTAATCACTAGAATTCATCAAGGAGACTGCTGTCGATGTAAAGCATTGCAGGTGCCCCTAGCTCGTGCTGCAAGTTTAACTACATTAGTAAGCTAAGAACGGTAATCTAAAAGTTTGATCTAGTAGTATCAAAAAACTTCATTGATGCAGTGTGGTCCAGTGTGAATAGTTTGGCAGTGTAGTGCCTAGTAAGTGAAGTGCATGTCATTGGGCCAGAATGCTCTAACGACCACTCAGGAGTAGTGGGAACATGAGCATGGTGTACAATTATGTTTAGGCTGTTAATGTTTGAATTCCTTGAACAAGACATGACTTGAAATGAATGAGGTTGTTGTATAGGGTGGGTGTGCAGGAAAGGTGTTTTTTATTGTAGCGCAACAAAATTGTGCGCACCTTGATGTACACAAGTATGAATCGGCAATCATGTATTATTACTTGAAGCCACTCAAAATTTGCACCAAAAAGCACTCTGTTTGATGAATGCGGGGGCTTATTTACAGCAAGCACTGTGTTTGATAAAATTCGAGGACTTATTTACAGCGAAATTGTACGCACCTTGAGGCACACAAGTATGAAGTAACAAGCATGTATTATTACTTAAAACCACTTAAAACTTGCACCAAGAAGCACTCTGTTTGATAAATGCGATGGCTTATTTATATCTTTTCAGTGATGGTTCGCACTTGTAGGCCTCCTTTTGTATGAAATGTGGATGAATGGGTGAAACAAACTCGATCCCAACCATTTCCAGGTATCGTGACTGCGAAATGTTTCAGCTGCAATGCTTTTGAAACGTAGTCACTGGTGAAGGCTATGAACAGTTTCTGTGCATGTTATCAAGCATAAAGGCTTGTTTTTCTTACAATTAGCTCTTCAATAAAAAATTGTGAACACTGGTGATTCTTTCTCCGAAAACTGTACACACTATTTGTGTTGAAATTTCTGCAGGTTAATGTGAAATTCTTTATAATTACTTTAGATCTAAGCACTGAAACAGTGTTGTTGTAGACCTAAGGTTAAATGATGTACTCTTTTGTCCGGCACGTAACAGGTTTGGAGAGATATTTTTGTTGTAAAACAGACGCAGTGCACTATAAGCGAACTTTAGCAGTTACAAAAATATTGGGTGCATGGCCAAAAGAAAAGGTACATGCCATGGCAGCGCATGCAGTCGGTCACTTTCGGGAGAAATCAGAATGATCTCAAATCTATTAAAGGGAAAAAAAGAAAGGAAAATGTATTGGTGTTATTGTTAACAGGTATGGTGCATAACATTTTTTTTGTTTTTCACTATATTTTTTTGGGAATTCCCGGATTCCTACCTCCTACATGTTGAATAATACTACTGTTGACCTCGTCTCCACTTATAAATATCTTGGAATTCATTTGCAACCTGATCTGACATGGCGCTACCATATAAAACTCACCCTGGCGGCTGCTAACCGGTCTTTCGGATTTCTCAAGCGTAACCTTAAACAGGCTCCTCCTAACATACGCAAACTTGCATTTACTACACTAATACGTCCAAAATTAGAATATGCATCAGCCATTTGGGATCCCGAACATGCTTACATCATAACCGACATTGAATCACTGCAAAATCGTGCCACTCGCTTCATATTTTCAGATTATTCACGTCATTCCAGCGTCACAGCACTAAACGCCGAGCAGAGCTACCCGAACTATTCCATCGTCGTAAACTTGCACGCCTATCACTTTTCCATAAACTTTATCACCACGTGTCATTTCACAGCGATTTCTTCGAGCCACCTGCCGTTATTTTTACTCGCCGCGATCACCCCTACAAAGTTAAACGCTTAAACTGTAAGTCATCTGCTTTTTCCAAGTCATTCATTCCGCGTACCACAATCGATTGGAATAAACTACCATCACACATTTCCTTAAAAAAAAAGGCCACGAAATTTCAAGAACTAATTCAAAATACTGATATCATCTAACTTTTGCTCTTTTACTTGTTTTTCCCTCTTTTCTATAACGTGCAGAGCACACGTGTAGTATTTTTACCTTGATTCAGCTTATTTGAGGTGTGATGAGTGAGTGTATATTTTTTATTCGTTTTTGAGTGTACATTTTTTTTTATCAAGTGTATTGATTATTTTTTCTTGCATTTTCATAGGTACTGGGTACTCATCTGTATTCCATTGATTTGTTGCCTATTCTTTTCTCTATTTTTTGCTGTCTTTACCAATTACTAGTTATAACATATATTTCAACCTTACTGTGTATTTAATTTGAATTTTTTGACTTTTTTCTCGTTTTTGACGTTTATTGTTTGTAATTTTGCCCATGTAACCCCCCTATGTAATACCCTCTCACGAGGGCCTTTAGGGGTATTATAAATAAATAAATAAATAAATAAAACCTTTCTGAAAACAGTTCACCACTTAAGAGGCATGACCACCTTTGACATTCTATTGAAGTTTTATATTTTGTGCGGACTCTTAAATTGAATTTTTTTGAATTTGACATATATGTGAAATTGAAATTACAGTGATAAGTTGCATGTGTTAAATACAAATACAGTAAGAGCTCCTAAAGTTGCAAGACTGCGAATGAGACCTTCTAAATAAACTTTCATAAAATATGCATTGCAATAGTAAACAGTGGCAGGAATACAAAAGTAAGAATATGTAAATGCACAGATTAGTACAAAATAGTGAATATAAGCTACACACAACGTGTAGATAAGCTTAAAGAAACTATTTTGGGACGTCAAACCCCACAAATCAATCGAGCTTAAAGAAACTAATACAAAAATGCAGTAACATTTCTTAAGTATAATATCAAGCATTATGAAAGTAAGGAAAATAAATTGAGATATGTACAATACGAATAAGCATGATACAAACAGAAAAGGCAGATATGCACAAAAAATGCAGTAACATACTCTGTGTAATATTCACCACTATGAGTTTTGTCAGTGTGAATGCAAGCGTGTTTACAAACTGTGTGTTGTGGACACAGTTTTGTGTGGTACGGACACATGTCAGTATTGGAAGGCGTGGACTCATTGTGCAAATGTTGTGCTATATGCATAAGTGTGGCCTTGGGTTTGCTACGAAATATACAATGTCAACTTTTGTGCAAGAGGAGTGGTTGGCGCTAAACGTTAGCACCAATGTCTCTCTATATACATTTATTTAAAAAATATTCAGAAGTGGTTACTGCTACTGTCATGTGGAATTAACGTTCCACGTTTCACTTTCATATATGTTGTTTCCGAAAAACGTGCGTTTTGCTTTTACACCCCTACATGAAATTTGTTCCTATAATATATGATGAGAAAAAAAAGGAGCAGGTTTGTAATGGTACAGATAAGGTGCAAAAAGCTGCTCCTACAAAATGTTGTTGTTGAAATGACCCATTTCACCTAGGTACTCCTGAATTCTCAATTATGGCTGGTGCGTGGTTAAGAAAAGTGAGAAAATTGAAGTTCTACTGAGTGATGCAATCACTTCATTCTCTTGTTAGTTTATGAAATCACCAGTGTTAGGATGAACTCTATGAATTAGCAAATTAGGATATTAGCCTAGCCTACACGCCGACACAATATTCAGCGATTTCATACGCATATGGTACTGCATGTGTTGTGGTGCCGCTTTCATTCCAGGCTCTAAAGAAAGCAGAAAGTAACCTGTGTCTGACAGCGGCTGGAATGCAGACAGGCCATTCCTTACATCTACTAACTCTTTGTCGACCCCTTCTGGCTCTTTTTATACCGTTTTCCTTTTCCTTGAGGTATTTGGTTGCTGAGGTGTGACAGGTGTGACTATATGTGCAGGGGCAAGCGTGGGTGCAGAAGTGGGAGTGAGTGTTCGTGCAGTGTCAGGAATAAGAGCAGGTATGGAAACTGGTGCGGCAGTCAGCGTGGTAACAGGAATGGTAGCAGGCTCCCTAAAATTTCGTGAAACAAGCCCTTTGAAGGCCGAACGCCGTCATCTTCTGTATACCCATTGGAGTTCTTCTCGCACATCCTCCCGTTCTGCTGTATGAAAGTTTTTGCGGGTCCTGCACAGCTAGTAGTTCTTGTTATGAAAATGTTGCTGCTTAAAGCATACACTTTAATAAAATGGTTCGTACTGCAGAGGTTCCTACATGTAAAACATGAATCACATACGCTCCATCTAAGGCCATGCAAGCTCTTCCTCTAGGTTTCGCAGCAGAGTCCCTTTTACTCTGGTCTTTGTACTCTTTAGTTTTTTGCGGCATATGTCTTGGAGGTTCTTCCAGAGATTCTGGAGCTCTTCCACAGTAACTGATAAAAGAAGGCAACAGGAGAAAGTTTGGGCATCATAAATCTTTACGCTCGAATGGTTATGCTTACGTTGTTATAGAAAATAGCCTAATAGTTGACCCCAATTTATGGCTGCTCAGAACAAAAGCTACTTTCCTTTTTAGCTTGATAAACAATAGGCAAGCAAAACTTTTTCACTGAAGAATGAAAGCGACCCAACATTACTGCAGCATGTGTGCTGCGAAAAGGCATCGGGAAAAACACGTTGTAAGCATTTCTTTAGATGAACTTTGTCGCAGTTTAGATTTGAGCCACTTTCGCATTTGTTTTATCCCAGATAACATGGGCCAACGTTACATCACAGAAATTAGAGAAACCACTGACGGTACTGTGTTCCCGGTACCCTGGGGCATACTGAAAATGCAAAGAAATTTTTTTCTAGGGGTTTATCCATTTAGTGAAACAGCGACATAGACAATTATTCGCGAAGACGCGGGAATACGGGCTGGACGTGTTTTCACGCAATGTATTAAGCGTATCATACTCGAACGTTTCGGCTTGCTACAATATTCGCCTTAATGCCGGTGGATCAAAATTTAGGGCACTGTAGGCGACCGTAAAGGAGATAATGCATGTTTCGAGCGTGCGCGGAAGCATAAAAAAGTACTAACGAGAAGCTTTGCTAAACTCAAAAACCGTTAACGCACTGCTGGTGAGTGAAACAGGCAATTGCCCTAGCTAAACAGTTGATATTGCGCTCTAAAGAAGAAATTATTCCAAAAGAGAACATACCATTTGGTTCGACAATTATCAGTGCTTCTTGTATCTCCTCTCATTACCCAATTTTCTTCGTCGTTTTTCAGCACTTGTTGAGAGTAATATCCCATAGAACAGGCCGCTTTGCCACCTCTTCAATCAGCAACTCGTTGAAGGACGTGCGTGGCATGTTGACAAAGAAGGTGGCAGCGGGCGCTTTCCGGTAGCAGACGCTCCGCGCAGGCGCAAGGTGAGCAAGCACTGTGAAAGTTTCGCACACGGGGAACGCAATTATCACCCAGAAATCAAATGTCGCACTTGAAACTCTAGCTTGCATTATTAATTTCTCTCTTTTTATGGATGCATCAGGGCTCACATTTCAGGTTATGGAAGTGTTGTGTTAATTTTTTTCACTGCGTTTATGCGGAGCTACGAGACATCGGACAACCCACGCCACCATTGGGATTGTGGTAACGCGAACGCTTTGGCCACACGCACAAGTAATTTTCTTGCTTTCATGTGTATGCGCCTTTTTTTTCAACGTGCACATAGAGGCCTCTGAACTAAATATATTTTAACTCGCATACCGTCCCTGTCCTTTCGTCGGTCTTCGCGCTGTTTTCTACCTAAATGGCGGCTCATACGTTTACGAAGCTTCTACACTATAAGCATCTCCTGTTACTGGAAAAAAAGATGTTGCTCTCGCGAGGTATGCCAAATAATCAAGCAGAACTTGATACTGACTACGAAGACGCAGACCTGCCTGCGCGTGCACCTGAGACGCAGCGTTTTCACCTCAAGCTGCTGGAGTTACTTCTGCTTGAGAGGAAGAAACTGCTCTCACAAATGGTCAGCATGAGGGGCTGGTGGACACGTCCTATTTGGATAAACCGCACACAGGAGTCATTCTTTCTCACAGTGGTGAGGTATGGTTACTCCAACACAGACACACACACGCATGCGAGAGGGATTGTTTATTCATGTATATATTGCTACTTAGCTGACGTATCAGCGGTCATAAGACCACAACGAGGAAGTGGTCTGTTGGTTGTGCGTGCTGTCTTCCATCTTAGTCGACGCCACACGCATCAGTTTGAATATAGATTTTAAATAGACACGCCTCGTGCCATTTTTACGTAACATCTTTGTAGGGGACGTGCTGGCTACTTCCCTGTCTTCATCACGAAGCTCCGCAACGGCCGCTTCATCATAGGTCCAACCATGTCACAGGTTGAACAACCATCGTCTTCACCACCTGCCCCTACCGTGACTTCTGCATACGTGAAATCTACCTCCTGCTCGTGATCCCGGTGTATTTTCTGGTCAGAATGGCGTTGACGTCGACAAATGGATCAACTGGTACGAACGGGTCAGCGCAAGCTATAGGTGGGACCCGACTCTTATGTTTGCCAATGTGCTTTTTTACCTCGATGGTCCACCGCGAGTGTAGTTCCAGACGCACGAAGCGAAGATTACGAGCTGGGACTCCTTTAAAGAGAAGATCCGCGACCTTTTTGGCGACACCGTTGGGCGGCAGATCGCAGCGCGGAATCAACTGGCGGCTCGTGCACAAACATCGACGAAGTCGTACGTCGCGTACATTCACGATGTCATCGCCCTATGCCGCCAGATTCACGAGCACATGAGTGAGTCTGAGAAAGTGGCCCATGTGCTGAAAGGCATAGCAGACGACGCATTTAATCTTCTAGTTTACAACAACATTGCCACCGTCGAAGCCATCATTAAAGAGTGCCGGCGGTTTGAAGAAGCCAAGAGCCGCCGTATTACTCGGCGATTCACCCGGCTGCCCAACACGGCCGCAACCTCATCGTGTGAAGCCGCCCGCCAGTCCCCCACGTATGACAACGTCACACACATTGTTCGTCGGGAAATTGAAGCCGCCTGTCCGGCTCCTCTTCAGCCACCCGTTTTCGCAAAGCTCGCCTCTGACCAACAACAGCCGTCAGTGGCGTTAATACAAGCTGTGGTGAGGCATGAGTTTGCGAACCTTGGACTTCCATGAGCATGTCCCTTGACTTGCCCTGAAGTCCCGTCCTACTCCCGAGGGCACGCTCGCCATTCACCTCCAACAATGCCCTTCCGTAACCCTTCGGAATGGCGAACACCCGACAACCGGCCTATTTGTTTTTCCTGCCACCAGCCTGAGCACGTTTCTCGCTATTGCCACCACCGTTGGTCAAACCAACCACGTCAGACTTTCTCTACCTCGGCGCTTATGCATCCGACGACCCCTCGACGTTCAGTCGCCGCACCCTTCAATTTCTAATCGTCGTCATCTTACGAGCCTTCCACTGACGCCTCTTTGCCCGGTCGCCGCTACTCTGACGCCCCTTCGTCCGGTCGCCACAGCTCTCGCTCCCCGTCGCCGCTACGTCGCCAATCCCGCTCTCCGCCACCTCGGCGCTTTTCCTCGCCGAGCTTTCTGGACGACCGCAGCAGGAAAACTAGATATTGCAGCTTATAGAGGTGAAGCTGCAATACCAATGACGGCTGAAAATCCTCTACTGACGCTTCCCACGCACAATAGCCTGCTTGAAGTACAAGTCGACCAAGTTTCTGTGACCGCCCTCATTGACACAGGTGTGCACCTGTCTATAATGAGCGCTTCTCTACGCTGCCGCTGAAAAAAAGATTATGACGCCATCTACGACGCAGGCAATACGTGTTGCCGATGGCGGTACTGTACCAGTAATCGGAATGTGCACTGCTCGTGTCAGCATTGCCGGTCGTCATGCCATGGTCCTTTTTGCCGTGCTAGCCTGCTGCCCTCATGACCTCATACTTGGCCTTGATTTCCTTTCGGCACACTCGGCCTTAATTGATTGTTCGTCTGGTACCCTCAGCATTGATCTTTCAATCTTTGCCGACTACTATGCAAAGCCCACCATCCGCTTGAGCCCAACCACTTTCGTTCGCCTGCCACCTCGAGCCGTCACGTACGTGTCTTTGTCATCGACCCCTCTCGTTCCTGACGGTGATTATATCGTTACGCCAATTACTGACGTTCGGCTGACGCGAAGTGTTACTGTGCCCTATACCATCGCGACAATAGCGGATAAGTGTGTGTTACTTCCGCTCTTTAACTTTGGTTTCACCCCTCAAGTGTTGCCCTGCCAGATGTCTCTAGCCCAGCTAACTGCCATAACAGAGGGCGATGTCAGTGTTGTCGCTGTATCTGCTCTTCATCGAAGCGCAGTCTCACGGTCCTCCAGCTCAAACAATGAGATTTTTCGAAACATGATTGAATCGAAGCTGTCGCCTCACCAGGCCGACGCTTTCTGCCAAGTTTTGGCCTCATACAGTGACATTTTCGACACCGACGATCGTCCCTTGGGCCAGGCTAAAATTGTCACTTATCGAATCAACACTGGTGACTCTGCGCTCATTCACCGTCGGCCGTACCGCGTGTCAGCGTCCGAGCGAGAAGGGATTCAGAAAGAAGTGGCCGAAATGCTTACAAAAAACGTAATCGAACCATCAACGAGGCCTTGGGCATCTCCCGTGGTATTAGTAAAAAAGAAAAACGGCTCATGGCGTTTCTGCGTTGATTATCGCCACCTCAACAAAAAACCAAAAAAGACGTGTACCCTCTACCACGTATTGACGATTTCATTTTTTGCCTCCATGGCGCCACCTTCTTTTCATCTCTCGACCTACGATCTGGCTACTGGCAAATTGCTGTAGATGACATGGACCGAGAAAAGACCGCCTTGTTTACCCCTGACGGCCTTTACCAATTCGAGGTCATGCCATTCGGGCTCTGCAACGCTCCAGCGACCTTCGAGAGAATGATGGACACGCTCCTACAAGGATTTGAATGGTCGACATGTTTGTGTTATCTGGACGACGTGATAATTTTCTTACCTACCTTTGCAATTCACCTTGAACGCCGTTTGACCATTCTATCCATATTTCAATGGGCCGGCCTGCAGCTCAATTTATCCAAGTGCCACTTCGGTCTGCGTCAGATTACCGTATTTGGTCACCTTGTTGACGCTGCCGGCGTACGGCCAGACCCGGCGAAAGTACGCGCTGTAACAAATTTCTCAGTCCCACGCTCTGTCCATGATGTTCGCAGTTTTGTGGGCTTCTGCTCCTACTTTCACCGGTTCGTGAAAAACTTTGCGGCACTCGCACGGCCACTCACCGACCTCCTCAAACAAGACGTCCCATTTTCTTGGGGCCCTCCTCAAGCTGACGCCTTCTCTCAGCTATTCACCGCTCTATTGACACCTCCTATTCCTGCACACTTCGACCCCGATGCTCCTACAGAAGTGCGAACAGACGCGAGTGGTCACGGAATTAGTGCAGTTTTGGCGCAATTTCAGCGGAGCAACGACCGTGTAATCGCGTACGCAAGCCGTCTGCTTTCTAAGTCTGATTTCAATTATTCTATAACAGAACGGGAATGTCTTACTCTTGTTTGGGCGGTTTCGAAATTCCGTCCTTACTTGTATGGCAACGCTTTCCGTGTCATCATAGATCATCACGCGCTGTGTTGGCTTTCTTCTCTGAAGGACCCCACTGGACGACTTGGTCTTTGGGCATTACGCCTACAGGAGTATTCCTACTTGGTTGCGTATAAGGCTGGACGTCTCCATCTGGACGCCGATTGCTTATCCCGCTACCCTGTTGATCAGCCCGACGAACCAGACATCGAGCCTAGCCTCAGCGTCATGTAAATGTCCCAGTTTCTTCAGATTGGGGATGAACAACGTCGTGATGCTTCTCTGCGAAAACTTATTGACCGTCTCGAATCTGCTCCGAACGACACGTAACTTCGCAAGTACGTCCTCCTGAATGGTACGCCGTACCGTCGTAGCCTCCAGCCAGATGGCCCTGAGCTCCTTCTTGTGCCGAAAAATTTGCGTTCGACCGTGCTGCACGAACTTTATGATGAACCAACTGCTCGTCATGTGGGTGTATCTCGGACGTACGACCGCGTGCGTCGCCGCTTCTTTTGGCGTGGTCTCGCCCGGTCCGTTCGCCGTTACGTGTCCTCCTGCGATAAATGCCTACGTAGGAAGCTACCTATTGCGCCCACAGCTGGACTTCTTTAACCGATCTCCAACCCAACCGAACCTTTCTTCCGTGTTGGTATAGATCTTTTCGGTTTTTTCCCGAGTCGAAATCGGGCAACAAGTGGATTGCCGTTGCTATAGACTACGCGACTAGGTATGCCATCACTCGAGCGCTCCCCACCAGCACTGCTACTGAAGTTGCGAAATTTTTGCTCCACGACGTCATCGTACACCATGGCGCTCCTCCCCATTGACTCACGAATCGTGGCCGCGCATTTTTTATTTCTTTTTATTTATTTACATTTCACTTACATCGCCGTGAGGCATTACGTACGGGAGGTACACATACCTAATTTGACTACATGGTTTTCACCCGAAACAATAGATTCAACAAATAAAACGGCACTCAAAATATTTTAAGAGAAGAAATAAAAAAACACTCGAATATTGTTGAGCGAAACAACGTCACAGTCATGCATTTGTAAACACCCACACGCTTTGAGACAGCAAACCATTCTTAGTGGCAGTGATATTGTAGGAGTTGTTACAATAAACAAAAAAAGGATTCATTATCAGTTTCATTGATGAGATCATCCGGTAGACGGTTCCATTCCTGTATTGTTTTTACGAAAAAAATACCGAAAGAGTGGGTTTTGTAACGGTATTCTAATATTTTTCTTGAATGGTCTTGACGATAAGAGACGTACGTTGGTGTGAACAGATAATCAAGAGGGTTAATGGCATTTCCAATATAATATATAATATGAAAAAAATTAAGCCTGAGTTTCTGCCTCCTTACCATCAGTGTCTCTCATTTACATGCTCGTTTCATTTCTATGATGCTTGCAAAGGAATTAAAGCTGTTGCTAACAAATATGGCTGCATGGTTTTGAACTTTTTCCAATGCGTCATTCAAGTATTGCTGATGGGGCTCCCAGATTACGCAAGCATACTCTAGAATAGGTCTTCCATACATGAGATAAAGGGTTTGTTTCACGGTCTGTGAAGCTTGCCTAAAATTTCTGCGTATGAAGTATAGCATCCGGCCTGCCTTGGTCACAATTATGTCAATGTGTTTATTCCACTTGAAATCGTCGGAAAAACAGGCGCCCTAATACTTAGAAGAGGATTCATTGCTAATTATTGAATTATTTATTTCGTATGTTGTGTCTAGTTTACTAATCCGGTTGGTGAATGATACACAGCAACATTGACGTACGTTTAGACTCATTTTCCCTTTTTTGCACCACGTTGATCATCGGTACCAATCATGCTGCAGAATTTCAGCATCCTTGTGCAATTTCATCACTCTAAACACTACACAATCATCTGCGAATAACTTAATGGGAGAGGTTATACCATCGACTATGCTAATAATATAAATCAGGAAAAGCAAAGGTCCTAATACGCTCCCCTGTGGTACACCGGACGTAACGGTTGCCGCAGATTATTTTGATCTGTTAAGCATTACGTTCTGCTGTCAATCGTTTAGATAGTTCTTTACCGAATCGATAACTTTAAGGTTTATGTTTGCAGAGAGCATTGCAAATTCTAACAGATTGTGTGGGACGGTATCGAAGGCTTTCCGGAAGTCAAAGAGCAGTGCATCTACTTGAGCGCCACTGTCTATAGATTGTGCGATGTAATGCTGAAATTCGACTAGTTGAGTTACGCATGAGCGTCTATTTGTGAAACCATGCTGAGATGGAGTGAGGAAGTTGATTGACTCTAGGTGTTTAACTGTTTCACTGTATATGATGTGCTCACATAACTTACAGCAAATTGCTGTTAGCGAGATTGGTCTGTAGTTTTCGACAAGCTTTTTATCACCTGATTTATGAACCGGGATAACGTTTGCAACTTTCCAGTCATGTGGGACAACTCCAGTATTTAGTGTATTTAGTATATAACACATAAATACTTTGCAATAACGCTGTGACAGTTTTTAAGAACAAATGGTGATAAATCATCTGGTCCAACTGCTTTAGTTGTATCTATCTGCCGTAACAAGCATTCAACACCAGTAATGTCAACCTCCACGTCTTTCATCGAGGGCCACGTGACTGGAAGCACCCCCACATCGACAGGAGTGCTTTGAGTAAAAACTGATTGGAAATAGTTGTTAAAAGCTTCAGCTTTTTTTTTTTCATCAGTGCACAAAGTATCAGCCTCCATGGTCAGAGAAGGAATACTTATATCGTCTTTTCTAGTTTGTTTCACATACTTCCAGAACTCTTTCGGGTTTTGCTTTAACCTATCGCTTAATTGGGCAAAAAAAAGTATCCTTCCTTGTTTTTATTGCCGATTTCAGTGTCAGGTTTGCATGCCTTAGCTCTTGTTTATTAGATGTGGTACTCCTATCGCGAAATTTTCTGTACGAACTTCGTGCTTTCCTAATTAACCTGCGAATGTCTTTATTAAACCAAGGCTTTTGTTTTGTTTTCTTCTTTAGTATTCTGTTTGGTACATGAGCTTCAACTGCGTGAAGTAGCTTATCACGAAAATAAGACCACGGAGCTAAAGAGCAAGGACTTTCTGCCAAAAGCAAGAATGTTGGGTAATACGACTGTAATTCTGCAGAAACAGAATAGTAGTCACCTTGTTCATACAAAAAAATTTGTCGGGGTATTGCCTGTGCCACTTGGCGGTATTATATCTTTATTTCTGCCACAATGGCCTTATGGTCACTTATACCAGGAATCACCGACACAGTGGAAACAATATTTGGGTTATTACATATTATTAAATCCAGATTGGCACCATGTCTCGTTGGAACATTCACATAATGACGAAAACCAAACACTCTCAAGAATTCGCCAAACAAAGTATACACTGACGACCTGTTTTGTGTACCACTGGTTATCCAGTCAAAAGCTAGTAGATTGAAATCTCCGCTCAGGAGTACACTGTCTAGAATTAACTGTACCATTTCAGAAAGCAGTGTCATAGGAGTATCACCACTGTCTGGTGGTTGATAAAAACAACCAAACACGACAGTATTTCCCTTCGGTAAAAAAACACGGCACCACTTTGCCTCGGCAGAATTGTGGAAAAAAACTTTCTCGCTAGTCCACTCGTTCGCTACAATAAATACGCCCCCACCATGGCGATTTCTATCTTTCCTATAAGCAGTGAAGCCATGTGGGAAGACCTCAGTATCAGGTATCGCACTGTCCAGCCAAGATTCTGTACCCATAATAATTTTTGCTTGAGTAGTTGCCACAAGGGACGCAAAGACGTCAACTTTATTATTAATACTTCGACAGTTCACAAGAAGCAGTGGTATGCGCCCGCACGTGTTTTAAGTGTCGATTCTCCCAGTTCTGCGATGACTGACGTCACGTCAGTCGGCTTCTTGTGATCACGCATGTGCAAGCAGTGGTACCGGGACAGGTTGGTTCATTTCACTGTCCCACACGAACGTCTTTCCGTTGATAACAAGCTTATCATAGTTAAGGCACACTCGGCATCCATTGCTATCTCTCTTTTCCTTGGCATAATTCCAAAGAAGCCGTCGTTTTTTGCGAACCGCATGACTGAAGTCTTCGGATACACTGAAAAAGGTGTTCTTAAATTTGTAAGCATTATGCATAACACTTTCCCTGGCTTTCCAACCCGAGAAGGTTTCGACGATAGGCCTAATGCGCCCCTCTGTGAAGGCCCCCAGCCGGTGGGCTCTTTCTTTCGGAATGTTACTAAGCTTCAGCACGTTACTGCAAATCTTATCAACCAGACTCTCGGACTTTTCTCATGTTTCTTTGCGCTCATTGTCTGGCACACCAAAGAAAACTAAGTTTAACCGGCGGCTTCTGTTTTCGAGATCATCAAGCTTAGCCTCTATCTTTCTTTCGGATATTTCAAAAATCTTAATGCGCTACTCGATTACATTCGATTTGGCTATCACGCTGTCTATTTTCTGTTCCAGGTCGGCTTGCTTCGCCACTATTTCTGTAAGCTTAGTAAGCATGGTTTTCTGGCTACCTTGTACATCCAAAAGGATCTTCTCAATGTTCGCCATCTGCTCTTTTTCGGTTGAATTCATAGGGCCTGGGTTTAGCTCTAAATCCCCTGAGCCTCCCACAGCAAAGAACAATCATTGCAGATTAGCACCCAAACAGAGTCAACCAAGTAATTGCAAACAGTGTCAATGAACAAGCACAACTTCTGTCTATCGCCCCGCCGCGGTGGTCTAGTGGCTAAGGTACTTGGCTGCTGACCCGCAGGTCGCGGGTTCGATTCCCGGCGGCGGCGGCTGCATTTCCGATGAAGGCGGAAATATTGTAGGCCCGTGTACTCATATTTGGGTGCATGTTAAAGAACCCCAGGTGGTCAAAATTCCCGGAGCCCTCCACTACGGCGTCTCTCATAATCAAATGGTGGTTTTGGGACATTAAACCCCACAAATCAACTTCTGTCTATCAATGGGGCACGACACTCTTACAAGCATCACATTACTCGTGCGATAACATTTTACGTAATTCAAATAACAAACCTTATACATGAGGCAACGTAAGTTCGTGCCCAGAAGAAGAATGCCGCACCCCAGTCGACGGCTGCCGACATGCTCCCTTTTATCGGCCTCGTAAGGCGGATCCGGAAGCGCTCCCCGCCACGCAGTCATGTGGCCTGTCCGCAGTTCAAGTACGGTATCAGGCGTGTCAGCTCGCATCAGTGGATGGCAAGGAAGGGCGCACTGCACATGCGCCGTAGCCGCCATCCAGGGCTGTGGGGTAGACTCAGCCGCCGGTCCGCCGATGAACGCCGCAACAACAAGGATACCGGGCAGCACCACAGCACAGCACCATGTCGTTCATGTCGTGAAGTCCATCTCACTGCTGCCAACCAGCTGTTAAGGGTCGGAAGGAAGGTCACACGAGCTTGGTGGTTGAACCGTTACATGGTGAACCGTTGCATGTCCCGTGTGATCAACGATCTTCTGCGCTCTTCCTCGACGCACCACAAGCTGACCATTTCCTACCATCCCCAAACAAATGGCCTTACCGAACGGCTAAATCGGACCCTAACGGACATGCTCACGATGTATGTGTCCTCCGACCACCATGACTGGGACCTGCCGCTACCTCACGTGACCTTCGCGTACAATTCTTCGCGCCACGACACTACTGGTTATTCACCCTTTTATTTGCTTTATGGCCGTGATCCGAAGTTACCACTCGACACCCTACTTCCAACCACTACAACGCCGTCAACCGAATATGCACGCGACGCTATTGCTCGTGCCGACCACGCACGTCAGATCGCCCGCTCTAGACTTTCGGCTTCGCAAGCCACCCAGAAAGCCATCTACGACAGCCGGCATGCTGACGTTCACTTCTCACCCGGTTCTCTTGTTCTCCTGTGGTGCCCAGTTCATCGAGTTGGCTTATCAGAGAAGTTGTTGTCTCGCTACATGGGTCCTTACCGTATCATCCACCAGGTAACCGACGTCACCTATGAGATTATTCCTGCATCTGAGACCACAAGCCTGCCTGCAACCACACCCAGTGATTTTGTGCACGTCAGCAGGCTAGAACCTTACCACCTGCCTACTGAAGACTGTAGTTAATGTGCATCGAGACGGCGCTTTTACCGCCGGAGGGGGGGGGGCGGTAATGCTACGTAGCTGACGTATCAGCGGTCAGAAGACGACAACGAGGAAGTGGTCTGTCGGTTGTGCGTGCGGTCTTCCCTCTTAGTCGACGCCATACGCATCAGTTTGAATATAGATTTTAAATAGACACGCCTCGTGTTATTTCTACGTAAGAATGTATACAAATGTTTTCTCGTTCATTCCAGTCAGATGCCCTTACTGATTTCTGGTGATCATGAATACTTCAAGAAATTCTAAAGAATGTTCGCTGGAAAATGTTAACTACATGCCCTTTTGGAAAAGGCCCTTACTATGCTCCATGCAGTTCGTGTGCCAATCCCGCCAAGTGCAAGGTTTGCAATAACCATCAGGTATGTCTTTTGCAGAAGAATTTGCAATAACATGTAAAATAATCTTCATCAATCAGTCTAGTCGAATACAGATACAACAGTACTAGATATATCATAGCTGAATTTTGCAGGAATGCAGCCTAACTATTGTGCAGTTGCAATATCTGCAGACATGTAAATGGTTGAATTATTTTTAGTTTGTTCAATCGAGAACGTGCATTGTTATCAACCAGTAAATCATTGTGTCATTAGCAATGGCCTATTTTTATTGAAAGCCTATGCCAGTGTCAGCATTCAGTCAAACTGTTTTCATTAACTGCAGGTAATGCAGAAGCACCTTACACTGATGTTAACTGTATATACATCTAACACTGAGTACGCTGAAGACATGTTCTGTCACGCCAGCTATGACGCATTTCTGTAATGTGCGCGCAGCATGGAACATTTCAGGTTGGCTCACAGTATCGCTGTAATAGAGCTTAACATTCTCTTTAGGTACATGGCATCGGGCATGTACATGCAGGATTTCGCACTTGCATTCGGCGTAGGAATTTCCACAGGGAGCAACATAGTACATTTGAGCTCTCCAGCCTATGTACCTAAAAGTATGTATGTTGATATTCAGTGGGTATTCATGCTACAAAGCCGCAGAACATAATACCCACGCTATGTGAATTGTCCACTTTTAGTAGGCATAATCAGCACATATGGGTAGTCTTTTGTAGGGCTCGATGGCAGATTTGCTTGTACCTGGGGAAGACAGAAGGTTAGGTGGGCAGATGAGATTAAGAAGTTTGCGGGTATAAATTGGCAGCAGCAAGCACAGGACCGGGTTAACTGGCGGAACATGGGAGAGGCCTTTGTCCTGCAGTGGACGTAGTGAGGCTGATGATGATGATGATGATGATGATGATGATGATGATGAGCCAGGCGGGCTAGTATACTTTAGTGACACATTATGTAGGTGTACACCTACTGATGCTGCCCTACTTTAGCATGTTCTGTGCATGAAATTCAATCAAGACAGACATTTTTGATCTTCTTCACTTCTGGCTGTCATTCGGCTGGGCAAGTCAGCCACAAGCAATTTAAACTGACATTTCTCTCCACCTCTAATCACATACGCAGTGCCTGAAACATAAAATCCAATCAAAAGTCACATGTAAATTGCAGCATCAATAATGGCACTGCACACAATTCCTCCTTGTGCCTATGTTCACTCAATTTCGATTTACAGTGACTTGTATACATTTCACATTCAAATGTGCATTGATGCTTGTAGTGTGTGCGGGACGAGACGTGAGACGACGGCGTGAGTGTAGCCGATGGGGCCATGCAAGTCTGGCCCCTTTATTCGTAGTGCTGAAGTAGAGCGGCGGCTGCCAGCGTGCGACACGCCAAGCGCGTCCAACTGTTCTGTAGCTCGTACAGCTCCAGCTAGGCATCATCTACACGAGAGGTGGGGCGCAGTGGCTAAGAAATGATTATGAATGATGATGATGACACTAAAATTTTATATAGCGCTCTAATAAGGCACTACTTTTTGGATTATTTATACTGATGTTTAGCAACTATTTCACCCTTCTCTTTGTCGGGCACCAACACCTGCCACTTGCAAAATTGTTGCGCAATGTTTCCAGGCAAAATACAACTTTCCTAACTGCATTGGAGCAGTAGATGGCAAACATATTCAAATACGGGCCCCACAAAACTTGGGCAGTTTGTACCACAACTATAAGGTACCGGTGCTTATTTTTTCCCAATTGTGATAAGCATTATACAACGAAGCACTTTGGAACTACAGGGAACCTTCTCCATCGTTTTGATGGCCGTTTGTGACAGTGACTTGAAGTTCGTCGTTGTTGATGAAGGGGCATTTGGTCGGCAGAGCAACGGGAGAACACTAGGTGTGTCACGATTGGGCAAGCGCCTAAAAGACGGCAAACTTGGCCTCCCTCCACCAGAGATTCCGCCAGGCACAAACACGCCAGCACCGCATGTGTTTGTTGGTGACGACGCTTTTCAGTTGAGGGAGGACTTTTTAAAGCCTTACTCGAGACGCCAACGGAGTAGCGATAAGAAAATTTTCAACACAGCATCAGCAGGGCAAGGTAATCGCCAATATTCTCACCTTTAGGCAAACTACAAAAACGTTGTGATGCAAAGTAAACTTCTTTTTTTTCACTTTTAGGAGTTGTGCGCAGAATACAGTTGGGATAATGGTATCACGATTCCGCATTTTGCGCCATGCTATCAATTCACTGCCTAACAATGTGGACTACATCGTTATGGCATGCTGTGTGCTCCACAACTTTCTATGAGATGATGTGATTTACATGTCCCAGTGCCACGATGGCATACGCATTGAAGGACATGAGAACTGCGGATATAATGGCACTGCACTTCTCAGCCTGCAGCCACCTGTTCGCCACAACTATACTAGGTCTGCAGGAGCCACGCGAGATCTATACTGCGACTACTTTGTTAGCGTGCATGTTGCCATCCCAAAGCAGCAAAAACGCGCTGGTGTACGACAGTGACTTCTATGCGAGCTAGTGCGCAAAATATTGCTCGCTTCTTAGCAATTAACAAACAGACTTATGACGGAACTAGCACTCAGAGTATGACTGACAGACTGAAGTGAACTATATTTTGTCCTGAGAAGACAAGTCCCCCTAAGGGGGCTCGTCCGCGGGCCGCGCCCACGACGGGTCAGGGAGGTGGAATTCGACGCGCAGGTCGTGGGCTCTCCGGACAGCCCGAATTTGATCATCCTCTTCCGGACTTGTGAGGAGAGCAGTCCACTGTTCCTCCGTAGCTGGAGACCCTGCAGCCGCGCGCAGCATGGGGCATCGCCACATCATATGTTACAAATTGCATCTCGGGAGCCCACATCAAAGGCAGCCCGGCTTTATTTAGCTCATAAAACGTGGATAAGAGATAGGTGAAGGGTAAGCACCTGTTTGTAACAGACGTAAAGTGAGAGTTTACGGTCTCGTTAAATGAGGATGAGGTAGAGGAAACTTTCTGCGCTCAAGGCGGTAGTGTTGACAAATATCTTTGTACGTTAGGAGCGGGTCTCACTGCCATGGCTCGCCCTTGGGCCTTGGGCCGCCCTCTCTCCTGGCGCTGCGAGTAAGGTATCGCGCCTGGGAGTGAGGTAGCTCGTTGGCGTTAGGGATGAGGGGGTGAGAAACTTGGCGCACGTGGCCGGGGAACCAGATGAAGTGTTTAGTATCAGCCCACGTCGCACGTGAGAGCACGCGGGCTGCCTCTTTACAAACCGAGCCAGTGCGAAAGGCCCTAGCTACGGCTTTGGAGACTGTGTAGAAGATTGTGCGTTCCGTGGTCGCCAATGCTAATGCTATAGCTACCTGTTCCGCGCGATCTGCATCCGTGTTGGGGAATGTCAGAGAAGTGAGGTGTTCACCTTGTACGGACGTAACAACTGCTACGAAGTGCTTGAAATTAAGGTATTGAGCAGCGTCCACGAAAGCTACTGAATCGGGCATTGCTGTAGCCATTTTGAGGAGGGCGGCTGCTCCAGCCTTACGTCGGCCGTGGTTGCATTGCGGTGCATGTTATGTGGGAACGAGGAAACGATGAGGCGTTCGCGAAGCTTTGACCGCAGCGTACACTCTCTTTGGTTGATGATTGGAGAGATTATTTGGAGATACGCCAGGAGTTGGCGTTCTGCCTAGGTCGAGGAGAATCGAGCTATCTGGGCTAGCTTCTGGGCCCCAACAATCTCACTAAAGTGTTATGAAGGCCTAGCGTCTTAAGTTTGTGTGTTGGTTTGTATAGGAACCCAAGCACCTGCTTGATACTCCTTCTAATTACTACATTGAACTTGTTCTTATCTCCTTTTGTCCAGGGGCGAGCTACGGCTACGTAATTGATGTGGCTCACGAGAAAAGCGTGGAAGAGACGTCGTAGATTTTCTTCCGATAGTCCACCTCATTTGTTGGCAACGCGTCTGATTACTTTAGACGTGTAGTCTGCTTTTGTGGCTATGCGCTCTATGCTGAGTTTGTTCCTGTTGTCCTCCTTCAGTATCACTCCTAGTATACGAACCGAAGTGACTGGTGGTATTTGCTTACCGTCTCCTGTGCATAAGAGATGGGTGAGTTGGGGATCCATCTCGGGACTAGTTTTGGCCTGTAGAGTTAAAGTTCAGATTTTTTTTCCAATAGCCGTAAGCCCGTCTGTCGGAGCAAGGCCTGCACCTTGTCAACCACCGTCTGCAGATTGCGCTCGATGGCCCCGTCACTACCGCCCCCACACCAGATGGTAGTATCATCGGCGTAGAATGCGTGGCCCAGGCCATCGATTGAGCTCGATTCTCTCTCGAGAGCACTCAAAGCTAAGTTAAAGAGAAATGGAGAGAGAACTTCTCTCTGCGGCGTTCCTCTGTGACCCAAGTCGTGCGTCTTGGAACCCAAGAGTCTAGTCTAATGGTGGCTTTGCGGTCTTTGAGAAACGACCACATGTATGCATAGAAGGGGTTACCGAGTCCAGCATCAGCCATCGCTTGTAGCATGTGTGAGTGCCTAACGTTGTCGAATGCCTTTTCTAGATCTAGTGCAAGCACAGCTCTGGTGTCCCTGGACTTGCCCGTTAAGATCTTGTGCTTCAGAAGAAGCATGGCGTCCTTTGTCGACATGGACGGGCGGTAGCCTATTTGATTAAAAGGGAGGAGGTGTTTCTCTTCCGAGTGTTTCGTGGCCCGTTTGAGAATGACGTGCTCAGCCACCTTGCCCACACACGAGGTGAGGGAGATGGGCCTGAGTGAGCCAAGCTCAAGGGGTTTGTCCAGCTTAGGTATGAGCACGACGGCGCCTTCGCGCCATTCGAGCGGGGTTTCGCCGGATTCCCATACCTCGTTGATGTGTTTAGTGAGGAGGTCTATATCCTCGTCCGCTAGATTTTTTAGTAGTTTGTGATCCCGTCTGGGCCAGGGGCTGATCTACAATTAAGCTCAGCGAGTTCTACCCGCACCTCCGCACTCGTGAATTGAGAAACCAATGGGTCTTCTTCCGTGTGCATTGGAGGTGGGGGGTAATCCGTGTCTGAGCTCAATTCGGTACAGAGGTAGCGCGACGCGAGCTCGTGTGCGATCTGTTCGTCCGTAAAAATTTCCTTGCGAAGCTTATGATTTAAGCAATCTATGGTGAGTTGCTGATTGAATTTCGTGGGTTTGTCCCGCAACAGATGTTTAAGCAGGTTTCATTTGGATCCTTTACTCATTTGGGCGTCTACCGAGTTGCATACCTCGTCCCATTGCTGTCTATCTAAAGTGCGACTGTGCTCTTCGATTTGCTTGTTGAGCTCCTCGATATTTTTGCGAAGACGGCGGTTAAGCTTTTGGGTTTTTCATTTTGCCTGTAGGGCTTCCTGCGCCTCGATGAGGTGAGCAAGCCAGCTATCCACGCGCTCAACATCGCGAGTAGTTTCTATTTCTTTTGTGACTCTCATTACATCCTCTTGTAACCGAGCGAAAAAGTCTCGAACAGAGGTGTAGGTGTTGTCTTCTTGCTTTCTAAGGGTGCGAAAATGATCCCAGTCGATTACCTTGAATTAACGCGGTGGTGGACTGGATGCGGCTATGGTGGTGCTACAGATGTATTGATCACTACCTCGGTTGACCTGTGTGTTAATCCATGTAGAGTTGCAAATGTTTCGCACTAGTGCTAAGTCTGGAGTAGTATCTCTTGTTACCGAGTTACCCGTGTGTGTAGGGAACGCGGGGTTTGTGAGTAGAGTGAGACAGTGATGTGCTATCTGCGTGGCAAGCGCTTTGCCTTTCGAGTGAAGGTATCCGTAACACCAATCGGGGTGCGCTGCGTTAAAATCGCCTGCAATCAATAGCGGGTTGTCGCCTGCTATCTTGCATGACTTCTGAAAGAGAACTATGAAGGTTTTTCTGCTGTCGGTAGGTGAGCTGTATACGTTAAGAAGGAAGACCGACTGTTTCAGGTGCGCGTTCGGAATGAGTTCTATCAAGATGTGTTCGACCTTGAGGTCAGGACGAACTTTATCTTTAGTGTACGAAAAAGACTTTGCAATACAAGTGGCAATGCCTTGTTTACCCTTCTGAAAGATTGACTCTACGCGGTATCCTCACAATGCAGGACGCTCAGTGAGCGTTGTCTTAAGGAGGAGGACAGAAGGGTTCTTAGTGTTTGAGTGCAGTATTGTTGTAAGGCGTCTTTCCGTTTTGGGAAGCTAAGGCAATTCCATTGCCAAATGGTGAGATTGTTTGGGGTAGGCATGATTATTAATGAAGCATTAGTCGGCCCTGCATCTGTTGATGCTGGTCGGCTTCGAGGATTTGTAATCGGGCTGTTATTTCAGTCATTTGAAGCTTTAGCGGGTTGATTTTGAACAGTATGTCAGCGCGAAACTGTTCTAGCAGCGCCGTCAAGTCTGAAATATTGCTAGACATTGTTAGAGGTTCTTTGGGCTCTAGCGCGAGGCCTGCGCGCTTTTTCGCACCCCGTGCTGGGTTAGAGGCAGTGGGAGCTTCACTCGCGTTGCTCTCGCGTTGCTCTTGAGGCTGCGACGTCTTAAGAAGCACCTTGATATCATGAAGCTCTTTGCGAAGAAAAGTATTTTCGCGTTCTAAAGCTTGAATTTTGTCTGATACAGGCTGTGGCAATGATCCGGAGCACGCGGTGGCGCTGGTGTCACCTGTTCCGGTGACCTTGTCGACCCAAGTTGACTTGGCGGTGTCTGGGGCTCGTGAGCTACCCGGTGTGACCTGGTCTTGTGGTTGAACTGCCCTTGTAGGTGTAGACTGGGTGTATGCTGAAGGCAAGAAGCTTGCAGCGGGCACCAGTGACGAACGGCTCTTGTTGCGACGTCAACGACGTTGCCTATGGCGCCGCACGAGGTAGGGTACTTGATAGTGGCTCCGGCAGGTCCGGTCGCCTATTACGCGCGTGCCTCCACACAGCGCACACTTTGGTGCAGAACATACGTGGTCTGGTCCGGGAGGACCGTGACCACACTGATCCCACACACCTGATCCCACACACCGTGACCACACTGCCCGCACCCCACACCTTGTCTGTGGGGTGCGGGCAGACGTCGTGGCGGTGACCCACTCGGCCGCAGTTGCGGCAAGTCTTTATCTGGCGTTTGTAGAGAGTGCAGCGATGCATAATTGGTCCGCAGTAATTATAGTTCAGTACGTTGAGGCCGTTGAACAGGATCACGACCGTGGGAGTGTTCTTGATTCGATGTGCGCCGAGCACGGTTGGCTTGCGTGGAGTTCGTAGCATGCGTTGCAAGTCGGCGTCCGGGAAGTCGATTTCGACGCCACGTATCACCCAACGGCAGTAGTGACAAGGTGGGGTAAGATAAGTGGTGACTGCGTGTCGCTGTTTGGTTAGAATAATTTTATGAACGGTGCTATAAGCAAGAGCATTCGTCTGTTCCGGTTGCTCACCACGAAAATGTTCTACATCAAGTTCGAGCAGACGATATCTTCTTCGGTAGCCGACGGCAGCAGGCGTGCAGCCATCGTGAGTGCGTTGAAAACCTTGTGTTGACTGCAGAGACGTACGTCAAAGCCACCAACCGGGCGAACGACAACTCTGAAATGATCCTTGGATATATTCGGCAGCTTGCTGGCAAAAGTGAGCCTTTTAAGCGACCTGGGCGGTTTGGCGCCAACTGCTTACCCATGTTGTCCGACGTGTTGCGGTGTCTTGGCGGTGGCCTGTGCTTTGCTTGCGTTACGATGACGATACGCTGGGAGCCAGCCACATCCAGCGGCGTCTTTGGGAGAGATTTCTTCACCATCGACTACCGCTTCTAGCGGCATGTTGCAGCTGCGGTGTGTTATGCCTGCGAGTCCACACCAAACGTCCATGCTTCTGAAAAAGGCAATCTTTGTCAAGGCCAGCACGCGAGCCCGCCTGACGCGAACAACTTAACGGCATCATCACGCGGCGGTGACTTTCTGTCGGACACGCACAGCGAGCCCGTCGAAGCAATCGGCGACTTCCTGTCTGGCGAGTCTGACGAAATGCGTGGCGACGTCACTCGTCCTTGGGTGCAGCCACGTGCAGCGCAGCGGCTCCGGATTCAATGAGAATGACGCGGCCCAGCGGCGACCCCATTGGAGGAGTCTGACCTCACGGCCAGCCATGCTTTTTGTTGGACATTTGGTTACTCAAATTATCCTCGCAGTGCATATAAAAAAAGCCCTGCGGTGTGTCGTGAGAGAGGAGACCTATGTGTTAGAGGATAGAGCTCGGCTCTTCGAGTCGCTAAACTGTTGGCCCCATTGCCGAATTTGTAACGCCTCTGTATGTATGCTGTACATAAACCTTGTTTAACTCACCGTCGTCTCGTCCGCTCGTTTATCAGCTCTGCGCAGAAGCAGTCGCTAGCTGAGAAACCTACGCTACCAAACGGCTGGTGACCTTCCCAGAGGAGTTCGAAGCAGTGGCGCCTTTTGGACCGTGTTGGCGCCGCCGTCTTTCATAACAGTGGTTGCAGCAATAAGATTTCGTGGTGCCCTTCATAACGTCGTCGGAGGCGCGCTTCGTAGCAGGTATAAGTATCGGGCATGGCGGCGCCGAGAGAGCGTAGTCGTGCAAGGCTTATGCAACGCTTAGGTTGTGCGTTTAGAACTGAACCTCAAAAAAGATAAGGATGGGGCATACCGGGTAAATTTGGTATCCAAATATTCCCAGTGACTTGCCGGTGATGATCCGGTAGTGCAGAAAGGCCGAAACGGGCAACGACTGATGAAATTTGCATTGGTGTTGGGAGCCATGAGGTATGCGTCCACACTGCTCGCCGCCATCTAGCGGTTCAACTTACAGCTCAGTCGCCACTCAGAAGATGAGTTCAGTGAACAAGCTTACTTGCTTGCTCCCTTGTTCCTTTCTTTTGTGGCTCTCACCCACTAAGGGGGATTGACCAAGAAGCCGGTGTTTAATGCAAGTCAATACTTATAGATTTTCTAGACTAGAAAATATAATTATTGTGTTTTGACTGTGAAAATAATTTGGCGCAATGTAAAAAAAGGAAAAAACGGGAGGGAATAGAAATAATAGAACTTGTTGAATATCTGAGGTGGAATCGTTATATGAAATTCTCCTGAAAGTTGAATCATTGCAGTGTATCAGCTAAATAATAAGTGGTAGTGTGGCTAGTAAAACTCGAGAGCTGATCGCTGACTAAGCAAGGTAATCTTCTTGTGTTATATATGAATTCGCAGAGAGTCCCGCAGATGTTCTTGTCGCTGTGTCCCAATGAAGTGGCCCCAAAAGACAAAATATTGGGAGTAATGAGTGATATTCCTAATTTTTTGAATAAAATTTCGAAGCAGTTTTTCTTTGATTTTTGAAACGGTGACATGTGATAAGAAAATGGTCGATATGTTCTGGTTCGTTACAGCTTGAGCACAGAGGGGATGGCACCAGACCAGACCTGTTTAAGTAGAAATTAAGAGGTGGTACACGGAAACGCAATTTTGTTATCAAGACTTCCAATTTACGCGTGGTACAACATTTATTATTGCATGTGAAGTGCAGGTGCGTGAAATCTGGATTTAGTATCATGTTTTTTTGATGAGTCTTCAAGAAAGAAAAGTTTTCTAAACCTCGCTGCTGTTACATAAGCTGTAGGAGGCATGATTGGCACAACAAGCTTACTGCACTTCAGCAGTTTCACTTTTTTCATTTTCGTCTTTCACTTTTTTCATTTTTTGGTCTTTCACTTTGTTTTCAACCTAATAAGAACACGTACGCTGTTTGCCGGCTTTGCACGCTTCATGTGAAGCAGTGTTTTGTATATGCTGGGCAATGACAAGCTGCATCTATTTAATTTAATGCAATGAAGTGCAATGGCTTTTGCCTTTCAGGCGTCAGCATGCTGCCTGAGGAAGCGTGCTGGAGCAAACATTGCCACAAGTGCACTTGCCTTCCTCGAGGCTGGAATACATCCGTGAATACAAGTCAACTAGTCAAAATGTTGGCTCCAAACACAACCCGTTTACAGATTTTTTATTCGTAGCCTTCAATCTTCCCCTTCCTGCGGTTCTGTTGAATAAAACACACAAGGATTTTCCTCAAAGAACTTACGCACCAAAGTGGTTTTGCAGTTAATACAGTACAAAAACGCCAAAACATTCACACAAATTACATATATATCAACATATATATACACATACATTGATTCTGCATTGCACATGGAAAATAAATCAACGCCGCTTCTCATGCGCTACAAGGCGTACTTATATCTAGAGCGCTTCAACACAATGAACGCAGACATTCGGGGAAAGTAGAGGCAGCAACGTAAAACGGTCCTTAAACACGGGTCGCTGCTGTAGAAACCACATTGCCGAACCATTCCCTCACTGGCGACCCCTAAGTCGACGAGTGTTTTCTTTAAAATAAAGGGAAAGGAAGCCAGCGGCATGGAAGAAAAGTGAACTGGTTGAAACCTTGGCTCCAGCATCAAGGCGTGTTAAATATTTTCGTCTATTCACTCAAACAAAGAATTTACACAAGTTTCGAAGTCGCGATGCAGCAGCAGTG
The DNA here is from genome assembly GCA_013436015.1 of Rhipicephalus annulatus. Classification (NCBI taxonomy): domain Eukaryota; kingdom Metazoa; phylum Arthropoda; class Arachnida; order Ixodida; family Ixodidae; genus Rhipicephalus; species Rhipicephalus annulatus. Next base: position 460,670 of record WOVY01012421.1, read on the forward strand.
GTCTCGAATATAAAAGAAAAAAAAATCTGAAATTTTTGGCGACATACGAAGGTCGTGTCTTGAGGCGTATGCTAATATTATAACTCGCGACGCGTGTGAGTGCATGTATAAAGAAAAGGTGCGTGCCCTGTGAGCACATACACACAACATAAAATGGTGCGAGGAAATCTGCGGAACAAAACGTCCACACATGAGATTGACGCCCCCTGGCTATGAGGTGCAATGCGTTCGCGTGTCGCACCTGCTCAGCTCTACAAACATATTTTTATTCGCGGTGATTTGAACAATTACGATAAAAATGAATGAACGTAATCTGATGTACGAGCTTTCACTTCCCCTATTCATCGCATCACACTGCATCGTACGTACTAGACTCATCTCCGCACATGCTGCGACCCACCACGACCAGCACGAAAACGTCGACACAATTTCGACGGCTCACCCCACATGGAGCGTGCTATTTCCACGGGACTCGACCGAAAAACGTCGACGCTATTTCAACGACTTGACCAGCCCGGGTCTATTTCGTTGGGTCCCGAACAAAAATCGCTCCTTCCGCTGCGATCAGAGCGAAAATAATCAACATGTTGGAAGCATGACAACGAGTCCGATGGAGCTTGGTTAAGGAAAATATTAGCGAGTCAGAGTACGGCCGAGGAAACTTTCAATGAGTCAGGGTGTGGGTGGATCTGGGCAAAAGAAGTAAACGTCTGAGTGAGCCTTATAAGCACATAACACATTTCTTCAATAACAAGCTCCACCATTTATCGCTGACGTGAAATACTATCTAACAATTTGCAGCATTTTTATGAGCCCTCTATCATCTCCTGAGGTCTGATCACATATATCTAAACGCGATGGTAGTGCTTAAGCACCATGGAAGTTTTAATCTGAGGCGTGAGAAGAGAGATGAAAGGCCTCATGACCTTTCTTACAATCTTTTTTCATGGGGAGGGCTTGAAAAAACATTTAGTGTGAGATGCATACCTCAGAAAAATTTGCCGACCAAAGGAGTTTCAAACAATAAAAGCTAGAGAGGAATCTGGCGCTCTTATTGTGTACCTTCATGAGAATTATGGGAAGTACAGGCTTCGGATTGGATAAGGTTAGCTAGCGAACTGTCTATGAACTTTTTTCTAGAATGTCAGTTCCGTTCTTCGCGCAGCGCGGCTAGTGGGGTGCGGTGAAAGAGGCTGAAGCAATGTCTTTGCTGGTCGAAGAGGCGGACGACCACTAGATCTCCTAATTTGCTGTGACGTTAGAGCTTTACGAGTCATATTGACAGTTTAAATGAAGCGTCGTCCACTCACCGCTGCGCATAGATGTAGCGTCTTATACTAGTGCAGAATATTGCCTCGACTTCATGTTTTTTTACGAGCGTGTCTTGCCTAAAATCACTTTAAATCGACTTCAAAACAATGACGAAGCTAAGTGGACGCACCATCACACTCCACTCACTCGACTTCACAACAGAACTAGGGGTGCGTTGGGCACGCACCACTGGGACAGACGCATCCAGCGTCGCAGATGAAGAAACGATAACTGTTTCTTACTTATCAATGTACTATTATCTCTATAATAAGATAATACATACTTTTGAGAGAAAAACAAGCATGTTCGTTTTCAAGCATTTCAAAAATACTTTATTAAATCTTGAGGCCATATCTAGAATGCAGTGGCAGAGTGATGCCTACCCTAATGGTTGAATTTGCACAGGTTTCACTTTTGCCTGTTCACGAAAACTTTTCACAATAAAGTCTGTGGTCACATCATTGAAGTAGGTTTCAATGAAATTTAAGTTCGTGTCACTTTGTTTTACACTCGGGAAAGAAGCGTCACGGATCTCAAGAATGTAATCCATCCGAAGCAGATCCGAAGCCAGTACTGCACATAATTACCATGGGTGCACAAAGGCCGCTGAAAGAGGCCGCGTAGACACTAGTGCCACAATCCCCTCTAGGTATTATTGTATGAAACTATATGAGCCGACCCAGTTAAAAGCACCCATAACTACTATTGAACCATAAACGTTAAAAAAAGATCTCAGACTTTCAATCATGTCAAATAATAGATGATAGAGCGTTGAAAATATGATCGAAAAAAAAACAAACTAATTTTACACCTAGAGTTTCTTGACTCGGCGCACTAAGACCCACTTACATTAAAATAAAACCATGAGTCGGAGTTAGACTTAGTCTGCTCACGGAAATGTTCTAGAGTGCGTATGAGGCCTTCAGCCAAAACTAACTGTTTTGAGTGAATGTGAGTGAGATACAGTTTGTTTACCAACCTTTTCACTAAGGCCAAAAGTGCGTTTTTGGAAACCGCAATGTTCAACACAATATGTAACAACGACACAAGCGCATTATGTTCTAACTATTTCAATTTACTGCCTCTCCCCAGCATTTCTCGCACAAAAACAAAATAAAAATACAGAAACTGGCACAGCGTACCTGTCTAGACATGTAATGTTTAAATTCAGTGTGATTCTGAACTACTGTACATATTATTTTGTCCTATAACCTCTATTGTGCGATTAACTACAATCATGCAACGTGTTCGGGCTGCTTTCTGCCAGCTAGGCTCCGCTGCTCAAGCCTCCATTTGGCATTGGCAGGTCTAATCATAATTACTGCTTTTTAGAAGAAATATAAGGTACTTTATAATTTTATTATTATTATTATTATTATTATTATTATTATTATTATTATTATTATTATTACTAAATCCGCAGCATTCCTTAGCGAACTTCGAAGAGTTTGAGCGTATCTATCTATCTATCTAGCCGCCTACGACTTAAAGCTTTCCTGGCCGTTTCAATAATGGTAGTGTTACCAAACTTGGTATGGCATAACAAGACTGTATGAAGAACATATTTGACTAGTCGCAACATTAAAATCGTGACTTGTATGACATGAATGTCATGGCTTGGATTACATGGTCCTGATGGTCTTGTGGTGGTTTCGTTAACATTGCATGTTGCAAAATTGGTAGCCCCGCCGCGGTGGTCTAGTGGCTAAGGTACTCGGCTGCTGACCCACAGGGCGCGGGTTCGAATCCCGGCAGCGGCGGCTGCATTTCCGATGGAGGCGGAAATGTTGTAGGCCCGTGTGCTCAGATTTGGGTGCACGTTAGAGAACCCCAGGTGGTCTAAATTTCCGGAGCCCTCCACTACGGCGTCTCTCATAATCATATAGTAGTTTTGGGACGTTAAACCCCACATATCAATCAATCAAAATTGGTACGGTATGGCATGATTGCAAGGCGGACACAAGCGACAGACCCTAGCATCAAGAACATGACATGAGTGTCATGTAACAACATGACTACATGCCACGCTCATGATGCGCTCGCGGCCGTTTTGCTAGCGTCACTTATACCAAATTTGATACTACGGCACGTGAATGGGAATGTATGACGACAGTATGATACTTGTGCAAACATGAAAAACATGAGATGCGTGTCATGTAACAACATGACTACATGCTACGCTCATAATTTGCTCGCGGCCGTTTCGCTAGCTTGACATGTACAAAACTTTGCATTACGTGACGCGAACGGACGACATAGGTAAATGACACATACAAACATGATAATCACGACATGGGTGCCATGTAACAACATGACTACATGCCAACTAAAGATGCGCTCGCGGCTATTTAGCTAGCTTCACATATCACAAATTTGGTATTACGTGACGCCAATGCATGACAAAAGTATGTGACTGGTGCAAACATGATAATGATGAAATGCGTTTCATGTGGGGCGCATTGAAGTGAAGGCGTCAATAAGCGCCACTCTTCAATGAAGGCGCCACTGTGAAGGCGCCACTTCGACGTGACGCGGTGCACGTGCTCACCAGCGTTCATTTCGTCGCGTCACGCTGGTGTTGCTCTGCTGGGTGCCGGTCCTGCTATATATTCGCCGACGCGCGCCACGCTGTGTTGCTTTGACGCATGCGCGTTTCAGCGCGCCGGCGTCCCCTCCGTCACGAAAAGAGGGAGACGCAGTGTTGTCTGGGCAACGCATCGGCGCGAAATGCAGCAGGTCGCAGTTAGCGCCGGTTGCCGTCGGGCCGGGCCGACAGGCGCTGGTCGCGCCGGTCACGCCTGGCGTCAGACTATAGAGAGCTCGTGTTTGGCTAACGTACCGTCGCTGTGCCTAGCGTGCGCGCGCGTCAAGGCTACATTGGAGTAAATTGCGCCCTGCATGATGCGCTCGCGGCCGTTTCGCTCGCTCCACATATATCAAATTTGGTGTTACGTGACGTCAGTGGGTAACGAAATATATGACTGGTGAAAACATGATAATCCTGCATGTGTATCGTGTAAGAACATGACAACCTACACGCTGATGGCGTGCTCGCGGCTATTTCGCTAGCTCCACCTATGTTAATTTGGTATTACGTGACCTGAATAGATGACGAAGGTAAACGACACATCCAAACATGATAATCGCGACACGGAAGTCATGTACGGCATCAATTATCCCCACCTTGTAACGTTGTGCTGATTTTAAAGTGACATATGAATGTTTCGCATTCATGCTTCGCATATCATCAATTACCACTGTGCGTGGGATCTGCCGAATATTCGAGGAGCTTGCTCGGTGACCTACTAATGCTCCCGTCTGGTTCAGCGGCGGCGTTGGCATGTACCATTCTTCGGTTAGTACCATTCTTCGGTTAGAAATGCTCTTTGCACGTCGTCTACTTTTATGTTTGCCGGGAGCACACGTGATTGTAAGTTTTCGTTATCGGTCACCCGCACCTCAGTAGTCAAGGCAGCAGTATGGGGGGCTCGCAACGCAGCAGCAGTTTATAGTCGCTACTAAGACCCTGCTTTCAAAGCATAGGAGGCCAAGCGAATCTTGGTCACCCTGAAGCAGATCCAGACCAGCGTGCCAGTGAAGCCGTGCGATACAGCTACTGTGTAGAACTGTCTTAGATGCTAATCGAACCTCACACGGTCACGCTCACCCACGGCATCAGGACGGCCGTTTTCTGCTCACGCAAGCAGTTCACATTCATGCAAGCCAGTGCCATAACGGCACACAAGTCTCAAGGGGGAACGTTCTCTTCTGTTATGGCATTATTGCAAAACGTACCAGCGGACACTCGTGTACGTGGCGCTTAGTCACTTTGCCAACGCCGAAAACTTATACCTGACCAACACCAAGGGCAACCGCCACTTGTAGCACAAGACCTCCAATGAACACAAAGATATGCTCGGAGAATTTAGGCGTCTCGATCAGCATATGTTGCCCGCGCTAACGCAACGGTACCTTCGTAGTCTTCAAGAAGTCGTAGTCTTCAAGAAGAAAACACCATGCGTAATCATGGTCTCCTATTGCAGTAATGGCTACGGCACACATGCAACTTAAACCATTGTCAGGCAACATGAATTCACAACACCATCGAAGTGAACTGAAGGCACGTGCTGATTATGATGTACGATACTAGCGCTAAATTTATTCAGACGTTTAGTTGACGCTGCAGCAGGCCTAGTTAAAGGAATAGCCACAGCTACTGCTGTGATGGAGAACGGGCTCATTAACATCTTTATGTAGGTTAAAACGGCTTACCCTGAAATGGCTGGGAGTGTCACGCTATCCCTAGCAGTGGCACATGCAGTGGCGTATTTTACGATTACAGAAATGATGTACCAATTTCCAAAGCACCTTTCAAGACTTCCGTCAAGGCGTAGCACCAAACACTTTATCGCACATTTTGGGAAACATTCCTTCACCTCCCCATCTGGTGGCTAGTCATGACTACGCCCAAGAATAGGCATGTTAGTATGTATGTCGAAGGTATTTCCATCTGAACCCTGAAAAATTGTTTCCCTAAACCCATGGAAAAAAAAGAAAATGGAATTCGCACCTGTCATCACATTGCACCCAATCACAGGAATGGGATCAGATTGGCCTGGCGCTCAATACTCCCTTACGCTTATTCAGAGCTCAGTCTGGCACCAGCTCCAAACAAAACCATTTATAATTTCCTGTCTGGCACATCTGTTTTACTCTGCTCTCTCTCAACCAGAGTGCACCACCTGTTGTTCACCCCTGGTGGATCTTCTTCACTGTTTGTGATTGCACACAAAGCCCTTACTGTTAGATCCTATTCCCAATTCTTCACTATTCTCACGGGAGGCCACTCTTTGGGCAGCTTACATCACGACATGTGCGTGTCATGATGTCAGTGCCGTCTTTTTCAGAGTCGGCGCCGTCTTTTCTTTCTCTCTTGCTCCTTCCCTGTCCTGTGTTTCTGGTGTTACGCTGCAAACAAGTGAAGATGGTAAAGAGCACCAGATGTTTAAAATTTGCTTCTCATAAATCAAATACTGCGAGATCATTTCATAAAAAAGCCCAGAAGTTACCATGTGTGGCCACATTTATTCTGTACAAGCATCGTTAGGTTACAAAGTTTTGTACAAAACATAGGTTTAGCTTTCTGGAATAGACCGCGCTGCACAAGCTAGCTGAGTGCATTCACTTCTGTACCCTGCCAGAGAATATTTTTACAACCAGTATGTTGTAACGTGAAGTGAAATGGTGATTGTATACTAGGGCGCGTCCTGCAGGACCCCAACAAAGTTTTTCACTTGATCGGTTGGTGTGCTGTAAGCAGAACATTTCTGAAAAAACTCGTATAGTTTGGAGGAGGACTTAAGCAAGGAAAGGTGTAGATAAAACACTGGATTCACTGCCATTATCCTCACCAAGTCTAACATTGTTTTTTCTGGTGAAGTTTTGTGTCTGAACAGCGAGCAGGATAAGCTGGTAAAAACATGCAAAATGGGAAGTCTAGCACAGCAATCTGTGCAGTACTGCTCATTTCATGGAGCATTAATTTCACAGGCTTTGCTCATTGTTAGCGTTAAGCCTATAATGTGTCCACTGCAGTGTGGAAGCCGAACCACTGTTTCCTGTCCTGTATGAGCCAATTTCATATTATGGCTGATAATTTCTCGATCTCATTGGAACTAATCACCTGCCACCCTCTGCTACATTTCATGTGTGCTAATATAAATTATTTGACATTACTGACCTGTCATCCATCTTTTTTTCTCATTGCCAACTAATGCATTCATTTTTTGGTAATCTCTGCTTTCTTCCCATGTCTTAATATTATGCTAGTCTTTTTTCATTATTCTGAAACATTATCTTTGCTCAGAAGCTAGAAGTTATCAGAAAGAACATAACGACATTCTACCTCCTGAGCATATGGCATCATCAGTACGAAAATGTCATAAAAGTGAGAAAACATCCTATCTATATAAAAGGCCCTAAAATACTGCAGGAGGAAACAAATAAACTGGTATTTGTATAAAGGCAGTGACAATAACTTTGACTACTGTCACTTATTCTGATTCTTGAGACATCTTTTTTTAGCACATCATAACACATAATTACACATTTACACAACTTACACAGAGGAATTGCCACCACGTGCATTGACGCCACCCTTCAGAAGTCATGTAAGCACAAGCAATGCCTCCTGTACTTTGAGATGCCTGGCGCGTTGGCGCCGATTCCTCCGCGCGACCTCTCCTGTTTACGCACGCCACCGCCGCGCCACGGCGCTGTGTTCTGACACTATCGTGCGCCTTGCCGGCAGGCGAGCGCCCGCGCAGTCTTTGCGTTAGCCCGTTCGGAGTGAGTGCTAATGCTGTTGGTCATTTTTTCTTAGGGTGCCACGTGCTACTTTTTATCGCACGTATTGCCTCTTCGGAGCTCGATCTAATAACCGCAGCTGAAGCCCAGCCATGCGGTACTGCTGCGTGCCTTTCTGCACCTCGAGCCAGCGCAGAAGCAGCCTGGCGTTTCGTTCCGCGAGATACCTGCAGATGCAACACTCTGGGAACTATGGCTGAAAGTTATATCAAGAAAGGACTGGCAGCCAAATTCCACATCCAACTACTCAGCTGTCTGCAGCCTTCATTTTCTCGATGCGGACTTTCGCGAAGACACCAAGAGAGCATGCTGAAGCCAGGTACTGTGCCCAGTGTTTTCCCACAATACCCTTCTTACGTCAGGCCAGCACCATCGAAGCCGCGAGGTGACAGAACCATCCCAAAAAGGAAATGCGAATGTTCACCGACGAAATCAGCTTCCAATGGCGCGTCTGAAAACCTCACTCGTGTTTGTTCAACGCAGCAGAATGTGTCAGACTCAATGTTGTCCATTGATTGCGTGGACGTGCCCGTGTGTGACAACAGCAGCGTCGCCTCTCAGGACTTCATGCAACAATGCTGCACGTCCCGTGCCAGCGAAAATTCCGATGAGAGGCCTGATCCAAATAGCGCAGATAGACTGCTACACTCCGGCCAGGCCGCATACGCCATGAGGTCATTCGGCACGCAGACTAATGAGCGAAGTTCGTAAGCGGCTTTCTTGCAGAGCAAAAAGTGGCGTGAGAAAGAAAAGGCCTTAAAGGCACAGAATGAGAGGTTGCGTTCAACGGTTGACGCGTACAAGAAGGAGCTCGAACGATTGAAGGAGGAGTGCCACGTCAGCAAATTTCTTAACGCCTTCAGAGACTCGGAGCTCGCGTGCCCCTATTTCAATCCATGCATTATTAGACATAATTTCCAACCATGCAACCAAGCCCCTATTTTCCAACCATGCATTAGACATAAGTGACAGAAATGCAGTGGCTAAGATGTATCACAACAAGCGGCTGTCACGCAAAGTACTGAAGCTTTGAAACGGCATATATTGGTTCTGTTCTTTAATTTTTTTCAGTCAACTGAATTCTTTAGACGGCAGACATCAACTGTGATAGCAGTGTCATGGATAGGGGAACTCTTCTTCCACCCTATTCGCTTTAAATTGTTTGTTTCGCTACATATGCATGATGATGCCCCTCGTTTTTTACCATTGTCTGTGACAACAAAGTCATTTTCTGCTTTACACTCTCTTTGACTAGCAATATTTTGCATTTTTTTCTTCACAGCCGAGGCTGCTGCTATATTGTATAGCTGCGATACTTACTCCTGTAATAAAATATATACATGTTCCCTGTTTTTTGTTTACAATTTTCGGGCCATTAGGTGCATGAACCTGCAGTTGATATTGCTTTACATCGATGTTATTTTTTTATGTTGAAGAAATATCAATTCGTATTATTACCGTACTTTGATATTGCGTTATCTGCAGCACACCCCTTCTCTTGGCAGAGAATGCTTAGGCTGGCCTTTTTCTGCAGTGAATAAATATTGTGCTATTGTAGTTCCACTTGATTTACTTTTTATTTTCATTCTTGACTTTATTTTCACTCTGCTAAGCCCTACAAACCTTGAAGGACAAAATTTTCACAAAGATTAGCGCTGCGAAGCTCCACAGAGCGACTAGCGTAGTGACTTTCTGGGGCGGAGCGTAGTGTCAGAAGCTGGCGCCACCTCGCGGCAGTCCGGTAAAACACGGTGGCCGCGGGTGAACAATAGGATAGCGGCCGACGTGCCAGGCATCTCAATGTATAGGAGGCGTTGGCACAAGGATGAGGTAAGCCTTAAAAACCAGATTAAAAGACTAAAGGATGCTGGATATCCCAACAGAATCATCACACCCATGTGCCGAACCCTCCTGCAGAAAGTCAAGTTAAACAAAACAGAACCAAAATAAAAACAGAATGACCAAATATTTTTGCATGCTATACCGTACGTACATAAGGTGTTTCACAATATAAAGAAAATAGCGAGCCGATATGATTTTATCTTGTTATTTGCCATCCCTTGTAAGTTTTCAAAAGTGTGTGTACTAAACAGCAACAGGAATAGCCATTATTTTACCATTCGTCACGAGAATAGGTATACTGATTGCCAATATAATGTTGTGTATGAAATGCCGTTGACATGTGGAAACGTAAACATAAGACAAACTGGGCAATGCTGCAATGATCGAGCAAGACAGCATGCTTAAAATGTTAAGAATGGCTATGGAAGTCACACGGCCATACACTGTAAAGAATGTAAGTGCAGTTTTATGTTTAAAAAACACTGTTTTTGAAAAAATTGCCCGCAGCTTCCCTCGGGGGAAAACTGAGGAGGATGCGGAGCATATAATTGGTTAACGGGGTGTTAAAGTGCGACTTACTTGGGTCGATGGCTAAATTGGTTAACGTGGTTGTGAAATGGGGTGTTAAATTGCGACTTACTTGGGTCGATGGCTAAATTGGTTAACGTGGTTGTAGGAGGGGGTGTTAAATGAGTGAACACGTACACACGTATGCAAAAGGGCGGTGCTGGTCGAAGGGACGTCGATAATTGTGTTTGTGGATTCGTTGGAATTCATTTCACCATGACCTTGGACGTCGACGCGCCGTACAAACCAACCGACGAGCGGCAACTGAGCGAGCGAGCGCCGACCTTGAGTATATATACAGCGCGACGGCGCATTCACTGTCAGCTGTTGAATGTTCTCGAAGCGCGACGGCGCATGCGCGTCCACTGGAGAATCAGGAGAATTGTAGAATGTTCTCGAAGGGGAGAAGTGTGCGCGGCACAGATGGTGGGTGACGGTGCATGCGCGCGTCAGCTGTCGAATGTTCGAAAAGGGGGAGAAGCACAACGGCGCATGCGCGCGCGTCAGCTGCCGATGTTCTCGAAGCGCGACGGCGCATGCTCGTGCGTCAGCTGCCGATGTTCTCGAAGCGTGACGGCGCATGCGCGCTACATTATACAGCTAGCGAATGTTCGTGAAGAGGAGAAGCGCACGCGGTGTGTAGAGGAGGAAGGGTGCACAGATGGTGGAGGAGTGAAGCGCGCGCGGTGTGTAGAGGAGGAAGGGATGCACAGATGGTGGGAGAAGGAGGAGGAAGCTTGTGGACGGCGCCGTGCTACAAGCCTCGAGTATTAGATGCTCCGCATCTAAAAAGCAAGAACAAGAAATGAAAGAGAGACTGTGAAAGCATTCTCTTGTCAGGAAGGCCATGGATCAGTGCATCAGTATACCTTCACTCATCCATTCGGAGAGAGAGTATTCTTTTCTCAGTTAAGATTATATTATCATGGTCTCACATGTGTCGTTGTGCATGAGCACTGTTCTTGTACTCTGTATAAAAGTGGGCGCAGTACCTTCGATAAAATTCAGTTGGCCGTCAGCGCTCTTTCCAGTCCTTTTTGTCTTTCCGTGAAGTTCTTGCGCTGTTACTAGGACACAACCACGATGAACCAACTTGCACAGATTAAGCTATTGTTGACGAAAAGTCAGAGCATGAAAAAACTTCAGGGGCTCAGAACCTCCTCACTACCCGTCTAGTTACGGCCCTGGTCTATGTGTTCATAGAGTGAAGCACTAGTGGAACTATCTAACTACCTAACGGTGAGAAGGGTTTGTGTATACTCGAGCTTGTTTCATGACATGGTGAGAGGTGGCAGGTTGTTGAAATAACATGCTGTGTGGGAGGTCAAGGTTTTGATTGAGAACGCTGAGTATGAGCCAGTGACATCAGGCGTTCAAAATTTTTTGCGATATTCACTCTAGCATAGAACCTTGGTTGATGGTTGACGTGTGCATTTGGTCACATTGTAGCCTGCCATCACAATTTTTTTGCCACTTGGCGTCGGCGCTCTTGAGTTTTACCAAAGTAATTAAGCATCTAGGTACAAGTATCTTCTGTCAGTGTTTCAATGAAGAGCTGAATATGAGTAATAGCTTCCATCGATACTTCTGGCGTTGGTGTACGCAAAATTCTTTTGAATTCTCTTGCAAAAAAGGCATCAAAGGTATGTTTTTGTGACTTTTTAGCCTTGGCCAGAGCTGCAGGTGTGTCCGAAGGCCTCTTCAATTGGTTGTGGTGTTGTCTTGTTTAGGGCCACAGTGCTTTCAGTCTTTTTTATATTTGCCTTCATAGCAATGCTCTTTGCATGCTTCTTCAGTACTTTGTATTATTCCTAAAGCATTGACTTCCAGATGTTGATTGTGGTGCTTTAATCTAGTGTTCAACTTCTCGCTAGCTTACTTCGCACGCAAAGCAAGAACTCAGGAGTATGGTAACTTTTGCTATGGGTTTTCCCTTCTTCAGTCTACTGTATTTTTGCCTGTGTTGTCTAAGCGCTGAGAGCCTCATGCAACAGCTGTTTTTGTGCACTTATTATGTGCCAATGACTTATTTGCCTCCTCAGCTAAAGACTTTTTGTATTATAAGAGAAAGCTCTGTCTGTTCTGGTTTTGTCATTTGCTGATGGTGAATCTTCAGTATCTTTTCTCAGTGTACACTATACTTGAATGGAAGAGCAGCATGACTACCTTCAGCTGTTAGCAGGCTTTGAGCTGCTGTAAAACTGATTGATGCTCCTTTCTCGGGTGTTCTATTTTGGATGCTTGGCATGTCATTGCTTCTTTTAAACTATAAAACTGCAGGTGCGCCTTTTCCTGGTTACACCTAGTATATTTCCTCAGTGGTGATGTGCTCCATATATATATATATATATATATATATATATATATATATATATATATATATTGCTAACTTGAGAAACAAGGCCTCTTTACGTTAGGTGCACATCAGGTGGGAAGAGTACTTCTATTACTTGCCAAGATTGTAGCTCCTTCAGGTGGGAATAATAATGGACTGTTGATGTGTCAAATTCACATAGCATAATTCCAAGGCACTCGATCAATATCCAAGGAAAAAAACTGTGTTCTTTTGCATGAGTTTCAGCAACTCATTGTAATTTGTATGTAAATTAATACTTCATCATTCTTGGCTGTCATGTTTTATGGAAACACAGTGGCGTGAGCGCGCGTGTTTTTTTTGTTCTTAATGATTTGCCCTACGTATTCACGTTTCTTCTTTTTTTTTGCGTCGTACTGCTCGTATCGCGCAGCCTACCGTTTTGGGCACACGTAAAAAATTACATAAAAAAGAAGCGTTCCACGCCGAAATTCGCGTTCGCAACGAGCTAGGCACCGACAGGGTGCCCTACGACGCCCACACATACCACAACACCTTACCAACAGTTCGCTGCGATGTTGTTGGGAATTCGTGTGGTCGTTGCATGAATATAGCGTGTGCGTGCGTGCGTGCGCACGCGCGTCTGTGTGTTAGATCACGGCATCTGCATATGTTGTATGATTCAGTCACGGTAACGCAACTGACGACCCCTGCTCTTCCCACACGCCAAGCAGCAGCAAGTGCCGTTAACACGTACTGTGTTGTGAACGCAAAACAGATTCAAATAGGTCGCGTAGATAGCTAGCCCGACACATGATACGATAAGATTTGCGTCAGATATTCGACATCTACACGCACGCGTATGACAGCGGTATCCGCAGCAGCTTCGTCATACGTACGGATAGCGCCGCATCGGACGTCACGTCTGACAGAGAAACTTGATCGGTAATTTTTTCTCACCTATATAGTCTACCTTGCGCAATTTCAACCAATGATTATGCATATCAACGAGCTGTGCATGGTTTAATGACGAAAAGATAGTTCTAATGTTGTGCCCGGCACATATATTACTCTCTCTCAAACTTGAAAAATCGGCACGTGAATTGGAGTCAGAACAGCGCCAAAAAGCAGCAGCCGCAGAAATTGGCTCATATTCTAATGTTATGACTTCACGATGTTGACTTTTCAGCTAAGGCCGGCAATAACCGTCGAACGGTGGGCCAATAATACCGGTCTTATTGGATAGCTCCGCCCATATTGGTTCTACTTGTACAACCTGGCCCGATGTGTCTGTTATAATAGGCCGGCACAGCCTATATAGGCGGAAAGTTCTAAAAGCTGGCCCATAATAACCGATCTAATAGACTGGCACAGCCATCATTGGCGGAATGTTGTTAATATTGGTCCAACATAGCCGTTCTATTCGGCTGGCACAACCAATATTGGGGGTACGTTGTCAATGCTGGTCCAACGTCGGCGTTCTATTTGGCTGGCACAGCCAATTTCGAAGGTACGTTGTGAAAACTGGGCCGTTCATGGGCCAGGCAATGCCGATCTATCCCCAATATTGGGCCACCTTCTGTGATGCCTGGGCTGTTACACATCTTATCGACACTGGTGCCCATCCACCATTACGGCAACGTCCCTACCGCGTGTCGCCTGCTGAACGTCGGGAAATTAACGAGCAGGTTGATGATATGCTCAGACGCGACGTTATTCGGCCCTCGGACAGTCCATGGGCGTCTCCTGTTGTTCTTGTCGCGAAGAAAGATGTTTCGTTGCGGTTCTGTGTGGACTACAGACGGCTCAATAAGATCACTCGCAAGCATGTTCACCCACTGCCACGCATCGATGACGCAATTGACAGCCTTCACAGAGCCGAATTTTTTTCTTCTCTCGATCTGCGCTCTGGGTACAGGCAAGTACCCATGGCTCATGTCGCCCGACCGAAGACTGCGTTCATCACACCCGACGGCTTGTACGAATTCAACGTCATGCCGTTTGGTCTATGTAATGCACCTGCGACCTTTGAGCGCATGATGGACACCGTTTTGCGCAACTTGAAATGGCACACGTGCTTGTGTTACCTCGATGACTTTGTTGTGTTCGCCCCAGATTTCTCCACGCATCTCTAACGTCTGAAAGGAGTTTTCGCACGTGTGAGCAATGCCGGCTTGCAACTTCATCTGAAGAAGTGCCGCTTTGCAGCACGGCAACTCACCATCCTAAGGTACGTCATGTCTGAGGATGGCATTCTTCCTGACCCAGCCAAGCTTCGGGCCGTGGCTGCATTCCCCAAACCTGCGTGCGTCAAAGAACTGCGTAGTTTCATGGGCCTGTGCTCATACTTCCAACGCTTCATACGAAACTTTGCTACGATTATATCACCGCTGACGAAGCTCCTTGGAAGTTACGGGCCCCTCAATGCGTGGTCGTCTGAGTGCGACGACGCGTTCGCGAAGCTCCGCCATTTGCTGACGTCTCCTCCCCTTCTACGCCACTGCGACCCTACACTGTAAGCAAAAACTATCCGAGTTTGGGGTTTTTGCGGCTCATGACCTCTGAAAACTCTCTCGCGTTTAAAATACTACCTCGTGTAGGAGTAAAAGATGGTACATGACAGTACATGAAAAGATGGTACCACCACCTCTCAGGCAAGTAGTAAAAGGATGTCAAAATCCAGTTTTACCACGTAGGGAGTTTTCTATCACGTGATTTTTAACCTGCGTTCCAAAATTTATTAGTACGTGACTGCAAGGTGCGACTGCTTCGGCGGCTTTTGCCCCATGCCCCCCATTGTGACGCTCTCAGTGAATCATGAAGGTACGCGATGACCACAGATATTTTTTTTATTTTTTTGGTATCGCCGTGCCTCAGGACTGACCTCGAGTCAACGCACTTTCACTGGAACGGAGGGCAGCATAAGCACAACAAGCGAGAACAGCATTCTGTAAAAGAAAAAGAAAAAAAGACAGGGGGGAGGTATCTCAAAAGAAAGAAAAAAGAAAGAAAACCTGCTGTGGAAAGTTGTCCTGCCGATTTTCGCAAATTATTGGCTTTTGCTCGGCGATAGCCTTGAAGACAGACGGTGCAAGAAGCTCGGTATTTGTGTGTCTCGTTGGGCTGATAGATCTCACGGGTTTCCTACATCATCGAGCGATTGTGCGCTTCCGAGCGCCTCCGAACCTGCACGTCGCGGATATCTCGCTTTCGAGCCGAATCGCGAAGATCTGCCAGTGGTAACAAAATCACTCTGGTGTCATCGTCCGTGCTTGCCTACTGGTGAAGCAATAATCAAAAGGCTTCACTCTGTCGTCGGCACCGAGCCGCGGCCGCCAGTGACCAGTGGGAGTGTGTCGCCGGGACAGGTGAAAGAAGCATCGCATATATTTTGTTCCACAGTAGGCGATGTCTGCATGAGTAAATTGAGGCCGAATCACCCACCTCGTGCACCAACTGTTCTCAAACAAGTAGCGCGAAGCCGATACGAGCAGACGGAACCAACAAGCGGCGGCCGGTGAGCACGAAGAAAACCCGGACGGTGATCTTTTGTTGGAAGTGTGCATACACCGCCCCGTCCCCGTAAGATAGCGGTTACGTGTTCATTTGTGTCTGAAATGACGACGAAATTCGCACAGGATATGTGTTCTGTGATCGCCAGCTGTGTTTCATCGGATAGCCTTGCTCCTCGAAAAGGCCTAGTACACCGTCGTTAAGAAGCTTGTGTACATGCGTGCACCGCTCTTTTACGCCCGTTGTGATGAATAGGTGCTGCTACTGTGTTTATGCACTGTCGCTCAATGAAAATCATTGAGATACCATGGTTTGTGCGTAATTAGGTATATTTTGTGGACTTGTGCATCAGCAGTGCTAACATGCGTGGGGCCATGAGCCCGGTGTGCCAATTAATTATTGGATACTCAAAAATGTGAGATCGGGTAGATGTATAATAAAAAGTCGGTGTCACATTTAGTGCCCTGCAGCCCACCTTAAGTTTACGCTTCTACCTTCAACCGTTGTTGTTAATCAATACAAAAAAGAGCTCTCCTACCGGTACTACAGCGCTGGTCGAAAAGTCGTGCCTATATATACCGGATTGTCAAAGTGTAGTTGAGCAACGCGTGCAGTCTGTTGGAGTGGTGTATTATTCTGCAGTTGTTGTGTGTGCGTGTTTGTCTGTATGTGAATCTATGTCACCAATTCTGCCGTTCAATAAATTCAATCAATTCTGCTATTTGATAAATTCGTCGACTCTGCGCGAATGCACTCGTCAATTTTTATTTTCTTACCACCAGAAATAACTCCAAGAAATCGCCTCAAAAACGTTGTGAAGGCAGTAAAAATTTACTCTCTCTACACCTGCTAAAACCCTCAAGGGGGTAAATAATTACTACTCTCCCTACGTTCAAAAACTCAGTTAGCACGACAGTAAATTTTTACCTCGATAGTAGGTGGTAAAAAAAAACTGGAAAGGTAGTGCGTGAGAGGACAAATGGTTTACCCAGTTTTTGAGGTTATTTCAGGTCATTTTCGTTTAGTGTGTATACGGCCCCGACGGAGGTGCACACAGACGCCAGCGGTGTAGGCCTCGGCGCTTTCCTGGTACAGCGCAAACCCGGATTCCCTGAATATGTCGTAGCATATGCAAGCCGTACGCTCACGAGAGCCGAGACAATCTACACCGTCACGGAGAAAGAGTGCCTGGCGATCGTCTGGGCCCTTACAAAGTTTCTTTCTTTTCTTTCTTTCTTTATTCAATACTGCAGACCTTGTACAGATCCAAGCAGGGTGGGGGAAGAATAAAACAACAACAAAACGAAGCAAACAAGTATAGTCAATGCAATTAGCAATGAGCAATGATCCCAATGCGATTAAATGCTACAATGAATCATTCCAGTCTGTTACGGTGCGGGGAAAAAAATGCTTCGACCTTATTTGTATAGTCGCCCATTTGATGTCGTCACTGACCATCATGCACTATGCTGGCTTTCATCATTGAAGGATCCTTCAGGCCGTCTCGCCCGTTGGGCTCTTCGCTTACAACACTACGACATCCGCGTGCTGTACCGCAACGAACGCCAGCATGCTGACGCCGACGCCCTCTCGCGCTCCCCTCTGCCTGGAGGTGATGTGCTCTGCTCAGTATCTTCGGCTGCTGTTTCTGCCATTGATGTTGACATAATCGCTACCGAACAACGAAAGGATAATTGGGTCGGCCCGCTCATCGGCTTGCTCTCTGATCTATCCGCAACGCCATCCACGCGTGTCTTGCGTCGTCACACTCGCCATTTCGCCATTCGTGATGGCCTTCTACACCGACGCACTTACGATGCCGATGGCCGGCAGTGGTTACTCGTGATACCCCGCAGTCTGCGGTCAGAGATATGTGAATCCTTCTATTCAGATCCGCAATACGCGCACTCTGGGGTATTCAAATCCTACCAACGCATTCGACAACGCTACTTCTGGCGCGGGATGTACCGCTACGTGCAGCAGTTCGTTCACTCCTGCCTCGCTTGCCAACGCCGCAAACTGTCAGCATACATGTCGCCAGCCAGTCTGCAACTGTTACCTTGCCCTGAGCGTCTGTTTGGGCACATAGGTTTCGATTTGTATAGACCACTTCCTCTGACGTCGGCTGGTAACCGCTGGGCAATCGTCGCCGTAGATCATTTAACGCGATACGCCGAAACCGCCGCTATCCCTGTGGCTACTGCGCGTGATGTTGCGTCCTTCCTACTGCATCGATTCATACTGCGCCATGGTCCACCTCAGGAACTTCTCAGCGATCGAGGCCGTGTCTTCTTGTCAGAAGTCGTCAAAGCCATTCTCACGGAGTGCCATTCTGTCCACCGCAAAACAACTGCTTACCACCCGCAGACAAATGGTCTGACCGAACGTTTTAACCGCACCCTCGGTGACATGCTTTCGATGTACGTCGCCACCAACCACACAAATTGAGATACTACACTGCCCTTCGTCACCTACACCTACAAAACCGCCCCTCAGAGCACGACCGGTTTTTTACTTTTCTTCTTGCTGTACGGAAGGCACCCGTCACACACCATCGACACGATACTCCCGTACACGCCGGATCCATCTGAGTGTGCACCTATTTCCGAGACAGCCAGGCTTGCTGAAGAGTGTCGCGAGCTGGCCAAGACATTTACGACGCATGAGCAAGAGCAGCAGGAGAGTATTTGTGATGGCTCCTCCACTTCTGAACCCACGTTCTTTCCTGGTTCCCTTGTATGGCTCTCAATCCCGACATCTGTAGCTGGCCTTTCTTCCAAACCACTCCCGAAATATGAAGGTCCCTACCGTGTGATCGAGCACACATCTCCAGTCAACTATTTTGTCGAGCCAATTGAACAATCTTCGGACATGCGCCGTCGCGGGCGCGACATAGTCAACGTGGAGCGCCTGAAGGCTTACTATGACCCGCTCGTAGTGACAAGCTGCTAAGTCGCCAGGCGGCTCCCTCTTCGAGCCCGGGGCAATTGTAGAGAAGCCACCGAACACTGAAGTGGGTCAAACTCTCAAGTGTTCTCTAGTGGGTCTACCCAAAAAGGACGCCACTCGCGCTGAGAGTCCGTGCTTGACCTTTACTGTCGCCATTGTGTATACTCGCTGTGTGCCTGCTAATAAACGCCATAACATTATATATATATTTATATATATATGTATATATATATATATATATATATATTTATATATATATATATATATATATATATACATATATATATTCTTGCGCTGCCAGTAGGCAGGCAAGTCGGCGTGTCTCTTCCGCACGACACAAAGTTTCCGCAATCGTTAAATCAGCATGGACGACAAAAGGAATGATAGTGTCCAGCGTATGTCGAGGTGAGCGAGCGTAGAGCAGATAGAAAAGGCTGTAGCCTGGCGTTTCGTGTTTCGACGTGTTGAAGGCGTACCGGATGAATGGTAAAACGTCATCCCAGTTTTTGTGGTCGGAGGCGACGTACATTGACAACATGCTGATCAACGTTCGGTTTGTGCGCTCGGTGAGGCCGTTAGTTTGTGGATGATACGCAGATGAGTGTCGCAACTTGGAAGCACACAAATGAAGTGATGATACCACAATATCAGCGGTAAATTGTCGTCCACGGTCACTTATCACGCGAGGAGGTCCGTGTCGGAGGATGACTGAATTCAACAGGAACTCCGAAACCTGGACTGCCGTGGCGGAGCATAAGGCAGCCGTCTTGCAGTACCGCGTCAGGTAGTCCGCGCATACAATTGCCACCGGTTACCTTTTGAGGAGCGTGGAAATGGTCCCATCAGATCAATGCCGACCTTTTCAAAAGGGGAACTGGGGGGCTTTACAGGTTGAAGGTGATCAACTGGACCCGAGGAGGACCGCTTGTGTCTCTGGCACTGCGTACAGCTGGCCACGTAGTTCTTAATTGTCTTGCTCATTTTCGGCCGATAGAACCACTCTTTCGTGCCACTAAGTGTTCATGCGGTGGCTAGATGGCCAGAGGTGGGGTCATGATGCGTGAGACGCAGAACAGACGTTTGGAGAGATGCAGGAACAACTAGCAGAAAGCGGGCGCCCGTCGTAGATAAGTTTCCTTTGTAAAGAAGACTATTTCGGGCACAGAATCGGCCTTGGCTCAATGAATTTCTCACTCCACGAAAGAGAGCTTTCAAGCTTGGGTCATTACGCTGCTCAGAGGCGAAAGTCACGGCATCGGGAAAGCCAGACGACAGAGAAGCAATAAGGTGGTCAAAGTTATCGCCTTCACAATCTGTCGATGGTAGCGGCATTCTGGAGGGGCAAGCCGCATCAGCGTGTAGACGGCCAGTCTTGTATGAAATGGTGAAAACATGTTCTTCCAAACGAATCGCCCATCATGCGAGGCGGCCGGATGGGTCACGAAGGTTGACCAGCCAACACAGGGAATGGTGATCTGTGACGATAGTGAACGGGCGACCATAGATGTATGAGCGAAACCGTTGCACGGCAAAAACTACCGCTAGGCATTTCTGTTCGGTCACTGTGTAGTTGCGTTCAGGCTTGCTTAAGGAACGACTTGCGTACGCCACAACGTGTTTCTTCTTGCCAGAACGCTGAACGAGAACGGCACCGATACCGATGCCACTTGCGTCTGTATGAATATCCGTGGGCGACAAAGGATTTAAGTGCCGAAGTATTGGCTGCGATGTTAACAAACACTTCAGCTTGTGAAAAGCGGCATCGCACTCGGAGGTCCACTGAAACGGGCTGTTCTTGCGTAGAAGGCTCGTCATGGGGTGAATGACGTCCGCAAACTTGGCTACGAACCGGCGGAAATACGAGCAGAGCCCGATGAAGCTACGCAGTTGTTTCACAGATTTAGAACGCTCGAACGATTAAACGGCCCCTGTCTTTTGTGGGTCAGGTCTAATGCGATCTTTGTCGACGAGATGTCCTAACACCAATGTCTGTTGCTCGCCAAAGTGGCACTTTTTTAATTCAATACAAGGACAGCTTTTTCAATGCAGCTGAGCACGAGGTCTAGGCGAGTGTTGCGCTCCTCAAAGGTACGCCCAAAAATTACATCATCAAGGTAACACATGCATATATGCCATTTTAAACCACGCAATATAGAGTCCCTAAATCTTTCGAATGTCGCAGGAGCATTACCTAATCCGAATGGCATAACGTTGAACTCGTAAAGTCCGTTGGTCGTAACAAATGCCGTCTTTTCTTTGTCAGCTGCGTGCATCGGAATTTGCCAGTAACCTGATCTCAGGTCGACAGATGAAAAGTAGGACGCGGAATGCAGGCAGTCTAGAGCGTCATCGATGCGCGGCAGTGAATAGACGTCTTTCTTGGTAACAGAATTCAGTCGGCTTTAGTAAACGCAAAATTTCCACGTACCATCCTTCTTCCTCACAAGAATGACGGGAGCAGCCCACGGATTAGCCGATTCCTGTATTATTCACTTTTCCAGCATCTCTTGGACTTACTCGTTGATGATCTTGTGCTCTGATGGTGCCACTCGGTAAGGTTTCTGCCTAATGGGATGCGCCGACTCGGTGTGAATCTGATGACGTATCCGGGACGCTGGGATTAAGGGCCTTTGACTGTATTTAGAAAAATTGAACACTTTCGAGTGCTTAGACAGAACGTTGAGCAGTGTATGACCTTCGCTTTGGTCAAGTGACTTGCTGACCATTTGTAGCAATTGGGCATCTTCTGAACCTTCTAAGCCTAGATGTTTATTTTGACTTGTAGCATCAACAAGCGCAACCAGCGTGGTACATGACTCGGGTCTGAATACAGCAAGTTTCATGCCGCCTGGCGTAATTGCAGGCTTCATGGTACTGTTCATCGTCAGCACACCTGCCCGTCCATGAACGACTGACATTATACAATGGAGAATGAGAATGTTCTTTTTCAGGCATGCCGAAGGAATCGGTTCAAGCGTGGCGTCAAACGTGCCACAGTTGTTACTGGAACATGTCACGGGAACACACACAGCCGAAAATGCAGGAACGACTGTATCCACGGAGACGAAAAAGATGCATTCCTCCGGACAGAAATTTTCCAAGAGCGCCGTTGGGAAAATACCGTGTATAGAAAGATGCCCACTTCTGCAGTCTACAGTTGCCCCACAGTCTCACAAGAAGTCAATAACCAAGATAACGTCATGTGTAGACCATGGAATAACCGCAAACTCTGTGCAAAACACCTTGGCACACAGCGAGACGTCCACAGTACAATATCACACCGAACACAACACGTCACCAATTACACCACAAAATGTCTCCCCACGGTTCAAGCAAAACATCACTTTAGGTCCTAGTAGGTTCTTAAAATTTACACTCATCACCGAGACCGTCGCGCCCTTATCCACAAATGCCATAGTAGCCACTCCATCGACAACTACACGAACTTTGTTCTTCAACATAAACGCTGACGGGGTATATCTGTAGATAGCACCTGTGATCTTGCGGCTTCACCCCCACTGGCCGCACCGACTAGTTTTCCGGCGGCAGTGTAAGTGCGCGTCGCCGTGGCGACGGCGATCGTGGAGCACGGGGAGCTGGTGGTGGCGTCAAACTTCGGTCAGAGGCCGGCGAGGGGTAGCGTGACCCAGTAGGTGTGCGTGGTTTCCGTGACGTGGAGCGCGGATGGTCGAAATGTTGATGACACATGTGTCAAGACTGTCGCTGATATGGGCGGTGGTCACAAAAACGTGCATTATGACCCGGGACGCCACAGTTGTACATACCAGAATTGGTCGAGGGGCAGGTGGCTGCTCGGAGTAACGACTCCTCTCGGGAGGCATGGGATAGTGGTGCCGCCCTTCAGGGGCACTGTAGGCAGGCGATGTTGGGTAAACAGGTGAGCGAAAACTTCGTTCGCTGTTGGGTGTTGGATGACGGGGGAATCCAGCCTGCCGTGTGCCTTGATATTCATAAGCGTCTGCTACGATGATCGATGGTTGCCATGGTGGAAGAGAAACAGGAGTCAGCACACGTTCTGGTTCGTTTACGTACACACCCTGAAAACCGCTGGGGCGATTATAGGTCTGCTGACATCGAAGCAGCTCTTCTCTGACAATCTGCCGTATGGTCAAAGCAAGGTCGTTAGGCGGCACTGTTTCAACACTAGCCACAGTGGTACGTTGGACAGGCGGCCGAATTTCGGAGAAATTCGTCGCATCTTGAGGGATTAAAAGGTACGACAGTGCTGAATCACGTCGGACACGGAGTTCAAGCAGTCTTTCCCAATTAAGAAATTGTACACGTCTTCGGCTATACCCTTGAGAATGTGTCCAACCTTGTCTTCTTCAGACATCCTCCCATTCACTATCTTGCACAGCTTCAATATTTCTTCAGTGTATGTCGTACATGTTTCTCCTGGAAGCTGTGCCCTCTGAGACAATGTCTGCTCCGCGCGTTTCTTCTTTGCATCCGAATCACCGAAACACATCTGCACTTCTTCAACAAAACGTTCCCAAGTAGTGAACATGTCCTCGTGGTTCTCGTACTACATGAGGGCGGTGTCAGGTAACGAGAATACGACATGATTGAGCTGTTTGTTCGAGTCCCAGCCATTGCTTCTGCTCACCCGCATGTAGTTCTTGAGCCACACGTCGACGTCTTCTCCTGAGGTTCCGCCGAAGTTTGGCGGCACTCTGTAGTACGGCGCGGAACCCATCAGAGTTGGCCTTGAAGCGTTAGATGGCTGCTCTTGGGCCATTACGATCAGCAAAGGTGGAAGTTCAGCGAGGCGGTGGCTGCGACGAAGTCCTGGTAGTGAAGCTGCCGTCTTCGGGTTTGTTCTACCCAGCACCTTCCACCAAACTGTTACACAAGGCAAGGTAAATTAATGGGGGTTTTTAATGGGCCCTGAGTTCACGATCACCATCTAATGAAGATGATCTCCACTGCCATGGCTCGTACCCACTCAGATGGGTCGCAGTGGAGGCAAAACGTGCTACGACAGCCAACACAGGCATGTAACCTATGCCCCCGGTGATCTAGCGTGGGTGTGTACCCCAATACGCAGACGTGGCTTGAGCCAAAAGCTACTGGCGCTCTACGCTGGTCCTTTCGTGATACTTCATTGTTTCAGCGAGGGCAACTATGAAATTGCACGTGTCACCACTAGTGGCCGATGTTCATGCAAGACAGAGGTGACGCATGTTGCCTGCCTAAAGCCGTTTACACGAAGGATGCAAGAATGACTCGCCCAGAGAGCTTCGTCTAAGACCGGAGGAATGATAAGAAGTATCACTACCAGGAAAAACAAGAGAAGCGCGGGTAGAGAATGAAGACAACGTTGCCTCCACTGCGATCCCTCTAAGTGAGTACGAGCCATGGCGGTGGAGATCATCATCATTAGACGGTGATCGCGGACTCAGGGCCCATTAAAAACTCCCATTATTTACCTTGCCTTGTGTAACAATATATATATATATATATATATATCACCATCGCCACGCCTATATACGGCACAAGAAAATGTGTACTGAGATTCTGCGTGTTCCTCGATCACCCCCAAGCGTGCTTTTCTCACATCAGTCAATTTGTGAGTATGGTGGTATTTTTACTATTGTGCAAACAAATCGTATGCGGATTGGATGTCATTAAGGACCATTATTTTACTGTCTGACTTTGGGAACCCTCTAGATTGCTTATAAATCTAGGTAATCAAACAGAACAGTACAAATCTTGCCTATGTAAAAGCACAAAAAAGATTCGTGAGATATTGCCTTTAACTGACGACAATATCAATAAAACAGCATACAAGTCATTCTTGTTGCTTTTTATTTATGCCGAAACACTCAGAGGCACTCTTCGAAAACATACGAAGGGGATAGTCACATTTTGTTACGTCTAAGGCTTTCGTCGGCAAATTGATGCTATCGGAGAATTAGATTTTTTCTAAAAAGCCATGTCATAGGATATGTGAATCTGCAAGAGATACCGTTTGAAGAAGTAGCCGTAATGACGGAAATATTTGTGTGTAATGACCCGGCCCAATGAAGCCTACAACAATTTCATTTACAAAATAAAATAATTGAAGTTGTTGTAAAGGATTCCGTGCCACTTTTTTAACCTTGTTATAGTACAATTTTACTCTTCACATAAACGTTAGGAAGAATACAGTCTTTGTCTCATCCCATAAGAATCAGGATGCTATGCCAAGTTTGTTTGACTTTAATGTGTGCACGTTGCAACCAGACATTTCTCGCTCTGACTAAATTTATTCCGAGGCACAGCACCAGCATCGAAGAGACCAAGGCGTAATTGCAGCGCCTGGGGTGCAGGGATGTACTAAAATTGCTTTGATAGGTCTATGAATGACAAATTGCATTCCTGAACTCGCTGAGCGGTACAAAAGAGGCTGGTCGAGACAAGGAAGCGGAAGTACCTGTTTACTGCGTAGACCAAGTTCCTGACTCACCGGAACGAATCACCGGGGCGATGATGCCCCCGAAGCGTGAAACACGGCGTTTCCAGAGAGAAATGATTGTGACGTGTGGTTCAGGACGCGTGGAGCAGTGCTAGAATTTGCCATTTCGTGATCATTACGCTGCACTTCGTTTTCTCTTCTATTCGCTATGACCCATTTTTCGAAATGTTACTCGCTCCCGTGAACGGTTTTCAGTTCTGTACGTTGATCAACCTAGGCATGCCTACTACAACATTCACCATGGCAAGCGTTGCTCTGATGATAGGTGAGAGTGCCGTAGTGTGCTTTCAAGTATTTATTGTAAATGAGCGATGTTATGTGAGGTTTTGCTAAAAGCGGAAGTAATGCGCTTCTACGCTGAAGACTTGGAGATGACCCCAAACGCTCGTTACTTCCACGAATGAACCTTTGTTAGTCACAAACCATTACAGATTTGGTCATTCATTCAGCAAAAGATAAAATATGACTAGAAAGAAAAAGCCTCAGTGTTTTGTTACGGTAATTTTTGCATGAGCTACATCCAGCGGAGAACTGCTGTGGCGCTGATTAGTAATCCCGGCAGTGATTGAGAGTGGGTTATGCCGAGAAGTGATTACCTTATTTCACGTTCTGGTAAGCCTGCGACACACACTTTTCTCATATGCCGGCAGCCCTTCCACATGACATTAGCTGCTCTCCATTGCACATACCACGAAGTCGGTTACGCGCTCATGCATGTTTCATCGATTAGTACGTGGTAGTAATGCTATAACATTTCATATGGAATCGACACCTTCTACTGTGGGCCGAATAAAAATTTACATTTGATGCAAGATCATTAGCAGCAATAATAACACAGTTTGTAATAGGAAAATAATAAAAACTTAGCAACGTAGACCTCGAGTTCACGCTTTGTCAAAAACAGCATAGAAGACACTTCGAATTCACCATGTGGAGCAGAAGGTGGTAGCTTAATCAGGTACCATGCGCATTCTGTTCAACCATTACGACTGTAAAAGAAAGTTTGGGCACACAACATTGGCTCTTTACAGTTGTTTGAAACAAACCGGATGTACAATTAGTAAGAGCCCACTACATTAAAGTTATTTTTGCTTATTATTGAAGTACTCGTCCATAAGGTGCCACGTACATTGGCGCAGCTGAACTATTTGCAATAGGTGCATAGCTTAAAGACACTCGCTCATTGAGCTACTAATTGTTTTGAGTACTTTTAGTAGATGAAAATCATATAGTGTTTTTAGCCAAAGAAGTTTCAAGCAATAGCATGGCTCTGTCGTAGTACACCGGCTTGCCATGCATACAATCTGGATTCGGTTCTAAATTGAACCGAAGGTTTTCTGCTTGATTTTATTAGAATATTCATCAATTGCTTAGTCGTGGACAAGATGATATTTTTTTCGCTCAAAGGAAACAAACACTGACACTGATGCCAGAATTTCTTCAAAGTAAGGTTTATAACACTACCGCGTTCACACACGCATTGACCTCGAATATAGGTGCCATACTGATAAATAAAGTGCAGTTTTAAGTGCTGAGAGAAAGCAAACGCGTGTTAGCTATAAAGCAGTCGTAAGGCACCCGCCGGGTTTTTTGCAAAAAAAAAACACATCGTGCGCAAAGCACTCACGGCTTTGAAGTGCTCGGTGAAATATTACAGCCGTGCGCGCCGAGTAAAGGCAACAAGCGTAGCTGGAAGCTGCTGATATCTCAGGTGCTATCTCTTCAAACAGAGGCCGCTGCTCACTCTCGTCGGTCGGTGGACGTCTGTCATCCGACGTCACCTTTCTGCCATTTAACGTTGCAAAACAATATTGGCCAATAGCAGACATAAATCAAGAGTGCTGTTTGGATTACATGCGCTCGTTCCCATTGGCACTCCGTATAACAGTTCCAGGTAAATAAACATACTAAAATATGAAAAAGCTTTGCTGCGATTTTCCAAAACAATGAATCACTTCTGGTGGAGGTATACTGTGGTCTGCTGCAATAAGCGCACCTGCGTAAGTTTGACGAAGCGCACACAAGGGTTTTTTTTTTGAAAGTTGAATCCACCTCCTGTCTACGGTTATGTTAGCGTGTTTTTGAGGAAAAGTGCCAGACGGAAGCTCTAATCCTAGGTGAGGCAGAACAAACGAAATAACTATATTATGTGAGGTGCTAACAACCACTCACAGACAAACATATACATTTCCATACATGGTGAATGATGGGTGGGCTACCAAAATGAGATGTAAAATAAAAACACGTAATTACAAACCAAGTATAAACTAGCTACCAGCCGCACTTGAAAGCACACTCTGAAATTCCACTCCTAATATTATACTTTTATTTAGAAAACGAAAACCGGATTAGAATGAGATGAAGTATCAGGAATTATTTATATTTCACAGCACTCTCACTGGTATAGACAGAAGTACACTGTGGCGTTCAACCACCTGAATCTTTTGAGAGAAACGCCTCGATGCTTGCCGCGCTATTGCCCACCTGAAATTCTCTTGACCCATTTCATCTCTTCGCTGCAAAAGCATTTGACCTTGAAAATGTTGTGTCATTCTGTTTGTCTCGTTTTTTTAGAAGATCTCCCTAAGCTTTTTCTCTATAAAGTTTCAATGCAGTGGTCGGAATCGTATCAGTATAACACGTCATATGTCGCTTTAACAGAATACATACGCGAAGAAAATTAAAATGAATTGAATTATACATTCTTCTGGACATGGTCGAGTATTAGCAAGAATGATAATAACAAAATAATTGCCAGTTTTCAGTTCACTTGAAACATATCGACTCAGCCCCTACACTTCGCGGCACGCAGTCATGCTAATAATGTATATGCTCATTATGTTTGCTTTTAAAATAAACGATGCTTGTGACATGGGTGCGGATAAAAATAAATATGCAAACGCTTCTTCTTAGTAGCGTTTTTACAGTGCGGAAAGCGTGTTCATGTTTACGCAGCACTTTCGCTGGCTGCGTTAACTTATCCGAAAAGGAAATGATCTGTATTTTGTTATTGGCTTATATGTTAAGATTTTACTGAATATTTGCTTCATAGTACGTACTCCGTTTATATCACTAGTTCGTTCTTTGTTTTTTTTTTCGCAGGTAATGAACTTTTCAGACGTGCCCAACGTTGCAAGACTTATGTTGCAGCCTTGATCTTGGCGCAGACAAGTGCGTGAAGCCTCTTTATAGAGAAAAAAAACACTTTCCTGTTTAAAAACTGGCACCGTGGTCTTCTATCAAATTTCTGGAAGCAACGACGCTATTTCACCTATTTAGCTTTCTCAATTTCATGTAAGTCGCTGTTTTTATAAGGTCGTTCACTTTAATGCATTTGTTCTCAGACCGCCCATAAAATGCTCCAAAGTGCGTAACTTAGCTGTGTACGGTTCACATTGCACCCAAACCCGTCAATGAATATATTTTTTTTTCGCATTCCGCATGCTAGGTTGTGATAGTTGCACGCAGCGGCTTCTTGTTTTTGGAGCTCTCTCAAATCGAAACTGAGATTGGTGAGCAATGGTCAGCGTAAAAATAATAATCTGTAGTACGTGAGAGCAAACGAAGTGCCGTGTTATGACTAACAGGCTCTCAAGAACACAGTCTAGAAAAAAAACACGAGACGAAGATTTATTTTTGTTACAAGCCTCTTTAAAAGCAAACGCCATAAAGAGGACAAGGTCAGCTTCGTTGCACACCTCTTCTCTCATCTGCAGCTCAAACAGTCACATTCATCATCCCTCTTGAACGGGTCGAAAGTGTCGGAGCTTCACTCGTTTGCTTGTTTTCAACTTCGTGTGCACGGATACTGCACTGCTTCCGCAAAGCACCACGCGTGCTGGTCTACACGGACAAATCACGCGAATAAGATTTATTCCGCCACAGGAACAAGAGTACCGTGTTCGGTGGCAAAATTAGGGTGCCCATACATTAGTGTGTCGTGCCGCGTTTCACGCAACACATAGCTTTTCTTGCGCTCACAACTATACCATAAGCGTAAGATGGACAACGATGTTTTGTTGATTTAACAGTTACTGGAGACGTCATTTAATTTAGCTGTTTTGTTTAGGTTTTCGTGCAAACACTGCGCAAGGTGTCAAAATACTTGGAAAATGCAATGCATTATAAGCAAAAGTAAAAAAAAACGATATATTTGAAATTGTGGATAAACGGCGTTTGAGCAAAGATTTTTAATGTTATCGAACATTCTAGAAACACTGGAAACGCTTTGGCAGTAGCGGGTGTCATACTCGCCATGCTGTCTACACTGACCAAGTACAAGCTGAATGTAATTAATGGAACAATTAGAAGATAATATCAGACCAGCATTAATTGCACAAATGGTTTTATAACTTTAGTTGTGACATTGATTACAAACATCTTAATTAGTAATGAGTACTAAGGCTAATTAGTATAAACTTTGTGCTGATAGTAACTATGCTCCGAATCAAAGGACTGGGGAAATATTTCCAAAAATTATGAGATTCTCGCAATGTTATTACAATTAAAAACGCCGCTGTGAAGGCTTTGTAGCATGCTCAGGGTGTGCGCACAGCTCTTTGTTTTTGGCTGCCGTGCTACAGAGCATTCAACAAGCACTAGGTCATGGCTCATAAAGTGGAACGAGAGAAGACTTCCCATCCACCGTTTTTTTTTATTTAATAACAATCTTCGTCTTGCAGTAGTGTTCAAATGAGATGCAAAAATTGTAGCGCATACATTTACATGTTTTCTTTAACGTAGTGCTTTAAGAAGATAAGTAATGTGATAAAAAATAAGTAAGCGTTTCTTTCCTTACCTAGTGTGAAACTCTGTGCGCGCATAACGAATAAACAATTTCCGTAAATCATGCGTTGTACAGGGTGTCCCACCTATCTTTAGCTGAAAAAGAATATATACCAACACACGTATTACCAACGTCATCAAATGCACGTGGCTGACTGTTGCCTGTAGTGAGCCAGGCTACTTTTTTTTCTCATCAGCTGCCGAATCAGGCCACTTTTGTTAGGCAACTTTTTAAACAACAAAAATGTTCCCAAAGTCGTTAAAATAAATTTGTTCCTTGGTTTGCAAAACGTTCGTTTAGACAATTTCTAGCTTTATGTCTGTTAATTTTTAGTGTTTTGCTCACAACTACAAACACCAGCGAAAACAAATACACGTGACAAGCTTGCTCATGCACCAGTGTGCAAGGCGATTCTAGGGCTTCCTATCATTCTCCGTACGAGGAATCATAGATAGCATTTGTCCGATTGAGTTGTCTTGACAGGGCCACGATGTTGGTGGGGGATTTGCGATGAACACGTTGTTTTGTTATCAGATACAAACGCTATAACCACTGTGAATTCTTATCACTGTAATGAGCTGGTGCGGAGGAAGCGCATTGTTCGTACGTAGATTGTTAGAGAGCACCATAATCACGGCGAGCGAGGGAGTGCCGTTGGGTTAGTCATGTGGTATTTTTAAAAATTAGCGGGCATTTGTAGTCAGTACACAAAAGGAGTAATCATTTACAGATATGAGCCTTAAATGTACTGTGGAAAAACGAACGAAAACACAAATTATAGATTTCAAATCTGGAGGTAAACGTCCCAAAACGACCATTTGATTATGAGAGACGCCGTAGTGGGGAGCTCCAGAAATTTCCACCACCTGGGGTTTTTTAACGCGCGCCAAAATCTGAGCACATGGGCCTGACACGCAGTAAAGGAAAAAGGCAGACAAGCTCAGACGGCGCTTGCCTGTCCCTTTTCTCTACTTCGTGTTTCCATTCGCTTTTTCGGCAGTAAATTATGAATGAGTACAAACTTGCCCAACTAGCTATTCTTCTTAACAATGATGAACTTTAAAAGTGCCTTTCAGCCTTTTCGCAAAGTGAACGACAACTTTTTAATTGAAATCGTTCACCCATCTGAGTGAAGACCCTATTGAACTTTTCGAGTGGTAGTGGCCTATTGAATTGGTTATAGAACCACCGTTCTTCTTTTTTTGGGGGGCGTTGATTTTGCTCCTCACTTTCTTTCTCATCCTTTTTCACCACTCCCCTTCCCTCAGTGCAGGGTAGCGAAGCAGATGCCCCAATTTCTGGTTAGCCTGCCGCCTTTTGCTTATTTTATTCTCTCTCTCTAGTCATCTTTGTTCCTTCATAAGTTAGTTTATTAAAAAGACCTAATTGATAAGTACGCATAAATATCTGACTCACCCAAGGCAATGGTTCATTACATGCGCGTGGTTGGTTACGTCCATATTGCGTGTGTCGACATGTATTGAAAATCTTGCTAGAGATAGCAGGGGCCCCCTGAATGCAGCAAGGTAAGCTGCAAAGGTTATATCATTAACGCTGAAAATATTCAAGCACAATATCCCGCACCTATAAAAGCCAATGCCACACAATTTTATCTAAGTACAATCTTTTTTCCTCGTTTGTTCAAATATAATGCAAATCTAAAAATCGATCCTTCCCGTCATAAAACATCAATGACCAGCGAAGCCGTTAAGCGCATGACGCAAGAGAACAGATACTCTTGAAGGCTGTGTGTTCACACCTCTTAGTCTCAAGGTGTGTGAACGAATGTAGTTCAAGATGTCGTGTTTTTTGAAAGGTCTGTCCAAAAAGTATCTTATATAACGAAACTTTCAACAGAGAAGCTATAAAAGCTCACTGCGAAACATCTCACCTCTGCTTTTGCTAGAAGTATTCCTCGCGATTGTTTATGTACCGTATAATTGGTGTTATTCCCACTACTCACAGATTCTGCATGGCCTGTAATAACCCTGACGTGGTGAAAAACGAGTACAGTGATAGTGAAATAAAGAGCGGGAAGGAGAACAAAGTCAGAAAGAAACGAATAAAAATGAGAAAGGGAGCTTTTCTTTTAGATAAAAGTAGGTGCCCAAGCACTATGTAGACATGTGCAGATGGTTAAGGATCGAAGCTGAAGCTTGCGTGCGCCCAGAGGTGGTTGCATACATCGCAGCCGAAAGAAACTCGTCGCCAAAAGCGGGCGTCACCCCAGCAAAGCACGTTCTCTTTGTTGCCTCGTTTACCTGTTCTGCACAAAACGCCGTCTCCTCGGCTTCGTACGCATTAGATATCTCGATTTAGTTCTGCATGTGATTAGCACTACACGCCCGTCATTGGCGCTTGCATGCTACTTCGTGATATAGCACGGCTTGAAAGGCAACCGTGCCCTTGGAACGATGTTGCTACTTGTGGTATGCCACTGGGGTTTGCTCTCAAGCCCGGAGTGCATCGTCAGCCCGGCGAACCCGAGTGTTTTTCCCATATCTGCACTCGCCGCTGTTCTTGGAAAGTGGCGTACTCTTCAGGCGTTCGTAAGTTCCGTGTCCTCCCCATGTCCCCCTTCCCGACACCTCCACCACAATGTTACGGGAGGACACAGAGAAACGAGGTTACAGCTAAGATATATTTGCACGACGCCAAGCTTAAACGGAGATGGCAAGTGAGAGCGCGCCCCAAATCCCAGAATCACGTCGTCTTTCTCGCTGTCTGTGTTGCTTCTTCAGCGTATGTAGTCGTGTAACAATATGTTGAACATGGTCGTGACGCTGAATTCTTCACGCAATTTTGAGCTCATCAAGTGATGTTTGTTTACATTCCTCTTTTACCGGTCGATCTGCTTGACGGCTCTCATTGATTGAGAGGGGTGCGTGCTCCTGGCAGGGCTGACCTTAATTACCTCCTTTCCCTTAATCTCTACTTCATTTTTAAAGATGATAGTCTTTCTTAGGGTAACTCACCGAAAAAAATTTGGTCTGTCTGTCTTTTTGTCTGTATGTACAATTGTCTGTCTTTATGCTATAAAATACCCCAAACGGCCAACACCATCCGCAGCGTCCGCCAATGTTGTTCAAGTTTCAGCGTTCATACTTGTGCGATTGTCAATTAAAGAGCAATTAGTGCACACATCTGAGGCACCATAACAACATGTCAATATTTTCTATGTGTGTTTGTGTACTAGAGAAGGCACACATAAGTAATTCTAAGGATCGTAGCGTTAATCACGCTGCTCTGACAGTGCAACGCGATGCTCGAAAAGGCAAATGTTTCCAACGCTTTTCTACGACGACTGCGTGGTGGCACCTGCCCGTCACTTTGCGTTCTGCACTTTATCACCTCTGAGACAAGCGCGTCTCTCTCGGTTGGCACCCACACCTTCCTTTGTTTTCGAAGACAACTACCAGATAGCGCTCGTGTCTAACGTGCCTCGATGCGTTCGTTCACCTTCGCTGCACGAATTGGGTATCCCTAACGCAGCGCTTCCAAATTACAATTCATCAATTTTTTCGCGAAAAACATCAAATAAGCGTTTTGTTTACTCTCTCCAGACGTAACACATTTGCAGTCAAACATGGAGATACGGGGCCAATTTTTTTTCTTTTACGTGCCTCTCTCTCCCACTGCTCATTTGTTTGCAGCGCTGTTGAGGTGTGCTTCACTGCGAGACGGTGATGCAGTATGGTAGACTATTGTCTGACTTGCGACAGTTCAACGCAAAAATTTATGTCTGTTTGTCTGTCTGTCTCATTACCCATCCCCCCGGATAAAGTTCAAGCTATTCCTCAACGCCCAGACGTCTTGATGTGTGGCGGCGTTCATAGTTGCGAACATTGTCGATCAGAAAGCAAATATTACACACATCAGCGGGGCAAAATCAATACGTAAGTATTGGGAGGTATGTATATTATCAAACGCACAAATACCTAATTTAAAAGACTCTATTCTTTCTTACTCTGGGCTGACAATACCATGCTATACAACAGTTATTTCGCACGCTTCACTTGGACGATGCGGTGGTGCCGCTTACCGGCGGCACTGCGTTCACCACAAGCTTTCGTTTCCCGACATTACCAGATGACGCCCATTTCTCATGCAGCACCTCTAGACTGAAAACAACCGTCTTTCGATGACAAGTGCAGTAAAGCACGTAGATACGTAGCCACGTTTTTTTACAACTATGTCTTTCTTTAAAATAACCTCTGTTGAAACCGCTCCTCGCAGGCTAGGTGGTGTGGCTGCAGAGCGATGAACGACGCTACCAACGTTACTCCCAATGATGTGCGTGGTTTGGTGCGACGTAGAAGACAATGTAACTGACGGAATAGCCAATAAAATGTTAGAGTTCCTCGTGAAAAACTGATTTTTTTTTGTTTCTTTAAGCCTTATACAGCTTTCGTTGTAATTACGAAAAAAGTTCTTTAAGAGCCGGCATTCAGAGCCGCGTACCTTCGATCCGAAGGCGAGCGTTTTAACTAATGTGATACCCAGCTACACTACCGCAGAGAATAGCATAGACTTGGATATCGTAGCGCAACAAGGGGCCAGAAAGGGATCTCAGTGTGAAGAAAAGAGGTGAGGTGAGGAGGACCGAGGCAGAGGAGGAGAGCGAGTAAAACTAAGCACAGAATGACAGAAAGAGAAGATCAACAAAAGAAAGATGCAGAAATATATAGGAAGGAAGAATAGAGAAAGGAAAAGGAAACAAGCATCGCGTCGCCTAGTGACCAGATTGGGCACCACATAGCCTTGTCACGCATGAACGTAGCCAGGCTAAGCCCACTAGTGGAGACGTCGAGCGCAACCTACGCTCTGCACTGCATGGCCAGCCTGCATCTATTCGTGCCGAGGCCGTCATAGTGTGTTCCTAGAAAGCACTCACTCCCGAGAAGGAATGCGTTTTATTTTATAACGAGGTTACTCTTTCCTGGGTGCCTTCGACACAAAAATTTTAACCTATCTGTTTGTCCGTCTGTCTGTACATTTGTCTGTTTGTCAACTTTTAACGGCACCAAGTACTTGAAACGGCTGACCCCATCCGCAGCGCCTACTGATGTTGCTCCAGGTTGAGCCTTCATGCTTGTGCAATTGTCAATTAAAAACATTCATTGCGCATGTATGGGAGACCATAACAACACGTATATGTTCTGCATGTGCGTCTTATACTAAACAAGGCATACATAAGTAATTTTAAGGACCATAGCGCTTATCACGCTGCGCTGACCACGCAACGCTTGCACGGAAATGCGAGTGTTTGCAACGGTTTGCTAAAACAAGACGGTGGTGGCATCTACGTTTCGCCATGCGTTTTGCACCTTGTCACCTCTGAGATGGGCGTGCACACCTGTCTCGGAGCGACTTGCATTGTTTTCCAAAAAACTGCCAGGTAGCGCTTATGTCTCACGTGTGTGGACATGAGCGCCTCGTATCTGCATGGTAATAAACGGCTTGGTGGCGCTAGCCACTGCCCGAGCTAAAGGCCACAGCCATATCCATCCATCTATTCATGCATCCATCCATCCGTCCATTCATGCGACGTGGTTTGATGCGCTTGTTCGCTTCTGCTGCACGCTCGAGAAACTCTAATGCGCGCCTCCAGAAAACCATTCACCAATTTTTTTGCTTAGAACATTAAATAAATGTCTTGTTCACTCTCTCCACACGCAAGAATATCGTGTTTCGACGACATTTGCAGATTACCATGCAGATACGAGGCCATTTTTTGTTTTGTTGCATAAAAGATCTTCGCTAATACGCACAAGGGGGATTGACCACACTGTACCTTTTAAGTGAAGTTTAAATACAATCCTTGTTAAAAAAGAGAGAAATCAGATGACAACGAGGTGTAGGTAAAGTATAATAAAAATAAAGAGAAAAGGACAAAATATTCGAGAAACCAGATATAAGAAATATAGCAAAAAAGAAAAAGGGGTACAAACAATTGGAATAATGTGTCGGTATCACTAGCAGCGTATCCTTTCAATTGATTGAATGAATTTATGTAGCTGGAACAGAACAGCACTGCGGCCCACCCTCAACTGACTGGCTTCAAACAATGAAAAAGTGTATGCATTAAATGTCAAACCCAGCATACAAATCGACCCTTCGAGAATCATTCGGCGGAGTGAGGTGGAAAGGTGGCTTGTGAGAAGGTAGAGATCTGTTGCTTCCAGTTCAATCAAACTGCACTTAATTTCGTTCATGATATTATACATTGTTGAAGATAATAAGTTAACCACCGAACCCTACAGCAAAAGCTTGTGAAAGCCTCACATTAATCGGAAATGCATTTTGCGGTGTTTCATGTGAACTGCAAGAGCCGGAACTCTTTTTATTGAAAGAGCAATGTATCGTTTTTTTTTACTTACAGGCGTTTTAATCGTCCTGCAGTAATAAAAAAATGCTGTGTAGCTGCTGCTGGTAACCATAGAAAAATTCAAGACACTGAAGCGAGCAAGTTAGCAGTTTCATTTAGTACACTTACGGCATGCCCGGGGACCCAAAGAAACCGAATTTTTGACAGGCTTCGCAATACGAGCGATAATAATAAATTAAGTCGATGCTTCAAGAATATCTTAAATACTGCATCATTCATTAACATCATCGAGCAGTGTGATTCGTCGGCAGTTAAGAAATGCAATAATGCTGAAATAGCCTACCAACAATGTTTCCTCTATCATTTCAAATGCAGTCACGGCCTCTTCAACATTAGTAGTAAGCAGAAAAAAGTACCTTGTCCCAATTAATCCGTGGTTGACACCTAACCTGGTAAAATGTCTGCGGAAAAAGGATAACTTATACAAAAAGACGAAAAAGTGCCCTTTCAATGTTCACCTTCAAAAGCTCTATAAAGAATATTCAAACACATTAGGAAAGTTACTTAAAGCCGCTAAATTAATGTATTTCGAGGATAAAATAAAGCGAGCCGGAAATGACGTTAGGCAGCAGTGGAAAACTGTAAACAATTTTCTTGGCAGGACTGCGGTACATTCAGATATAACCTTGATTCACTCAGAAAAACGTGTGATCTATAACCCTTGTGATATCGCGAACTCTTTTAATGACTCAATCGACATTGATATTCCTCAGTCGACAGCACCCCTCGAACACACTTGTTCACGATTACCACATTCATTCTTCCTTCATTCGACGTCACCCGAGGAAGTGTTCACCGTCATCAATAGTATTAGGAATACAAGCGCTGGTCTGGATAAGTTCTTTGCTGCCGACATGAAACTGATAGCTCATTTAATCTGTTATGCATCATGTCATATTATAAATCTTGTATTTGGAACTGGGTTCTTCCCTATATCTCTGAAAAAGCAAAAATTATTTCCGGTATTAAAAAAGGCGACAAGCGTTTAATCTCCAATTACCGGCCTATAGCAAATATTTCATTCTTCAGTAAGGTCATAGAAAAGCTTTTTGTGGGACGTATACGGTGTTATCTAGAAAAGTTTCACATTCTTTCTAACAAACAGTTCGGTTTCAGGCCCTGTTACTCAACTGAACTCCCCATGATATCGCTAACAGAGGAAATCAAATATGCTATTGACAGCGGTAGTGTTGCTGGAGGCGTTTTTCTAGACCTTTCAAAAGCATTTGATTCTATTTCGCACGACATTTTATTTCAGAAACTAGAATCCCACTAGAACTAATTCGTAACTATCTGCGTGATCGAGAACAGGTGATATATGTGTCCGGTACCTTTTCCAACCCTAAAAAAATAAACATCGGTGTTCCGCAGGGCTCAACTTTGGGCCCTCCATGTCTAGCACATTCGTCCTGTATACTCTATGCGGACGATACCACTATAATAACTACCGATAAAGATGTTGACTCGATGTTGTTTAAACTAAATACCGACCTAATAAATATCGTTAAATGGTTCAATAAGAATAAATTAAACACAAATGCTAAAAAGTCAAACTTCGTTGTATTTTCGTCACCTAATCGAATTATACCTAGGAACCCCTCTGTCTTCGTAAGTGATACTCAAATTCATTCTACCTCTAGTACAATGTTTCTCGGGGTCAAAGTAGATGAACATTTAAAGTTTAATTCACATGTTTTAGAGCTTACGCGGAAAGCCGCATGTACCATTCGAATATTTCTAAATGTTCGCCCGTTCTTTCGTTTTGAAATATTGTTGTCACTTTACTACGCTTTCTTTCACAGCAACATAATCTATTGCATTTCGTTATGGGGAAATAGGTATGCCACTCATTTATCAGCCATCCAACATCTTCAAAACCAAGCACTGAGAATAATAACGTTCAGTGGCTTCATGTCCAATGCATCATCTTTACTCTGTTCGCATGGAATTTTATCAGTTCAGAATCTGGCTAAATATTTTCTCGGCATTCTTATTTACCAATATCTGAATCGAAAACTTCCGATTCTTTTACTACACTCAAGTGAGTTTCCTCAGGCGTCATCGACTCGTTTTGCAAAGGCTAATACTTTCCTTTTAACCAAACCTAGGAATAATTATGGCAAGTTTACCACAAAATTTTCATCTGTTTCCCTGTGGAATTGTTTACCTTTGAAGATCAAAAATAGATCCCTCGAAATGTTTAAAAAAGGCTTGCGTTCACACTTATTAAATTCCTAATGCATGTTATTATATTAAGTGAATGTTATTGCATTTTTCTGTTAGTTTTCTGTGCTCATCGGTACACCTTGTAAAACTTATGTTCGCTATTTCGTGTTTATTTGTACATTTTTTTATATCTGAATTTTTCTATACTTACCGTAATATTGCTTGATATTATACAGAGTGAATGTTATTGCATTTTCTTGTTAGTTTTTGCATGCTTAGCTGTACATATTTTATAACTTACGTTCACTATTTCGTGCTTATCTGTATATTTTGTATACCTCAAATTTTCTTTCCTTACCACTCTTTACTATTGCGTTGTATCTCTCATGTATGATTTTATAGGAGGTCTCACTCACAGTCTCGCGACTTTGAGACCTCCTTCTGTATTTGTACATAACACATGAACTTGTATCACTTGTATTTCAATTCTGAATAAACTAAATTCTGAATAAACAGAAATACCTTGTGAAGAGGGGACGTTGCTTGACGGACGTTTAATACGTACAAACAGGAAAGGCATCTGAAATACCAATACCTTCGATTGCTGAGAACTAAGATTTCTATGAGGCAATATAATTGCCGAAAATTCGGCGAGACGAATTGGCGTGAAGTCAGGCAGTCGGAGTGGAAAGAACCAATTTGGCTGACGAGAAAAAAATACCTACTCTGACCTTGATACAAACAGGTGGTTGTCGTCTTCTTTCCCTTTCTTAACCATTTCGCCTCGTTGCGAGTGTTCACAGAACTCATTTGCAATACCAAAGCGGTGTACAGGCGGTATAAAACAGAACGAGAAAGACATCTGATGAAGTCAGAGTGCGTTCAGCATTACAGGCAGCAAGAAATGAATAAAGCATTCTCCTAAAAACATGCAAAGTGATCTGGCAGCATTGTAGACTTTAGAAAAATTGTGACTTCTCAACTTTGGTGTCAGACAGGCCTAAACGCGGAGCATTTCGGTGTCCTAGGATGTTCCTTTTATTACAATTTCACTTGGCCGAGCAAAATGTTTGCCGGCATTGAGAATTAAATTGTAAAGTACAAGGCACACCATTTTTCTGTCATAATTTATTTTAACAATAAAAAAGCCTTTGCACGGAGCTTCTATTTGCAGCAATACATAAAAAGAGGCAAGAAAGCAGAATACACCAATGCCTTCGGCACCCCCCTAAGACTCTTTGGCAAGACAGTAGCTTAGAGAAAGTGCGAGAAACTCCGGGGCATCCTGCTGGATGTAATAAAGAACGAGTGAACGACATGTCTTTTCGTTCTTTCATGTTGCTCTGGCTCGAAGTTTCCGTACTGCAATTACGCTTCTTAGTTTGGCGGTCCTTTCGCTGTGTGCTTCCCTTGCAATGGTACCAAACAGCGCTTACACATCGCTTATGAATCTCCAAGATAACAAATATGGACAACGCATATCCTCACTTCGCTGCAAAGGACGTCGAAGCACGACCGTACTCTGCCTGGAAATGCTACGTGAGGTTTGTTGCCATTGGGTGGTAATGTAAATAAACAAGTTTTTCAGGGGCGAAGGTACTGAAAGCGGCACCCGTTCGCCCCTCGCAGTCGTAGTCGTAGTCGTAGTGTGTAACCAGTCTTACCTTTTGACCTGCAAGGTGGTGTCTGTTGGGAGATTTCTCCTGTGCGTTGTTGAAGAATAAAACATTCGCAGCGTGCGCGTTAATTTAAAGCCAAATTCTTCTGTCTCTCATTCGCCAATAGCAGCCATCGGCATGTGCATTGAGCACTATCTGGCAAGAAAGGGTTGCTACTTTATACTCACTGGGCGTAATCTGCTTGGTTTTAAAAAGGTTTAGCGGGCGTTGGGCCGCAGTGCCATGAGTAGAGTGAACTAGTATATACCATGAACTCGAGTTGGTTAAAGGTGGGAATTAGATATGAAGCGCAACGCGTAAGAAATCGTGCGTGTGTCACCTCTCGTTTAGTCCTTGTAATGTCCGCTGGATGGCAGTGCTTCTATATGCTGAATATACGATGAAAAGATGCGAGATAGTGGTACTAGTGTTGACTAGATGGACGAACGGACACACAGACAGACGCATTGACGGACGCTTAAATGGCTGCATGGACGGATGGACGCGTGGACGGACGCTGGGGTGGATCCATGGACTAACGCAGGGACGGACACACAGATGGACGTGCGGACGCACGAACAGACACACGCACGGACGGGCGGATGGACGCGTGGATGGTCACACCGACGGACGCATGGACGGACGCAACGGATGGATACTTTGCCTATTCACTCCGTGGATACGCATCATTCATTCCGTGGATACGCAGTCTTTTTTTTTTAGATCACCGAGCAGCTGGTAGGTAGGTAGCGGCATCGCGTTGCTTAATTTAAGCTCCTGACATTTTTAGTGAAGCATAGGGACAACCGCTTTTTGAATGCGAAGGATTTCGTAGCGAACTCCAGCGACTTTGGGTGCCTCTATCTATCTATCTATCTATCTATCTATCTATCTATCTATCTATCTATCTATCTATCTATCTATCTATCTATCTATCTTTCTATCTATCTATCTATCTATCTAGACGCCTACGACGTTTAGCTCTCCTGGCCGTTAAGATAATGGTAGCGATACCAAACTTTGTATAGCATAACATGACTTTATGACAAGCTTATTTGAGTAGTCATAACATGAATATCGTGACAAGTATGGTATGAAGGTCATGATTTACATTTTATGTTCCTGCTG
Source organism: Rhipicephalus annulatus (assembly GCA_013436015.1). Classification (NCBI taxonomy): domain Eukaryota; kingdom Metazoa; phylum Arthropoda; class Arachnida; order Ixodida; family Ixodidae; genus Rhipicephalus; species Rhipicephalus annulatus. The sequence continues at coordinate 502,136 of WOVY01012421.1, forward strand.
CTCTTGCAGTGGTTTCGTTCACATTACATGTTGCAAAACTCGTGTGGAATGACATGATTGCATGGCGAACACAAGCGACCGAGCCTAACATGAAAACCTTGACATGCATGTCATGTGACAACATGACTACATGCCTAACTCATGATGCGCTCGCTGCCGTTTCGCTAGCGTCTCATATACCAAATTTCGTATTACAGTACGTGAATGGATGACGAAGGTATGTGACTGGTGCAAACATGATAATCATGAGATGCGTGTCATGCAACAACATGAATACATGCCATGCTCATGATGTGGTGGCTGCCGTTTCACTAGTGTCACATATACCCAATTAGGTATTGCGGTACCTAATGGATGACGAAAGAATGCGACTCTTCAATACATATAATCAGGAGATGCGTGTCATGTACCAACATGACTACATGCTACGCTCATGATGCGCTCGTGGCCGTTTCGCTAGCTTCCCATATTCCAAGTTTGGTATTACGTGACATCAAGAGATGAAGAAGTAATGTGACTGGTGCAAACATGGTAGTTAGGAGGTGCGTGTCATGTGAGAACACGACGACATGCCACAGTCAAGGCGCCAATACATTTCGGCGTTCGTTTTGTCGCTTCACGCTGGCGTTGCCACGCCAGGCGCCGGTCCTGCTATATACTTGTAGGCACGCACCGCGCTGCGTTTCTTTGACGCATGTGCGTTTCAGCGCATCCGGCGTCCCCCTTCACGAAAACAGGCAGACGCAGTGCTGTCTGGGTAACGCATCGGAACGAAATGCAGCATGTCTCATTTCGCGCTGGCTGCTGTCGGGCCGCGCCGACGGACGCTGGTCGCGCCGGTCGCGCCTGCCGTCAGACTATAGAGTGCTCGCGTTTTGCTAACATAGCGTCGTTGTGGCCAGCGTTTGCGCACGTCAACGTTACGTTGTAGTATATTGGGCGCGTTATGTTGCGCTGGCGGCCATTTCTCAAGCTCATCATGTACAAAATTTGGTGTTACGTGACGTCAACGGATAAGGAAGTAGCTTCACATATACTAAATTTGGTATCACGTGACGTGAATGGATTGCGAAGGTAAACGACACATCCAAGCGCAATAATCATGACACAGAAGTCTTGTACGGCATCATTTACCCCCACCTCACAACGTTGTGCTGATAATAAAGTGACATATCAACCTTCCTCATTCGTGCTTCGCATATCGTCGATTCCCACTTTACGTGGGTTGTGCCAATGCTTTCACTCATAGCGTCGCACTATCAGAGCAGTGTGTAATAAGCGTTGTTGAGGTCAGCATTCGATCTTCTGAAATGACTTAGCCCGACCAGACGGGGTATCGAGAAACCATGTACCTATGCGTAATAAACACGTATACCTATAGATACGTATACCTTCAGGTATACGTATCTGCACATTTTTAATAAAGTGACGGAGTGCCTAACACTTACGTATTCATTTTGCACCTAATATATGAACGCAGCCTTTTGACAAAGATGGGTGGCGTTGAGGATGCGATTATACACTGGGTGGCTGAAGCGTTTGGCAGCAAGCAACTGACAGACAGATCAAAATGGTTGCGCTGAAGGATACTAAGAAAGACTATCGTCTGCAATAATGTTTCTCCCCGGTGTGTCATGTGGTCCAAAACTACGATGTCATTAGGAGGGATGCTGTGGTGGAGGGCTAAAAAATTTCGACCAACCGGTGTTTTTTAGTGCACCGACATCCCACAGTACATTGGCCTCTATCATTCTGCCTGCCTTCAAATGTGACAGCTGTGGCTGAAATTAAACTCTGTGACCTTTGTGTCAATAGCCGAGACCGATAACTTATGCTGTCCCACAATGGACGAGGATACTCTAATACCACGAGGACACTATAATGAGGTTTCAATGAAGCCTAGCTGTTTCATTTATGTAAAACATTTTTTGTGAAAGATTACAATTTTCCTTAACAATGCAAACATGTGGCTAAAAAGCTACGACAAAGTTAGTTATAATGCACCCATAATCTGTTTAAAAAAGGTCGATATTTGATGTTCTTCGTTCTATTGTTCCGAAATCCCTGCCTGTTTAAATATATGCTTCTAGCAGATGCGACAACTGGAGCAGAGTGTCCGATTTTCTATGACATAGGGTTCATCGTGGAATAATAACCAAACAATTCACCACACAGTTCCGAACGCGGTAAACATAATATTTGTTATGTTCGATCGCGTAGGCGAAATTTTTAATCCCAACGTAGCATATATTAGTGAGAACTGAGATGATCGCGCTGATGTTTCCTGTGCCAATAAAAGGAGTACCTGCAGTTAACTTTCTGGTTTATCTGCACCACAGCTTAAAATAGATTTGAGTATGTAAGTACAGTTATACTTCAGATTACAAAAATATAGTATAGAGTATTCTGCTCATTCATACTTGTTTTAAAAACCATTTTCCTCAGTAATCTGCATCTGTGCAAAACTAGTCTATATCGTCGTGTAAACCTTGAAGAAAGCATAATAGTGGTCGGCAGCATGCTACCACCTTGTTAATATATGCTACTCGCTGTTTTCTTTGAGATACCCCTTAAACTAAAAAATGAGGCAACCATATTTTCAGGCACTCGGTGTGCGACATGTTTGAATCCGTCATACGCATAGCTTTAAAGAACAATGTCATGTAAACAGTTCAGTTTACATGTTTTAGCAATCTATGAAACAGAAGAAGAAAAAAAGCAGCATTTTCTGGATGGAGCTCCAAGGCACTGCAGACATCTTACTACTTACCGTTATACCAGAGGTATGTAGCATCTGAGTTTATGTAATTAAACGGTGAGCTGGAGCAGTTGCTCGCAGGACTTAATTAAAGGGATGAGCTGTAAGACAATTCTGTCACGCGACGCAATTATGAGCTAGCTGCAACGCATGGGTTTCGAAAGGCGCCCTTACCGTCAGCCCTCTCGCTTTATTAATTTCAATGTCAAACACTCTCTAGCTTAGAACTATGACTGTGGGTGAAAACGCGGCACCGAGGTAATTTAACCTTCTGACCCTTTCAAACTCGTGGACATAAGTACCCCTTCTGTGCGGGAGGAAAAAAAAAGAGGGGGCGAAGGTTCTTTGCTTCTCCCCCTCACATATTAGGTCAATGTATGGGGCAGGCTTTGTCCCCCCCACCATCTTAGTGCTTGCGGGTAGCACCTACGCACAACCACCTGTACGTACACATATGATGATAATTCGCCTGATGTAGCCCTCGCAACAAAACCAACCGAGCCTTCTTTGCTTCTTTGTCGCTTTTGCAACATATCCTGCAGGAATCAAACTTTTAAAAGGAGTTTGTACGGTATTCAAAAACTTTTATGAGCATAGTTTATAAAGCGTTAGGCCACGAATGTTCAATTTAAAAAATACCTTATTGGTATGTCAAAGACATATATCATCTATCATGAGCAAGTATTGCTGCATGCCTATTGTCAACCTCTTGAATCATGTATATGCATGGTTCAAGAAGTTGGCAATCGCCATATAGCAATGTTTGCTCATAGGCATGCGCGTATGCGTAGGAGGAAGAGAAGAAATGTCTGTCACTATTGTAGAAGTAGCCTACTAAATATTCATGTATTTTGAATAAGTCTAATTCACTCGAAACTTTTATTATTTCTTCTCTTGTTCTTCTTTGTTTTTGTTTTCAAGTTTTATATCTTATTTAAAAAACAAGGTAATACTCTTTCCTTTTCACTCTGCATAGTCCTGAATTGCTCACTTACATTAAATGCCGACTTCCTGGCCAATCCTCTCTATGTGTAAGAGCCACAAAAAGAAAACGAGCAAGCAAACAACCAAGAAAGCAAGCCATAGGTACACGGCTGCGCTGCCGGATATCAAATCATAATTTCTACAAACAAAGGTCGGCCCAGGCACCTCTGCCGCTGTGCGCATTTTGTGGTAAACAATAAATAATTGATGACTTTTTGACCTGCAGGTAACCTAACACAGTACGAAAAATACATTTAGGAATACCTTTACATGATATTGAAATGGATCTGTGGCTGGTATTTTATCTTTTCAATTCTTTATTTCCGAGCTATTCAGTGCCTAAATACGCTTGGCTCTCTGGGACTCTAATAATGAAACCAATCGTTTGACTAACTAAGCAGTATTATTACCTTGATGTGGCTGCACCATTCTATAAGAACAAAAAACAAGAGGATTGCTTTATATTGTTACGAGTAATTTCTTTGATAATCTATTTACAAAGCACAAAAATCAACGAGCAAGATGGCGTCAGTCCAGCATAAATCGAAAACTCACTTCGTCCTTCTCTTTCATGTATCACAACCCGTGGCGGAAGAAGCACCGTCTCGGTGCTAAATCTACGCAGATGATGCCGAAGGAGGGTAATGTTGAAAGCATAGGGCTCAACGAGGCAGACGTCCTGTGGGGTTCTTCAGAAAGGCTAGCCAGCAAAGCGCGTGATGATCCATTACAACACAAAATGAGCGCCCGTACACGTATGAAAGAAACTTGGCGATGGCCGATACAAGGGCGAGGCACTCGCGCTCCGTCATGGAATAGTTGCGCTCGGCTCGAGATAGCAGTCGACTTGCGTAGGCTATAACACGGTCGTGTCCCTGTTGGTGCTGCAATAACACAGCTCCGAAGTCGTGTCCACTGACGTCCGTGTTAACCTCGGTTGGGGCTCATGGATCAATGTGAGCCAAGATTGGGGCCATTTTGAGCAGGGTCGTAAGTTGGGAAAACGATGACGCTTGGTCTTAGCCCCAGATAAAAGAGGCGTCTTTCTTGAAGAGGTCTGTGAGGAGGCGTGCAATGGTTTCAAAGTTCTTAACAAAGCGTCAGAAATAGGAGCAAAACTCCACAAGACTGCCGACATGCTTTGTGGTCCTCGGAACGGGAAAGTTTGTGACTGCGCAAATTTTCTCTGTGTCTGGACTCACGCCTTCGGCATCGACAAGGTGACCGAGAACGGAAATTCGACGACGAGCGATGTGGCACTTGAAGAAGTTAAGCTAGAGTCTGGCTCGACCAAAATCGTCCAGAATAGCTGATAAACAATCGAGATGTGAGTCGAATGTGGGTGAAAAGACAATAACATTGTCAAGGTAACAGAAGGACGTGGACAATTTCAACCATTGGAGTAATGAGTCCATCATTCTTTCTAATGTGGCTGGCATATTGCAAAGACGAAAGGGCATCACCTTAAACTGATAAAGACCATCAGGAGTGATGAATGCGGTCTTCTCGCAGCCCATCTCGTCGACGGCTATCTGCCCGTAGCCTGACCGAAAGTCAATAGTTGAAAAATAAGTATCACCATAAAGGCAGTCTAGCGCATCGTCGATGCGACGCAAAGGATAAATGTCTTTTTATTTAGTAATTTTGTTGAGGTGACGATAATCGACAGAAAAGTGCCATGTTCCATCCTTCTTTTTAACAAGGACGGCTGGAGAAGCCCAGGGGCTGCATGAAGGCTCGGTAATGTTTTTTGCAAGCATTTTCCCGACTTCCTGTAGTAATATTGCACGCTCCGGCGAAGAAACACAGTAGGGGCGTCGGTGAATGGGAGTCGCATGGCCAATATTGTGGCGATGGGTGACAATGGTCGTTTGGCCTAAAGAGTTGTTGGCAGAGTCAAAAATGCTATGATAGTCCTCAAGAAGGCGGCAGAGCCCTGCAGCTTGCTCACACGTGAGGTCCGATGACACCATTCTCTCTATGTCGGCGCCCCAAGAAGGTGATGGAGTGGAACCGCAGACTGAGCTGCAGCCATCGTTCACTCTGAAGGGCTCGACATGGTCGTCTTGGAGAGAGGTAATTTTGGTCAGGGAGATTCTCACTCACCTCCCAAGTTCTACCCTGTGGTAGAGTTTGGGAGGTGAATGAGAAGTTGCCCAGTGGAAGAAATGCGCGGTTTCTTGTAATCGTCAGAATCATATGCGGCACAGCAACCCCATGCGAAAGCATCACGGCAGGAATCGGGGCCACCAGGTAATCATCGTCAGGTACTGGCAGTGTGGAGAATAAGTTGACATGTGTGACAGAGTTAGGTGGGAGGCGCGGGAAATGAAGGCAGCAGAGGCTGGTTTGCTGTGGGATCGTCGGGTCGGAAAAGAGAAATAAATCGAAATGGAGAGAGCCAGCTGAAAAGTCAATGAGGGCACAGTGCGTGGCTAGAAAATCCGTACCAAGAATGAGTTCATGAGGGCAATGTTCGATAACGGTGAAAAGAACGATGGTGCTTCTCTCCGCAATAGAAACTCGCACCGTGCACATGCTACGTATTGCGGCCGTTCTTCTATCAGCGACTCGTAGAGTCCGGTTGAGGGTGGGCGGCGAAGATTAGCACTCATTTTTCAGGCCGGCGGCGAAGATTAGCACTCATAATGGACACATGCATGCGCGCCAGTATCTATCAATGCGCTGACACGAATATTGTCGACATTAACGTCGAAAAGTTTCCGGTTAGTCGTTAACGTTAATAGAGAATTTCTTACGAAGGTCGTCAACGAAGCCTCCACCTAAATCCAGAAGCTGCATGACCTAGTTTTCTAGTCGGAAATGGTGCGAAGAGGTTGGGGAGGCAGCACAGTGTTGTAGGGTGACCGGGACTGACGACGAGCAGGGGAGGTGGCCTATCCTAGCGAGGTCTGTTCAGAGGTGCTGCAGAAGCGGAAAATGTGGTCGGCATTGATGGAGAAAGTGATGGGGATTACTGGCGTACAGAAGTGGCGTGAGACTGAGGTGCATTTTGTGACGGTGGAGCCTAGTGGTTGGGGCACCCTCCAGCGGTATGACTAACGCGTCGACAGTTAAAACATATGGGCCTGTCATCAAGGGGACGCCATTCGGACTGATTGCGTTGGATTCGAGGAGCAGATGGGGGACGATAAGAAGGCTTAGAAGAGTATACGACAGAAACAGGATGCAGCCGACATTGGATAGCTCTTGATGAACGACGGCTTGTATCAAAGAGATCGTGGTAGGCGAAGTGCAGGCGTCGGGAATGGCGTGGCTACCGGTAGTGCTGCCTCGACCTCTCGACGAATTATGTGTGTGAGGTTGTCACATCGAGAGGCGTGGTGGAAGGCGTCGTCACACGAAGAAGTAGCCGCTGTGTTCGGAAGGCGCAGATGCTTTGGGCAACGCGGCGGGCTTTAGCTTGTTCGAGACGTCGGCATTCTTTAAGGATGTGGCCGATGCTCGAGGCGCTGTTAAAAGCCAGCAGGTTGAAAGCATCGCCAGCAATGCCTTTCGAGACGTGGTTATCCTTTTCGTCTTCCGACATGCACTGGTCGGCCTTGGAACAAAGGGCCAAGACGTCAAGAATGTAGGAGACATGATTCCGTAAAAGACTAGGCCCGTGTGGCAAGAGCCTTTTTCGCAGCGAGCTGACGACCAAATAAATCGCCAAATAGGTCGCGGATATTTTCTTTGAAGAGATCCGAGCTCGTTATGTTGGCTTCGTGGCTTTCAAGCCATATTCGGGGAGTGCCATTCAGGTAGAAAAGCACGTTGGCGAGCATGAGCGTGAGATCCCAGTGGTGAGTAGCACTGACGCACTTGTACCGGTTCAGCCAAGTGTCAAGATGGATCGTACCGTCACCGGAGAAAGTACCGCATACCAGAGGTGCGGGAGTGTGACGTAGGTGGTGGCTTGGACTGATGAGGGCAGCGTAAAGGAGGTACCAGCAGTTGAAGCGGTCGAAGAGTCACTGATGTCGCGACCGCTGCATGTCTTCTTCAAGGTATGGGGGTCGTCCATCTTCACCAATAAAGTTACGAGTAACTTCTTTAATAATCTACTTAAAACGCACAGAACTCGACGAGCAAGATGGCGCTAATCCAGCATAAATCAAAAACTCACTTTGTTTTCTTTCATGCAGCCACGTTTAGCGGCTGTTATGTATCAATATTACTACCCTTTATTTTAGAAAAAAGGGAGATAGTTTTTCTTATTTGTATTAGATACATATACTCCCCAAACAACACCATGCTCCCATCCAAGATGAAAGACTTGCAAACGCCTTCAAAATGACATGTTAGTAAAAGCAACCAAAGTGACTAGGCCCATCATATAAAATGCAGTTTATATAAAACGCCATGCACGTTTTCGAATGTTATTTTTGCCATGAGTCGTACATTGGCGAAATCAGGATTACTCATATGTGGGGTTCAATGTCCCAAAACCACCATAAGTTTATGAGTGCAGTAAATTTGAGTAGTGGAGGGCTCCGTAAATTTCAACCCACTGTGTTTCGTTAAAGTGCACCAAAATCTGAGCTCATGAACCTGTACGGAGTTTTTACCTTCGCAGAAAATGCAGCTGTCACAGTCGGTATTCATTACCACGAGCTGCAGGTCAGCAGCCGAGTACGCTAGCCACTACATCACCGCGGCGGGCAATGGCAAAACGCGGCAACTTGTTAATATTAAAATAAATTGTTATCACGTGGACACGGAAAAAAAATTACCGAAACAGTGGCACAGCGTTTTTATGTCGCAGAAGAGAACTTCACTGATATCAAACTCTACACATACTTCCGTCAAACTTTTGGTTCGCAAAAAAACAGAAAATAGACAAAGTTGTAGCTTATTCACAAATGCAATGTACGCCCGCCATTAGGTATAAATGTTTGTGAAGAGACACCGGAATACATTAGGTGTGGTAGATACACATAGAAAACCACTGCGAGGAAAGTCCTTTATCTCGGACTTTCAAACCTGCCATTGTGAACTTCTGACAACCGGTTCGTCCACTGGGACTCAGCTATACGGGTGCATCCTTACCTCCCCAACGCTTCCTTTCTTTCTTTTTTTCACGGAGTACCTAGTCTTTTTTCACCCGTACAATTCGTCACAGCACTCAACTTCTCCCGCTCTCTCATACCCGCATATCCAGTGTTGCCCCTCCCCTCCAGTGTAAGGATGGAGGAGAGGGCATAAAGTGTAGACATGCTTGAACTGAATAAACCAGTTTTGTTCTAGTCTTGAGAAAGACGAGTCCGCTTGTCGAAACGTCGGCTGGACACAACCCTTGTCTACGAATCTTTCATCGCAAGCTTCTATCTTTCTCTTTCTTCGATTTTTTGGCTTAACACAGGTATGCTGAAAGCTGGCCTAGAGAATCACTCAGCTTATGATTTATTTATGTCCGGTTTAGTGTTAGCAGATATACTCAGGTGGTATGGGCTAAACTGTGGGGTTAGGCTAGATGGTAATGCAGAGCAAGATTTTCCCGCTCTTCACGTTCATGCTTGTGGTTCCCGGCCTTTGTTCCAGAATTCAATCTCTGTTGGTCGACATAAAGATGACTTCACTAGTTTTATTGTGGAAGCTGAGCTTATCGACACTCATGGCGATGTTTGTAAAGCAAGCCCTCGATCGCATTGTCACTCAAGGAGCTTGGTTACCTGCGTGCACGTTGATACTTGGTTGTTCTGTGATTTTTTCTCTTTGGTAGATGATATTGTCGCACGTATATTTGAGTAAACCAACATGCTTATCTGTCTGCCGGATGTTCCTGGCTTAGAAGCGGCCTGAGTTCAAAAATAAACTTGCTAATAGCACTGTGTTCTCTCCCTCTATCCCTTCCTGTTTGCGTGTTTCACCTTGCGCTACGTAGCTTTCTTTCATACGTGGTCTATCGGTTAGGTATGTCATGCAATCCTGTAATGCGTTGTGCACAAACGTAAGGGATTTGGGCGGGGGGGGGGGGTATTGAATTCGCAACTATCTTGCACCTATGATTACAGTAACACATATTGGCCCCTTATCTAGGATGACAACACCTATAATGACAAAACCAACAGAACGTGTTAAAGTGACCGCGAACAGTCATGGTTTCTGAGCTGTGCAGATTGCTGTGCAAAGAATATGAAAATGACAGCCGTATGTGACGCTAATCTTTGATCAACTCTAGCTAATTTATTTGAACGCCTTTCTTCGACTGTGCCTAATGGCTGGTATGCAGTTATCTTATTTTTCACGTATGTGAAATGCATACCAGCCATACCAAATAACATAAGATTACCTGATCAAGGTCGCATATTTATGATCGGAGATTATTAAAAATAACAATTAACAGACAAAATAATAGGACCTTCAGCTATGCGAATTCGGCAGGTTAATAATAAAAATATTAATTTTGGAGGGTGTTATAAGGCTTATGGTTCTTTTCTAAATACCATAGCAGTGGTTGTTACAAAGAGCGCCTTGTTCTGCAACAGTTGCAGAAGAACGGCTTGGAAATTTTAGCGCAGTTAGAAAATTCAACATTATAATGTGCTTTTCGGGCTGACATCACGAGAAATATTAAGTTTTTATGAAGAACGTTAGATTGTCCACGGGAGAGGGGAAGGTATTAAAAATAAATTTCTAATCCTGAGTTGATAATAACGACTAAACCATGGCGGCCGTTCAGCATGCTGGAGCTAATGTGACTCTTTATTCATGTTTGCATTATCTGTAATGGCGGTGTATTGAAGGACATCACCATACAACATCAGGTATCACAAAAACAGACGCTAAATATAGGTACAACTTTTACATGCAGTAGTTTTTTACACTTAAAATTATTATAAAGGCAAAACTTTACAAAAGCAGAGGTTAACAGTACCTACTTAAGCACAAAACACTGTGCACGTGCACGCTTCTTGGATCTAACCATAGGTAAAGGAAATCACTGGTAAGCACTACATAAAAAACAGTCTCTTAGAAGTGCAATTCAACAGAACCGCTTGTTTGCATGATTAGTGTGAACAAAATGAACAATTTCTGGTGCAGAACCGAACTAAATAAAATTTATTGAAAGTTCTCAGTTAGGGGAAAATATTGATTCTGCGCATAAGTTCCTTGAGCCCTCCAGTGTTAAACAACTTTTCTTGCCCTAGATATAATGAATCTAGTGAGGAAAACAATAGCTTGTGTCACCAGATAATAGTAAGAATATAGGATACAACTTGATTGTTTTGATGGTCGCCGACAACATTATTAAATCAGCCTCTTTCTCTAGATCTTTTCAGAAGACATATGGCTGAAAAGGACAATACTTCCTGTTGCTCCTACATCAGCACCTTCTAGGACCAATATCGCTGCGTGACGTAGCCTATAACGATAGTTCTTGGCGTCCTTGGACGACCTGAGAAGTTGACGGTGCCTCACTCTGAGAAGTCATCTGGAGCGTGAAATGAACCCTTTAATCCTAGAGTTTTCTCTTCTTTCGGGGCCTATTGTGTGCTGCTTAAGCCAGCGTGAAATAACACAGAACGTCCTCAAAGCTTGAACATTATAAAGGCTCTGAAGGTCCGACACCTCATCGCATGGCCGTGTTTCAGATACAGACAAAGTTATGTGTTCCCAAGAGTGAAACAAGTGCCGATAATATACCCAGCTTAGCAGCAAAACACAGAATACTTTTAGAAGACTCATCGCTTGCCGATAGACACTTTAGTCCTGATTGATATCCTAATGTTGAATGTTTCAGTCAGCTCAGTTTATTTGAAGACTTTTGTATGACAAGCCATGGAATCCGCGGCGTGGCCTCTCAACACAGGTATCTCCCCTGTTTGAGTTTCAAAAGGAGCACCTGCCTCTCGGTCTTTGAACTCAAAAGCCCCGAAAAGATTGCCCTGCTAGTCAAATTTTTTCGCTTCAAGAAACCATGGTTACCGAAATATCGGTTCGTGTACCACTGTCATAATTTTATGGGAGTGACACACATATTATATTTTACGCTTCTATGTAATGTGCGACCTGAGGCCTATGAGATGAAAGAAAGAAGTTGAAATTTTTAAGTACACGTTTTCTTAGAAAGAATAATAAAAACTTGCAGACGATAATGTCAAGGAAAGCAAAGGGGATGCTATTAGTAGTAATTGTAATGCATCTGTGCCCCGGCACGGTCGTGTAATAGCTAAGGTACTCTGCTGCTGGCCCGTAGGTCGCGGGATCGCATTCCGGCTGTGGCGGCTGCATTTTTGATGGAGGCGGAAATGCTATAGGTTCGTGTGCTTAGATTTTGGTGCACAGTAAAGAACCCCAGGTGGTCGAAATTTCCGGAGCCCTCCACTACGGCGTCTCTCATAATCATATGGTGGTTTTGGGACGGTAAACCCCCATATTATTCAATCTATATTGTAATTTGGAAGGAAAAAGTGTGTAAAGACATAACTTATCGCTCCCAGTGGCTTATCCTGCGAGGAGAATAGTTGTAGTAGAAGAGGGTTGGTATGCGAAGGAATATTGGTCAGCCACAAGGTCCTAATGAGTTCACATGTTATGGGACTGCAGCAGGCACAAAAAGACTGTTACACTTTCGTCGTCATGGCAACTAACAGCGCCGACTAACAATCTCAGGTTTAAACTCACATATATACCCCATAAAGTGAACGGGTGGATGAACGCCACTGTAAATCGGCATAGTGTGGTACGAGTTGTGAGAAGGTCGCAGGCTTGACCCCTGCCAAAGGCAAGTTAATGTTTGTGCCACTATTCTGTTGTTATATTTACTATACAATTACCACTGATAAAGTTCTTTGTACATCTCTTGGCTTCTATTGTCTGCTCGTTCTCATTAACGTTTAGGCCTCTTGAAAGCCATAAAAGATCCGATCATCGTTATCAGTCATTGCTAATACGATTGATTGATATGTGGGGTTTAACGTCCCAAAACCACCATATGGTTATGAGAGACGCCGTAGTGGAGGACTCCGGAAATTTGGACCACCTAGGGTTCTTTAACAGGCACCCAAATTTGAGCACACGGGCCTATACAACATTTCCGCCTTCATCGGAAATGCAGCCGCCACAGCCGGGATTTAAACCCGTGACCTGCGGGTCAGCAGCCGAGTACCTTAGCCACTAGACCACCGCGGCGGGGCAGTCATCGCTAAAAGCAACACATAAAATGACGTAACGCTCTACGGCTATGCCTGGCCCTTGCATCACGAAAACCCATTATTCATCTTTATCGTTATATGACAAAGCAATAGTTCATTATACTAAGCCTGTAGAGGTCACTAAAATCAAACAGGCATATATAGTATTCAGTTTAAGGGCTGGCCAAGTGCCACAGCTTCAATGATTAGCAGTACATGAAATGAAGCATTTCGGTTTATTTCGAAAATAAACATGTAATTATTATCACAGCCTGCAGCAGTAACTTCACTATTGCTAAGAGACATTACTAGCTGTTCTTATTCCGCTTACTGCCCCTTTCCGCTGGTTGCAACGGCTGTACTATCATGTTGCATTCGCAATGATTCCGTTATTTGGGTGACCAAGTGTGATAATGCTTAAGACATTTTGCTTCGTCTCATTGCTTGATACTTCTTTCGCTTCCAAGAGTTATGTTTGCCACTAGCTACCAGACGGTAATACAATTTATTCTCATACTACGTCCTTGTTCAATCATTCGTTTCCTATGTATATTTATTTGTTTTTCTTAGTGTTCATGTGGGAATTTGTTTGTTTGGACATAAATAATTGATGTTTCGCTGCACCTTTCTTGACTTTATTTAAAACTGAAAATCATGGCTTCACGTGTCTCACAACAGTGTCCACTTTATGCAAATACACTTAAAACTCAATCTAACGACACCCAATTTAATTAATTGGTTCCTGATATAACAAAGATACTTCTATTCACCGGCAGATCAAAATACGCCTCAGTGTTACCAACGAAATAGGGTACTGAATCTAACATAGCAATAAAACCGATTCCACGAAACGTTTTCTCAAGTAAGTGAGTAAAAGAATGGATGATTTATTCAAGTTTCGCAGGGATGGATTTCTCTTGGAGAGTGCGCTCCGACCATATCATGTTAAAAAATCTAGCCGAACTGATCACTAACCTTGTATCATTACATTCGGACAAGGCTTTTTTCTGAGACATAGACTTGCCCTTGAGACATAATATTTTGTGCGTGTGCATGTATACATGTGCGCTTTTAGGCCGGCGTTGTATATGGCCGAGGAAGCCATGCCGACGAAGCTTCGTGCAGCGGTGGCCCTTACGCCGGCTGTGGAAACATGATAGAACTTGTGGCATATACAAGTTGGTGATGCGTGTTCGTCTTGTACCCCTCCAGTGATGCGACCAGATGCACACCAGCCTATATGAGCATATCAATAATGACAGACCGAACGCTCCCGTCACATCCTGGAAACCGGCTTTCGCTAGAGCGATACAAATGGGCATGAGCACTGAATACAATAAAGCACATTGCATGACTCACCACTTCGCTGCTGGGCTGCACGCCACGCCCGCGCACGAAACAACAGACCGCATGTTTTTTTTTTGGGGGGGGGGCGCAATGCTTGTATTAAGAAAACGCATGCTCAGATTTGGGTGCACGTTAAAGAACCCCAGGTGGTCGAAATTTCTGGAGCCCTCCACTACGGCGTCTCTCATAATCATATGGTGGTTTTGGGACGTTAAACCCCACATATCAATCAATCATGAAAACGCAATAATGAAATTTGTCTATCTTCCTTTTCCGTCTTCATGTTCCAACAATTGCGCCACAAAAACACATTCAGCAAACTTACGCACCAACTTGCTCACTAGAAACTTCTTAAAAAAAACGCGGCAGTCGGTAGCGTTCCCGTGTATTATATGGAAATAGGGAGGGAGGGGAGGGGTGTGCTTATTTTTTGTCACTGTGCTTCCATTGAAATACTACTGCGGTTCCTATTGTTCTGGTTTAGGCAAGAGGTTACTTGTATCCATACCACGTTTTCACTCGCACAGCCACTGCCTTCACTATCTCCACCTTTGCATATCAGCAGCTCGTTATAGCTCGATTTGACTCTCTATCTCACCTGGATTGCCCGGACTTGGATCATGGAATGATGTGAAAAGTCCAGGCTGCCGCCACAGACCTTTTGCGACGTAAGGCGTAGGTTAGCGACAAGTGAATAACAGCTTTAGCTTTCAAATATTTCTACACACTACAACTATTGATTTCGAAGCACTGATAAATATTTTCTTGGATTTTGCGATCTTCCATATTTCAAGAAATGCTTCGTGCGTCCCGTTTGCTTCGTTGACTCGGGTTTGAACTGTACACAGAAAGCTTCAATTCTCGCATTGCCCGATTTTACGTTTTGCAGAGTTTCTATAGTTTCGACTTCCCAACGTACCTTCCGTGAAGATTTACAGAAATTGGTTCCCACTGCTTGAGGCTGGGTGTGTGTGTGTGTGCGGCAAGCAAAGATAATTATGCGCATATTTAAGGGCTGGTCTTATTGGTTGAAACAATAATTATAAGATCTAACAGACAATCATGCAAAGGAATGTATAGCGGATGTTATTAGAAGTATTTTTGTTTGTTTGCTTATTTTGTTTTGGTGAAAAATGAAGTTGTCCTGAGGCTATGGCAAAAGGCATTATTTAAAGTCGCCTGACTAGGCCCCGAGCCCCAGGCAGGCCGCACAATCACACAAGCAGCAGTTTAATACAAAACGTAAATAGCTTGAAAACTGTAATTTACAACCTTATACAGTTCTATGTTGAACTATACAACAATATCAGGCAAACCATACACAGTTTGTATTCACTTCTTCAACCTTTAGTCAAACTTTGTAAGCTTAAATATTTGTAATAATATAACTCTTGTTACACACCAAAAAATAGTTTTTACAGAGATTCAGCTCAAAAGCATTTTTACAAAAAACACAAGAACACGCTCGCACAGAATAATAGAACTACAAAGGAGGAGACAAGAAAGAGAAAAATTGTATTGTTAATGTGGGGAAAGAAAAGTGGAAGAAAAGATGACTTGCCGTGGGAATGGACCGGCATTGCGACTTTCGAATAACGAGTCCGATGGTCTAGCAAGTGAGCTACCACGGCGGCTATCTCCCCGCCCTCATTACGGGGTATATGTATATGCGCGTTGAACGTGGGAGCGTCATTCAGCACCGCTAGTAGCCATGACGATGACTGTGGAACACTGGTTATTTGCCTACTTGACATTGCGTAGCACGTGAACTTATTATGAACTGACAGCTGACCAAATATCCCTTATCAGCTACCTGCAGGATCCAAGTCTGCCACAACAAAGACCCACGCTACGAATGAAAGAAAGAAGTGTACATTGAAGGGTTCGTCCTTTCTATTTGACACAATTAATGAAGATTAGTTAGAGAGTCATGCCAAGTAATGTATGGGATGTTGTAAAAAATTTGCAATATATTGTGAAGAAAGAAAAGTGGGCAAAAAGATAAATAGATATAGGGATTATTTGTCAATTGCCAGTTCGTAATAAGCTCACCTGTTGTGTGATGCCAAACAGGCTAATGGAGAGTGTTCTCGCCGTGTTGGCTACTGGCGGCCCTGATTGACGCTTTTAATGTACATGTATACCCCATAAGGAGGACAGGGTGATAGCCATAGCGGTAGCTCAGTATTCAGACCATCGGACGCGTTATTTCCGAACGTCGCAGGTTGAGTCCCTGCCTTTGGCAAGTTATGTTATTGTCCACTTTTTTTCTTCAAATTTACAATTTAATTAGTGACATGTGGCAGATTATCGCCTATACGACACTGTATCGTCTCCTTTCAAATCAATTCCTCGCTTCACGACTGATACCAGCCCGCGGTAGTTCTTCGTACATCCTATTTTCATTGTAGCAGTTCGAGCCACATCCCGCACATTTTTTTTTCGAAAGAAACCAACTCGACTCCAGCAATTATAGGTCATCATGAGCAGCTGCACACGTGTAGTGCTGTGCGCGAAATTTTGGCCTTATCAAAAAAAAACCATTTTATAATGAATTTCCTAACTTGTAGCCACAATGACTTTAGAATTCCTTTTCTTAGTCGGCTTGTGACACTCTACGCAGTTATGATGAGTATTACTACCTAATTCAATTTTTTCTATCTTAAACTTCTGACATATAAAGGCAGTAGAATTACGAACGCGTTTATTTTTGGACGATCAGCCACATATTCATTCATTATTTTGTTTGTTTCCGACATGAATGTATATAGCGACGCATATAAAGCAGATTGTCAAAAATATTGTTGCGCATGCCTGGAAAGAAAACAAAGATCTGTGAATGTGCTGGCTGCCAAGAGCTGGAGGAAGAGGGAAGACAATGACGCTGTGATCATGAACATGTTGGCTCCTCTAGTGCTTCTCTTTGGACCAAATAAATGGCCTCTGCAGGCGTGTACGTCCTGGTCTTCTTTGCGCGTAACGGATTGGCGGAGGTGCCGCGTACGACGAAACCATCGACGGGAGCTTCAAAACCAGAATTTCACCGCAGTCGCCGCCTTGCCGGACTCCTGCCTGCGCCGATGGTAAGCGCCCAACACCAGCCATGCAACGCTTCAAGGCCAACTCCGATGGGTCCCGTGCCCTAGTACAGAGTGCCACCTTCCTTAGGTCCAAAATTTGGAGAAGGTGTCGACGCGTAGCTTGTCCAGTACAAGCAATTCAGAAAGTACAACGGCTGAGATGCCGCGGTTCAGCTCACCGTTGTGGTCTTTTGCCTTAGGTATACTGCGCTCGTGTTGTACGAAAATGCGAGGACATGCTGACGACGTGGGACAATCTTGTTGCAGAACCGAAAGCGTGTTTCGACAGCTCTAGCGTCAAAAGGAAGTGGGCTCGGCATTGTCTCAACGCGCGCAGCTGCCAGGTAAAGCATGCACCACCTATATAGAGGATGTGCTGAAGCTCTGGAAGGTGGTCGATGCTGAAATCTCAGAAGAACACAAAGTCGGACACTTGCTGAAAGGCAAAGCCGAAGATGTCTCTAATTTCCTCATTCGAAAAGCGTACCTGAGCTCGGTGTCCGACGTCATTCAGCCTAGCCGAACATTCGAACATCTCAAAATGCGCAAGATTGCACCAAAGTTCAGCTTTTTCACAACGGTTTCCAGCATCAACACGAGCTCCGGCCCAGACTTGTCTTCGACGATTCGACAGATTGTTCGCGAAGAAGTTACTCGCTAAGGAGAGCAGACACATTCAGCAGTCGATCATCATTCTGTATACAATCGACGTTAGGTATAAGCACCATGTGAGACTGTGACTGCGCCGCGATCTTCTAGGACTCCTTCGAAATAGGTGGTTTGAGTAGAAGCTGTGGAGTACAGCGCAGTCCTTGCAGACAAGGAGAACACCACGCTTGCCAGCTCCTAGCCATAACCTGCGCCCTCAGCGTTCACCTTCGCACCGCCAAGTCTGTTCCTATAATATACAGGACGAACCAACCCACTACGCCATGGAAGACGATGTTCGATTCATCGACAAACAAACGGTGCTTCGACCTCTCCCAGTTTCCTACTTCTGCGGTATTTTAGGACATATTTCACGACTTTTCAACCGTTAACGTGTAGTCCTACGGTATGGTCATCCACCACACTTTGCACGACCTTCCAAGCAACTTCGCGACGACCCGCGAGGAACCAACTGTGGCTCACCACCGCAGTTACCACGATCGTCTGAACGACTGCACGATGACCCGAGAGCAACACACCTGCGGCCTCCCGACGACTACTTGACACTGTTGAAAATCGTGGTCTACCCGGTCTCTTGTGGTAGCCTGGTGTAACTTCGGGTTGAGGAAACGAACGCTGACAAGATGGGAATACCAAAAACAAACAGGTTTATGGCACTATTTACAAATGCTTACAGCATGAGGTTAGGAGTTCACAAACCACGAGCGTGGTGGTTGAACCGTTACATGGTTCAGAGTGACGTCCAGCACTATGCGGCGTCGTTTTAAGCACTGTCGGACTCCCCCTCCTTAAGTGGAACACCAATCGCACACACAGAAAACACTACACAGGGCACTGGTCAGTAAAGCACAGTCCGCCGGATAGTTACTGCACCTTTTCACGTAATGCTCTGAGAAGAGGGAAATGAGGTTCCTTCACGGAACAATTTGGCAGTTGAGTTGCTTTTTCTGCCTTTTCCAGGAAGAACAGCCAAGGAGTAGGTGCTTGAATTGTCGAGACACGGCCTGTGCGGTCGGTTTGCTTTGCCGTCTCGCTAAACAAGCCGACCCAGAGAAATTGCTTGTAGGGACATTGGCTCAAGGACCATCTTCTAATCCCTTTGTCACTCCCGCCACTGGACGCTAGTTCTGACAGAACTGGGGTTCCTGGCGTGAGAGCGCTGCCCGGCTACGTTTTACAGCCACAGCATGGCGCCTACTGAAGACAGTCATAACAGCTTCCCCCTCGCCAGATCAGTCTCGGATGGCCGAAGTCACTGCTGCTGCTCGAAAGGACGACGAAAGGGTCCGTAGTTGAAAGCCAGGAACTGGCCTTCGCTTGTCGTATTGTTTGAGTTATTACCGAAAACTTCAACAGCGTCTCTGAAACTCGAGCACATGCACAAGCAAGCACTCGGCCCCCTTTGAACAAAGCAAGCCAAAAGAGGGATGGTGAAACAATTTTCATTACTAGCTTTAACAAAAAGCTTACATTCGGAACTCTCAGGACTCACTTGCGCTGAGAAACCAGACAAGCTACCTCACACATTTCACATGGGTTGGACGAAAAAAACTAAAATATTAATTTTGACACATCAAGAGCCCCCAAGATTGACTTAGAAAGAGCGGCTGAGCGCGTCAGCGTTTCCCTTCAATTTGCCCTTCTTAAGCTTAACGTCAAACTGACAATTTTCAAGAATATAGCTGCACCTCACAAGGCGCAGCTAGATTCTTTCTAGATTCAACACTAAGCAATCTTACTGAATACGCACGTGCAACAATTACTCAAACTGACTATCCCTTTCTATCAACTAGATTCGCTAGAATCGCACACAATGGGGTCGCGGTCCCGGCGGTTTTCGAACACGCCAGAGTCTGCAAAACGCAGGAACGTTAGGCTGTGTCCTCCTGTCAAGCCTCATTCGGCATTTCGGCCGGCTCCCCTCAGGAATGTGCAAGGGACGCCAAAAATAGGCAGGAAGTTTGGGCCATTTTCTCTTTGTGTTCACCCCTACACGGTATTTAGCCACTCTGCCCTTTCGATTAAAATGGGGTTTCTTCTCGGAACAATTTCGCGGTTGGGTTGCTTTTTCCGCCTTTCCCAGGAAGGGCAGCCAAGGAGTAGATATTTGAATCGTGGAGACACGACCTGTGTAGTCGGTCTTCTTTGCCGTCTCGCTAATCAAGCCAGCCCGGAGGAATTGCATGTAGAGACATTGGCTCACGGACCGTCTTTTAATACTTCTGTCGCTACCCGCCACTGGACGCTGGTTCCGAGAGAATTGGAGGTTCCGGGCATGGGAACGCTGCCCGGCTACTTTTCGCAGCGACAGCATGGCGCCTACTGACGACGGTCATAACAACACGCAGCCTCCGGAGTCACTGCCTCACATCTGACAGGGGCTTGACACCTCGACCGCCTCGTGTGCCCAGTTACCTCTTTCCGCGGCATCGCAACACATCTCCTTTGCCACAGGAAAACAAGCATGCGCGGCCGATCGGGTTAAGGTTGCCGGAAATGTGGTAATATCAGAAATAGCTTCTATGTGTATGGTCCAGAACAAAGTGCATGCTTTTTTGACGATGTACCTTTGATGGCTTTTGTGGACACGGGAGCAGTAACTTCTGTCGTAAGTGCGTGTTTTAAAAATACCTCGGAACGGAAAGTTTTATTTAGGTGGGAAGAAGCTTCGACGTTTGGCGGAGTGAGTGGGGAGCCACTGCAGCCAGTTCGTGTGTGTCGGGCTTACGTGTTTCTCGGAGGCCACGTTATCTCGATTGATTGATTGATATGTGGGGTTTAACAACCCAAAACCACTATATGGTTATGAGAGACGCCGTAGTGGAGGGCTCCGAAAATTTCGACAACCTGGGGTTCCTTAACGTGCACTCAAATCTGAGCACACGGGCCTACAACATTTCCGCACGTTATCTCGAAGGTGTTGGTGATTGTTCAATGGGCGACACATGATGTCATTTTGGGTATGGACTTTTTCAGGGAGTTTGGTGCGACTGTTGACTGCCGCACAGGGACGATACTCTTGAGTGGTCACGTTCTGCCAGAACTCTTGGAAAATCCTGTGAATGGTGAGATGGCATTGTGTGTCTGTGGTGACACTATCATACCTCTGTCATAAACCATTCGTGTACCTGTTAGTTGCAGCAACAGTGATTCCGCTAGCTTTGATACCAACGTTGAACCAGTTTATAACGACTGCATGAAAAAAAAAAACATGTTGACTCACATTGTGTGGTGTCGATCAGACGTGGACGCGCTGGCCTATGGACTTTTAATTGCTCCACAGAGCCCATGATGCTACCAGTTGGTCTAAAGCTAGCCGTCTTCAGTGCACTACTTGAGGCCTTATCGGCGACCAAGCTTAGAGATATGCTGGAAGAGCATCGTGCTCACAGTTCGGAAACGGATATTCTGTCAAGGGCGAATAAGTCGCTAAGCACAATTGAATGCCAAACATTGGTGAATGAACTTTCGAAGCATGTCTCTGCATTCGACTTAACGCAGGAAGACAAAGCGCGCCTAATCCCTGGTTCTGGGATATATCACTCCATCAACACTTCGGAATCGCAAGTCAAATCCAAGGCTCGCTACGACGTCCGCCACCGACCCATCCAGGCAACTCAGTGTGGCTCTGGGTTCTGGTAGGAAGACGCGGGTTATGCTGAAAGTTCTTGGTCACATATGACGGACCATTCGTTGTTCTCAACAAACTCACAGAAGCCATGTACACTATAGCTCGCCTCTCGAAAAATGGTAGAAGAGCGACTAAAATCCAAGCAGTTCTTGTCGCTCGACTGAAGTTGTACACTATAAGGTGAATCGGTTACCTCACCCGGTGAGCTTCATCAGCGAGGGGAGTAATGTTGCGCATGCCTAAAAAAACCAAAGATGTGTGAATGTGCTGGCCGCCCCGATCTAGAGCAAGAGGAAAGAGGACGACACTGCGTTTATCAACCTGTTGGCCGCTCCGGCGCTTATCTTCGCAATTAAATAAAGGGCCCCTTCAGCCTTGTACGCCCTGGTCCTGTTTGTACGTAACAATATCAAGCAAATAAAGTAAACAAGCTTTTCAAATATTGTAAAGGGCTAGTCAACAACCCCAAAGTCCAAAATGTCTTTTAAAAAGAAATATGTGCACCTTAACTTGGTGAACATGCTTCCACAAGAATTTTGCGAATACGTGCTATATTAAGGGAGTTGCAGGGGCTGGAACATCGCGCTAAGCTGGTTTCAGATTTTCGGGCGACCACGCCACCCTTGTTCTTCAGATGAAGTGGAAGGCGTGGCTCGTCGTCGTGACTCCGCCCACTTCATCAATGTGACAAGGTATCTGCTCTTGACGTCATCGGAGAACTTTATCAAACGCAACGCATTCCGCTTGCTGCGATGTTTGGTTGTTTACTGTTTACCCGGTGTCACTGCTTCTCCACAGCTCAGTCGCTCGATTTGCAGCCGACAACGATTTTTAGCAAAACTGCCTTCCGAAATCCGGACATTAAGTTGTAGCAATTTTTCTGGAGTTAAATTTTTTGGGAGCACACTATTGTGTCATGTGAGAGCAGCAACAAAAACACGAAAAATGCGCCTAATAGTAAGTGCAGTGATCTAAAGGTGTCGCTACAATCAGGCCACTTCCATAAGCTGGGTCAGTGAAGTGTCCGGATTTCAATGCATGAAGCCCGTCGTGAGGTTCACAACTTATATGACTGAATAGTTCCATCGTAGCTGTACGTGGGACCAGGAACTGTCGTTGGCTTCACTACTGTTTGTTCAGAACTGGTTGGAACCTATGGACGACCTGCGTGCTGTGTCACGTCGCCGATCGCCGAATTGTCACTGCGCGTGCAAGGAGTCTTGGTCAGGCGTAGGAAAGGAGCGTGGGAATCGTATCTCGAAATGGAGGCTCTTTGCAGCGTGCAGCTCTGTAATCTTCAGAAAACGTAATTGCGGCGGTCTAATCTACAAATTACCGAGCTTATTGGAGGAAGAGATGTGTAATAGAAAGTCGCAGCATCTTGACTGGCCCCGTAAGCATGGGTGCTGTAAACGGCTTAAGCAGATGTGGACAGTTGCGGCTTTAACATGACTGAAGCAGAAGCATTTCAAGAAAAAACTCATGGGTAGAATACGAATGGAAATTACTGCCTAATGAACATTTTGGCAGAGGCTCTCTTAACCCTGGCCGTTATTAAAAGCGAAGCGTTTCTTCGAGTACTAAACGCACTTTTATCTATCTATCTATCTATCTATCTATCTATCTATCTATCTATCTATCTATTTACTATCTATCTATCTATCTATCTATCTCTCTCTCTCTCTATCTATCTATCTATCTATTTATCTATCTGTCTATCTATACATCTATCTATCTATCCATCTATCTATCTATCGATCTACCTACCTACCTACCAACCTACCTACCTAACTACCTACCTACCTACCTACCTACCTACCTACCTACCTACCTACCTACCTACCTACCTACCTACCTACCCAGCCTGGGTGCTCTCGTACCTGCCGCGTTCAAATCTTCAATTATTAACATAATTTTCAACCACCCCTCTCTGTAATGCCTGTAGTGCCTTTCGGTCCTGAGAGTATATAAATAAATAAATAAATAAATAAATAAATAAATAAACCCCAGTAACTTGCGGTTAACCACAATTACTATTTGAAGGTAACTTGGCTTGCCAAATACGAATTACTCGTCATCACATTAATAATGCCGCAATTTTGTCGCATATGTCGTCAAACACTTTCCGCCAAACAATGTCATATCACTGGCGAGTATGTGTTACTGCTATGCACTTAAGTCTCAACGGTTCGAGGGTAAGATATTTTGACGAATACGAATTGCTGCTCATGCCATGAATAATATTACAGTCTCATCGCGTACGTCATAAAACACTTTCCGCTAAACAGTGGCAAACACCCACCCATAGGTATGTGCCACAGGTTGGCTGGTTGGTTGGTTTGACTAAAGAGAAATAGCTCACCAACCACGGGGGATCGGTCATTGACACTTCAAATATACACCGTACACAGGAAAGGCGAGAACATGCATGTACATATTTAATGCGTGTGCGTTAAAGAAAGCCGGCAACGGTCGTCATGATCCAACAAATGGGAAGGAAGAATGTCCTGGTCCCAGCAGGAGTCAAACATCAGCATTCAGCGTACCAATCAAGCATTCTACCACAGAGCCAAGCAACGTCTCGCAACTGCTTACAAATAGACCGTAATGTTCTTGAGGATTCAGTCGGGGACGTAGTGTTGGCTATCCAACTTCACAAAAGTTAACTTTTATAAACAGTGTATTCTTCCAAACATGGGTAGATGAGAATGAGTCCTGCTAGGTAAGATGGCTTGACAATTAGGACTGTGGTGATGACATGAATAATGTGATTATCCCGCTAGATACGTCGCAAAACCGTTATAAATCAGACACGTGTGGCAAACACACGTATACAACGGCCCAGCATATGTTTGTACGTGTCACAGGTGTTTACCAACTTATCCCTACCGAGGAACGGCGAGAACACACAGTGGGTACTTAAACGCAACAGCGTCAGGAAAGCTGAGAACGACTGAGTCCAACCAGCGAATGCTAAAAATAAATATCATGCTCCCAGTAGGAACCGAACCCAAGCATTCTGCGCGGCAATCAAGCATTCTACCACTGAGCCACGCCTTGTCTCGGAGCAGGCGTAATGTAGCTGAAGCATCAATTTCGGTTACTGTGCGCCCTATTTTATTTATTTATTCACAAATTAATTAGCACGAAGGGCAAGAACAATGACAAAACGTCGAGTAAACAGAATGCAGACAAACATTCGTATTGTTATGGCGTTTATTAGCAGGCACACAGCGAGTCTACACAATGGCGACAGTAATGGCCAAGCACGGACTCTCAGCGCGAGCGGCGTCCTTTTTGGTAGACCCACTAGAGAACACTTGACAGTTTGAACCACTTCAGTGTTCGGCGGCTTCTCTACAATTACCCCGGGGTCGAAGAGGGAGCCGCTTGGCGACCTAATAGCTTGTCACTACGAGTGGGTCATAGTAAGCCTTCAGGCGCTCCACGTTGACTATGTCGCGCCCGCGATGGCGCATGTCCGAAGATTGTTCAAATGACTCGACCAGATAGTTGACTGGAGATGTGCGCTTGATCACACGGTAGGAACCTTCATATTTCAGGAGTGGTTTGCAAGAAAGGCCAGCTTCAGAGGTCGGGATTGAGAGCCATACAAGGGAACCAGGAAGGTACGTGGGTTCAGAAGTGGCGGAGCCATCACGAATACTCTTCTGATGCTCTAGCTCATGCGTCGTAAATGTCTTGGCCAGCTCGCGACACTCTTCAGCAAGCCTGGCTGTCTCGGAAATAGGGGCACACTCAGATAGATCCGGCGTGTACGAGAGTATCGTGTCGATGGTGTGTGACGGGTGCCTTCCGTACAGCAAGAAGAAAGGTGAAAAGCTGGTCGGGACCTGAGGGGCGGTGTTGTAGGCGTAGGTGATGAAGGGCAGTATAGTATCCCAATTCGTGTGGTTGGCGGCGAAGTACATCGAAAGCATGTCACCGAGGGTGCGGTTAAAACGTTCGATCAGACCATTCGTCTGCGGGTGTTAAGCAGTTGTTTTGCGGTGGACAGAATGGCACTCCGTGAGAATGGCTTCGACGACTTCGGACAAGAAGACACGGCCTGGATCGCGTAGAAGCTTCAGAGGTGGACCGTGGCGCAGTATGAATTGATGCAGTAGGAAGGACGCAACCTCACGCGCAGTAGCCGCAGGGATAGCGGTGGTTTCGGCGTATCGCGCTAAATGATCTACGGCGACGATGGCCCAGTGGTTACCAGCCGACGTCAGAGGAAGTGGTCCATACGAATCGATACCTATGCGACCAAACGGACGCTCAGGGCAAGGTAACGGTTGCAGACTGGCTGGCGACATGTGTGCTGACGGTTTGCGGCGTTGGCAAGCGAGGCAGGAGCGAACGAACTGCTGCACATAGTGGTACATCCCGCGCCAGAAGTAGCGTTGTCGAATGCGATGGTAGGTTTTGAAAACCATAGATTGCGCGCATTGCGCATCAGAATGAAAGGATTCACATATCTCTGACCGCAGACTGCGGGTTATCACGAGTAACCACTGCCGGCCATCGGCATCGTAAGTGCGTCGGTGTAGAAGGCCATCACGAATGGCGAAATGGCGAGCGTGACGACGCAAGACACGCGTGGATGGCGTTGCGGATAGATCAGAGAGCAAGCCGATGAGCGGGCCGATCCAATTATCCTTTCGTTGTTCGGTAGCGATTATGTCAACATCAATGGTGGAAACAGCAGCCGAAGATACTGAGCAGAGCACATCACCTTCAGGCAGAGGGGAGCGCGAGAGGGCGTCGGCGTCAGCATGCTGGCGTCCGTTGCGGTACAGCACGCGGATGTCGTAGTGTTGTAAGCGAAGAGCCCAACGGGCGAGACGGCCTGAAGGATCCTTCAATGATGAAAGCCAGCATAGTGCATGATGGTCAGTGACGACATCAAATGGGCGACTATACAAATAAGGTCGAAACTTTGTAAGGGCTCAGACGATCGCCAGGCACTCTTTCTCCGTGACGGTGTAGATTGTCTCGGCTCTCGTGAGCGTACGGCTTGCATATGCTACGACATATTCAGGGAATCCGGGTTTGCGCTGTACCAGGAAAGCGCCGAGGCCTACACCGCTGGCGGGTGTGTGCACCTCCGTCGGGGCCGTATACACACTAAACGAAAATGACCTGAAATAACCTCAAAAACTGGGTAAACCATTTGTCCTCTCACGCACTACCTTTCCAGGTTTTTTTACCACCTACTATCGAGGTAAAAATTTACTCTCGTGCTAACTGAGTTTTTGAACGTAGAGAGAGTAGTAATTATTTACCCCCTTGAGGGTTTTAGCAGGTGTAGAGAGAGTAAATTTTTACTGCCTTCACAACGTTTTTGAGGCGATTTCTTGGAGTTATTTCTGGTGGTAAGAAAATAAAAATTGACGAGTGCATTCGCGCAGAGTCGACGAATTTATTAAATAGCAGAATTGTTTGAATTTATTGAACGGCAGAATTGGTGACATAGATTCACATACAGACAAACACGCACACACAACAACTGCAAAATAATACACCACTCCAACAGACTGCACGCGTTGCTCAACTACACTTTGACAATCCGGTATATATAGGCACGACTTTTCGACCAGCGCTGTAGTACCGGTAGGAGAGCTCTTTTTTGTATTGATGAACAACAACGGTTGAAGGTAGAAGCGTAAACTTAAGGTCGGCTGCAGAGCACTAAATGTCACACCGACCTTTTATTATACATCTACCCGATCTCACATTTTTGAGTATCCAATCCGCTCAGACGACCGCTCAGATATCCACTCAGACGACCACGAATTGAGGGGCCCGTTACTTCCAAGGAGCTTCGTCAGCGGTGATATAATCGTAGCAAAGTTTTGTATGAAGCGTCGGAAGTATAAGCACAGGCCCACGAAACTACGCAGTTCTTTGACGGACGCAGGTTTGGTGAATTCAGCCACGGCCCGAAGCTTGCTGGGTCAGGAAGAATGCCATTCTTAGACACGACGTACTCTAGGATGTTGAGTTGCCGTGCTGCAAAGCGGCACTTCTTCAGATTTAGTTGCAAGCCGGCATCGCTCACACGTGCGAAAACTTCTTTCAGACGTTGGAGATGCGTGGAGAAATCTGGGGCGAACACAACAACGTCGTCGAGGTAACACAAGCACGTGTGCCATTTCAAGTTGTGCAGAACGGTGTCCATCATGCGCTCAAAGGTCGCAGGTGCATTACATAGACCAAACGGTATGACGTTGAATTCGTAAAAGCCATCGGGTGTGATGAACGCAGTCTTCGGTCGAGCTCATCAGCCATGGGTACTTCCCAGTACCCCGAGCGCAGATTGAGAGAAAAAAATCGAGAGAGTGCTACGATCCCCTTCGATGCCCTTGGAACTGCGCTCACGTACACCGCACCTCCACCAATTTGTTATGGCGTTTATTAGCAGGCACACATTGAGTATACACAATGGCGACAGTAACGGCCAAGCACGGACTCTCAGCGTGAGTGGCGTCCTTTTTGGGTAGACCCACTTCAGTGTTCGGTGGCTTCTCTATAGTATTTATATATATATATATATATATATATATATATATATATATAATTAAGAATAAAGGAGCACACTTACGAAAATTTGATAATTGTTTATTCTAAGTTTCGGCCGTGGCACGGCCTTCGTCAGGAATCCTGACGACGGCCGTGCCACGGCCGAAATGTAGAGTAACCAATTATCAAATTTTCGTGAGTGTGCTCCTTTATTCTTAATTATATTTGCACCGGACCCACAGAATTTCTTTTTCGAATCATATATTTACACTCACACACACACACACATATATATATATATATATATATATATATATATATATATATATATATATATATATATATTGTGAGCGCTGACTAAATATGTACTTCATCTTCCTCCTGTGATTTGGTCGGGGCATCACCAATGTCTATGGAGAACATGACGATCTTTGGTCTTATCGTGGACATGGCATTGCTAAAGCAGTAGCGGTCGACTCTATAAGCATAGGCAGCAAATGTGTATTTCCCACTGGACTCGCGCTCCTCGGAGTAAACCAGTTTGCCATCAGGTCCAGCGATCTTCACGTCGATGTCTAGGAAGCCGCCTTCGGCGACTTCGAACGTGAGACCCATCTTGCTGCCGGACTTTGCCTCATCGCGGAAGCACTTCTCATTGTGTGCGTCTACGGTGATGAACAGGGCGCGGATTTAGGCGATGCACACACCAAGGCGACTATTCTTAACGCTATGTACACTGAATACATGACTTCGTATTGTCCTTAGTGCGTGGGCGCGAAAACTTAGAAGTAGAAGAGGCGTGTATGGGTGCAGCACTTTTGTTAGCAAGTGAAGTGCGGCACATTGACTAAAAAACTTGCTACACAAAACGTGACCCTAAAAAAAGGTGTCTTATGTGAAAAACATCGACTTCATCGTGGAGTGTTTGTAAGCAGGGCAAGTTTTTTTTTACCGGACTTGAAATACTGCATCTGTTGTCGAATAGTTGGTCTAAACCATGACCCTCGGCTTTTTCTGGTGAAGTCTTGAACAGAGCGAGCTAAATTCTTGGGGCTTGGCATTTTAAGTGCCGCTGTAGAAGAAGTGTTGAAAAGGACCCTTTTTGTTGAACAGGAAAGAAGGCACAAAAACTACTTATATATGCCTTTGTGTATAGTGTTTTTTTCAGACAGATGAAGATGAAGTACATAGTCAGCGCTCACAATATATATATATATATATATATATATATATATATGTATATATATATAGAAGCGAAGAAACACAATTTAGCGGTTGTTTTAATTTTATTACCTGCGATTTCGACCATGGTGGACCAGTCTTCGTCAGGGTTTGCGAACAAGTGCCACGCTATGCGAACATGCCGCATCGGCATGGTGGTGCAAGAAGAAAACGGGAGAGAGCGACAAATTAGTGGTGTTTTACAGTGGTGACATATGCTTTGCCGAACAGTTATCTTTGTCTCATTCGCTAGAGCAAACCAAAAATAACAAAAATAAAAATTTTCCGCAGAAACAATCTTTCTACTGTCGCAGAACACTGCGGATCCGGAATGGTCCTCGTCGGGTCGTTGCATCAAAAGAGGGTCTTTTACAGTTCACCTGACCCCGACCCCCAGAAGTCGCCGTTCCTGGTTTCCCCTGCGAGGGCTTGGTGACCTTTCCTGAAAGGAGCGAAAGATGATGAGGACAAACTGGGTTCGGTAGACCAGCGAGGCGATGGTGATCTCGACTGGTGGTGCTGAATAGTCGAAGGAGTTCGCTGGCCCGCTAGACAGGCTTTGATTTCGCGGGAGCGCCCACCGCGGCGTGAGCATCGAGCATCAGGATGAAAGCCGCGGAGACCTTGTCGCCGGTATTGACAGTTCCAATATACGTCACCCGCTTCGCCACAGTGATAGCAGAGCGGACGGTTATTCGAGGTGCGCCACGTGCTAGCCTTGCTACCACTTTGTCTTGAGGCAGACGGCAGGTGGGATGGTGTGTTCGGAAACCTTGAGCCGAGAGGTGGGATCGAAGCAGTGTGCTGGATTGGTTGCATAGCCTGGTACATTGGCCGCATAGCAGGATCTTTAGCCGGTGGCGCAGGGCATCGCGAAGCCGCTGCATATGTCAGGACTGCGTCCTAGAGAATCGGTGGTGCGATTGGGGCCAGGGGTGTGACGGCCTGCTGGACTTCTTGTCTGATTACATATGCGAGGGCCGACACAGGTGTATGGGATCTCACTGCCTGAAGCTGTCGCAATTTGTCCCAAACGATGCTTCGAATGATATCTGCGAGGGCCTGTCTCTTGCTTTCAGAGCCGATAGAGCATGCGGTGGCAGGGCTCTGGCGTTTGTACTGCGACGACTGCTGCTGCAGAGTAGGTTCCATCGAGGGTGCCTCACTGATGAACCCTGCGACTGTCGTCGGTGGATTGCGCATGAGCCCAGCGAAAAGCTGTTCTTTTACTCCGCGCATCAAATGACGCACCTCTTTTCCTCCGCCATGGCAGGGTGCGCACGCCTAAAGAGATGAAGAATGTCTTCGACAAACATGGTTACCCGTTCGTTCAGCCGCTAGTTTCTGCAGGATATGGCTTGTTCAGCCATCTCCTTCCTCTCGGTGTTGCGATAGGCGTTACGGAGCTGTCGGCTAAACTCTTGCCAGGTTGCGAAGAAGCCCTCGTGGTTTTCGTACCACATCTTCGCAGAATCCTTGAAGTAAAAACTAACTCGGCACAGCTTGCGAACATGGTCCCATTTGTTGATACAGGCAACCCGATCAAAGTGGTAAAGCCAGTCATCAACATCCTCGAAGATGTCTCTACGGAACGGCTTTGGTGTCTGTGGTGCACGAAAAAGATGCCTGAGAAGAGAAGAAAACCATGGGCATCGCTGGTTTGGACCACTTCGCTTGTCTTTGGAGTTGCCATCTTTCTGGATGTCGATTCCAAGGAACCGAATTCAAGGGGTAACCCACGCAGGCGGTGGCTGCTTTTTGCTCTGGGAGATGTAGCTGTCTCCAAGATGGCCGACACAGCGGAAGAACACGTACCCAGCGTCTCCACCAGTTGTTCAACGAGCAAAACAAAACCTACAGCCTGGAATTCACCTGAACCAGAACAGAGACGATGATGATAATGTTGATGTTGATGATGATGAGTCATGGCTCGTACCCACTCATGGGATTGGTCAAGAATCGATGACTTAATTTAGTAAAATTTTTTTATATTCAATATCGAAACCACCCACCAGAGAAAGAAAGGAAAAAAGAAAAGACACCTCAGGCAGAATGAAAAGAGTACAACAGTTGTTTTTTACTCTTGCAGATCAGTCAATCATTCAATACCTTGGACAGAAATTAGCGTGGTAAAGAAAGCTCCTGTTTATGTTGAAATATTTTTGCAGGAGTAATAATTCCGTAATTAAAAGCTTAATTCTTTTACTTTCATGAAGGCACTTGCAAATTGCATAGAAAACAAGCTCAGATCGGAAGTACCAAAGGAAAGTATATTTTCTATTGTGAAGTTCAGCCCCAGGCTAGCGAATGGGAGGACTGAAAGTCTTCTTCTGAACAATTTGTACCGCCGACATGATAAAAAATAGTGCTCTATTGTTTCTGATTCTGAACAAAAGTTGCACAGCGTGATATCGCCAGACCAGCCCTATGTGAATAGAAATATAACGGGGGGAGACGACATCGAAATCGGGTTACTATGGCTTCCAACTGCCTTTTTGGTCACCATTGAATTTTACCCGGAAAACTTATGTGAGTAAATTGTGGTGTTGACATTATTGCTTCCATAGCCTCTGCACGTAGCGAAAGTTTTCTGTATCTTGTCGCAGTTATAGTGGCCACTTCAGGAAGGACTGACAGTATTGGCCCTTCCAATGCTACTCGTACTAAAGAGCTGGCGATTTCATTTACTTTTAAGCCGCAATGACAAGGTACCCGTACTGATTTCAGTAGCAGCAAAAATGTTCTCTTGTTCTCAGTCCCAAAATGAGTATGAGTCACAGTGGCTCGCTCATCAACGGTGGCTATTTATTGGCCGAATATTGTCACGGGCTAAGTAGATGCCTGAGGATGACGACGACGAAGTGCTGAGCGTGAACGTGCTCGGACTGCAGCAGCGTTGTACACATTAGCTCGCCAGTATATTTGCCAGTACGCATTCTCTCTCCAGTGCATACTTTATTCCCCGTAACATCATTGGTGGAGGTCCTGGGTACCACTCGCTATACAGCCCAACGAGCTGGATCTTCGCAGCGGACGGCGCATTGCAGCTACCACGATGACTGACCAGGCTACTCAATGTCAACAAGATCCGTCAGCCCCGTAGGCGATCGTTGTGGTGCAACCTCGTGACCCATGGCCCATTCAACGGCACAAGTGGCATAGACGTCGATAACTGGCTGGTTCAATATGAGCGCGTCAGCAGCAGCAACCATTGGGATCCGACGCTTATGTTGGCGAACATCATCTTCTACTTGCATGGCACGGCAAAACTCTGGTACGAAACACATCAAGAAGAGTTGACTAGCTGGGACGTCTGTAAGCAGACATTGCGCTATCTATTTGGGAAACCCCTCGGACGTCAAGTATCCGCAAAGAAAGAGCTTGCGACTCGTGCTCAGACATCCACAGAGCCGTACATCGCATACATCCAGGACGTGCTGGCTTTGTGCCGCAAGGTCGGCAAGGACATGCTCGAGGAGGACAAAGTTGGACACATCCTGAAAGGAATTGTGGATGACGCCTTCAATTTTCTCCTGTGCAAGGACTGCTCGACGGTGGAGTCGGTCATCGAAGCATGTCGTCGCTTCGAACAGGCAAAAAGTAGGTGCATAGTTCACCGATTTGACCGCCTTCCCAACACGGCGCCTACGTCCTCTTGCGAAGATTTGCCCACACTACACCAACCACCAGCGCCAGAAAATGTCACCAGAATAGTCTGTCGGGAACTCGAGGCTATGGCTCCCGCTATGTCTAGCGTCAGCGCGCCAGGACACAATTCCGATGCTCTTTCAATAATACAGGCCGTGGTTCGCCAAGAGATCGCGAATATGGGCATTTCGCCACCTCATCAAAATGCCCCTGCTACTTCCAGCTCGGCTCCAGTCGTTGCGACTGCCACTCCGAACCGCACGTTCGCGCCACGACGAAACCCAGCTGAATGGCGCACTCATGATGATCGGCCCATATGTTTCACGTGCCGTCGGATAGGATACATCACTCGCCATTGCCGCAGCCGTTGGACCTCATCACCTCGACCGAGCTTTTATGATTGGCGGCCTCGCTCAGAACGTGCACCTTATGCCCCGTCCTACCGTGCTAAGACAGGTGCAGAGCATAATCCAGAACTTCGGACCAGCCGCTCGCCATCGCCCGTGCGTCGTCAGTCCCGCTCGCCCCAACCCCGCCGTTCTCGGTCTCCCTACGACCGTCGCTCGGAAAACTAGCCGGTGCAGCCCCCGGAGGTGACGCTGCATACACGACTCGGACTGCAAATCCTCTGATTACTCCCGACCAGCGGTGCAACCTTCTTACGATTCTCGTTGATGGTTTACCTATAACTGCTCTATTAATACCGGTGCACAAATATCTGTGATGAGCTCAGACCTCCGCCGCCGCCTACAAAAAGTTCTGACGCCTGTGATTGCACCTACCGTTCGTACAGTGGATGGGAGTACTCCTGCTGTTCTTGGAATGTGCACTGCGCGATTAACAATTTCTGAGCATCAAACTTCAGTTCTGTTCGCTGTACTGGAAAATTTCCCTCATGACCTCATCCTTGGACTCGACTTTCTGCTTCACACGCTGCGCTCATTGACTGTTCCAAAGGTCTTCTTCGGCTCGAACTACCATCCTTTTCGGAGACCGTCTCTACCAGCCCACCTCGTCTACGCTCTGTCAATTTCCTCAGACTTCCACCGCAAACCGCAGTCCAAGTCCAACTCTCGCCATATCCTGCAGTACCCGATGGTGATTATGTTGGTGCCCCAATTTCTGACGTCGCCATAACACGCAATGTTGCACTCCCCAACACGGTGGTTACCGTTAAGGACAACCGAACTTCATTTCCCGTCTTCAATTTCGGCCTCTCAGCGCAAGTGATTCCTCGCGGCATGTCACTTGTGCATCTGACACCACTGGTCGACCACACAGTTTCCGCCCTAACCACCGATTCGCCACCCAATTTTTCATCAACGTCGTTCTCGTCACGTTCCTGTTCCAACCTTTTCAAGCCGATGCTATCTGACGAGCTCACCTCTGAACAAGTCCTTGCTTTCTGCCGTGTGCTTGCTTCTTATCAGGACATCTTTGACTTCGGCGACCGTAATTTGGGCCAGACATCCGTGGTAACCCATCGCATCGACACTGGTGACGCTCGACCCATTCGCCGACGACCCTACCGTGTGTCAGCCCCGGAGCGTGCTATCATACAGCGAGAAGTCGATAAAATGCTTGATAAGGGCATAATCGAACCCTCATCTAGTCTCTGGTCCTCACCCGTTGTACTTGTTAAAAAGAAGGACAATAGCTGGAGATCCTGTGTTGATTACCGCCATCTCAACCATAATGCCAAGAAAGATGTCTATCCCCTACCGCATAGATGATGCACTCAATTGCTTGCACGGTGCCAAATATTTCTTTTCAATAGACCTTCGCTCAGGCTACTGGCAGATCGCTGTGGACGACAAAGACAGAGAGAAGACGGCCTTCGTGACTCCTGATGGACTTTATCAGTTCAAGATGATGCCTTTTGGATTATGCAATCCCCCGCGACAATTGAGCGCATGATGGACTCTCTCCTTCGAGGCATGAAGTGGACCATCTGCCTCTGCTATCTTGACGACGTTATTGTTTTTTCGACTACTTTCGACGACCATCTCACCCGTCTGTCCACAGTGCTTGATGTTTTCCGACGTGCCAACTTGCAACTTAACTCGTCCAAATGCCGCTTTGGGCAACGCCAAATCTGCGTACTCGGCCATCTTGTTAACGCTGAGGGCGTTCAACCAGACCCTGCGAAAGTCCGAGCAGTTCACGACTTCCTTATACCCCGCTCAGCTAAGGACGTCCGAAGTTTTCTGGGACTGTGCTCCTACTTCCATCGTTTTGTCGAGAACTTTGCTGAAGTAGCCCATCCTCTAACCTGCCTCCTCAAAACGGATGTTGCATTCACCTGGGGCCAACAGCAAGCAAACGCCTTCTCGTCGCTCGTTGACATTCTCACCAATCCACCAGTCCTAGCACACTTCGACCCATCTGCCGGTACGGAGCTTCGTACTGACGCCAGTGGCAACGGCATAGGCGCAGTGCTCGCGCAGCGGCAACAAGGCATGCATCGCGTCGTCGCGTATGCAAGCCGACTGTTGTCGCGCTCGGAACAAAATTATTCCATCACAGAACGCGAGTGCTTAGCTCTCGTCTGGGCCATTGCGAAATTCCGACCGTACCTGTATGGCCGACCATTCTCAGTTTTTACGGACCACCATGCGCTTTGCTGGCTCTCCTCACTGAAGGACCCTACGGGACGCCTTGGTCGCTGGGCGCTGCGCTTACAAGAGTACACTTTATCCGTATCCTATAAATCCGGACAACTTCACAAGGATGCCGACTGCTTGTCCCGTTACCCAGTCGATCCCCCTGACACGAGGGAAGATGAGCAAGAGGCCCTCGTTCTTTCAATTACCGACTTCACTGACATAGCTGCTGAACAACGCCGCGACCCCTCTTTGCGTGCTATTATCAATGGTCTGCACTCTCCTCACCCTGACCACTCCTTACAACTGTTCGTTCTTCACGACATCTTGAACCGCTAAAACGCTCGCCCTGATGGTGCTGAGCTTTTACTCGTTGTTTTTGTGCATCTTCGCTCAGACGTTTTGGCCCAGCTGCATGATGCCCCCTCCGCTGGACACCTAGGGGTGTCACGCACGTATGACCGCATTCGCCACCGATTCTTTTGGCCTGGCATCTACCGTTCTGTGCAACAGTACGTTGCGGCATGCAACCTCTGCCAGCGCCGCAAGACACCTGCTCTAAGACCTGCTGGTACCCTCCAGCCCATTGAAGTACCAGATGAGCCATTTTTCCGAGTCGGCCTCGATCTTCTAGGACCCTTTCCCGTGTCGGCCACCGGTAATAAGTGGATTGCTATTGCTACCGACTACGCAACGCAGTATGCCGTTACACGCGCCCTCCCCACCAGCTGCGCTACTGATGTAGCCGATTTCCTTTTTCATGACATCATTCTGCGTCATGGTGCCCCTCGTCAGTTGATCACTAACCGCGGCAGCTGTTTTCTATCTAAAGTAGTCGACGAGCTCCTGCGATCCTGCTCTACCCACCACAAGTTCACTACAGCGTACCATCCGCAAACCAACGGCATCACGGAACGCCTCAACCGTACCCTGACGAATATGTTAGCAATATACGTCTCCAAGGATCACAAAAATTAAGACATCCACTTACCTTTCGTTACCTTCGCATACAACAGTTCACGCCATGATACAGCTGGATTTTCCCCTTTTTACCTACTGTTTGGTTATGACCCGCCTTTCCCCATGGACACCATGCTCCAATCTGACACCCCTCATCGACTACTTATGCTCGTGATGCCCTGGCCCGAGCTGACATCGCCCGCCAAGTCTCCCATGGTCGTTTATGTGCTTCGCAGCTTAACCAAAAGAGTGCTTACGATCGCCGGCACCGCGACGTACAGTACTCTCCGGGGTCACTCGTCTTGCTGTGGTTACCATCACGTCGTGTTGGTCTCTGCCAAAAACTAATTTCCCGTTACATCGGCCCCTACGGCGTCATACGCAAGGTCACCAGCGTGACCTATGAGATAGCTCCACTCCATACCACGTCAGTACAAGCTTCAGTCCCGACCAATATAGTGCACGCCTCGCGGCTTAAAGCATACTACTCACGCCCCGAGAATTTATCGCACCGGGACGGTGCTTCTGGCGCCGCCGGGTAATGTCACGGGCTAAGTAGATGCCTGAAGATGACGACGACGAAGTGCTGAGCGTGAACGTGCTCGGACTGCAGCAGCGTTGTACGCATTAGCTCGCCAGTATATTCGCCAGTACGCATTTGCTCGCCAGCGTATACTTTATTTCCCGTAACAATATCTACAGCAACTTAAACTGAAGTATAAAAATCGTACAAACTCGTTCAAGGCCATATCCTAAATAAATATATCCACATACATTTATGAACAAGGTTTATATCTCCAATACTCTAGCATAAGCATATTAAGCTCAAGCATAATAAGCTATGCGGCTCCTCTTCGTGACTTCCATGCATATCCCAAGTGCCCATTTATTAAACGCACCTATAAGTGTGAGCGTAATGTAATAAAGAGACACAAGGAATGGGAATGCTTTGCGGGATGGCGAATAGAGAACTACAGCACAGTTTCTCTTGCAGCGTTCACGGCTTTCTTGTTTATGATGCCTCTCCTTCAATAAAAAAATAAGCCAGTGCTTTAAGGTGGAGACGTGGAGGGCATATACAGAGGCAAACGGCGAATGTTAGCGGACGAAGTTGCTTCCTAGTCCTAGCAAAGTGGTCAAGTCACTGATACGTTTTTCACTATTGAAAACTACTCTTACTCTTTTCTCTCTATTGTTTACACCCAGTTTCTCTTCCCAAGCAGAGGGCAGCAAAACGGAGTCTTCTGATGGTTAACCTTTCTGTCTTTATATTGCCACAAGGCAGTAGTGGGATTGGGGCATAAAGCGGTAGAGGGTCCCTGGCTAAAAGAAAAAGACTACGAAGTGGATAGAGACTAGTTCCAGCCCGCCAGTGCGCCATTGTCATCGCGTGTAATCGTTGTAAATATCTGTAAATATACGTTTTCTTGTAAGATTATTGGTGGAGGTGCTGGGTACGCCTAGCTGGCTTTTCCGGCAAACCAACACGGAACTTCGGAGTGGTCGCCACCTTCATTTTTCTGCAATGGCTCAACAGGCCAACCCACAAGAGCAACAGCAGCTGCAGCAGCAGCAGCAGCAGCAGCAGCAGCAGCAGCAGCAGCAGCAGCAGCAGCAGCAGCAGCAGCAGCAGCAGCAGCACCAGCACCAGCAGCACCAGCACCAGCAGCACCAGCACCACCAGCACCAGCACCAGCAGCTGCCTCCTCTGATTCTCCTGCCTCCACGAGACCCCGGAACCTTCTCGGGCACAGGCAAGGACAAGGTGAATGTTGAAGATTGGGTTGCTTTGTACGAGCGCGTGAGTGAATACTATAGGTGGGACCCTACGTTGATGCTGGCCAACGTTGTATTTTACTTGCGGGATACGGCGCTCACCTGGTATGAGACGCATGAGTCGGAGTTGACCAGCTGGGACGTTTGCAAACTGAAGCTTCTCGAGTTATTCAGCAGGCCATTTGGGCGACAGCAGGCCGCGAGGAAAGACCTGGAATGTCGCGTGCAGACATCGACAGAATCGTATGTATCTTACATACAGGACGTATTGGGCCTCTGTCGAAAGGTGGACGAGAACATGAGCGAAACTGACAAAATCGCTCACATATTGAAGGGAATTGCCGATGACGCCTTCAATCTGTTGATCGTTAAAGATTGCGCCACCGTCGACGCGGTTGTGAAGGAGTGTCAGCGCTTCGAGCACGCCAAGAACCGTCGCATAACCCGCCAGTTTGCACGTCTGCCTAATACTGCAGCTACTTCGACCTGTGAAGACAGCCCCAAGTTCACGCAAGCTACATCGTCTGAAAATGTCACCCGAATCGTTCGTCGCGAACTCGAAGCAATGGCTCCTGCAGCCATCGCCTCTGACGGTCCTCAAGACAACGCATCAACCGTCTCCCTCATCCAAGCCGTCGTTCGCCAAGAAATAGCAAATCTCGGCATCACACCTGTTTGCGCTGTTCGCACCACCGAGAGCTCGGCTTCTGTTAACCAGATTCCGGTGTACCCTTCACGCTACCCTTCCCGCTACCGGAACCCTGCTGAATGGAGAACGTCGGATGATAGACCAATCTGCTTTCACTGCTCTCGCGCCGGCCACATTGCACGCTACTGTCGCAATCGTTGGTCATCCAATTCATCTTGGAACACTGGGACATGGCGTCGCTTTGAAGGCAGTTCTCGCCGCTTTTCTACTCCGTACGATCCACAGCCTGCTCCTACTAACGTTCAGGGCCGAAGGTTCAGCCGGTCGCCATCACCCCAAGGCCGCCGATCTCTCTCGCCGATGATTTCTCGATCCAGGTCCCCTGCACGACCTGGGCCCTCAACCTCGGGAAACTAGACCATGCAGCTCCCGGAGGTGACGCTGCATTAACGACCCATTCTGCAAATCCTCTGTTGACGATTCCTACACGCCGCAATATTTTGGACCTTTTGGTGGATGACGTTACCGTTACAGCCCTGATAGACACTGGTGCACAAATTTCAGTCATGAGCGCTGCTCTCTGTACTAAACTGCGAAAAGTGATCACGCCTCCTATTAAGTGTGCAGTAATGCTTGCCGATGGGAGCACATCTGCCGTTCTCGGCATGTGTACCTCTCGAGTATGTATTGCTGGGCGCCAGACCGTCGTATTGTTCACCGTGCTTGAGCAGTGCCCACATGACGTGATTCTTGGCCTCGACTTTCTCTCTGCGCACTCCGCCCTTATCGACTGCTCGACAGGTCTTCTTCAGTTGGAACTGCCTTTTGACGCCGCTGTTGCCCATGACGCTCAAAGTCGCCTTTGTGCCACCGAGTTCCTGCATCTTCCGCCGCAAGCCGCGACTTACGTGCAGCTCGTGTGTGATCCGCCTGTGCGCGATGGTGAATATGTCGTTTCACCTATTACCGACGTTGTGCTAAAGCACTCCATTGCTGTCCCGCACACCGTGGTGAGAGTATGCCACAATCAGACCCATCTGTCTCTTTTGAACTTTGGTTTCTCCACGCATGTGCTGCCTGCTGGTATTAAACTAGGCGTCATGTCGTCGCTGCAAGAGTGTGATATTTCTGAACTGTCGGCTCAGAAACCTACTCCGCATGTCAACTTGCTCACTGCGCCCAACCTGTCCAGCATTGACATTGCCAAAATGATAGCGCCAGATCTTTCGCCCTCCGAAGCACAAGACCTCCACCGTCTGTTGACATCCTATGCGGACATATTCGATCTTGACAACCGCCCTTTAGGCCAGACATCAGTTGTGACCCATCACATCAACACCGGCGATGCCAACCCAATTCATCGCCGCCCTTACCGCGTCTCCGCCGCCGAACGCTCTGTCATCCAGAAAGAGGTCGAGAAAATGCTCGCCAAAGGCGTCGTCGAACACTCATCTAGTCCGTGGGCATCCCCGGTAGTGCTTGTCAAGAAGAAGGACAACACATGGCGGTTCTGCGTCGACTATAGACATCTCAACAAGGTCACTAAGAAGGACGTTTACCCTTTACCGAGAATAGATGACGCCCTTGACTGCCTTCATGGCGCAAAGTTTTTCTCGTCCATTGACCTTCGATCTGGTTATTGGCAGATCGCTGTTGACCCACGGGACCGAGAAAAAACAGCATTTGTAACCCCCGATGGGTTATATCAATTTAAAGTAATGCCGTTTGGGCTTTGTAATGCGCCGGCCACCTTTGAGCGCATGATGGACTCCCTTCTGCGCGGCTTCAAATGGTCCACTTGCTTATGCTACTTGGATGATATAATTGTTTTTTCACCGACGTTCGCAAGCCATCTAGAGCGACTGTCCAGTATTCTCCAGGTATTTCGCAACGCTGGTCTCCAGCTGAACTCTTCCAAATGCCGTTTCGGCCGTCGCGAAATAACTGTACTTGGTCACCTCGTTAACGCATCTGGGGTACAGCCCGATCCGGACAAAATTCGCGCATTGACTCAATTTCCCGTGCCCTCTTCTCATAAGGATGTCCGGAGCTTCCTTGGTTTGTGCTCCTATTTTCGCCGCTTCATCCGTAATTTCGCCGATATTGCGCGGCCTCTCACCGAGCTTCTTAAAAAAGACGTCCCATTTACTTGGAATTCGCCTCAGAGTGCTGCATTTTCGGCGCTCATTGCAGCCCTCACGACTACGCCAATTTTAGCCCACTTCGATCAGACTGCCCCGACAGAAATTCGTACGGACGCGAGTGGCCACGGAATTGGTGCTGTTTTAGCTCAGCGTCAGCGTGGACGTGACTGTGTCATCGCCTACGCCAGCCGCCTTTTATCCCCTGCCGAGAGAAACTATTCAATCACCGAAAGAGAGTGTCTTGCTCTTGTTTGGGCTGTCGCTAAATTTCGCCCGTACCTCTTCGGCCGCAGTTTTACTGTTGTAACTGATCATCATGCACTCTGCTGGCTTTCCTCGCTAAAGGATCCCACGGGACGTCTCGGTCGTTGGTCTCTACGCCTCCAAGAATACACCTTCTCGGTCGTGTATAAATCTGGTCACCTCCATCAAGACGCCGACTGCCTGTCACGGTATCCAGTGGATCCACCAGACGCCACAGAGAGAGCTACGGAGGCTTGCGTCTTATCAATATCAGACTTTCTTGATATCGCTTCTGAGCAACGCCGTGACCCGGATTTACTTCCCATCATAGAAAGCCTGAGTTCCGCTACTCCACCCACTTCTCTGAACTTGTATTTCCTTCATGAAGGAGTTCTCTACCGCCACAACATGCGCCCTAACGGCCCTGACCGCCTGCTCGTCGTGCCTTCCCATTTGCGTGTAGATGTTCTCCGACAGCTTCACGATGAACCTGCCGCTGGTCACCTGGGAGTCACTCGCACTTATGATCGCGTCCGGCGCCGTTTTTTCTGGCCACGCCTATATCGCTCTGTGCAAAAGTATGTTGCCAGCTGCGACCTTTGTCAACGTCGAAAACGACCAACATCGCTTCCAGCTGGCCTTCTTAACCCTATTGAGATCCCTGCTGAACCATTCTACCGCGTAGGGCTCGACCTTCTCGGGCCATTTCCCACTTCTGCATCCGGGAACAAATGGGTTGCCGTGGCGACCGACTACGCGACACGTTATGCGATCACCCGCGCTCTTCCAACCAGCTGCGCTACCGATGTCGCCGACTTTCTGCAACATGACATCATATTGCATCACGGCGCTCCTCGACAGCTCGTTACTGACCAAGGCCGATACTTTTTATCTCGCGTCGTCCAGGATATCGTACGTTCCTGTTCCACGAACCACAAGTTCACAACGGCATACCATCCACAAACTAATGGACTTACAGAGCGCCTGAATCGCACTATCACGGACATGTTATCAATGTATGTTTCTCCAGACCACCGTGACTGGGACGCAACGTTACCCTACGTCACCTTCGCTTACAACTCCTCCAGACATGACACCGCAGGCTATTCCCCGTTCTACCTTCTTTATGGACGGGAACCCTCTCTGCCTCTTGATACACTCCTTCCCGCTGGTTCAAGCTCCCCTGTCACATACGTCCGCGATGCCATAGAGCGAGCCGACGCAGCACGACAGATTGCCCGAAAACGACTCATGCTTTCTCAAGCCTCTCAGAAAGATCGATACGATCGTCACCACCGTGAAGTTTCGTATGCACCAGGTTCTCTCGTACTCTTGTGGACCCCATGTCGTCACATCGGCCTCTCAGAAAAACTTTTATTTCGCTATGACGGACCATACAAAGTCCTTCGCAAGATCACCAACCTCACCTACGAGATACAGCGAGTCGTCGACGAAGCGCACTCAATGCCACCACCATCCACTGTTGTGCACGTCGTAAGACTGAAGCCTTATATGTCAACCAACACTCCCCTTTCGTGACAAGCGCCGGGCCGGCGCTTTAACGCCGCGGGGTAGTGCCACAAGGCAGTAGTGGGATTGGGGCATAAAGCGGTAGAGGGTCCCTGGCTAAAAGAAAAAGACTACGAAGTGGATAGAGACTAGTTCCAGCCCGCCAGTGCGCCATTGTCATCGCGTGTAATCGTTGTAAATATCTGTAAATATACGTTTTCTTGTAAGATTATATTCTCTCTCTCACTCTTCTTTCAAGAGCCTTGACCTTCAGCCACAGAAGTTCCTCAGTGATGCCCGATTCGAAATATCTCCAGTCAAGAATGCGTACCTGCAATATCGTGCCTTTTTCGGTAACATACCGCAAATATCATACACATTAACTATACAGACACGACACCTTGCTTTTCCCACTTTGCTCACAGCATTCATGACACCGTAGTTTGACGTGCTGCGGTAGATTTAGCTTATGATGCTGTCCGTACGGTTCACCGCGAAGTACAAGTGGACTTCTGCCATACATTTAGCAAGAACTCTGCGGTTTCCACAGGTAGTAATTTTCATAATCAAATATATTCTCCGTATACAAAAACTACGTCGTGGTTTCGTAACGACGCTGGCATGCGGAGACAGCACTGAAGACAAAAATCCTACCTTATTGTTTTCTGCTGCGGAATACCGGCAAAATGCGGATGCCACAAAGTTGTCGCCATTCGGGGCGTGCCTGACGTGCAGAGCATTCACAGAGGCTATGCACTCTTTACAATGACGCTGGATTGCTGTCATGGATATACAAAAAAAGCCTGAGAGAATTCTCCCCGTTGGTTTGGCGATATGGTACAGCGAAAACAAAAGTGGCAAAGTTTCACGATGCATAATTATACGCATCTTTATATCATAGTTATATATATGTGTGAATAAAAACTAACAGAATGAACATTCGTGGTTACGTATGAATGTGAGGGCCACAATAGCTTGTTCTTTTTTACTTCGCATGGGAAGTTCACAAAAGCTGTCTTTTTTCCTTTACTTAAGTGTGTTTGATTAGATAAATAATACCAAAAGCTTTTAGAAAGCGTCGTTTGCTGATGCGGTAGCAAGGTTTGTGAATGTTTACGAAAAAAGCGTATTTCATGGTATAGTCAAAAATATCAGAAAAGGCACCAATTCTGAGCATCGCAAAGACTCCTTAACGTTTGCCGTTAACACCAGGAATGGATGTGTTATTGTGATGAAGAGAATTATGTCAGACAAATGCAGGTAAAAAGGCTTGTATCTCCCGATATCTTAATCAAACTTAGAAAAAAATGTTCTTCAATATTTTTTCTAAGTAAATTTGAACGCATGTGGGGCCTTTGGGCTACATTCAGCACCAGAGCATGTTGAGCGGGAACACCAGTAGAAAACGTATAAGCTGACAAATGCTAGTACTCAATTAGGAATACCTGTTGGAATTTATTGAAGTAAGCAATGCACAGACATCATTTTTGCTTAAGGAAAACGTCCTTTTGCTGTAGGTTCCTGTAGTATTGTGGTACGCCCTGATTATTCACTTAAGTTTAGTCATGAAGTTGTCATTTGGAAATGTGGTATCGG
This sequence comes from Rhipicephalus annulatus, assembly GCA_013436015.1. Classification (NCBI taxonomy): domain Eukaryota; kingdom Metazoa; phylum Arthropoda; class Arachnida; order Ixodida; family Ixodidae; genus Rhipicephalus; species Rhipicephalus annulatus. The sequence continues at coordinate 546,619 of WOVY01012421.1, forward strand.
CCAAAAACTTTGATTCGTGAGAAACTAAGCACAGTAACAGAGAGAACTGCGAGTGGTGACGCGTGTCACTTTACGGAATAGCACAGTGCCCGTCTGTTCAAACAAATGGTCAGTCTCGGCCCTATAGTCTGAGTTTCACTGCACGTGCAGCTAGATTGATAAAGAATTCACTCTTCTCGCTACGTGTTTGAAACGGCGCCCACGTGTGGCTTCTCATTAAAGACATAGTAATAGAAAATACTTGATGAAATACGAATTCAAATTTTTCTATGATTGTTTTTAGTTACAACTTACTAGATTGACGAGGCAAATGAGATTTAGAGTCCAATTCTTCATCAAATAATACTTTTAAATTCTAACAAAATGCACTAGTCTCATGCTAAACCATGGCATTTTGATACTTTAAGAAGAGATGTGATTCCACAACACTGAAAACATAACAAAATTACTTCATGGCTTGATCCTCAAAGCATTTTAAACTTTGTGTAACACCTCGAAACAGCGTCTTAAGTGTTGTATCAATAACGGTCACAGCAAAAAAAAACTGAAAGTATCACAGAAAAATAGCAGCAGCGCTGAGCGCCTCAATGAAGTGTTTAAAGCGGCCTATTTTTTCACAAGCTTAATAGCAATTACTTTTGTGGCTCAGAATAACGCTGCTCGATGTCACACAATACGCTGCGTAGCATGGCCTGAACTTCAGAACCACCGCCTATAGACACTGCTTATTAACGTTTGAATTCTTTGCAGTCTGTGCAGAAATGTTTACTTTTCAATGCGCACAAGAATTTATAATGATGTGATAAATATGGGAAGAGACTGTTGATATAGACGATGGAATGTTGTTCAATCTTTTATATACCATAAGACGCGGGGTTTCAAATCAGTAAAAGCACACATTCAAGGTCATGTATATCGTTTAATAAAAAAGCGTGCTCTGGTTAACCAGGTGAAAAATGCCTGTGTAGCAGAGTTTTCAGTGAAATCAGCGAAAAAAAACTAAGAAGGAGTGAAGAACCGAAAAACCGAGAAACGAAATTTCATTATATACCACCAATTTTCTATTCTAGACAGTAAGCAAAACGTACTAAAACAACACATAGTATTTGTTTCTTTTTTTGCATGATGCTTTGTACTGAAGTAGCTTTCTCGCAAGATGTAAACAGGGCGATTTCTCAACGATAGTGAACTTCTAAGCCCTCGAGTCAGTATGAGATGACGAATAATTCTGCTGACCAAACATTCACTTCGACCGCAGCGTCCAACGAAATTCTCCAAAATCCGGCTTCATTCCCACTATTCCACCAGTCAATCCCCGCTGTAACACTCATTTCATTCGGCTAGCTATGGTCCTTGCAATATAGAGAATGTACCTGCATGATGAAAATTGACCAACACCAAGCTGTAACCTGAACCGACAAAAAAAGTCATGTGCCTTTCTCACAAAAAAAGCTTTTTGGTTCCTAATATATTTGTGCTGATGCAGTGAATTAATCAGGAGCCGACGCCTTTCCTGGGTGATTGCCCTACCATTTGATGGAGCCTCTATACAAATGCGCGATGATGAAATAATTACGAACTCGAGGAGCATTATTGTATAATTCTGTAATTCAGGTTTTCGAAAGTCACATGCAGTCGTCACTTAAGTTTCAGCCACTCTTACGCTATCCGTCTGGTAGATTTCAGCTTGAGAGACATAACTCCTGATTAATAAGGTAATTCAAAGAACAAAACTGAGAACTGCCCTGTTAATACAATAAAAAAATAAAAAGCAATTTCTGCAGTTTTAACGAGGCTTTATGTATACGCTGAGACTACTTGCTACAGTATATGGCTCCTATAGGTATTCAGAAAAGCCATCATCACAGCGTTCTTGGGTAACAAGGTTCATTTCCACTAGACACAGGATTCTATAGATCGATTAGCTCCGAAAAAATGCCATCGTTGAAGTTGTGACTGTCCGTCTACCACTCGAAAATTCAGTGTGCGAAAAAATGCTAATTCGATAATCCTGACCGGCTTCAAATAACTATTCCTGTCAACAGTAAATCTACACCCGTAATTTCACATCACCAAAACCCCATACCAAATATTCAAAGTAACGCTAACACTCTGAAACTGAAGCCATTGGTACCTTGGTTTTAGCCCAAATGTATCAGTTGAAAGACAAAGCAAAGAAATTGTTTTGAAGTCATGCTTTGACAGCAAAATAATTCGCTATTTTCTATACTTTTACTATGCGGTCTGCTACGCAGATAATCACTTTTCGTGTTTCACAGCGTAATAATATTATCATTTACAGAACTCCACGCAACTCACAATTTTTTGAACTTTACTCTTCTCACGAGCAGCTATTGCAATGACATTTTGGGGGCTGAGGCCTTAAGTGAACCGGCAAAGTGAACAAAGACTCTACGCCAACGACTTTTCTTCTTATCTCCAGGGGCCGCATAACTGCAGTAAATGCTCACAGTTTTTCTCTTGAATAGTGTGAAAAGGGTAGTTTTGTTCTTTGAATGACCACGTTATACCTCTCGAGCTGGAGCAAGTATTTTCTTGCAGAAATACTGATTGCTTTTTAATCTTATAACGCCTACGTTCACCATATTTCTTTTTACAGACCTTAGACATACCCCGTTATCTGGGACAACTTCATGACGCCTATTAATATAAAGAGCAAGGCGGGAATCATTTTAACCGAGACATTTACGTCTATCTATCTATCTGTCTACCTATCCATCTAACATTTATCTATCTATCATATATCAATCTCTCTATCATCTATCTCTCGTCTATCAATTAATCTATCTATCTATCTCTCTATCCATCTATCTATGTATGAATCTATCTATCTATCTATCTATCTATCTATTGTGACAGGTTTGTGTGGACCCAGGTGCCGGAAGACAAGAGATGTGACGTAAACAACGACAGCACGTTTATATGACATGGGCACACATATATGAATGGTTTACATTAAGATAATTGATCTCAAAATCGTCTGTGGCGTTATCGTCCCTGCAGTTTCTCAGTTACAGTACACGGTTCCCGTGACCGTGGCATCGCTCAGCAATTTAGCACCACACTACATCCACCACACTGCAGCCACTCACCCGTCACTGTGGACGAGATGGTCTGACGTGTCGTCGTGTCACCTTGAGGGCGTGGTGCCGCTATCACGACAGTCGTTGGGACGGCCGCTTCACTATAGCGTCGCTGGCCAGACGCGTGCTTGCAACCACGCCTGAAACACCAGTAGGCCCGTCTCGCAGCTAAGCCTCAGACTGCCTGACTCGGTTGCCACCGAAGTCAAAAACTCGCTGGCGGGTCTCGATGGTGACGCTTGCACCGTCGTCGCCCAGCGTCGCTCGTCGTCCAGGTTCGCCTAGGGTCCACCTGTGAGACGTTCGGCGCCGCAACAAACCGGTAGCCGTCGCAACCCTGATCTCTTCTGTTCTCTGACTGCCTCGACCTGCCTGGCTTCTCGAGTGCTCCAATCCCTTCTTCTTCCCGCTTCCTTATGAGCGGCGCCACCAGCGCACCACGCCACACACTTTCGTCCTGTTTTCATCCCTAAATCCTCGTTGCAATAAAAATTGTACTGCACTCGTCACCCCCCCCCCAACTTTCGGAACGTTATCCGCGGATACGATTTTCGTAGACGCAACACAACGGTACATAAAAATATTTACATAAGTCATCACCTCACACATGCACCGCTCTTCCCGTACGTCTGGCACAGCACAATAGGGTCTGTGTGCTTCCGCAACAGCACGACCAGAAGCAGATCGCCATGAGGCACGCACACCGTTGCTGGCTCTGACGCGAGAACACATGCACAAACGCAGAGTGCACAACAAACGATGCACGCGGTGGGTTGCCTCTTGGTGTTCGCTTGGTTATAACAAGCACCAGCTTTTCAACGTCAGTAGAAGTGTCTGTATTGTCGCTTGAACGCTTTGGCCCGGTAACCTCGTCGGCGAACCTGTGAACATTATGGTTGAAGTGCAGGAGACCGATACGTTGGTACACTGGCTTTGCCAAAGTCCTGAAAGCGGTTCTACGTGGAGTCGTGTCTGAAGCAAACACGGCTGACCACGTTATTTGGACGCCTGTTGTAGTGCAGCCACCTTCGCTGACGTGGCGGTACCTTCGGTGACGTGTACGGAGGTGATGTCGCCTCATCTCCAGCTGGTGTCGAAATCCAGCCGCATAGCAGCAGATTCCTGTCGCGCTTTAGGCCATGGCGTCGGTGATAGCCGTCGATTTCCATGTGGTTTGGCTTTGGGTGCCTTTTCGCGCACTCTGTCCGCTTATCACCGTTTACCGCAGCTGGATTCCTCTCCCTGGATTCGGGTTCAGATGCCGGTGATAGGTTCATTGTAGGTACCCCGTGTCGTCTACCACGGCGTGTTGTAGACGCCATGGGCGTCACTTGCTCAATGTCACTGCCGATGCATTGACAATCGGCCTTTTTTTGGGTTCTATCGAAGTGTGGAGCAGTGCTGCCCCGGGGAGGTTCCCAACGACCACATCGTACAGGGAATCTCACATGCACGAAGTACGAACCTCTTTTCTAAAAAATGGCAGCATATCCACGGAGTGAACTATGGATAGTGGGGCGAAGCGTCCGTCCGTCCATTAGTTCTTGCTCCCGTCCATCCATGCTTGCGTCTCTGTGGCCGCCCGTGCGTCCATCCACCCGTCTCTGCGTGCGTCTGTTCGTGAGTTTGCACGTTCATCTGTGCGTCCTTCCTTGCTTTCGTCCGTGCATCCGCTCCTGCACCCGTCCATGCATCCGTTCGTCCATGCAGCCATCCGTGCGTCCATCCATGCATCTGTCTGTGTGTCCGTTCGTCCACATATTCAACACTCCAAGTACCACCATATCGCATCTTTTCATGATATATTCCTCATATAGAAGCACCGCCATCCAGAGGACATTCCAAGGTATGAACGAGAGGAGGCACACGAAAACTTTGTTACGGCTTGCGCTTCGTGTCTACTTCCCACCTCTAACCACCTCGAGTTCATGGAATATACTAGTTCACTGTATTCATGGCACTGCGGCCCAATGCTCGCTAAACCTTTCTAAAACCTAGGACGTTACGCCCCGTGCGTATAACCATGGTCCCTCAATACTTTTACTGGTCATAAAACTCCCGCGTAACTCAATGGGAGAGCTTCATATACCGCCCACACTTTCCGCACCACGGCGCTGCCGTAGCTACTAGGGGGACGAGGAAGCCGCCTGCTGCTGGCCGCCATTAGCCGAGTGTGAGCGCGGAGTTGTGTTGTTTGTGCTGCTTTCACCTTTTTTTTTCTCTTTTCACGGTCACCTTGTCGTGACCGCGATGCCCAACACCTTCTGTGTGCCGGGCTGTCGTTCGAGATACAAGGGCAACGTCGAAAAAGTCTCCCTGTTCTGTTTACCAGCCGACGCAGAACAACGTGACAGGTGAAAACGTGCAATCCCGCGACAGGAGACTGTCGGACTTTCGTTCGACTCGAAGTATGTTCGCGTGTGTGAAAAACATTTCGATGCAAGTGACATCGTACGTGCGGACGTGTGTACAGTGAATGGGAACATCGTTTCACTGCCTCGACATCGGCCAAGACTGGTGAAAGGCGCCGCGTTAAGAATTTTCGAAGGTTTGCCTGCTTACCTCTCCAAACCAAAACAGCGTTCGCGTGGACTAACAAAGCGCCCACCCGTAAAAATGCCGAGAGAGCTTTTTAAGACTGTGATGCGACAGTTGCGAATGCGGACGTCTCCACTGCAGCCGACGAAGAAATCGTCGGTAAGGTCTGCACAAAGCTTGCAAGTATCCTAACCACTCACTACGCTAACAAATTTCGCTCACTATACGTTAACGAAATTGGCTCCTTCCCCTATGAAATTTGCTCTTTGTCAGTCTTTGCAGACGTTTTAAGAACAGAGAATCGCCCAGGCTTCGCTGATGCAGAGTGTAAAACAGAGGTCCCAGTCTGTTCAGCATCGGAGCTGCAGAGAGTGAAGGCGCAACTTCGCAGCGTGAAGCAACAGCTTCAATCATGCCAGCGGAAACTCGCAAAAGCGGAGGCGCACAAGAATAAAAAAGGTGGAATGTACGGAGATATTCACAAGCTGTCAGATCACAAGAAGCTCATTAGAGACCAGTGCATTATGAAGGCAAATATGAAGTATACGAAAGCAGCACAGTAAGATCCCGTTTGTGAAGTGCGTTTGTAGTTTTATGTGAAGTGCGGTTTTCGGAGTGTGCGCGTTTTCTTTCTGGATAATAATAGAAACTGAAAAGTGAGGCCGTGGACCAAAATGTAATATTTTGTTTTACTTTGATAGTGCCACTGTTTGCTGGTGCTGTCGCTGAATCGTTAACACAGAAATATGCATTTTATTTATTGCAGGTATACAAGAGAATGGCTTTACGACTGTTTACTGCTGAAAATCAAATCGAAAGCAGTTTATACATTTCTTCACGAGAATACTTTTCTGCCTCTACCACACCCTCGCACACTCTACCCCTACCTAAAAAATCTGAAGGCCGGCTTTGGATTTGATGAAAATTTATTTGCCAACCTCAAAGACAAAGTGGAAAATATTCCAGAGAGAGAACGCCAAGGTATCAACTTTCATTTTTTTTGCATTTGAATTTTCTGAACTTTAGGTAAACAGGTCAAATATTATTCTTTTTTCTTTAGTGGTCCTGATGTTTGACAAGATTAGCGTGAGAAGGGAATCGGATATGCCACTGCATCGAGACGTCGACTTAGCAGAGCACACGAAGCCTACTGACCAAGTGAAAGATGGTGACCATGTGTTAGTGTTCCTTTTTCGACCATTTCTCGGTGGCTGGTCACAGACTGTCGGAGCGTTTTTCACGTCAGGGGCTGCACCAGGCTTTGCTATTGCTAAACTGCTCCTGCATTGCATTGTACTCCTGTCGAATGTCTGTGTCGTTGTGGATGCAGTCACTTGCGATAACTCTACTTCGAACCGATCAGCATTGATCTCTTTGGATAAATATTTATAAACATTATTTATCCTCATGATATCAGGTACGTGGTCTTAATAATAGAAATGTCTTCCTTTTAGGTGTCAGCGGCGATATCGCCAGAATATCAACGTCATTTGAGCATCCATGTGACTCCTGCGAAGTCATTCAGGTCATGATTGACCCACCTCACATCTTGAAGTGCATCAGGAATAACCTTATGAAGGCTGGAAAATTCCTGGTGGGTAAAACACAGTTCAAGATAAGTCATCACAGTGCTCTGGCTATTTTGTCTCGCAGGGTTTTTTTCTTAATGTAAAAGTTGCCTGGCGACAAAGAAGTACAGCATTTTCACTTTGAAGCTCTGCTAGACTACGAGGAGCAGCAAGCTACACTTCGAGCTGTGCCAAAACTTACGAAAGCACACATCAGGCCCAACGCTTTCCAAAAACTGAGTGTGAAACTTGCTGTCCAGGCAAGTCTGCTCTAGCATGTGTCATTACATATGAGTATGTATCAAAAAAAAGCCGTTTCTTTATGAAAATACAGCACTCTGCCATATAACTTCTCTAAAATCTTTCAGCTCTTCAGTGAAAGCACCGCTTCAGCAATGGACTTCTATCGCTGTAGAGAAGAATGTGTGAAACTTCGTGGCTCCAAAGCAACCTCGGATTTCGCGAGACAAACTAATATTCTATTCGACTGCTTAAATTCTAAGAGGCCACAAGATGTGCAGTATAATGAAGCGAAACACATTGCTGTAAGCCCTAATATTTCAAAGCTTTGGTCGCTTCCTTTGAAGTTCCAATTAAATCAGATTGTTTTTCAGACACTGAAGGAGAACATCGAGTGGCTTGACAGGTGGCACACTTACAACCGGAGTTTACCAAAGCAAAACCAACTCTTCTTTCTGAGCAAGCTAACGTACAATGCTCTGAGAATGACTTTTCTCAGCACAGTTACGCTTGTCGAAAAGCTGCTGAATTGTGGCTTTCACTATGTTTTAGTTGGAAACTTTGGAAAAGACCACCTCGAGGGAAATTTAAACGTTTTCGCTAGTTGAAGACATTTTCTTTGCACTTTTATCTCTTTCAGAGGTTTTTTGGCATAGCAAGGCATGTTGCTGGAGCAGGGGGACAGCCAACGGTTCAGCAATTTTTGTTCATTTACCGGTTGCTCTCGGTGAACAACTTGATCTGTCCGCCACAGTGAGCCTCAGTTGAAAGGGATGGTCCACGTCTCCTTTTAAAAATGCAGGATCTCTTTCAACATAAGAACCCACTGTTAATCAGGTAAACATTTTAATAGCACACCAACGCTGCTTGTAGGGTGTCTCTCCATCGTATGGAAATGTGCTGAATGTGGTCTAGCCCTTTGATGCTAATGACATGCACGTCTAGTCATATGATATACAACAAGCTTCCACTCTGCTTTTTCACTTTTCAAATTTCTCACTTTTGCCATTGTGGTATGAAAAATATTTAACTTTCAGATTGATACCTTGGCGGTTCTTTTCGATGATATACTGATGGAGCCTGCTGAATGCATGCAAGATATGATTCATCTGGAGCGAACGAGGGACTGCATTTTGGATTACCTTGGTGGCTATGTTGCAAAGAAGTTTGCTAAACTAAGCTGAAAGGAGTGCCTCCGAACACTTAGAAGCAACTCCCGAGAGCCAACTGCATTGACTGCAATTAAGACGAGAGAATTTTTGCAAGTGCCATTGGAGCAACTATTGCGCCTCTTGCAAATTGTGGAGGAACATGTTGAAATGCGCACCATAGATAATATAACCTGTGCCAATGTTTACAAGAACATTATTGAAAACATCTTGCTGGACGACCGCACTTCCTCGGCCAGTGTTGGCTGTGGAACGCATTTTGTGAGCACCATGGCAGAAGTTGTGCACTTTTTTATCAAGTGCCGTCTTCACTTTTTTACGCGCGAACAAAACAAACTGTTTCGTGCTGCCGGGTGGTCACCCATCCTGTACGGCCAGAGGAGGCAGCAAACCAGGGGCATAATTTTTTTTCAGTAATCTTTTTGGTGTGATTCACTCTAACTCCCAACTTTTCATGCACAGTTTCATCCACGCAGATTTAAATAAACTCTATGTACCTGTGCTCATGGCAGTTTGGAATTCTCGACTATTGCCATTAATTGCAGCAAAAACATATGCAGAGAATTTCGCCCACATTTCCTTGCTAGGCGCAGCGTTGTTGCAAAGTTCGAAATGCTGCCCACTGCTAGGTAAGTGGCACACAAATTTATCTCCGTTAGGCAGAAATATTTCGCACATAAAAAGCTGAAAAAAATTGAAAGAGATATCTAAGTGGACAAAGAAAAGAAAGTGTTCATTTTAGGCGGAAAGCGACTATACAGAAATCAAGAAATGTAAAAAATGTCACGAACACATCCGTCATTTGACAGATACTCTCAGTCAAAACATTGCCAGCAATCAATGACTTTGGCAATATGACAACGCGCAAAATGTACAATATTGACAATACTAATCACTGCTATGATTTGTTAGCGAGAACACGGAGAATGAAAATATCTGAAGAAGTGTACTTCACGGCAAACGCTTCTGCGAATGCGCACCTGCCCTACCAAGCGTGGCAGATCAATGCCCTCCTGTATACGGTGGCGCCTCTGGCGGCCACTTTTGTCCCTATATGAAACTTTTGCGGGAGTTTCATGACCAGTTAAAAGTATTGAGGGACCATGGTATAACGTAGAAACCCTTTATTGTCTTCTGTGCGTTATTGGACAATAAAAAATTCACAGCATTCTCCCTTAGCAGCCATTGGCATGTACATTGAGCACTGTCTTTTATTGTTCAACAACGCACCGAAGAAATCTCTCACCCGGCACCACCTTAGAGGTCAAAATGTTATACCTGTCACTCACTACTACAACGGCTACGAGGGAAGAACGGGTGCCACTATAAGAAGCTTCGCCCCTAAAAATAATGTATTCAGGAAAACCACAGCTTTTGGGAGGTAGCGCACCATGCGATCCAGTAATAAGAGCGGTCTATAAGTGCCAGTCAATCTTTCTTCTGGCACTATTGCCTGTCTAATGACGACCGTGTCGCAGCCAATATCGCGCAGCATGGTAACTGGCCACTTGTCTAAAAATCTTTCCTCCACTGGCATATTCTTGGTTCCTTGCAGTAAAACTCAACCTTCATATCCACTCCTTCTTTTCCTTTGAGCAGAGCTCTCTCAGCTGCGTAACAGCTGTTGCTATAAATGGGGGTGGAAGGTTGGTGGCATGGTGTCCATATTACCTTGTCGTGGCTGCTGCTGCTTGTACAGAATGGAAACCAGTGGCTTTTTGAAACATTGCAACAACTCGACTTTATGCACAGGAACTTAGGTACATATATACAAAACTCTCACCGTTGGAACCGTTGCATGTTGCCTCGGCAGAGCCGATAGTGCAGAGCACTGTTTGCTGCGACTAGAACTACCCGTGAGGACTCGGGAGCCAGGTTATAACCCCTCAGTCGCCCCTCCCAATTCTCCTCACGGTCAACAAGAACAATTCAGTTCGTTTATTTGACAGACTAACACACTTGTTGCCGTCCTCACCTCTCGCTCTCTTATTCAAGCACTCGACCTTTCGGTCCGAGAGAGAGAGACGAAAGAACCGGCCTACACACGATGTTCTGTGAACTGTGCGAACGCACACGATGGTGGAACCGTTTCGGCTGGGGGCCCACACAATTACTGCGAGAGAACTATGCTGTCCAGCGTGACAGCCGTCCCGCGAACTGTTATACAAGCGAATGGGTGTCGATACACCGAATGTCCCCACGTCGCCCGCCGGCACTCCGCTGGCCGGGGTCCACTTAGCTAGTTGTTAAAAGCGGCAACCGACCGCGGTCTTTTTACCAGAACGGGCGTCCTTGCACCGGGATTATTGTCTCCCGATAATCAGCTCTTTGGGAAGCGCACACTTTTGCGGCAAAAAAGACTCATCCCCCTGGCCTACGACGCCCAACCTTAAACCTGCAACGAAATGCTCCTGCTGACTGCAGTATTGACGACGGGAATACGCTTTCCATCCATGAGGACAAGAAATCTTTCATTCCCTGGAGATTCTTCTGGCGTATCATCTACTGGAACCATGCACGACGTTTCACTATCACCCTCCCGTCGGGTGGCGAAGTTCTCCCTGTTGGAACGCAGCTTCTGGCTTGTTCGACTGTGGTCTACATAATCCCCTTTAGTGCGTTTCCAACACTCGGCTGCCCTATGCCCCTTGTTGTCGTATAAAAAACAGTGATTGTCTCCCTGATATCGCACAGGTGTCTTCGTTTTATCTGTTCTGAAACCAGATCCTTGAATCACTTTCTTCTGTAGCCGCTTCCTGCCAAAGTTAAACAAAGCCTGAGCCTCGGCAAAATTGTCAGCTGCCGGGGAGAGTTCCTAGATAGTTCGGCATTTTCTTTCAGGAAAACGCTTCTTAAGGGAGGGAACAGCACTTGAGAAATCGCTCGACTATCATCAGCTAAGGACATTATAGCTTTTCTCTGTCTCTGCATGCTCCAGCTAATGGTCCAAGTACCCCAAGAGCCTCGATGCGTATTGCTTTACGGCTTTCCTATCTTCGTGTCTCGCGTTACGAAATGTATTCCGGTACCCGTCTGCTGCATACAAAAACCTTTGCAGAAGTGCCCACTTCAACGTGTCGTAATCCAAGGTTGCAGTCCAGTCCATGCGTCCAATTACAGTCAATGCATCTCCTGACCTGCATGGGCTTAGCGAAAGTGCCTACTTCTCCCTGGGCCATTCCTGGCAAATGGCTATACGTTCAAAGCGTTGCAGATATGCATCTAGGTCGTCCCTTTCGTGATTTAACGGTGGTATAAGCTTGTGGGGACTACACACGCTTGACGCAACGGAAGCATTGGTGCTCACAACATTTACTTGATGGGGGGCTTGTGGACTAGCGGCCCTTTCTTGAAGCCGGAACTTCAGCTCAAGCACCTTCGTCTCTTGATCTAGCAGCCTTTGTTGCCGCTGCCTCGCGTTTCTGTTCCAATAACTGTTGCTTCCATGGCATTTTCTCATTAAAAGAATTTCGCTCTTCAGTAGGCTCATCGCGTAATCGTAAAGACGGTTTCGGTGTTTGTGAACAAACTGGGCTCTAACCGAACGGCCTACCCCAGCAGACTTCCGGTGCGGCACTTCTGGAAATGCCTTTTTAAGGTCCCGGTGGTGTTTTCGTGGTGGGTTTGAGTTTGCTGCTCACCTATTTCTCATAAATTTTATAGGATGTGTTTGGAGACACGCCTAGCGGCTACATTAGGGCTCGACGTAGCGCATGGTTCGCGTGGCAGACGCGTGTCTTACACGTCGTGGCGTTCCGTCGTGGCGTTCCGATGAGCGCGGCTTCCTGCTCCGTGTGGCCTGCTCTGGGAGTGGTCACGCCTATACAAACAGAAAATGCTTGAAATATAAAATTTATTCATCAAACGCTGGAAGAAGAAAAAAGAAAACTGCTGCCTGTAGTAGGCGCGTGCTACTTCGCTTCTTCTAATAAACCTTATTCGTTCATAGCAGTCGCTGGTCTCGATCGCCTAAATAATGGTGCCGTGAACCAGAAACTACCTACTCGCCGGCAAGAAACGTCAACCTGCTGTGGAGCAGCAGAGCAAAAAAACGGTGAGGAGCGAAGGATCGACCTGGATCGAGCGACGAGACCACGGTGGACAGTACGAACGTCAGAACGAACGATTGACAAGTAAGGAGCCATTGTTAACCGCCTCATGATGAGTAAGGAAGTGATAACAAAGAAAAGGAAAGCGCTTCGCTCCCAGATCACGCGACTGATTAACGCAGCCGAGCAGCAAAACAATGATGGAGCTAACCAGGAGCAGCTGCTTACAACGCAGGCGCAGAATAAAGCAATAAGCGACAATCTCAAGAGCGCGAACGAGCAAATGGAAAAGTTTCTGACAGAAGACAATGCCAAAGCTGAATTAGAAAGCGTGATAGAGTATGACATGCAATAACGAAGACCTTATCTGCAATAAAATTCAGGCTTCGACAGGCTGCACAATCGGATTCAAGCGATAGCACAAGGCAGGTGACGCCTTCAAGTACAGGATAAGAAGTAACGGAACTAGTTAAGCTACCAAAGCTTGAAATGATAAAGTTGGGGGGGGGGGAGTTTTGGAGTGGAACCACTTTTGGTGTCAGTACGAGTCGGCAGTTCACCTGAGACCGAACATGAGTAAGGGACAGAAGTTCAATTACTTGTTAGCATCACTAACAGGAAAAGTGGCGGCTGCTAATGAAGGACTTCAGTACTCGGCAAAGGTGAATTATGATGACGCAATCAAAATACTGCAAAAATTGTTCGGCAATCGAGAACATTTCATTGAAATGCACATGAATGAGCTATTGAGTTTGGAAAAAGTGAGGTCTGTTCCAGATATCGATTACTTAAATAGGCTTGTACAGAGAGAGCAAGTTAACATATTGGCACTCATGTCCCTAAAAGTGGAAATTGAGAGTTATGCGCCGATGTCGTTACCAGTATTGAAAATAGCAATTCCACCAGAAATATCACTGCAGTTCAAGTCAAAAAAAGGCTAGGAGAAACAGCTCAGCTTCAGAAAACGGCGAGAAAAACAATGCAACGGGAAAAGCGTGCGAGGAAAAGCTGGACAGGCTTATGTTATTCTTAGGAGAGCAAGCGGCTTTTCGTCAAGAAACACAACGTGAACAAGAAAGGATAACTGCAAAACCAAGTGAGTACCGCGGACAGATGCGCACAACTTCAAGCTTCTATAGATCAGTGAAAAGAATATGCTTATTCTGCAAGCAGAAAACCCACGCAACCGAAAACAGTCGTAGAAGTATTCCAATGGATGAAAAAAAAGCTATGCTTACCGAAAATAGAGCATGGATCAAATGCACGCGGCCAAACCACACTGCACGTATTTGCAAGGCCCAAGTAAAATGCAAGCAATGCAAGGGATGACATGCCACGTCAGTGTGTAGAACGGTGACGCAGAAAACAAGGGCAGAGCTGGTCTCAACAGCGCAAGCCGAAGCGACGACGTCTACGCTACACGCAACCGAAAATATCAAGCATAAGTTTGTGCTTTTGCAGACGACTGTAGCATGCGTGGAAGGAGGAACATGTGGCCAACATTGCCGTTTGTTATTAAACAGCGGAAGACAACGTTCATTTATTGAACCGGGATTAACGAAAGAAATAGGTGCGAAGGTGTTGCGACAGGAAAGGCTGACGATTTGTTCATTTGGAGGAGACGAAAAGGTCAAACTAATGAACGTGGTGCAAGTGACTGTAGAATCACGAGAAATAAGCACGACAACAGTAATTCAAGCGCTACAAGTCGACAACTCGCACAGTTGTATACACACTCCAACTAAGAAACTCAGCGAGAAAATGAAACAGCTAAAGATGCAAGTGGCTGATCACAGGACCGAAACGACTGCAACAGATTCTGTAGAACTATTGATTGGCTCAGACTATTAATGGGAATCAATTACTGCTAGAACTCAAAGAATCGAGAACAGACTGATGGCAGTATAAACTATACTGGGGTGGGTACTGCAAGGGCCGTCAGAGCAAAGCAAGACAAAACTAACACATAATCAAACAGTCATGGTTCAGAAGCTCGAAGCTGCGGAGTCAGACCTCCAGGAAGAGCTACAAAGTTCTGAAGCCTGGAGTCAATGGGAATCACAAGAAATAGTTTGGATAACACCGGAAATGAAGTGTTTGAAGAATTCAAGCGCAAGATTGTACAACAAACCGGCCGCTATGAAGTCAGCTTGCCATAGAAACAGGACGTAGACTTGGTAAGCAATAAGGAAAATGCGATAAAAACAATACAGAAACCGACTAAAAGGCTGCAGAAAAATTAAGACATACTACATGCCACATCATGCGATCAGTAGAGAAAACCAAGCCGCAACAAAGGTTCGAGTAGTGTTTGACGCCTCATCACATTCTCGGAAAAGCATGTCATTAAACGAGAACCTAGAGGCAGGACCCAATTAGAATGAGGACATGCTATCGCTGCTCATTATATTCCGAAAAGAAAAGGTGGCATTAGTTGGAGATGTTGAAAAGGCTTTTCTACAAATCTCTATACACGAAGAGGATAGAGATGCAATGAGATCTCTGTGGTGGAAGCAAGACGCTGAAGGGAAGTTAATAAATGAAGTGAAAACATGGCGCATGACAAGAGTAACGTTGTGAACAACACCAAGCACGTTTTTACTGGCAGCTACACTATTTGAAACTAGTAGAAGATCGGTTTCTTGATACGACACGGACACTGCGGAAAGCGATCTACGTGAATGATGTCATTCTGAGAGCAACAACGCTTGAAGAAGCAGTCAAGTTGTACAAAGAGGCAAAGCAAGTGTTCAGAGAGGCAGCGATGAATTTAGGAAAATGAACATCCAATGAAGAGCGATTTAACAAAATAATGGATAAACACGAAAGGGACGATTCTCAAATAGATATTCGATCTAGATGTTTCACAATGCTTCTAGGCTTGAGATGGAAACACTCAAAGAACAATATTTGCTTCCCTATAGAAAAGTGTAATTTATTAACAGATACAACGTACTTGACAAAAAGGACCATGTTACAAACCACAGCGAAGATATTTGATCCGCTGGGTTTGTTGTCGCCATTCACAGTACGCGCGAAAATAGGACTGCAGAGACTGTGGAAAACGAACGTCACGTGGGACGACCTGCTCACTAAAGATGAATGCAACAAATGGAAGAACCTTATGTCTTAAGCGGAGGACTTTCGAGTTCTGAAAATTCCCCGATGCTACGCAAGCAAGAATCAACCAGTACAAGCATGGAAGCTGCACGTATTTTCCGACGCGAGCCGTTAGCATACAGAGTGGCAGCATACTTGATAGCAGTATACCACAATGGAAGCAAAGAATCAAGGCTGGACAGCAAAAAGCCGCGTAGCTCCAAATAAAGGGCTGACATTGGCGCAACTTGAACTGATGACAGTGGTGGTAGCATCAAGATTATGCGACTACTTCAAAGTTCACTTCAACGAAAGATTTCAGGAAATACACCGCTGGATGGACCTGATAATTGTGCTTCACTAGATCAAGGGAACAAGCAAAAGAGATTCGTTTGTTGCCAACAGAATTGCAGAAATTGGAGAAAAACCACTTCAAGAAAGCTGGTCATTCGTTTAAAGCGACGACGACCCTGCTGATTTACTTACACGAGGAATAAGCGCAATGGCATTGATAACGTCAAAGTTATGGTGGAATGCTCCCGAATGGATACCATCACTGGAAAAGAACTTAGTAAGCATAATTGGCACAAATACAGACGAGGAAGACCAGCATAAAACACAATGTCACCAATGCATAGGAAGAGCCGAAATTGAGCCAATTTTTGAAATCGAAAGGTATTCATCGTGCGGGCGGCTTATAAGAGTGACAGCATGGGTGTTCACGAAAGAAACAACACAAGAAAGGAAAATCACAAAGGGCCGTTGACAGGAAAGGAGGTAAGAAATGCAGAGCAATACTCGATAAGACAGACCCAAATATCACTGAGACAAACAAAGGGTTAGGCCTATTCAAACACTCAGTCATTTGAAATTATTGGACACAAAGTCTACCTTGATGAGGATGGAATCATCAGACAGAAGGGACGATTGCAGTGCAGCCAAGAATTCAACAAGCACGTTATAGTAATTCCAAAGGATGAGCATTTCATGGAACTGCTGATACATCACGTGCATAAAATGGTATTACAGGAAGGAGTTCAAGTTACGCTTGCGCAACTTCGAACTAAGTTCTGGATATTGCAGGGTAGACAAGCAGTGAAAAGAGTTCTGAACAGATGTGTCGTCTGCAAGAGGCATAACTCTAAGCCGTCGACTCAAGACATACCTCCACTTCCCGCAGACAGAGTCACTCAAGCAGAGCCATTCAAAGTTACGGGAGTTGACTTCACAGGATCTCTTTGCGCTAAGGACAAGTACCAGATTGTGAAGCAATATGTACTGATATTCACCTGCGCGGTAACGAGAAGAGTACACTTGGAAGTTACCAATGATTTGTCATCATCAAGTTTTCTACAAGCATTCGAACGATTTACATCTTGACAAGGAATGCCAGCAGTAATCTACTCGGATAATGCCAAAACATTTATAAATGCTGGAAAGGAAATCAACAGAATGCTCGAAGCAATCAAAAACAAGGTCTTAAAGAATTACTGCAGTGGCCAATAAATTCAGTGGAAAACGATAGCCGAATGCGCGCCATAGTGGAGAAGATTTTGTGAGCGCCTCATAAGAAGCTTTTGCCCCGCCGCGGTGGTCTAGTGGCTAAGGCACTCGGCTGCTGACCCGCAGGGCGCGGGTTCGAATCCCGGCTGCGGCGGCTGCATTTCCGATGGAGGCGGAAATGTTGTAGGCCCGTGTGCTCAGATTTGGGTGCACGTTAAAGAACCCCAGGTGGTCTAAATTTCCGGAGCCCTCCACTACGGCGTCTCTCATAATCATAGAGTGGTTTTGGGACGTTAAACCCCACATATCAATCAATCAATCATAAGAAGCTTGAAGACGTCGATGCGAAAAATAATATTGAAGAGCACAGCTTCGGTAGAGGAGCTAAGCACTATTGTAGCAGAGGTAGAAGGAACACTCAACAATCGACCATTGACTCACGTATATGGAGAACTTGACGAGCCAATGCCACTATCGCCGGCAGGCATCATAGGTGGACGGCGACAGCTTCAAGACGGACAAACAAGACTGTACATCGTTGACATTGAAGACGCAAGGCGAAGCAGAAGCAAACTCGTGCACGCTTGGTGAAAAAGATGGCATCAAGAATACACCAAGAAAATAGGAGCTACGGTCAAAGCCAAGACGTGGCAAGCAAAAGCACTCTCACAGGTTTACATCGTGTTGGTTGAGGACAAGGCTCCAAGAACATTTTGTGAAATATGCCAAATTGAAAAACTCTACCCTTGGCGAGACGGAACAACAAGAGTTTGTCTCCTTCGCACAGGCAAAAAAGAGCTTCTAAGAAGATTGGTGAACCACATATACTCTATGGAAGGTTGTTTCAAATAGCCCGCGAGAGCTTATCACATTTCAACTTGGGCGGGCGGAAGCCTACAAATATCATCATCAAACGCCGGAAGAAGAAGAAACAAGACTGCTGCCTGGAGCGAGCACGTGCTACTTCGCTTCTTCTAATAAACCGTATTCGTTCGAAGCAGTCCCTGGTCTCGATCGTCTTAATATAAATTGTAGGAGACGTTTGTCAGCGAAGCTAATTTAGCTAGTTGGTTCTGTATGCAAGCCGACGATGTGGGTGCGCTTTGAAGTCGCAGGACGGGAACTGAAAGCGCACACCTGTATTTTCCCTGTCTGTATCTTCAAAGCGCACCCACACCGTCGACATGCAGGAGAAGAGTTGCTCAATTTATAGTGAATTTGTTCAATTGAACCTTTCGACTAGAACTTTAAACCTTCCTCCTGTTGAACGGCGAACATAATTTTGTTTTCGTCGGAGCACACAAACTCAGGATAAAACACTGGCTGACTTCTGCGTCTGTGTCACACCGCATTTTTTAAACAGATCAGCGGTGATCAGTATCACTCGCAATCTGACGTGTTCATGTGACTGAGAAATTATAAATTGTACATGTGCTAAGTCAACTGCGGCTGCATGGTCACACGAACAATTATGGTATATTCGCTTGTAAGCTATTCACGAATCAAACTTTCAAGTCGAACCAACCTAAATATAGAGCGTATGTTGATACCCAAAATACAAATTAGCTTGAATGCGTTGATGTTCATTAACGACAGAAAGACAGGTGATGAGTCATAGTTGCTCGCACAGATGAGAGCCCACTCGACGGCATCACTTTAAAAAAATCTAATGCAGCGACAAGGAAACGTGGACAACACGACGTACATGTTGTGCGGCGATTCATGTTAAGCGCGGCTACTTTGTGTTTCGTGCTGTGTAGAACAGTACACATCATTGATATCATTCAAACTGTAAAATGAACAGCTTTGCAATGATTTTTCAGTGTTAGCGTTCACGTTTTGCTACCCATTTCAGGCGTCAGTACACTTGTTTGCCACGGGTGGAAGAGGACAGCAACCGGTGTGTTCCGGGTAAGCGGAGCCTTTTGACTAGTCTAACGTCTGAGTATCACCTCTGTGCCATTAGTCTGCGCAGAGCTTTCTATTGCCTTTGATGAAGTAGGCATAACAGACCTACGTGCTCTTAACGGTAATCCAGTTTTTTCGCGTGATCACTGCAATGCAGGCAGTCTTTCTATCGTCATTGGTCAGAAAACAGAGTATTGACTAGCATTCAAAATTATTTCAGGCTTGTAGACTGCATTCCAACTTGACACAGCTGTGCTCGAGTTGCCAGCGCTTCACCGACATAATTTTATGTGTATAAAACTTCTGAACACAAGCAGCCATGGCCAGCAACAAACGCTAAAATCACGCAAGAACAAGCTAAGCCGGAAGTTTTCAGGGGTGATTTTTCAGTGAACACACAACCGTCCATACGCTCCTGCTCTACCCCTGCCCTCAATTCTACATCCTCCAGTCCTAGCTCTTTTGCAATGCTGAGAACGCTGTCGCTGTTCAAGCCTCACCCTTACGTTTGAGTGTTGGCTACCGATGTAATTTGCCAATCCTGGTAGGCTCGCCAAATGTCACAGGTTCATGTGGGCCCAGGTGCTCAAACGACAAGAGATGCGACGTAAACCACGACAGCACGTTCATGTGACATGGACACACATATTCGAAGGGTTTACACTAACATAATTGATCTCAAAATCCTCTGTGGCGCTATCGTGCCTGCAGTTCCTCAGATACAGTACCCGGTTCCCGTGACCCTGACACCGTGCAGCAATTTAGCACCACACTGCAGGTGAGCCACTCACCCGTCACTGTCGACGAACTGGTCCGACGTGTCGTCGTGTCACCTTGAGGGCGTGGTGCTGCTATCACAATAGTCGCTGGCACGGCCACTTCGCTGTAGCGTCGCTGGCCAGACGCGTGCTTGCAGCCACCCCTGAAACACCACTAGGCCAGTCCCGCAGCTAGGCCTTGGCGAACTTCGGCGGCGCCTTTGAGGGTATCTATCTATCTATCTATCTATCTATCTATCTATCTATCTATCTAACTATCTATCTATCTATCTATCTATCTATCTATCTATCTATCTATCTATCTATCTATCTATCTATCTATCTATCTATCTATCTACATCTTCGTAGTGTCATAGAGACATCGTTAACTTGGTACACATCAAAATTGATGTGGCACGATATAAATTATTCACTACTATAATAGATTAACGTATCATTCTTATCACTTTCAGCCTGTGTTTGTCCCTTATGGGGCGAAGGCTTCTCCTAATCGTCTTGAGTTCACACACGCCTGTGCGAGCTGATTACATTTTATCCTTTGGATTTCTCAATTGAGTCACTTCCATCAAACACTCTGCTTTCCCCGACTGCGTTTGCCATCCTTTTTTAACCACTCTGTTGCTCTTACTGTCCACTGGTTGTCTGTTCTTCGCATTACATGACCAGCCCAGGGCATTTTTATTTCGCTTGATGTTAGCTAGGATAGCTGCAATTCCTGTTTGCTCTCTTATCCTGGCTACCTTCCTTCAATCTCTCAATGCTATTCTTATCATTGTATTTTCCATGTTACGCTAAGGTACTGAACTTTTGCACTGCTTGTTTTGTGAATTCCTATGTTTCAGCCCCATACGTAACAACTGGTGGTACGCAGTGGTTGTATACTTTTCACTTCAATTATAGTGGCAGGTTTTCTAAAATCATTTGGGAGTGCCTGCCGAACGTGGTCAGACCCATTCGTATTCTTCGGTGAATTTCTTTTTTCTGATTATGTTTTGCTGTAAGTAGTATAACTACGTACACATATCTTGTATACACTCCCCCGCAGGTGACGGGATTGACACCCGGTTGCGGCGGCTGCATTTCCGATGGAGGTGAAAATAATCGAGGTTCGTGTGTGTAAATTTTGGTGCACGGTAAAGAACCCAACGTGGTTGAAATTCTCCTTCACAATGGCACCTATCATATTCATATGGTAATTTTGAGATGTTGAATCTCTCCCAATAATATTTGCAACTAGCAATATTGCAAATAGCAACAACGGTGGAAAGAAGGACGATGGAGAGGGCGACACAGCCAAGAAAATTCGTGAGCTTCAGAGCCGCCCGAGCAGTCACCCCTGAAGAAAGGAATGAATCGTTCCCAAAACGTCAGGTAAGTTCACAGCCCTTAATTTTTATTTTTGGACTGTAAATTGTCTGGAGAGTTTATGTTATTAGTATCAAACTTCACCCACCCATAAAGACACCTGTCGATTGTGTTCACCTTTGAGTTAGAAGTGGTAACACATTTTGCAATGACATTGATGTATCATCGATCGATATCTGAATGACGCAGATGACATTAAGCTTGAATTGTTTTATTTCACCTGCGATACACCAGAATGCGCGTGCCTGAATAACAATTATACACGACTGGACACAGGGCTGACTGTCAAGTGAAAAGTGTTTTTCAGCAAACGTGTTTATACAGGTGGAGCCATACTTGCGCGCCTGAGCACAGTTACACCGAACCAGCATACTTGCAAAGATTAGAAACTTGAAAGTTTAGAAACGTTCCTCACTTGTGACTTCATTGGTTGCTCGTTTTTATCACGCTGTAGCATAACAACATAGTATTAACAGGCTAAGTTAACTGTACTTCTAAAAGATATAAGTGCCGAATTCTATGGGAATACTTTATTTGGCTGGTATATTTTATTGTGCACATCATGACATAAATGAGTGGACGAACATCTTAAAACATGCACTGTCTCTTATCAAGATGCAGTTGTCTAGAAAGTGCAACAATACACCTATATCTAGGCAGTGAAGATTGTGGTCGTTTCGCGATTTATGGTGGAAAATTCGCCTGCCAAATGCTTTTTGGTTCCACTATAATCCACAACAATTCTTTTTGTTGTCGTGTTCAAACGGTCTTCACTTCGCATTTGTTTGAGTTTCGTAGGGGGGGGCGGCGGACTCGATGGCTTTTGTTGCCTCCAGATGTTCCGAGACTCCATCGCCTCCGCTTTCGATGGGAGAGCATCGCACTCTATACGACGCTCGTTTCAAGAAGCGTGCTACTTTGATGATGGAAACAATGATCTGCAAACTGAAGCCTCTATGTATGTGTGGTGCCCAACTACAAATGGTGGTTCTAGCTGGGGCTTCTATTCAGGCTTGAACACGGCCTTCTCTTATAACTATTGCTACGTCAAATCATAGCCCATATAATCTTTAAAAAGGTTTTTAAGTCTGCCTGTCACTGATATCTTCGTGTCGTTCATTTTATAACGGATCTTTTTTCATTTGTCTGAGAATGATGCAAAGCAGACAGATTGGCTTTGTGGTCACTATGCTCGCCTGCTTTCCCAGAAGACGTGGGTTTTGTCCCGGTCGAGGTGGTCCTTGTTTGATAAAGGTTAAGTGCTAGAACTCCGTGTACTATATGTTGTGAATAAACCTTAAAGGGCCATGCACCTGGCTTCTAAAATAAAAAAAAAGGTCACAATATACTTTCCTGATATTTCTGGGCCTTCTTGGCGCACTACTGTGACGTAGCAGTAGTTTTTATGACGTCTACTGCGCACATGCTCTCGATTGGTTGATATATGCAAAATATCACTTGTGATTGAACTTCTGCATTGCGTTGCCATGCACCTGCGCATCTGATTTTTTTTCTTTGTATCGCATGATATCGTGCGCAATCAACCTATCAAACTTCATTTTTTTGTGATTACTACTGCGCAAGCGGCTATAACAGCGTGCAGCCGAGAAGCGCGAAATCCTGATAGGCTCTAGCGCCTAATACTGCCCCGCCGTGGTGGTCTGGTGGCTAAGGTACTAGGCTGCTGACGCGCAGTTCACGGGATTGAATTCGGGCTGCGGCGGTTGCATTTCCGATGGAGGCGGAAATCTTGTAGGCCAGTGTGCTCAGACTTGGGTGCACGTTAAAAACCCCCAGGTGGTCGAAATTTCCGGAGCCCTCTACTACGGCGTCTCTCATATTCATAGGGTGGTTTTGGGACATTAAAACCCACATATCTATCAATCAGCGCTTAGTGCTGTTATTGTGGAAGTGCATTCAAGAACTTAGGCGCGATGAAGATGCATCGTGTGTGTGAAGGAGCGGAGAAAATCACCCCCTCCTCTTTAAAGGCTGGAGGGTGAGGGGCCTTTTAATGGACGCTATGTGGGGGATATTATACCAAGGTTTATATAGAATGACGTATCTCAACGTCACAGTCGCATTTTGATGTTAGAGCATCAAACTAACCAGCTTGGTTTTTTTATTGTTCTGGACAAAGTTACTTGATGCTACCGATCTAACAATCAATCATTCAATATATTTAATTGTAGCATAAATAGGCTTGTTACAAAATATAAAATATATATATGGGGGTCCAAAGCAAGCACCTACCCATCAACAAAGAAGCCTAAAGAATCGGAAATGTCATGAGACTTTCTACTCCTGAAAAAAATTTTGTTACATTAAAAATATTACTAGTACGATGCACAAAAGAAGAATTCCTTATGGAGGCACTGCAGTAGATATGGACGCCATCTGGCAATAGATAAATCTAGTTGCGCGTCAGCAGCTGCGCGCACGAACGAAGCCTCCCATAGCGAATGGCTGGCAGTCTGCGTCCATACGGCTACTGTTAACGAGACGCAATATCTGTCTAATAAATCCAAGAATTGAAAGCCCATGTGGAACGCAGAATTTCTGGTAGGTGGCAGCACCGTATTGTCTTAGCGAGACGTAAAACACATATGCTATTTAGTGCGTAATGTCACACGGTCTGCACCTGGCATGAAACACTAGGTTATCAAGAAATATGTATCTATGCATTTTGTAAATAAAGAAACGCACCGCCCAAAGAGACAGAGATGTTAACCTAGAAGAACTGGTTTACTATTCTATACAGGGGTGGAGAAATAAAAGTCGGAAAGATATATATATATATATATATATATATATATATATATATATATACCAAAAACAGAAGTGACGCTGGGTCTGGGTAAGATTATTCGTATAGGAAAGAAGACGCACGTACGAAGCCATTTTATTGACGTTTTGGCCGTGGGTCCGGCCTTCATCAGAATACAGTTTATGGCACGAGTGCTGTTTATATACATGTGCATATCAGTAAGATACAAATATGAAAACCGGCATGAAAGGCGACATATGGGCAAATATATATATATATATATATATATATATATATATATATATATATATATATATATATATGCAAGTCACACAATATGAAGGGCACCTAATCTACGTTTAAAAAGATAATGCTTCCATGCGCAAGCACGTTGTTTACAAATAAAAGATAAAACGCATAAAGATAAAGCACATAACATGAAGAGTAGTCCGACCGGTAAAAGCAAGAGAACAAAAGAAAAAAAACTATAATATACTAATAAAAATGACAAAAACGTTACAAAGCTGCTACGTAATCAATGGATACAGACAATGTAGTGCGACTTGCTGAGCAAGGTTGAAAAAAGATGGACAGGGGGATGCAGGTTACGCAGATATGCAACTAAGTTTTCCTACGTTTTCATTCAGACCAGATGCGACGGCGTTGAACTTATAGATGAGGAATGATTCACGGGGTTCTCTATCATAATTTGTGCGGAAACCAGATTCTAGTAATGTGACCTGTAGGTTTTCAAAAGAGTGGCCAGGGAGGCGCACGTGTGTTGATACGCATCACAATATCGTTTCACATGCATCACAAGTATAGTAAATATTTCGGACATTGTACTAACTGTTA
Source organism: Rhipicephalus annulatus (assembly GCA_013436015.1). Classification (NCBI taxonomy): domain Eukaryota; kingdom Metazoa; phylum Arthropoda; class Arachnida; order Ixodida; family Ixodidae; genus Rhipicephalus; species Rhipicephalus annulatus. Next base: position 571,563 of record WOVY01012421.1, read on the forward strand.
AAGAGTGCAGGGTTCTGTGCCGCGGTCTCCATTTCTGTCCTGCCACAGGCGGACACAGTGAATTTCAATTACTGAAAGACTTGGACAATTTTGCCCGCAATTCACGCTTGCGCGAGTTTTTTCATGACCGGCAAAATAAAAATGGTTTCACCAGCGCATTACCTTCTGAAAAACGTTGGGTACCTCCCTCACAACGCGACAGATATTTAGATATGTATATCAAAGCTGAGCAACGAGACGTACTACAGTTGTATCGAAAGCAAACGCCATTTCGCTGTAACCTAACCACCAGTGAAATGAAAGCATTAAATGCCTTGTCCTGTCGCAATGACATCGTCATCAAGCCTGCGGACAAAGGTGGGGCTGTTGTCGTAATGAACAAGTCTGATTACGAAGCAGGGGCTCAAAGACAGCTCGCAGACACGAGTTTTTACAAGCGTCTGGATCACGACACCACTGAACAATTTAAATCTTTTGTCCAGAGCACTTTGCTAGAGCTTCTTGAAAACAGAAAGGTGCCTGACAACGCGATTTATTCTCTAATTCCCCTAAGTCCTGTTCCTGGTCGTTTTTACCTTTTGCCTAAAATACACAAGATAAACAACCCCGGGCGTCCCATTATTTCAGGTATAGGTACTGTCACAAGAAAATTGTCCAGCTTTGTCGATTCTCTGATCAGTAGTATCCCAGCATCACTTCCGTCTTACGTAAGGGACACTACCGACTTTGTTTCTGGTATAATTGATCTGATTGTTCCTCAAGAATCCTCTTTGGTCACGCTAGACGTAGCGCCGTTATACACCAACATTCCACATGTAGACGGAATAGCGGCAGTCACCAGGTCCCATGAAGCAGCATCACCGGGTAAATTTATCGACAGCAACACATTAGCAGTATTGCTCAGGCTCATTTTAGAGCTAAATAACTTTCAATTTGAAGGGCAACACTATGTCCAAGTTAGCGGCACGTCAATGGGTACGCGTATTGGACCCAACTACGCCAATATATTCATGAGCCAGCTTGAAAGTGAATTTTTGCAAACCCGCGCGCTGAAACTTTTTTATTATAAACGTTACATTGATGACATTTTCCTCATTTGGCCGCATGGTGAACAGGAGTTGCTTTCCTTCATATCAGACTTTAATGATGCCCATCAATCAATATCATTTTCTCATACCTATTCCAAATCAACGCTTAGTTCTCTTGACGTAGGCATTTCGATTGTAAATGATAAGCTATCCACTGCTCTATACAGGAAGCCTACAGACCGGCAACAGTATTTGCACTTTGACAGTAGCCACGTGAAACATTGCAAAACTAGCATCCCTTACAGTCAGGCCTTAGGCTTTAAAATAATCTTCTCAGAGCAATCAGAGTTTCAAAAAAATTGCAGACCACTAAAGGATGCTCTAGTCAAACAAAAATATCCGCCGCAATTAATTGATAACGCAATAAAACGTGCCGACATGCATAATCGTAGAACGCTGTAGTGCGCTGCTAAAAACTCGACTACCTCACCGCAGACTAACTTAGTCCTTACCCATTCTGCGTCAGTTCCGCGTGTTTCGAATGTGCTAAGAAAGCACCACAATAACCCTATGCAAAATGAACGCTTAAGAAACATTGTCACCGAACCACCTAAAGCAGTGTATCGCAAAACTAAAACTTTTCGAGACATACTCTCATTGTCATAATCGTCGAAAGCAGACAGTCCTGACACGATCGGGTGCAATCCTTGCGAAAAACCGCGATGCAAATTATGCCCTTACATGCGCACATGCCAACAGGTCACCAGTACTGGTTCTAACTTTTCCTTAAAAATCAAAGGCAATCTTGACTGTGATTCTAAGAACGTGATATACATGATAGAATGTGCGCTATGTGAAATACAATAGATTGGTCAAACAGAAGGGCCTTTTAGACTGCGTTTTAACAACCATAAATCTCATGCTAACACCTTGCCCCACTTGCCCATTTCAAGACACGTGCGCCTCCCTGGCCACTCTTTTAAAAACTTACAGGTCACAATACTAGAATCTGCTTTCCGCACAAATTATGATAGAGAAACCCGTGAATCATTCCTCATCTATAAGTTCAACGCCGTCGCATCTGGTCTGAATGAAAACGTAGGAAAACTTAGTTGCCTATTTGCGTAACTTGTATCACCCTGTTCATCTTTTTTCAACCTTGCTCAGCAAGTCGCACTACATTGTCTGTATCTGTTGATTGCGTAGCAGCTTTGTAGCTTCTTTGTCATTTTTATTAGTATTTTATAGTTTTTTGTCTCTTGCTTTTACCGGTAAGACTACTCTTCCTGTTATGTGCTTTATTTTTTTATGTGTTTTATCTTTTATTTGTAAACAACGTACTCGCGCATGGAAGCATTATCTTTTTAAACGTATATTAGGTGCCCTTCATATTGTGTGACTTGCATATATATATAAATATATATATATATATATATATATATATATATATGCCTATATATTGCCTTTCATGCCGGTTTTCATAATTGTATCTTACTGATATGCACATGTATATAAACAGCACTCGTGCCATAAACTGTATTCTGATGAAGGCTGGACCCACGGCCGAAACGTCAATAAAATAACTTCGTACGTGTGTCTTTTTCCCATACGAATATATATATATATATATATATATATATATATATATATATATTTATAGGTATGGGATATGGCACAACGGGAGCGTTGTCAACAAGGATAAATATATTTATTTCCCAACAGTTTTGAAAGGGGTCCTCCCTTCATCAGGGGATGGTTATAACTAACTCATCCCCTGATGAAGGGAGCACCCCTCCCGAAACTGTTGGGGGAAATAAATATATTGATCCTTGTTGACAACGCTCCCGTTGTGCCATATTCCATACCTTGACGAAGACTAACTGGCCAATTGAATTATTACTCTCACTGACTATATATATATATATATATATATATATATATATATATATAGTGAAAAAAACTTTACATGCTCCCACATGCAGGGCGTTGCGATCGCGGACGTTTAGACAGACCTTCAGACCTTGATAGCCTTCTTTTGTGACCTAAAGCCCTTTTGGTAGCGCAGGATTCTTTTTTCCGACAGAGTCTGATTGTCCAGTTTGTCTAGTGCAATGCAGAGTGACTGTTTCTGCAAGCAGTATTGTGAGCATTCGAGCAGCCCCGCCGCGGCGGTCTAGTGGCTAAGGTACTCGGCTGCTGACTCGCAGGTCGCGGGTTCAAATCCCGGCTGCGGCGGCTGCATTTCCAATGGAGGCGGAAATGTTGTAGGCCCGTGTGCTCAGATTTTGGTGCACGTTAAAGAACCCCAGGTGGTTGAAATTTCCGGAGCCGGCGGTGGCAGCAGCGGCAAACATGCAACGACGCGTGACTCGGAAAGTGATCTCGTAACAGCTTTCGCTGTAAAACTGCACAGCAGGTAATCGTGGCACTCCACCTCTTGGTCATTCCTAATACACTGTGCTCCGAAAAATATTTTTGACAAAACCATTTCCGAATTTTCTGTTTCCGCTGATCGGGCAGCAATGTATGAACTTTTCAAAAAAATTTAGGTGTCGACCAGCCATGCTTTGTTCGATCTTACTTGGAATCAACCTCTTACGAAATTTAAAAGCGCTGCTGCAAATATAAGTTCAAAAAGACAGAACCGTACATTTTTCGAAAGCATAGTTTAATTATTTTCACACGAAAGGCGCAACGACAACTGCTACAATCGGGGGCCCACACACAGTTTTTGTAGCTTCTGTCCAGCGAAAGAGTTCCTATCGCCGGCGCTCATCTTTAGACACATCGACGTGGCGCGTAGGCGTTGACGTGGTGCCGCCACCTGTTGCCAGACTACCACACCACGCGGAGTGGAGTTCTCAGGGCTGAAGAGGATTGGGGACCTGCTCCTGGCGTCCAACGCGGCTGGTGTTGGAAACAGACCGAGGTGTTGTAGGCTCTTCGGGGTGAATTGCGGGAGGTGCGCTGGAGTTCGTATTTTTATCGAAGAGGATGTATGATGGCTCCAGGCGGTCGATCAAGGCATCAACGTCTTTCCCACTGAATTGCAGAATGTGATTTTCAGATCTTGTCGTCAAAACGGTCGACCTTATGCGGTTCGGAGTAAGGCGGCCAGTGAGGTGCCCGTGCAGTGTCGTCGCAAGAAAGGCGTGGGAGCATGTTGCCAAGTTCTTAAACCTACACGTTCACAGCTTGGTGTGGCGTGCTAGTGCACCTATGAAGAATCTCTCGCCACCGCACTCATTGAGGTTCGCGTGTTTGAGAAAATGTTGTGGGATGTCGAACGACACTCTCAGGGCAGCTTATGAATGACTAAAATGCATAGAAAGCACATGGCTTTATTAGAACATAAGACGTTGTAAATGCACGTTTAGGGCAATAAAATTATTACAAAATGACGTACCATTTAATGCTGTCACCTTTCATTTAATTACTGAGTGAGCCCGATGCTTAACAAGAAATTAGGAAGGGCTGCATCGTTGCATTTTTATTTTCCTGGTAGTGTGGTGCAAGTAAACTGTGAGTTCTCTTGTCACGCTCTTATTTGCGCGCTGCGACTCAATCATTTACAAGCGTTCATGGTTGTCCTTAATGACCTATTGGGTTTTTAAGAAGGTCAAGCGGATATGCGAAATCCACATGTGCTCCCAAGAATATAAAAGCTAGCAGCCTAAGTAAAGATTGGACTTTCTTAACTATAGTGACGGTGTACAATGACGACATTTTGGATAGTATTTTGGTAATGATACCAACACTTATATCTCATTGGATTCCTTGAGGCGTTCAGGCTGGGAATCCTGCAGTTGGTTTTAGACGTAGGACAGACAGAGATCCGATGCCAGTGTATGTACCTCCACACCGTTCGCTTAGACCACGCCGTACAAGATGGACTACTAGAAGGTGGTGGTGTACGTACATTTGTGTTTAGTTTTTCGCTGTGTCTCGCGTGTAATTCTGGATTTATTTCTACACACCGACCTATACAAGTGCAAATTTTGTTCGTTTATGGTTTATAGAAGCAGGAAAAAACTAAAACAGCTTTTTTTGTATAATAGTCCCACTGAGGCTAGGAGGATGACTGAATTCAAAACGTGCATCGAACTGCTTGTGCGAAGAAGATTTTCAAGAGTTTTCTGAATAAAGCTGTTTCAATAAGACTAAAGATGAAATAAAATTGCTGCAACTAAAAAACTTTCAATTGACATCACATAGTGCCTTGTTAAAAAAGATTTTATAACTACTACCTAGTTTGCTGTTCCTGGATAATATATACAAAAACGCGATCCGTAAAAACACAGTCAATTTCCTGCGACAACACAAAGCCCCGGCTTTCCTTACAGCCTCGTGTGATATGCGATGTCATCGGCCATTTATAAATGCACCTAATTCATACGTCCTGGCACAAATGTTTTGAACAACAAAATATTAGAATCGGGATGTGTTACTAAAATACAGTGTTTATTGCTGCAAATATTTGTAAATAAATATAAATATTATCTTGGTATTGCAAAATAAGTCATGCTATATTTCTTCGAAAGCTTTATTCACAGATCCACCTAAACTAAGCACCTTAGTTAACTGCTCACTGTACAATCCACAATAACATCAAACATTTTTATTTTCACCTCCCCATCCCTGCGTGCACGTCAGGTTAAACAACAATTTTATCAAAACGACCATTTGAATCAAGTCAGTTGGAACAGAAGTGACTTAGAGTTACTTTAGCAACAACAATGCTTCATTCTTTCTAGGATCAACATTTTTGGTGTGTTCTTTGAAAGCTGTTCGCAGAAACGCAAACATAAGTCGCGTCATCAAGTGTGGACGCCGTGTCGCAAAGGGATGAGCACATGCGGTAATACAGTCCCATTACCGCTCATTTATGTCAGATGTTAATTGAAACATAGGTGTTTATACAAACTGCAATGGGCACAGAGGACAAGCAAAGGCATGAAGACAGAGAGAAGACGCGCTAGCATATATGCTTTATTGCTTCACCTGTCTGATAAGAGTATGAAGTCGTTGGGGCACCACAAGACGTTCGTTTGCATGCTGAGGCTGACTACAAGTATTGTCATGCTTTCGCCCAAGTGTTATTTATTCATATAACCTCAGGTACCTTGCTAGCAACAGATTCGTCATTTGAAAGAGAGGGGTGAGAGTCAAGTATTAAAAAAATAAACGATCATTCGAAACTTCTTGTGGTAGGTGGATGTTACTGTAAAATACAACATAATGCAGTGCAGTAACATATATGTGCACATTTCTTTATAACAGGGCCAAAATTAAAAGCTAGAAATAACATCAATTTTTCACTTAGGCGACAAATACCAGCTCTCTTTTCTCGGGGTTCGTGCGCCTATGGGTATTACTTGGGTCAAGTGTGTGCTTTCTTGAACTACCGACGCTGATCTCTGACGCAGAATAGAGAGAAAATTGGGGTGGATTTAAGCCTTGCAAGGTGCCGCAACTAGCCCAGATGCTCAGAAGAAAACCGTCTGCTCTTTCAATGAACTCATTCAATTTATTTCTATCAGTTATACCGTGAGGTTGTTTGTCCATAAAATACGTAGAGTAACTCTGAGATCTTTCTGTATAGGCGATACTTTCTGTGCCTCCTCGAAGACATAATCGGAGAAATTTGACCGTCTACCTCTCGTGTCCGCACGCCACGCGTGCTGTGGCGCTGGATTCGAGTGACGAAAAAAAAAGTCTCCGCAAAGTGGCATCACCTTATGGCTTCATGACAAAGTCACGCATCGCCAAATCCATGATGTTATCACGATGTCACGTTGGTGTCACGTGACGTAACGTCGCATGATGTCTTGATCACATTGCATCGCAGCTTGGTCAAAAGTGGTGACACCACGGGGGCAATGAAAAACCAGGCAAAGAGCTCCTGACGTTGGAGGCAGCATGTTAGATGGATGATAAAGCTGCATCATTACATCGACTAACAAGAAAATAAATATCGTTTTCGCCCTCAAGATGGCCGATGTGTATGTTCAAGACGTAAGGTTTTCTAAAATTGACAAGAGGGGACTGTGGCGCGGCGACCATTCAGCGGCCAGTAAGGATGATCGGTAGTGCACAAATTCGCCTAGTATTCGTTCTTGCCATTTTCCAACGTATTAGTACCTTGATTTATTGCTGCGTTTTTGTTTTGTTTCTAATGAAAGAACTAATGGTTGTGAATATCGTTAGCTGATTTAGAATGGTGAGCCCAGAAGGTTAGGGTAGGGCCGCTGAACCTTGTCTGCTGAACCTTATCTTATTTGTGTTTCTTGACCTAACAGCTCCAAGCGTCGCAAATCCAATTGGAAACGAAAGCACGAAGATGACATAAACTTGTGTATTAACTACCATTTTCACGCTCGCTGAAGATTTATGGCTCAAGACACTCTGTGACCTTTTTGCATAGTAGATTATTAGACAACCGTATAAAATTGGTTTACCGGAATGGCTTAGAAGGTAGAAAGGTGTGTCACTGATTCGTAGTCGCACTAAAGATCCAATCTTTATTGAAGATGCACCATCTTAAAAGTAGAATTCATCCCGCTAATAAGATATTACATAGTAAATACTGAGCAATATGACGCTAGAGTGCTACAAAAATCCAGACATACCACCACCGTATTGCGAAATCAAAAGCGAAGAGAAAGAAGGCGATTTACAGAAAAAAAACGAACACCAGTGGGAGGCTGTGGTGACGAGAAAGTAGCCTGACAACGAGCAAGGAACAGTGAATAAGGCTCAGGCTGTCAGCGAGCTATGGCTACCTAGACTAAGCCGGTGACCCAGAAAGGCTGAAGTACGAGGAGCCAGGCAACAATATCCAGCTCGTTTCATTTCATAGCTCTTTCACATCAATTCTTTGAAAAATTGATGTCTGAATTTGATGTGCTGCTGTGGTAGTTCGGCCCAACGTCGAGGAGCAGGTGTCAAAAAAATCGGCGTGTTTCGCTAACAAAGCAAGCAACCACTGCGCCTGCATAGTTGTGAAGTCATCACTGATAAGTGCTGTAAGGGAGAAGAAGAACCAGGCTTACTCATAGAAGGATCGTTCTTAGAGGCAGGTTTAAGTGGCATGACACTTACAGACTCAGCATCCAAAACACGGTCTACTGCAGTGCCCTCTGGCAGGAGAACTTTCTCCGGTGTTTCATTCATAGCAATGACGAGCGCGGAGCCATGGTGAAAGCGTACGGCACCTGACGCAAGGGTTATGCCTTCAGTGACGCAAGTCGACGAAGGGGACACCAAGACGTTACCGTGGTCGATGTCCTTAGAAGTCAGGGTCAAAATTAACTCTTGATGTGGCGGCAGTTCCAGATCTTCGCGAGCGAACAGGCGTAGTGGCTTGTAGACACCTCCATCAAACATGGAGTCCGTATTAGTTCGGTGAACAATCCGTTCACCACAACATATAGCGGCTGAAGAAGAAGATAGGAAGTCCCACTCTATAAATAGCTGGTGAGAGCACTAAGTAAGCACAGTGAACTGGATGTTATGCAGGATGTCATCAATAAAAACACGAGCAGTACAAATAGCAAAAGGGCGGATAGTGTTCTCCTGGGCTTCAAATAGAGTGGGTCCATTATAAGGCGTCATTACTTTTTTTGGCGTTTGCACGAATCATATTTAATCACAGAAACTGTTGCACCGCTGTCCACCAAAGCCTCGTCGAGAACTCCTTCTACCATAACAGAAACCAAGATGAATGGGCGTGCTGGAGGAATATCAGTCCTACAGTTACATGCAGTTTCTCCTCTTAAAACCGCATTATTTAGTTTTCCGACCGGTTGTCAGTGGTAAACGAGGCTGGCCAAAAAGGAGAGGAGGAGCGACAAAAGGGCGAAGGGGATCACCGTCGGCTGGAACGGTAAGTGTTCCGCGTCTCAGTCGGTGCGCGCGGAAATAGACTGCTGCTGTCCAGATGAATAGCGCCGGGCGTGAGAATCCCCACTGGAAAAGTCCTGTTCACGCATGTCGTACCCGCGACGCTCATCTTGCTGGCGCTTCCAGCAGAAGCACGATATATGGCCACAATATCCACAGTAAAAACATGTTGGGCGAGACGGGCGGCAAGGCGGATAGTAGAGAGTGTTCAGGGCACCAGGAGATAGCGCCCTAAAGTTGGCAGATGGAGGGTCCGGTGGCATTGACCGGAAGTGGACCGGTAATGCAGTAGCAAAGTGAATAATGGCTGCAGCATCCTAGAGTTTACGTTGCGAGGAGGCGCGGCCGCAACTTGCGCGTACGTTGGAAGGCTGGGCGGAGTTGGCTGTACGAGGGCTGGGCTGGTGAATGTTATTAGTTCTTCCCTTACAATGTCACGCAAGGCCTTGCTTGAAGGCTGTGTGACAGATGGTGAAGGTGGTGAGACGTCCATTGATTGGAGCTCTTTTCGTATGGTTTCCCGTATCATGTCACGCAGGTCCCGGTATGCTGGACGGTGTTCGCTGTTGCCCGACTGAAGGCGAGCAGAATCAAGTTCGTCAAGACGCTGACACGTAGAGACGACGTCAGCGACATTAAAAAGATTCTGGGGAACAAGGGCATTGTCGGAAATTCTTCCGATGTCCTTCAGGATGTGACGCAGTTTGGCTGACTTGACATTGAAGAATTGACGCACCGGCAAAGCGCAAAGACATCCTCGATGTATGATGTGTACCACTCCCCGGGATGTAGTTGGCGACTATCTAGGGTTCTGTTTGCTAGAGCGGATCCAACGGCAGGTGTGCCGAATGCTTGGCGAAGCTGCTGCTTGAAGACAGACCAGTCGGTGAAGTCAATCTCATGGTTCGAGAACCATGTCTTGGCAACGCCCGTGAGATAAAGCGATACTCGGCGGAGCTTGCTTGAGCCGTCCCAGTGATTAGTTGCGCTTACTCCCTTGTAGTTATCAAGCCAGTCCTCCACATCTTCGCCGCGGAGACGAGCGAAGATCGGAGTGTCGCGCTGGTAGTTTGCGATGTAAAAAAATTGCCCGAATCTACATGTTACACTATAAATGTCGTCGAAAGACGATGATCTTGCGTCTGCAGAGAGTGAACAAAACGTTTATTTGATGTTCTACGCAAGAAAATTGGTGAAAGGTTTTCTGCAGGCGCTGCGTTAGGGTGACTCGAGCATGTGGTGGAGGCGAACGAGCGCATCTAGGCACGTTAGACACAAGTGCCATCTGGCAGTTATTTTTGAAAACGAACGCGGGTAGCCCGCGGAGAAAGATTCGCACCAGTCTCGAAGGTTGATTGATTGATATGTGGGGTTTAACGTCCCAAAACCACTATATGATTATGAGAGACGCCGTAGTGGAGGGCTCCGGAAATTTAGACCACCTGGGGTTCTTTAACGTGCACCCAAATCTGAGCACACGGGCCTACAACATTTCCGCCTCCATCGGAAATGCAGCCGCCGCAGCCGGGATTCGAACCCGCGCCCTGCGGGTCAGCAGCCGAGTACCTTAGCCTCTAGACCACCGCGGCGGGGCCCAGTCTCGAAGGTGATAAGGTGTAAACGTAAAGCGACAGGCAGGTAACACCACCGTGACGTCGTTGATAAGCGTTAAGAACACCTTTTTGAGCATCGTGTTGCACTGTCAGCGCAGCGCGATTAAATGCTACATTCCTTAAGGTTACTTGTGTGTGCCTCTTCTAGTATAAAGGCAGACATAGAAAACAACGAGGCGTTGTTGTGGCGCCTCAGATATGCGCAATAATTGATTTTTATTATACAATCGCACATTAATGAACAATAATTCTTGAGCAATATTAGTGGGCGCTGCGGATAGGGTTGGCCGTTTGGTGCCGTTTCAGGTATCATTAGAGTGGACAAATGGACAAATGCACATACATACATACATACATACATACATACATACATACATAACATACATACATACATACATACATACATACATACATACATACATACATACATACATACATACATACATACATACAGACAGGCAGACTAAAGTTGTTTCATCGAAGGTGCCCAAGAAATACTGTCGTCTTTTAAAGAAGGCGATTGCGCCTCAGGAACGCGAACAGAAACGGTGTCCGCCCACTCTGAGACAGGTTGGCGGACTGAGTGTCCAAGTGGCGGCCTGAACGGGGCTCCAGCGAGTAGGCGTTGTGAAGAGAGGACTGGGATCGTCAATCCACCTCCACCACGTATGCCGACTCAATTGTAACGAGGTTTATTGGCCGGGAACTTGGGAACGAAGAAGCGCAACGGACCCGAAGATGAAGCGCGTAATATATGCCCTGAATATATATATATATATATATATATATATATATATATATATATATATATATATATATATATATATATATATATATATATATATATAATCGTATGTTGTTTTCATGGTTTTTATTGTTCTTTTTTCTTATAATACATAAGACCTTTCTTGTTTGATTGATACTCAACTATTCTGTGAACTGTAGAATATTTTCGCATTTATATGTATGTTCTGATTAATATTTTCCTTGCTATACATAAGGTTTTATTTCCCACATTCTACATACCACGCTCGGAATTGAAGTATTTAAAATAACTATAAATGATATACCAGTGTGTGATCCATGACCATTCAAGTATTGTGTGCCGATGGCTAACACGACAAGCTGAAGCAAACTGTAGTGTGACTCAGGGTTGGACAAAATAACACAAGCTGAGCCGTTCTTTTTTGTACAAAGTACCATAGAATATTTTCTGGTATTTTACCTTGTTATTTTACTTTCAGATGGAGAACAGTTTTCTATCAAATTCGAAGCATTCAACCTTGATCCTCACAACCGTCCAATTTTCAAGCTATCTTCTTGTAGGTGCGGCTCACTGTCTTTGATAAGGCCCAAAATATAAATACAATTTGGAAAGAGTTGAAGTAGTCCCTAACTTTCTCCCACTTCTCTGGAAACACAGTGTACCGCAAGAGAACCTATCACGTGTTTTACTCTTTTTGATTAACAAAAATTTTCTGTTGGTATTCAATTAATTTTAGAGGTTTGTACGGTGTAGTGAGTTCCTAAAAACTAATTAAAGAACGAACTACGACAATTTTTTCTGGTTTTACAACTTCTTGACAAAGCTCAAATATAGACGCAAGACAAGATATAAATTACAGTAATATTGCAAACATAAAGCAATCTTGATTATTATTTGCACCAATATACTGTGCAACCAAAATACAGAGCCCTTTATTTCTACTTTTTTTCAGAGACGTACAGTTTTCCAAACCTAATCATGCCGATTTTAAGGCTACAGATATTCCACACTATAATAGGTCTTTCAACTTCAAGCGAATTTATAAAAGCTGTATGCTTTGATTTCATGTCCAATGTATTACAAAATTGATAAAGCCACTTAAGCTAAAGCGGAAGAAAGTCTCAGCTAATTGCTTCGAAACAAGCATCATTGCCCAAATCACTAATACATATTAGCACGTTCATCTTTCTTCTGTTCACAACCTGAACAGACACAACAAATTATCATGGTTATTACCACATGGAAAAGCAATTATCCATTTCAGACACATGTCTATGCTCGTTAGCATAAAACGCATACTAATAAACCCATCTTATTCACACACGAACAGGATGATCTCTATCCTCTAATACGATTTAACTTAAGTGATGTATTCATATTGCGTACGAGCAGAACAAAATATGCTAATACGTCAATCCACCTTTCAGCCTTCCTGGATTCTTTGTTATGCAAGCATAATTAACCGAATATTCAGTGCTAATCAAATGGCAACTTCACACTGTGCTTTTAAATGCATTTCTTAGTGAACTTCGGCAAGTTTCACCGTATCTATCTATCTATCTATCTATCTATCTATCTATCTATCTATCTATCTATCTACCTATCTATCTATCTATCTATCTGTCTGTCTGTCTGTCTGTCTGTCTGTCTGTCTGTCTATCTATCTATCTATCTATCTATCTATCTTTCCGACTGTCTGTCTGTCTGTCTGTCTGTCTGTCTGTCTGTCTGTCTGTCTGTCTGTCTGTCTGTCTGTCTGTCTGTCTGCCTGCCTGCCTGTCTGTGTACATATCTAGCAACCCACAACGTTTAGCTCTCGTGGCCATTTGCATAATGAGATCTACATTGATTGATTGATTGATATGTGGGGTTTTACGTCCCAAATCTACTTCATGATTATGAGAGACGCCGTAGTGGAGGGCTCCGGAAATTTAGACCACCTGGGGTTCTTTAACGGGCACCAAAATCTGAGCAAACGGGCCTACATAATGAGATCTACACTACAAAATATGCAGATCTCCCGTACAGTGGGAATCGACGATGTGAAAAGCCCTAATGGAAAATGTTGATATGTCACTTTAAAATCAGCACGACGTTACGGGGTGGAGGTAAAAGATGCTGGACATGTGCTCCGTGTCATGATTATCATGTTTGGACGTGTAGTTCACCTTTGTCATCTTTTCGCGTAACGTGATACCAAATTTAGTATATGAAGAGCAAGCGAAACGGCCGCGAGCACGCTCTGAGCGTGGTATGTTATGTTCTTGCATGACGCGCGTGTCAGGATTATCATGTTTGCACCTGCCATATCTTTCGTAATCCATTGACGTCACGTAAAACTCAATTTGGCATATTTGGAAGCTAGCGAAATTGCCGCGAGCACTTCATGAAAGACCCAATACAGTCCAGTGTCGCTTGAACGTGCGCACACGCTGGGCACAGCGACACTAGGTTAGGAAAACGCAAGCACTTTATTGTCTGACGCCATGCGCAACCAGCATTCATCGGTGCGGCCCGATGGCAACCGAAGCGAAATACGGCAGGCTGCATATAGCGGCGATGTGTTACCCAGACAACACTGCGTCTCCCTCGATTCGTGACGGAAGGACGCCGGACGCGCTGGAAAGCGCATGAATAGATGGATGAAAAACTTTTATTGAGGTGCTGATGGATTCCACCCCCATTTTATAGGCGTAAGATCGCGGGCCGCTCCCACGTTGGGACGGGGAGGCCCAGCCTCACCGCCGCATCGTGGTCCTTCTGGACAGCCTTGAGTTGTTGTATGAGAACCGGACTCGTGAGCATTAAATGAAAGGAGTTATCAGATAATTCTTCATTTTTTTTCTTTGTAAAGAGGGGCACCGGAGGTGTTGGAAGGTGTATGCGTCAAAACAACGCAGTGCAGCACACGCCTGCGAGTATATGCCAGGACCGGCGCCAGGCGTGGAAACGCCCGCGTGACGCAATAGATAGAACGCCGGTGAGCATGCGCACCGCGTCACGTCAAAGTGTATCGGCAACTTGACTGTGGCATGTAGTCATGTTCTCACATGACACGCATCTCATATATCATGTTTGCACCAGTCACCCACCTTCGTCATTCATTGGCGTCAAGTAATACAAAATTTGGCATATGTGATGCTAGTGAAACAGTCGCGAGCATATCATCAGTATGGCATGTAGTGATGTTGTTACATGACATGCATGTCGTGATTATGATGTTTAAACGTATCATTTACCGATGTCGTTCCTTTGCTTCGCGCAATACCGAGCTTTGGTACATGCGAAGCTAGCGAAGCGACGGTGAGCAACTCATGAGCGTAGCATGTAGTCATGTTGTTACATGGCACGAATTTCTTGTTTATCAAGTTTGCACCAGTATCATACATTCTCCATCCATTCACGTCCCGTAATACCAAATTTTGTGTAAGTGAAGCTAGCGAAACGCCAGCGAGCGCATAATGAGCGTGGCATGTAGTCATGTTGTTACATGACACGCATGTCATAATTTTCATGTCAGGGTCTGTCGCTCGTGTTCGCCATGCAATCATGGCATACCATACCAGTTTTGCAACACGCCATGTGAACAAAACCACCGCATGAGCGGCACGACCATGCAGTTTAAATTATGACATTCATGACATACATGTCATGATTTTCTTGCTATGACTAGTCAAATATGTTTTTCATACAGTCATGTTATGCCATACCAAGTTTGGTCTCTATATCATTATCGAAATGGCCAGGAGAGCTAAAAGTTGCAGGTGGCTAGATAGATAGATAGATAGATAGATAGATAGATAGATAGATAGATAGATAGATAGATAGATAGATAGATAGATAGATAGATAGATAGATAGATAGATACGCTCAAAGCCATAGAAGTTCGCTAAGGAATGCTTCGCATTTAAAGTGGCGTGGAAGACCGTTTCTGTATGGCGAGCATGATAGAGAAGTCGTAACATGAAAATTATGACAAGTATGTCGTGAAATTCATGATTTAAATAAAATTCATTGTCGTGCTGCTCTTGTGTTGGTTTCGTTCACATGACATAATGCAAAAGTGGTATGGTAAGACATGACTGCCAGGCGAACATAAGCGACAGGCCGGAACGTGTAATTCATGGCATGCATGTCATGTAAGTGACGACTACAGGCCACGCTCATGGTGCGCTCGCTGTTGTTTTGCTACCTTCACATATACCATATTTTGTATTGCGTTACGCGAACAGACGACGACGGTATATGACTGGTGCTAACGTAATAATCATGACATGCGTATCATGTAAAACATGACTACACAGCATGGTGATGATATGCTTGTATACCAAATTTGGTATTACGTGACGCGAACGCATGGTGAAGGTATATGTTTGGTTGAAACATGATAAGCATGACTTGCATATTATGTAAGAACATGACCACATGTCACGCTCATGATGTGCTCGAGGCCACTTCGCTAGCTTCACATACACCCAATTTGGTACTGTGTGTCTTGAATGGACGACGAAGGTATATGACTCGTGCAAACATTAAAATCATGATATACGTGTCTTGTAAGTACATGACCACACACCACGCTCTTGATGTGTTGGCAACCGTTTCGCTAGCTTGACATATACCGAATTTGGTATAGATATCTGCTGTTCTAGATATGAACAGTTCGGTATCATATCCGGTGTTCAGAGCGAACGTTCATGAAATGATAATCATGACATGGAAGTCATGTACAGAATTTTACGTGCCTATCACTGCCGATGCTGGTATTGGAAATGGCAGTGGTGACTTCGTTACCCTACTAAAAGCTACATACTTGCATCTTATTTTGATACACGAGTGCGCATCACATTTCTACTTGTGTTTACTGGGTACTGCGTCCGTCCACCTCGTAACGTTGTGCTGATTTAACAGTGATATATCAACCCTCATTCGTGCTTTCAGTAACATCAACTCCCACTGTTCGTGGAATCTGCCAATTGTTTTCATTAGCAGTTTATATGCCTTAAAAGAATGAAGGTACATTCTTATAAAATCAAAGTTCTCATAATCTGTGTGTACGCATGAACAATTATATGTACTTAGTGTTCAGAACAGGCCTGCCAGGACAGGCAAAATTAATATATAAATGAACATTAATCATTTTGAGTGGCTACCTGCTACTAAGAGCCCCGCCGTGGTGGTCTAGTGGACAAGGTCCTCGTCTGCTGACCCGCCGGTCGCGGGAGGAAATCCCGGCGGTGGCGGCTGCAATTTCGATGGAAGCAAAAGTGCTGTAGGCCCGTGGGCACAGCCTTGAGTGCCCGTTAAAGAACTTCAGGTGGTCGAAGTTTCCGGAGCCCTCCCCTACGGCGTCTCTCATAATCATACGGTGGTTTCGGGAAGTTAAAGCGCACTGACTGGCTCGCCTTTAAAACCAAGGGCCATCCTTGGAGCACTTTCAGTGTGTTTGGCCGCACCGTGTTTGAACGAACGCTCATGCATTTCTGCTTTTTTTTCCAGGTTTGTGACAAACATTGTCTCCTCTATTAGCGGCGATTCGCTTACATTGATAGTGCTGTCGAGCCGACAATGTTTGACTGTCATGCTGTGCGATTGTTTGTCTTTTATTAGGCTGTTTTTGTTAACATTGAGAAACGTGGACCTTGACTCTGGTCTTTCCTCGGAGTCAGAGTTTGAGGCTAATGTAAACAACCAGCTTTTCAGAAAAATCCTAAAGAAGCAAACGAAAACCAATAAGACACCTACCATGCTTTCCGCGAATTTCAAAAAAACTGAAAACGACTAGAGGTGGTGTGCGAGAAATGATAGAGTCAATTGAAAAAAAAACTTGGTCGGTTGCAAAAAAGCGAGGAAAAGCTGGTCGAGCACTAAGTAGCCTGCAAAGGGACGAATATGTTAGTGAGTGAGCTTTTGACTAAGGTTAATGACCTCGAAAATCGTAGCCGCAATAATAACCTGATTGTTTATGGCGTAAGTGAAGAATCAAAAGAGGATTACAAATCTCTGCAAGACAGAGGTAATCAAGAAGTGCTTTAAGAAATCACTTCATGTAAAATTGAATTCGATTGAGCGCACCCACACAGTTGGCTTTAAACGCGCTGAAAAACATCGACCAATTATGTTGAGGCTCTATGATTTTTCTGAGAAAGCTGCGATTACGCCTGCTTTCTCTAAGCTAAAGGAGACGCAGATATTGATTTCGGAAAATTTTGTAATAGAGTTAGTGACTTACTCGCAAGTTGTGGCGTTCGGCAACAGTAGAAAAGGCAAATGAAGGAAACGTTTCATTCTTTTTTGATAAATTGAAAGTAGACGATAAGGTTTATGAGTGAGACGAGATATCAAACCAACGAGTAGTGATGCGCATGCCCGGCAGCATTCTCGTCCTTCTGCAACTACCCGTGTGAGCACGAGAAGCAGCAGTAAAAAATGAGAACCTTTAAGCAAAGTTCTCAGAGTTGTCTCGTTGAATGCACGTAGCGTTGTTATGGAAGCCGGTTCCCTTGAAAATGTAATTTCCTGTTATCATCCACACGTGTTTGTAATTACGGAGACATGGTTACACGCAGATCGCAGGATTCGGAGGTGGTACCGTCTTCTTACAAGCTTATTCGTAACGACAGGGGGTCACGGGTGCGTGGAGTGGCTATCGCCATAAAAAAGCAATGTCGCATATATTTACTTGGATGGCCTTGATAACCATGAAAGTGTGTGGTGCAGAATTGAATTTCTTGGAAAGAACATACTTTTAAATGGCATTTATTGACCCCCGAATGCGTCACCAATATTCTTCGAAGTCAATCAGGACTATCTTGCAGACAATACTAATTTTAGGTTACGTATTATTCTTAGAGGAGATTATAATTTGCCGGGCATAAACTGGCTCGATTTTACTCATGTTGGCAACGAAACCCGAAGTTCAAAAATACTGCTCACAATTACGTTTGACTTCTCTTTATCACAACTAGTACGTGAGGCTACAAGGTAGCACTGCTCATCCTCCTCTCTTCTTGAATCCACCCTCGTTAGCCGCTCACTTGAAGGCTCTCTCGTCAGTTTAGACAAAGGAATATCCGATCACAAGTTGCTAGCTCTGTCTTGCCCCTTTTCAGGTGCACGTTTCTTTACTAAACCATTGAATACTCTCGTCAGAGATTACACGCCTGCGGATGATAACACCATTTTAGACTATTTGGGATCGTGCTTTGAATATTTCTGCCAAATTAAAGATGTCAATGAAATGTGGCCAATGAATTGACGCAACGTAGTGGCAACACGAACTGAACTGTTTATTTCTTGATACATGGTCTTTTTAGAGTCTTAAACCACGTGAGACACGAGTGACAGCCGAGTACATCGGGACTGGCGTGCTAGCTATTGAAAAGGGAATGGGTGGGTGATCGTGGTTTATTGCCAACGCTGCAGTCAAGTTTTAATGGAATCTTTCTCTTTGCGAGCAACATTATGCTCGTTTGAAAAAGAAAAGCATTAACAGAGAATATCCCTGGTTCACGAGACAAATGATTCACTTAACTGATATGTGGGGTTTAACGTCCCAAAACCACTATATGATTATGAGAGACGCCGTAGTGGAGGGCTCCGCAAATTTCTTCTTCCTGGGATTCTTTAATGTGCACCCAAATCTGAGCACATGGGCCTACAACATTTCCGCCTCCATCGTAAAGGCATTCGCTGCAGCCGAGATTTGAACCCACGACCTGCGGGTAAGCAACCAAGTACCTTAGCCAATAGACCACCGCGGCGGGGCTATTGTTCACCTAAATCGGAATATTAAGTGGTGGCGCAGGTGTTCAAACACCAGTGACTTTTTAAGCCTTACGTCTAATCTGCGCCAGCTAATTCGATCGCAAAAATAGAGGTTTTGTTCAGTTACTCTGCCGTCCTTTATGACGAAAGAACCCCAGATAACCAAGGCATTTCAGAAATCAGTGTCACGCGCAACAGAAAATATTACTGACTCAGCTACCATTGGCAACAATTATTACACATTTTTCCAGTCCGTTTGTAAGCGGACAGCTCTGCATGCTCAGTTGCGGTGATACGATTGCGATTGCCGTACGCAAGAAGTAGAAATTACTGAGGACGGCCTTCTTTGCCTTTTGCACAAACTAGATGTGAAGAAATCACCTGGCCCTGTTGAGCTACCGAATACTTTCTTGAAAAGTTATGCTGAAAGGGTGGCAAAATATTAATGTCGCATATATATTATTACGTTGTATACTGCGGTTATTCCTGATGATTGGTGCTCCGCAAAAATAGCCCCGGTATATAAAAACGGCTTCGCTTTTGAAATTAGCTCCTACCAACCTGTCTCTCACAAACACTTGTAAGTTATTCGAGCACCATATATTTAGGGTTGTCGTTACTTAGAAAATAATGAATTAATCTATGCGCATCAGCATGCATTTAGATCTAGGTTATCTACGGTCACCCATCTGGCTGAAATAACTCATGAGTTAATCACCACGATCAATCTGAGAGGCTAGACCGATGCCATATTTTTGGATTTTTCCAAAGCATTTGACGTTGTTTTTCATTCCGAAATTACTCGCCATAACGAATTACTCGCATTCGGAATTACTCGCTACTGTTCCCAAATTTTTTGCTATAGGAATTTAACGGAAGGTTATAACATGGATTGACTGCGACTTGAAACATAGAAAACAGTGCGTCACCATAAATAGATTTGTCTCGAATGAGTTGGAGGTGAACTCTGGAGATCCGCAAGGTTCAGTCCTTGGGCCTCTTCTTTTTTTAGTTTATATAAATGGCACTGATATCTGTGTGGAGCCACCGATCCAGATTAGGCTATTTGCAGATGACCGCGCAATATACGCAGCCATAAATAATGAAGGAGACCAAATTAAACTAAACAATGCTTTACAATCAATTGATGCATGGTGCGTAACATGGTGAATAAAACTGAATCCTTTAAAGAATATTTTCATTAAGTTTACCAATAAAAACCAGCCTTTTCGATATACACACTCTATGGGAAATACTACAATCACTAGAAAAGATTATGGTAAATATTTAGGCGTCACATTCACGAGTATTCCATCTGGCAACCGCATGTCGAGAACGTCTGGAGATGGGGCACTTAAGAAATTGGCTTTTTAAAAAAGAAAACTGCAAAACGCTCTTTCTACGGTTAAAAATAATGCGTACAAAGCACTAGTGCGACCAAAGTCGGAGTATGCCGACGTTATTTGGAGCCCATGGCAGCAGTACCTGATTACAAAAATGAAACGAGTTCAGAATTTAGCTTTGCGTTTCATATATTCCGTGTACTCACGCCATTCTAGTGCAACTACTTACGTAATAAGGCAAGCCTACAAAAACTTGAGCAGCGCAGGATATCATCAAGACTAAAATTCATTTGCCAGCTTTATCAAGAGGACTTTCAATTATCATGGAAAATTATATACAACATCCTTCAAAACTTCCAGCCAGATCGAATCACAGCAAAACCTTTTGTGAACCAGTGAGCCAGCCACATCAATGTCCACAAACTCGCTGTATTTCCTGACGCGATTACTTGTTGGAATAACTTGTCTGAGGAAGTTGTAAACTTTGGGACGTTGGCTTCATTTACATAATATACTTTAAATAATAATTTTGATGTATGTGGCCTGTATATATGTTTGTATATATAAATATAAGTGTGTAGGTGTGTATATACTGCTGAGTGCTCTGTCTTTTGACTTCTTAATTTGCTATGTATTATTTCTTCGGCTGTGCCAAGATATGCTTTGCATTTGTATTTATTTTCTGTTTATAATTTTTTGTATTCATTGCTGCAGGGGCCCGTGAAGGGCCTGAACCTGCTACTAACTACAAACGGGTATGTCTCAGTACAACACGTCAGTTAGCCTTAGTGGAAGCAATTTTAACAATACATACTCGTTATTTGCTACACAGTACGCCACAAGAAATCCAATTAGATTATCGAGCCACTGATCACATGCGCGCATGGAGGCATCACAGCTCTGTTCTGACTGGCTATTGCAGCCTGCCGTGAAGTATAATTTTTCTTGCCATTGAACTTTCCATGCATGTTACAGGTAACGCTAGAATGAGTAGTGTGCGAGTCACATGTCAAGATTTTGACCACGATTCGATGTCCGATGCGCTGGTAAACTGACGTTTCGACGCGGTTAGCCATCGCATAAAGTGTTCGGTGTGAGTAAAACTAGGCATATTTTGCTTATTCGACCGCTAATATGGCCGCACAATCGTAGAGTGAGCTTTCACAAGCGCTTTTTGCAAGATGCATTGTGGGTAGCCCACCATTTTGAAGTCATAGCCAGCCGAGCCAGGAAGCGCGTGTGCTGCTGTTCTGAGTAAACAAAGAGGTGGGCTGGCGTGATCGTGCTCTTGTTCTTGTGGGGAGTACCGAGTCGTAACAATGAAGTTGCCGAGAACCGAATTGTGGGTACCGATGCTCGCTCCAGAAGACCATGGATGATAGAGCGATTGATTGATTTATGATTGATTACTGATGTGTAACGTTCAAAACCACCATACGATAATGAGAGACACCGTAGTGGAGGGCTCTGGAAATTTCGACCACCTGGTGTTCTTTAACGTGCACCCAAATCTGAGCACACGGGCCTACAACATTTCCGCCTCCATCGGAAATGCAGCCACCGAAGCGGGGATGCGATCCCGTGACCTGCGGGTCAGCAGCCGAGTATCTTAACCACTAGACCACCGCGGCTGGGTGAGTTATAGAGCGAAAAAATTCGACTATGTGAAGCAGCCACTTCCACAATGCTGGCAGCCGACTGCATAGTGGGTGTGAACTTGCGATGCTGCGTCGATGCCTCGGACATTCGAGAAATTCTGGCCTTGAGGTCGCGTTGTGTTGCGTGGCAGTGGCTCAAAGCAAAGAAGGCTGCTAGCAGCTACAATTTCGTAATCCGCCCGTATATGAGCCGCGAATATGTCAAGTTGCTCCCGATAGCGGGATCATCAAGAAACAGGCAAACCAGTAAGAATACCTAAGAGATTTATTGTTTCTCGCCTTCTACTACGTGATCAACTCGCAGGCTCACAAATAGGCTCCCGTTGAAGTGCGTGCCCCGGTGGACGGTGGTGGTAAAAATGTTTGGCCTATGCTGCTCATATATGTCCGTAAATGGCGATGCATGCTCGTCCGTCAAAGCGCTCCTGGTTTACATGAAGTATAAGGCGTTTTAGCGCGTGAAGCAGGCTCGTGCACTGAAGACCCCAACAGCTGGATCTTTTCTGCCATAAAAAAGCTTGAGCTGCCACCTTAGGCAGAAATGGACGCGTCTTTAATGGCGATTAGGAGTGTTGTGCCGGCACTCCAACAAGCGCAACTTGTGAACAGCGGCCTCGACCATGACTAACAGCATCAACTCCAATGACGCAAAAAACGAAACAAGGTCTCGGCGTACTGATTTCATTTTTGCATCCATCTGCAGAGGCGAGTGCAATACATTAAGGTTTTCGTGCATTTTTCGAAGGGTTCGTTCTAAGGTGTACAGCACGCAGCTTAAGACCACTGTGATGTGAAGGAACACCTCGCTGTTTCCGGCTGCGCACGAGCAGCGCGCAGCAAGAATTTGTCCCTCAGCATTACTTAAGTACCACACTTTGATGGGCCGCTTGTTGCAAGCCTGCGAATGGGTAAAGTAATAAAGGTTTGGGAAATATTATTACCTACAGAGTCCTTTGCAGATTAGCAAGCTTTGTCATGAAGATTCTGCCATCGCCAGCAACTTGGTCCTTTCGCAGCTTGCGCACCGGCTGCTTCGTCCCTGTGATATGCCATGCTTAAGGTCAACAACTGAACACCTAAGCACTTCTGCCTGCTCATGAACGGCTAGGAAGATACGAGTTCTGTCAACTGTCTGACAAATTCGTACTTCGATGTGGACCTTTCACCAATGTTTCGTATTTCACGCACTTCAGACTGCTACACTCGCCGCGTGCATTTCGCTGCTTCATACAGCTCGTGTCCACCTTCCATGTATACCCGCAACTGCCTCGCTGAAAGGGGCCTTTTGCTGCGCTAGTGCGGCGAGCAAGAATCCGACCAAAAGCACACGACAAGCACGACACACCACGCACGAAATGGCTGTGCCTGTTTTTGTTCGTGTCTGTCTAAACTGCTTCAGATAAAATGTATAGTTTTTGGCTAATTGGCAATGAAATCTGTCTGCCTGTTTCTGTAGTAACACCAAATATATAGGGGTAGCGACGAGAAAGAAAAGGCTGAGAATTTTTTTCGCCTGTCCTCTCTGATGGGTATAGACCAGCCAACTTGGTATTACCACACATAAATATTTCAGTTGAAAGTAGCGATCCTCCCTTGTTATTCCCTTGACGTACAGGCGTGTGCAGACCACGGGATTGCGTGGCCCAAGGCATCGACTTACTATCTAGCGACGAGACGCCTGTTGCAGTGCGCTTGCGCATCTCGGCCTCTCATGTCGCTTTCCTCGACGCGCTTGTAGCCAAAACAACTGGGTCCATGAGTTTTTGCGGTTTTTTCTTTCTTTGTTACATAGCGAAATTGTGGCGCTACTTTGAGCGGCTGGCTTGCGTCGTTATTTATGCCGGTTTATTAGCATAACTTAGCGCAGCCAACCTCGTAAAGCTTGATAAAGCTAAGCACACAAAATGAAGTTTCCTCAGCTCAGCTAGCTTTTGTTGCGTTTTGCCAAGCTGAACTTAAAATAAGCCGATTTACGCAGAACAAGGCTGTAAGTACGTACACGTAATAAAGTTAACTATAAATCAAATCAAATTTATTTAGCCTAAAGATTCTAGGTTTGATGGTTAGTAATTATTATCTTCAACATGTATTGTCAGAGCTGATAGAAAATAAACTTTAATTACTTGATATGTTTATTTCAAACTATCTTCATTACACCTAATTATAATCAAACTAGGTTGGTGACGAGATAAACAACCACACTTAGATTTATCAGTTTACATCAGCGCTGCTCATTACCTTGCTTATGCATATTTAGCCTAACTATGCCACGTGAAACTCTGGTATTTTTCGTGTGTGTGTTTGGATATCAGACTACATATTCAGCCATAATGAGTACGCGTCCTAACTAACACTAATGAGACCTAAACGAGCTTTATTTGTATAATGTGAGTAAGGAGTAATGAATATCTTTCAGGGCTTCGAGCCCCTAAACTCACAGAGAAGTTCGTGTGGAATAATTGGCTTTGATAAAGTTTGCCTTATTTCGGCTAATTTTGCTCGGCTAAATTGAATGACAGCATGATCAACTGTGCTCAACTGGATTTGGCTGTTCGTGTACTTTTCTGGACCCATCTGAGCGCATAGAATCTTTATTCACGCGATAGTGTTAAACAGCTCGTCTCGCAGAAATTTTCCCCGCGTTGGTGCCAGCGTCTTTGGTTATGAGCGAAAAATCATCATCTTATGCGTTACGTAAAATTGATAATTATGAAATTAAAATGAATAAACGATAAAAACCACAGAGAACCGTGGAGACTCAAGCACGATCGTTGGGTTACGAGTGGGTATTGAGCACAGGTCGTATGCATGGCAAGCGAATGTTTTACCACACGAGCACGCCTTTTTTTTCATTAGTACCTCGCTTTGTAAAATAACATATTACATAGTCTAAATTTGCCATAAAATCACCACACGGCCACGCTTCTGCTTCTTAAAACACTAAAAAGAACTCCCTCTGCTTGGAAATGCAATGAAAATAGCTCTGATGCTCCACAAGCACACGTATCTTGTATGTATGCTTCACAATGCAGCATGAAATATTGCATTAATAATGCGTTGTCAAGCGCGCATTGCCAATAGACGCGAAAATATTTCATTATCACAATGGCTCTGTGGTTGAAATACCAGTACCCCACTACAAAAAGCACACACGCTAGTCCGCCTTTTCTCTTGAGGCCACGTAGTGGGTGCATATCAAATTCGAAGAGGTTTCATGCACTATGTGTTCGAAGTACGCACTACGAACTGGATGTCGCTACCGCGTTACCTCCTGAAGGTGAAGATTTAGGGTTTCCTAATTTTTACGCTTAACATATAAATAGCAACCGGGACTTGGCTTTAACTTATTACCACCAGAATTTATTAAGAACTACTGCGCTCAACTAGGCTAGATTAGATTCCGCTACACCTAGATTCACTTAACTAGGCTCATTGAAGTTCAACGTCGCTTAACGCGTCAAAAGCAAGCTGATTTGAGAAAAGTCAACATTTTGTGCTTGACCTTATAAGGTTTTATGAGGCTGCATAAATAACGACGCAATCCCAGCGCTGGAACCGCAGTTGTTGCAGCCGTATGTCAAAACAAAAAAAGAAGACAAAAAACTTCACATGTTTGTTGGAGCGACGACAGTGACACAAACGTGTCGTTTTGACTACGAGTACAGTGTAAAGAGCGACATGAAAGGCCAACTGATACGACAGGACGCGCATGCGCGCCGAAGCAGATGTCTCGTCGCTAGATAGCACGTCAATGCCTTCGGCCAAGCCATCCCGTGATCTGCACCCCTATTCTCACGCCTGGAGGTGTCTTTCGTGCTTGCAAAAGCTATAAACTAGGGGCCCGGGCCCGGATTCACAAAACTCACTTACGAAAACATTTTTTGCGCAAGAGAAATTTTCTTGCGTAAGTCGACTCACGAAACCAAAAAACGTCGTAAGAGGCCATAGTTGTCACATCGGCCGCTGCAAATAAAGCGCGCTGTGACTGCCCGGGAACATGTCAGCGATGGTGATGCAGTTGCTATATTTGCTTACGTCACCGAAAAGTGCTCGTAAGTGGATTCACGAAGCGATGTTGTGCGTAAAAACAGCATGGCTGAGAAAAAATCCTAAGAGTGGTCTGGACCCCTCTTAGGAACAATGTGGCTACTTAGAACCTGCTGCCGCAGCGGTATACTTTGGTGCCCTGGCTAGTTTTGAGTTAATTGACGCCCATTAAGGGCTGCCTGATGACTGCTGGTGCGTTTTTATTTCTTTCGGCCCTTTGAGCTTCGCGTGTTGTTTTCCTTGTACGCAGTGAATGGTCTTGACAACCACCATCGTCCAATAAGTTCGAAGTCGCAGTAATTGAAGAATTCTATTGGGCTTCAATGGCATAAAACTACGCATGTAAAGATTTGTGGTTGGATGAAAACCAATGTGATATGTGAATGGTCGGTGCATTCGAACGCGACATGACATAGGATCAACCTTATTTGTTATGCTGTTGTGTTGCGCCCCGTCTCATCCAATTAAAAGTGCGACTCGAGATCCTTGCCTCATTGGTGGAAATTACCACCAAAGAGGTTAATGGGAGCACATTCTTTGCACGCTATTGGAAATAAAAATGAGAGGAAGTTTTAAGTGAGTGGTTCCTAAAGTTTGTGCTCTAGTGTACTTTCATTGGCTCTTACTGTCCAATGGTTGCGATCTCTGAAATACAGCTGTCGATACATTTTGGGACGATCTGAAACAAAGCGTACTTTGTAAACCAAAGCGTATTAGGGGTGCGCGTGATTACGCATGGAACTACAAACAAATCATGCATCTTCACTTTCACTGTTCAGACACCGATATGGACCGTGATATTATGGCAAGCAATCGGAATGAAATGACCCTAGTAACTTTGTAGGAAACCAAAAATATGCAAACCCTCACGATTCTGGAGCAAACCTTGGCTGAATTCATCTCTGCATCAATTAACAGTCATTTAACTTGGCGCACGAACATCATTTAAAGGTAGAGCGAGCCACTGACATGTATTTTGTGCGACGTAGCGACCACTTGACCTGAGAATACTAGCGTTGCGAAGGCGAATCTCCTGTCGCATGCTCTGATCAAAGCAGACGACAAACGCGAGCAGACGACGGCTTGGCCGACAGGCACAGCTTGTTATTGGTTGTGAAGCAATACCCTCTACATCAGGTCACTCCGTGACGTTGCCAAAACACTTCTTTCATCTGGCACGCCTGTCCTGTTCGTCATATCACCCCCCTTGCACATAAGAGAAAACTTTGTCACGCCGTGAAAATAGTGCAAGTACTTTCTAAGAGCTCTCTTATCATCTTATGTGCTGCGCAGTTGTCAAAAACAACATGGCGTCGTAAACAGCATATCGGTCGGTGCGACTTTCAGCAAACACTTCTCGCACGAGTTACTTCAGCGTTTGACCGGATGTGTTGTGATTACAGCAGCTCTTTCGGTGCGTGTAAGCAGTGCGGAAAGCTGTGGCAGTGCAATGGTGTACGGTGAAGCGCAGCGAAGCCTGTGCGTCGGTGTGGTTATTAAGCAGGGATCGGCGTCGATGTATCGACGGCAACTAGCACTCGAGAAGCCTGCAATGTGTGTTTGTGTGCCGGTAACAGTTCGTTCGCTTGACTTTCCAGTCTCTCAGTTTGGTGCTGTGCGACATTTCGGATTGACAGCGTTTTGACACGTTACTTGAGTGACCCCAAGTACGTACAGAAACGTATGAACTACGCGCTCGGTTCTTGCTTCGCCACTAGTTAGCCCGTACGCTTCTATTTACTTGAGAGCAATGTACTGTTCGGGAGTGAAACGATGTTCGTTGTGAACAGTGGTGCTGTGTTGACGTTCCAAGACTTGTGAACAAGCTGTGCTCATGTGACCGAAAATTGAAAGACAGCGTTGATAACTGCTTTGCCCCGCGAAGTCGTGGTGGGAAAGCTTGGCGCTTTTGTTTCTTAAGTCGTCACTTCTCCTTTTTGTGATAACCATAGTCCTAGCGCTGTGATGTGATCAACCGAAACTGCGAGATGCTACATTCTGTTGTGGATCGTGTTACTTTGGAAGCGCGCCTAGACTGTTCTACGGTAACAAATTGAGAGTTCTATGTGGCAGCGAGAGCCCGTGAACGTCCAGCTTCTCTCCAGCCCCCCAAAAAGCAAAGATTTCACCGGTGCCTTGCTTTGGATGAAGTTGTAGGCCAATATCGCCTAACTACAGGTTTCCGAGTTCGTCTGGCCATCGTTTTGCACGGCACTAGAGCCTTGACAACAGCCGGTCATGGCCAGTTCTTACACTTTATCAATGGACGTGCACGCCTGGCCAGCCCTTCATTGCTGTCATTGGCAGCTTCCAG